>OY740782.1:17882630-19082630 GCA_963514005.1 Raja brachyura
TCTTTATTCACCCGCAGTCGGGGCAGTCGAATCATCTGTGGGGGCTATTGAAGCTCCTGCAGCCGGCGATCGGACCTCCCACATCAGGGCAGTTGAAGCTCCCATAATCGGGGCGATCGAAGCTCCAGCGTTGGGGCGGTCGACGATCCCGCATCGGGGCAGTCACAGCTCCCGCATCAGGGCAGTCAAAGCTCCCGCAGCCAGTGATCGAAGCTCCTACATCGGAGCAGTCGAAACTCCCGCTGTTGTAGCTCCCGAAGTCAGTCTCCCGCAGAGGCCGCCAGCTCCTCGATGTTAGGCTGCAATGCAGACGGAGAATCGCATCGCCGTCGAGGTAAGAGATTAAAATATGTTTCCCCCCTCACACTCCCCACATAAAACAAGCTAAAGAACACGAAGACATACCTTTAACACATACTATGAAACAACAAAGAAGGAACGGACAGACAGACTGTTGACGAGGCAGCCTTTGCTGGCTCCACCCGGTGGAATATTATTAAAAATTGAAGAGTTCAATGTTCCTATTGTTGGATTGTGAGCTACCCAAGCAGAACTTGAGGTGTTGCTCTTACAGTTTACCTTGGCAATAGAGGAGGCCCAGGGCAGAAAGATCACTATGCGAAAGTACGGGAAATCAGCGGGATTAAAATGTATGGTACTGGGAGCTCCAGTGGGCATCAGCAAACCAAGAGCAGGCGTCTGACAAGACGATGAGCTAGTCTATGCCTGGTCTAGCTGGTGTATAGGAGGCCACACAGGGAGCACCAAATACAGTACAGTGGCGCAGCGATAGAGTTACTGCCTTACAGCGTATGCGGCACCGGAGACCCGGGTTCGATCCCGACTACATGTGCTGCTTCTCCGGAGTTTGGATGTGTTTTCCCCATGACCTGCATGGGTTTGATCCCATATCATCAGTTTCCTCCCACACTCCAAAGACATACAGGTTTGTAGGTTGATTGGCTTGGTATACAAGTAAGTGTAAATTGTCCATAGTGTTAATGTGCGGGGATCGCTAATCAGTGCAGGCTCGGTGGGCCGAAGTGGCCTGTTTCCATGCTGTATCTCTACAATAAACTAATAGACAGTAGATGAGGTTGGAAGAGGAACATAGGAACCTCTATGTCACCTGGAAGGGCCACTGGGGTTCCTGAGTGGAAGTGGGGGAGGAGGTGGAGGGACAAGTGCTGGACCTCTTGTGGTTGCAATGGAAAGTGCCTGGGGGGAGGGTGGGTTGGTTGGGAAGGGATGGGCAAAACAAGGAGTTGTGGAGAGTGCTCTCTACAGAAAATGGAAAGGGGATGGGGACGGGACTGGTGGTGGAAGCACATTATAGGTCCAGGAAATGTCAGAGAATTATGTTCTGGATGCGAAGGCTTGTGGGGTGAAGGGTAAGGGTTAGGTCGACTTTATCATTGTTCCACCTGGGGAGGGAGAGGATGAGCAGTGGGACACAGAGGAGGTATGGGTTAGGAGTCCATCTGTACGGCGGGGGGAAACCAAGTTTACTGAAGAAAGAGGATGTCCTAGAGGGGAAAGCCTCATCTCAGGAGCAGAAGTAGCAGAGATGGAGAAATTGAGAGTAGGGGATGATGTCCTCGCAAGAGGCAGGGTGGGAATTGGTGTAGTCAATGTAACAATGAGTGTCATTCGAGTTGTTGTCGACATCAGTCAATAGTCTGTCCCCAGTAATGGAGATAAAGAAATCATGAAAGGGGAGAGAGGTATCAGAGGTCCAAGTGAATTTGAGGGAAGGATGGAAGTTAGTAGTAAAGGTGATAAAATCATCACGTTCTGCTCAGGTGCGTGAAGCAGATCCAATGCAATTGTTGATGAAACAGGGTAAGAATTAGAATGCAGTATTTCTGATTTAGACTATTTCTGAATCAAGGAATACATTTTTGGATCACCCCACACCCACCTCTCTTTTCCAGGTTTCCCCCTCCCCTACTCATTCTCCAGCGATCTGAAGAACAGAAAAACAAGGAATGACAGATACTGGTTTACAAAAAAAGCCACAAAGCTCTGGGGTAACCGATTTGGTCAGGCAGCATCTCTAGAGAACATGTTTAGGTGAGGTCTCGTGTCAGGATGTCTCTTCAGTCTGAAGATATCTTAATCTGAGGATGGGTCCTGACTCGAAACACCGTCTGTCCATTCCCTCCACAAATACTGCCCGACCCACTGATTTCCTCCAGCTTTTGTTTTTTTGCTCAGATTAGAGTATCACACTGAAATGCCGACTACTGCTATTTGGCCTCTTCAATCAGTTTTCTTGACATTGGTGATTCACTGTAATTTGCTCTCTCTTTCTAGATGGGTTCCATGTTACATTGACCTCACCAACAAAATGCTGCCTTCTGAGGCGACAAGGAAGTAGCACATTTTTGTACCACTTTTCAAGATTTCAGAATGCCACAACACAATATGCAGCCAACGTGATTCTTCTAACAGGTTTCGAGGTCAGTTTAGTGTCACATGTACCAGCTAAAGTACAGCGAAATTTGAGTTACCATACAGCCATACTAAGTGAAAAGCAACAAGACACACAACCACATAAAAGTTAACATAAACATCCACCACACTGGATTCTACATTCCTCACTGTGATTGAAGGCAACAAAGTTCAATCTTCTTCCTCTTTGTTCTCCCGCGGTCGGGGCAGTCAAACCATCTGCAATCGGGGATGATCAAAGCCTCCACAGCCGACGATCAAAGCCCCCATCAGGGCGATCGAAACTCCCGCGTCGGGCGGTAGAAACTCTCTCCGCAGCATGGAGCTCCCGAATCGGCCTCCTCTTACCAGAGACCGCATGCTTCATGATGTTAAAAACCACAGGTGTTTGGAGCAATCCCCGGCAAAGGGATTGCAAGCTCTGCGATGTTAAAGTCCCGCAGACTCCCGCGGCTTGGAGTGCCGAGTTGGTTTCCAGGAAGGGCTGCCAACTCCTCGATGTTAGGCCGCACTGGGGACGGAGATATGATACGGTAAAAAATTGCATCTCTGTTGAGGTAAGAGATTGAAATGTTTCCCCCAAACCACCCCTCCTCCCAATCCCCCACATAAAACAAACCAAGCAAGACTAAAACATATTTTTAACACATACTAAAAATACCAAAAAAGAAGAAAGGCCAGATAGACTGGTGGCGAAGCAGTCACTGCTGGTGGCACTTATCACTGTTGAATGATAGGAAAACGACGACTGGTTACAATCTCTTATTCCCAGATCATTTATGCGTCTTCACGGGAGGTCCCAAATGTTATAATAAGATGGACCGAAACAATCTGATTTTGGTGATAGCTAAGGTGGTGTTGTGAACGTCAGGGAGAACACCTCTGCCTTTTTGAAAAAAAGAGTGATGAGACCTCTTATATCCACTGAGAAGGCCCTGGTTTAACAAAAGACAACACCTTCTCCAGTGCATTAGTCGCCCAGTCCTGCACTTAGCCTAGATTTGGACTTAAATCATAAGGTCGTAAGTGATAGTAGTAGAATTAGGTCATTTGGTCCATCAAGTCTACTCTGCCATTCAATGATGGCTGATCTAACTCTCCCTCCTAACCCCATTCTTCTGCCTTCTCCCCATGACCTCTGACACCTTCTGTGGCAAATAATTCCCCAGATTCTCCACCTTATGACTAAATAAATTCCTCCTCATCTCCTTCCTAAAAGAATATCCTTTAACTCTGAGGCTATGACCTCTAGTCCTAGACTGTCCCACTAGTGGAAACATCCTCTCCACATTCACTCTATCCAAGCCTTTCACTATTCTGTACGTTTCAATGAGGTCCCCTCTCATTCTTCTAAACTCCAGCGCCGGTGTAGTAAACTACAGGTCCAGTGCCGACAAATGCTCATCATAGGTTAACCGACTCATTCCTGGGATGATTCTTGGAAACCTCTTCTGGACCCTCTCCAGAGTCAGCACATCCTTCCTTAAAATATCCTTACAATATTCCAAATGTGGCCTGACCAGCACCTTATAGAACTTCAGCATGACTGGGGCTCTATAAGTCTATAGATAGGGTTTTGATGACCTAATAAATCAACACCAATATTAATGGATGCATGCACTTCACCAAGGGTCGCCACCTTGACTTGCTGGAGAAGGATGCCTGTGTCAAGATCCTGAAAGCTAAACTGTCTAGAACCATGCTCCTCATAAGTTCATAAATTCAAAAGTTATAGAAGCAGGATAAGGCCATTTGGCCCATCAAGTCTACTCCGCTATTTGATGATCTATCTTTATCCCTCACAACCCATTCTCCTACCATCGGCCCATAACCCCTGCCATCCATAATATCCAAGAATCTGTCAATCTACGACGTAAAAATATCCATTGACCTGACCTCCACAGCCTTCTGTGGCATGACTCCACACTTTGCTGCGCTGTATTCCATCTGCCATATCTCAGCCCACTTTCCCAACCTGTCCAAGTCCTTCTGCAGATTCCCTGCTTTCTCTACACTACCTGCCCCTCCACCTGTCTTCATATCATCTGCAAACTTGGCCACAAAGCCTTCAATTCTCTCATCCAAATCATTCAACGTGAAGAGTAGCGGCCCCAGCACCGACCTCTGCGGAACTCCATTAATCACTGGCAGCCAATCAGAAAAAGGTCATAAGGAATAGGAGTAGAGTTAGGCCATTTCACCATCAAGTATACACTGCCATTCAATCATGGCTGATCTATCTCTCCCTCCTAACCCCATTCTCCTGCCTTCTCACCATAACCTCTTACACCCGTACTAATCAAGAATCTATCTATCTCTGCCTAAAAAATATCCACTGACTTGGCATCCACCGCCTTCTGTGACAAAGAATTCCACAGAATTGCCACTCTGACTAAAGAAATTTCTCCTCATCTCCATCCTAAAAAAACACCCTTTAATTCTGAGGCTATGACCTCTGGTCCTAGACTCTCCCACTAGTGGAAACATCCTCTCCACATACCCCTTTAAAGCCTTCTTTATTGCCACTATCTGCCTTCTGCCATCCAGCACACCTGCTATCCATGCTAGTATCTGCCCTCTGATACCATGACAGGGTCTTCCAGGGCAGGCAGGTCAAGAGAGAGATTGCTGATGAAGTGTACCCCAAGTGGAAGACCTCCATGGTGGAAGAGATGGAACGGTGGTGGACGGCCAGCACCACGGCTGGGGAGGCAGGAGAAGGCTGTGTCATTTATTACAGATTTATTACAGATGTCCAGTAACCTACAGACCCGCACAGCCACGGGATGTGGGAGGAAACCGGAGCACCCAGAAGAAACCCACACACTCACCGGGAGAATGTGCAAACTCCTCATAGGCGGCAATTCTTGATTAGTACAATTGTCAGAGGTTATGGTGAGAAGGCAGGAGAATGGGGTTCGGAGGGAGAGATAGATCAGCCATGATTGAATGGCATAGACTTGATGGGCCGAGCGGCCTAATTCTACTCCTATCAATTATAACCTTATGACCTATAACCCAAGGTCAGGATCGAAACAGGTATCTAGATCTGTGAGGCTACATCTCTGCTAGTGGTGTTGTTGTGCCAAGCACAATAGAGTCATAGAGCATGGAAACAGGCCTTTCAGTCTAACTTGCCCACACCGACCAACATGTCCCATTTACACTAGTCCCACCTGCCTGCATCTAGTCCATATCTCTCAAAATCCATCCTATCAATGTACTTGTCTAAATGTTTTATGAAGTTGCAATAGTACTTGCCTCAACTACCTTCTCCAGCAGCTTGTTCCATTCACCCACCACCCTTTGTGTACAAATGTTACTTCTCAGGTTCCTATTAAATCCATCCCCCGCTCACCTTAAACCTACGTCCTCTGGTTCTTGATTGCCCTACTCTGGGCAAAAGACTGTGCTTGTTTGCCCAATCTATTCTTCTCATGATTGTTTGCATCTCAACAAGATCACCCCTCATCCTCCTGCACTCGCACGATGATGGATGAGTGCAGTTCACAACAAAAGTTTGAACTGTATATTTACAATATTAGTCATATTCTTGTCTTAAAATCAATAGAAAAACATACAAGTCCACCTCTATATCCTGATTCGGATGTGGCCAAAATTGGGAATAGGACTGTATACAATATTGAAGGCAAAGCCAACTATTTGGGTTTGGCTGATGTTTATGTAAGTCCTCCAGAATTAATGGTCCTATAAGGAATGGCATCAATTCACCACCTTATCTATACCATGGAGCTGCAACCCCAGGGATACCTGCAGGCGGTGTTGAAATATAAATAGGCTGAGGGCTAGTGGAAGCTTTTTCTTTACACAGTGAAGTTTTTTGTGCCATTTTAAAAGTATTCCTGCCTTTAGTATTGTTGAAATATTAATATTTCAGGCTAAATGTCGGCGGCTTGCTGTAAAAGTGTAGTACTGACTTTCCTTTGGGGTCCAATCTTCCTGCTTTGAACCCTTCACTATTGTGAATCATTTATTAGCCAACTGGCAATCCCTCTGCAAATGTTCCTTTTGCCTCGCTGTTTTTCAACAGTCAGTCATCCTCCAACATTTCTGTTCTTGTTCGTGCGAGCTCCGGATATACAATTCTGGAGCACCCTCTCCTCTGTACATCTTCAACATCTATTGATATCAAGATTCATTCCACTGCCGGCTCCCATTCAAATTATTTATTTTTCTCCAGCATTTTAGAAGTACTGAGCCGAAAGCTCCCTTGATTTCACCAGCCCCTGACCAGTCCCATACCTTGAAGGCCAAAACACAGCTTTATCTGATCAGCCTGCTTCAATTTAGTTCACACTGACAAAGACGTACACCCAAAACATTGAAAGCTGAATTGGGCAAAGATTCAGAGAGAAAAACATATTTTCCTGCAATGTAAATCATGATATGATGACTTGATGGAAGCACTCTTTCGCGATCTTTGATGCACTGCTAAATTTTTGTTTTCTGTTTTGGCGATATCCAAGATCGACTTTTTTACTTTGGTATATATGTTAAATGAACAACTTAAATTACATAACCTTGGACTCTCCTACTGGCGGCATGCTGTAAGGTTGCAAATTCGATTGCTCCCTTAACTTTTAACTTTTACTTACCACTCTTTCAATGTTACTTGTTATGACTTGACTTCAAGGCACGGTCTAACTTTTCTTAAAGTGTTGATAACAGTTTTATACGCTCTAATTGTGTAAAGGATGGAGACAAGAGGGAAAGGAGCTTCTCCAAGGAAGGAGCGTGGGAAAGGCACAGCTTCTGACTCTAGTATCTTAGAAGCAATATTGAAAATGAACAATGAACTGAAAAATCAAATGATAACAACATTTTGCAGTTTGGAAGAAATGGTGAAAGGAATTTTGAGCAAATTGAAGGAAGTTCAAGACAAGCTGATTTTGTTACAAGATGAATCTCGTGAACAGAAAAAAACAAATTGATAACTTGCGAACCCTGGACCAGGAGAGAGATTTGAAGATTGAAAAACTGGAACGGAGAATGAATGAAAATATTCGGGCACTCCAGCAATACAAGATTAAAAATATGGATCTGGAAAACAGAAGCCGTCGACTGAATTTGCCAGTTGTTGGTTTGCCGGAAGGTCAAGAAGGAGATAATGTTATAAAATATGCTTCTAAATTGATAAATGAGACTTTCAACATCGAGCATTATGAAAATCTTCAATTTTTGGATAACGCACACAGGATTGGGAAGAAATCTGGTCCCCAAGATAAACCGAGACATTTGATTGTTCGGTTTCACTTCTTGCAGATGATGGAGAATATTCTCCAGGCAGCAAAAAAGTTGGGCATGGTTGAATATGAAGGATGCAAGTTTCGGTTTGTTCCTGATTATAGTTACGAGCTTTTAGTATTAAGAAAGTCTTTCCATAATGCAATGTCTGAGTTGTTTAAGAAAAAGTTGCGCCCTGCCTTACTTTATCCACCTAGACTGCGTATACAATTATTTAATGGTAACATTCGATTTTTTAACAATCCTCAAGAGGCTTCCAGCTTTCTGGAGGCTTATGAGGGTGAAGTCGCGACCGGGAGCAATTGATAGCTGATTAAGTTATAATTGGAGATTTACTGTTCCTATTTTGACAATATATCGTTTTGTAATGATTAAGAATTTAATTGGATGAGTTGGGGTTTTTTTAATTTACTTTTTAGAATTTTAGTATGATGGTATCAAACAACAACTTTTACCTTCTCTAAGATACTGTCAATTTAACGTAATGGTATTGTATATATATATATTACTTTTTAAGATTTTCTTTGTTAGCTTTTCTATTTTTAAAATTGAAGGAATTTTTTTTCCCCCTGTCTTCAGACAAATTAAGTGAACGCAGATCTTGTTTTTCATATTTTGACCTTGGATAAATAATATGAAGTAGCTCTTGTGTTCCACTGCTAACATGTACTTTTTTAACAATAACATTAATTTTGCTTTGGCTATTGTGTGGCAAATGTGCTTTCTATTTACGTTGGGTGCTGTCGTTAGGACAGATGGGGGTATGGAAGGGATTAGGTAGTGTATTGACTGTCTACTGGTCAGTTTCGGGCTTTGCATGGGTGGGGGAGGGGGGGGCGAGGGGTCTTTTGCTTTTAGCTTAGTTTTTTTCATCTGTGCAGAATCTGAACTACAAAAATGTCTGAAATGTCGTCACTTCTGGCTCTGCCCTAGATTTTTCTTCTTCCAGTATCGTGAACTATTATGCTTTAAGAAATTAACCCTTTACATTCCACATGATTTTTACAAACAATATGGATAAAGTTATTAACTTCCTTTCATGGAACGTGGATGGTTTGAACCATCCCATTAAGAGGATTTTTTTTTTTTTTAAGTTCTTCATAGACTAAATGCTCAGATTATCTTTGTTCTTGAAACTCATGAAAGGCAAGACGTCACTCAATGATTTTTCAAGTTTTGGAGAGGACAGCAGTTTCATTCAAATTCACAGGCTAAGGTGAAAGGAGTCTCTATTTTTGTTGACTCCTCGATTCCGTTTGTTTATTATGAAACCATTTCTGATCCATTTCTGGTAGAGGTTTGGTGATTACTGGTGTTCTTCATAACCAAAAGGTTGCTGTGGTGAATGTTTATGCACCAAATATTGATCACCCTGAGTTTTTAAACAGTTAATTGCATTATTTTCTAATTTAAATGAACACTTTTTAATAATGGGTGTAGATTTTAACAACTGTTTGAGCCCCTCGATGGACAGATCTGCATCTGATCATGTGCTTCCAAATAAATCAGCTAGTTTTATCATTTCCTTTTTACTTGACTCTAGAATGTTAGAAGTCTGGAGATTCTTGCACCAAAATGACAAAGAATTTTCTTTTTTCTCTCATGTATATCATAGTTACTCTAGGATTGACTACTTTATAATAGACTCTCGGCTAGTTTCATCGGTCACTGCATGTGAGTATGATGCAATTGTTTCTGATCATGCACCATTGAAACTATCAATCAAACTACCTGATTCCAAGTTTAGTGCTAAACAATGGCGATTTAAAGATACTTTGCATCACGATCTAAATTTTGTTAATTTTATTAAAAATGAGATTGCTTTTTTCTTCTTAGCAAATTCTACTGAAGAAATATCCAATGGTGTAGTCTGGGATGCTTTTAAGGCATATATTCTTGGGCAAATTATTTCATGCTCCGCGGGATTAAAAAAACAACTCAAAATGAAATATTGGCTGATGAGATTAAAGAAATTGATAAAATATATTCAAAAACTCCTAGTTTGGAGCTCTATAAAAATAGAGTTGAACTTCAATTGAGACATGATTTGTTATTAGTATCACCGATTGAGAATCAGCTACTTAAAACCAAAAGTCAATTTTATATACATGGCGAAATATCTGGTAAATTACTTGCTAATCAGTTGAAAGCGGTGTCGGCCAAACGTCAGATTACTAAAGTGAGTAAATGGGATGGTACACTGACTGTAGACCATGATGAAATTAATAAATCCTTTCAGGAATTTTATACCTCCCTATACCAATCAGAAGTTCTTACTGATTCCAAAATAATGCATGAGTTTTTAAAGCAACTGAACTTGCCAAATTTATTACATAATGAGTCTCTGTTGTTAGACCAACCCATCACGGAAGAAGAAATACAGAAAGCAATCCTCTCGATGAATTCTGGTAAAGCTCCCGGTTTAGATGGGTTTACAGTAGAATTTGTAAAGTATTTTTCAAGTTTACTATCTCCCTGGCTATGCAAGTTTTTTAAAGAAGCCTTTTTAATGAATAGATTACCACTATCCTTTTATGAAGCATCTATTTCTTTAATTCTTAAAAAAGATAAAGACACTACTAAAGTGATAATATATAGACCTACATCACTGTTAAATGTAGATTCCAAAGTTATTTCCAAAATATTAGCTATGAGATTGGAAAATATTTTACCGCAGATTATTTCTGAAAATCAGACAGGTTTTATTGAAAATCGTTACTCATACTTTAACATTAGGAGATTAATGAATATTGTATATACAGCGCCAAATAAAACTTCAGAATGTGTCATTTCACTTGATGCCGAGAAGGCGTTTGATAGGGTAGGATGGGAATACTTATTCAATACACTTGAAAAATTTAAGAATTTCCAAAATGTATTTATTGGTTCAAGTTGATATATCATATACCTCAGGCTCTGTACTTACCAATAATCAGATATCCCCTTTTTTCAGGCTCTTTCAAGGTACTAGACAGGGCTGTCCTTTAAGTCTTTTACTGTTTGATATCGTTTTTGAACCTTTGGCCACCGCTATTATGGAATCCCCTAATATTTTTGGTATTGTCCGCGGGAATAAGACACATAAGCTATCTCTTTATGCCGATGATCTATTATTATTTATTTCTAACCCTGAGAAATCTATTCCGGCAATAGTAGCAATAGTAGTAACAAATTGGTTAATCAATTTAGTCATTTTTTGGTTATAAACTAAATCTTAGTAAGAGTGAGCTTTTTCCATTAAACAATCTAGTTTCGAATTATGGACAGTTTCCATTTAGATTGACCACGAATGTTTTACTTATTTAGGTATTAAGATTACCAAGAAACACAAGGATATATTTAAAGCTAATTTTATGCCTCTAATTCACCATATCAAACAACAGTTTACTAAATGGTCACCAATGTCCTTATCTTTAATCGGCCAAATCAATGCTATTAAAATGTTTATCTTACCTACATTTTTGTATTTATTTCAGACGATACCAATTTTTATTGCTAAATCTTTCTTTGATATTATTGACTCCAACATTTCTTCATATATATGGCAGAATAAAAATTCCAGACTAATTGTCCAACTATTGGGCAGTTAATGCTCATTATTTAACGTTTTGGACAAAAGATTTAGAAGATACCCAATGCCCAGGATGGATAAATCTTGAACGTGATTCTATGCAAGGGCTATCATTGGCTTCTATTCTAGGGGCCTCGTCACCTTTTACAATTACAAAATCGAATAAATATACAACTAATCCAATAATAAGACATACATTCTGAATATGGCTTCAATTTCGTAAGTTTTTTGGATTGAATGATTTTATCTTATCGAGTCCTATCATATCTAAGTTTTTCTTCCAACCTTCTAGTACTGATCAAGCCTTTCTGTTATGGAAGAGGACAGGATTAGTAGCTTTTCGTGATTTGTTTTTGGATGGTTGTTTTATGTCATTTGAACAACTCTCCAATAAATATAATTTACCTAACTCACACTTTTTTAGATATTTTCAAATTAGACATTTTTTGAAGGCTACTCTACCCTTTTTTCCGTTACCACATCAAACAGAATTCTTGGAAACAATATTGCATTTGAACCCTTATCAGAAAGGCTTAATAACGACTATTTATGAGTTGATTTTGAAATTACAAATAGATACTTTTGATAAAATTAAGAATGACTGGGAAAGAGAACTCCAATGTCTATAGACCTATAGAGAAATGGGAGAGGATTCTTCAATTAGTTAATACTTCCTCAATGTGTACAAGACACGCTTTGATAAAATTCAAGGTGGTTCACAGAGTTCATATGTGAAAAGATGTTAGCTTGTTTTTATGGTCAAATAAATCCTACCTGTTATAGATGTAACTCTGAAGTGGCCTCACTGACTCATATGGTTTGGTCCTGCCCACTTTTGGAAAAATAGTGGAAAGAAATCATTGATACTATTTCTGTAGTTTTAGGTATTGATTTACAACCTCACCCTATTACTGCAATTTTTGGGCTACGAATGTTAGATTCTATTCATTTGTCCCGTTCCGCCCATCGGCTGATTGCTTTTACCACATTAATTGCTAGAAGATCTATACTATTTATATGAAAAAGACTCCAACCCTCCAAACACACTCTATTGGCACTCTGAAACTATATCATGTTTAAATTTAGAAAAAAAATTGGAGTGACATTGTTGAACCCTTGGTTAAATTCGATAAGATTTGGGGAAGCTTTATTCAACATTTTCACACAACATAAATTGTCCCCTCTCCAACCGTTACAATAATTATTTTACCTTTATATGGTGGAATGGACTTGACGACAAACAGGAACTTAAATTGTTGAAAGCAGGGAAAGCGGGGGAGGGCTGTCAGAAATTCATACCCGCGATGAAGAGGAAGGTAAAAGACAGATGCACAGTGTACGGTAAGTCCTTCAGAGAGTGCGGAGGGGGGAGAAGGAGTGGAGACACTTTTAAGAAGCCAGACAACATAATAAAGTTTAGCGGCCATTTAACTTACCAGTCGGTTTTCCTTGGTCCTGATAACTCCAATGAGTCAATTAAAATGCCCGGTCAGCGAAAGGGATTACCTACGGCTGCCCTCGACTGACTGTAACTACATAGCGACCTCACTCCACTGCACTACGAGTTCAAAATAACCATGCCGACCAATTTTTACTGGCGAAAAATTTTCAATATGCTGAAAAATTTTCCTCGAGCAAACTGTGGCCGCAAGTATGCGGGAACTTTCCTCAAGCATGAAGGAGAGCTGCAGTGACCTCATAGGACCTCCATGTGTCGACCATGCTGCGAGTTTGAGTCGAGGGCAAACTCTTCGAAACTCGCAGATTAGGTTGCCACAGTGGGACAGCCCCTCAAGGATACATTCCACCCTCCGCGGTGTCCAATGGCTCTGGACATCCCCCAGAGTGCCCGTGGACAGCGCACTTTGGTAGTTAAAGCACAGTCAAATCCTAAAACTATTTTGTCTTTTGTTGAGATGGACGAGTTACTGGAGCAAGTAATAATGTTGGACTCAGAGGAAGACTCTTTAGAAACTGTTGAGGAAATATGTAATAAAGTAAATTGCAAATGGCTGTTACACAGATAATAAAATCAGTTTTATTCACAAGAGCAACATTTTCAAAATGGGAGCAAAGAAACATTTACAATGCATCGGGGACATTTAAAGACGGCTGCTATCATAATATTAGTCCAATAATTGCTAGTCATTCTGCAGAAGAATTTAAGTGTAATGAAGCCACCAAGTGCAAAAGTCTGAAAATTATGAACAATTGTTCATGCTTTAGTTCAGTTCACTGAATTAATTCACATTGCAAACCTTTTTTATATGATTTCATGGGATTGCTCAGATCTGAAAGCTTGGTTGCATTACACAGTGTCCATTTGTTACAAATTAATGTCAAGATGCAATGCCTTACCAGTGACCTTCCTCGTCCGTCCGTTGAACAAATGTTTACATTCTTGCATTTCAAATGTCGCAAGCATTATTATAGGTTTACTCCTGGGGGTTTTGGAATACTAGAAAATTGCAGCTTTCTTTGATAGCAAATGTTGGCAGCGAACACCAGGAACTGTAACGTTCAGATACAGGTGCCGGTGCAGATTCTGGGCAATATGGAATTGCTGCATCTGAAAGTCACTTTAATCTTCCAGCACTTCCCAGCCTATAATTTGTAGATTCATATTTTACACCGCACTAATAAAATCAGTGATGTGATATCAGACTTTTCTTTACACTTTAGAGGTAAAACGCCAATACGGGCACTCCGGCCCACCAAAACCTGCTGACTAGCGATCATACGTACACTAGCACTATCCTACACATTAGAAATAATTTTTACAGAAGCCAATTAATCTACGAACCTGTACATCTTTGGAGTAAGCATCTGGAGAAAACCGACGTGGTCACAGGGAGAACGTGCAAACTCCGCACAAACAGCACCCATAGCTGATATTTGAGAATTCCTGACATTCCTCACTCGAAGTGGAGAAAGAGCAGTGGAAGAAAGGGTGCAAAGTGGTGCATCGGTAGAGTTGCTGCATCACAGCGCCAGAGACCCGGGTGCTGTCTGTACGGAGTTTTATACATTCTCCCCGTGACCGCGTGGGTTTTCTCCAGGTGCTCCAGTTTCCTCCGACGTTCCAAAGACATACAGGTTTGTAGGTTAGTTGGCTTCAGTAAAATTGCCCCTAGTATATTGGATAGTGTTAGCGCATGATAGTGCCGCTGGTTGGTGCAGCTTCAGTGGTCAGCAGGATCTGTTTCCGCGCTCTATCTCTAAAGTAAAGTCTAAAGCATTGGGGATAAGACCAGGAAGCTAGAGTTTGGAGCACACGTAAGCCTAATGTAGAGGCAGACAATAAAACAACCTTTATCCCCTAACAGTAAATGGTGCATGGACCCACAATCCCTGAACCACCCTCGCATCCATCCCACCAAATGATTCCCTGCCCCATTTGTACTGGACTCTACGGGTAACTCACTGGTCTCACAGGATATATTTGATACCAAGTTACGGTCCTGAGAAAAAGAAGAGTTTAAAAATGCGATAAGCGTAGCAAACCTGGGAAGAAAAAGATGACACAAAAGGCGGGAGTAACTCAGTGGGTCAGACAGCATTTCTGGAGAGAAGGAATAGGTGACGTTTCGGGTTGAGATATCTGCAGAAGGGTCTCGACCCGAAACGTCACCTATACCTTTTCTCCAGAGATACGGCCTGTCCCGCTGAGTTACTCCAGCCTTTCGTGTCAATCTTTGGTTTAAGCCACATCCTTCCCAAAAGCAGAAAAAGATACCTGATAAATTTGTCCCATACTTCTCCACCACTGGTGCTATTTATGAAACCATGCTGGACATCATCTCAAGGCCTTAAAAAAAGTAGCTGGTAAAATGGTTGGTTTTAGTTTTCCAAGATTCTCTAGATTTTGAAAATATTCTATTCGATCAGAAATACCAAATATTGCTCTTCTTTTTATAAGAAAAAGAGAGAGAAAGAGGTTAAAAAAAAGTAGGAAACTACAAATCAGTTAGTTTTACATCTGTCACAGGGAACATGTTAAAAGCTACTTTAAAGATGTTATGACAGGACATTTAGAAATGAAACTCAAGGCAATCAAGCAGAGCCAACCTGGTTTAGTGATAAGAAAACTATATTTGATCAATTTAACAGAGTTCTTTGAAGACGTAACTTGTGCCGTGGATGAAGGGGAAGCAGTGAATATATTGCATTCGGTTTCTGGAAAGCATCTGATAAGATGCCACATCAAAATGTATTGCAGAAGTTAGGTCCAAGTATTTATCAGTAACATATTTACACTAATAGAAAGAGAGACACAAACAGTTGGAGTAAGTCAGCGGGCGAGATAGCATCTCCGGAGAGAAGGAATGGGTGACGTTTTGGGTCAAGACCCTTAATTTGGCTGCTGAACAGGAAACATAAAATGCATTAAGGGGTCATTTTGTGGTTTCAATATTAAGGCACCAAAGGTATGTTTGCTAAGTCTGCTGCTGTCACAAAGTTAGATAGGAGAATAAGTTGTGAAGACGACATACAGCTGTTAGAAATGGATTTGGATGGGTCAATTGAATGGTCAAAGATCCAAATGATCGGAGGACCATGTCAGAGGATCTCGACCCGAAACATCACCTATTCCTATTCTGCAGAGATGCTGTCTGATCCGTTGAGTTACTCCAGCTTTTAGTGTCTTCGGAAAAGTGTCTGGTTCGGCAAGAAAAATGGAAAAAGGGACTTACCTACTGTAAATGGTGACAAACGACAAAGTTCTGAGACACAATACAGCTGGTAATTAATGTGTGATTTGCAAAAATATGCCGATATTGCAAGTATTAAGGAAACTGATAGAATGTTATAATTTATTGTATTAAAACATTTAATAAATTGTTAATTATTGAATATCAATTCAACATTGGACTGTTATTCAATAAATAACATTGGGGAATTCAATTAAAAAGTAGAAACCTTTTGCATCATTGACAGGTTACTAGTGAAAATACATCTGGTGTGTTGTATAACCATATAACCATATAACCATATAACAATTACAGCACGGAAACAGGCCATCTCGGCCCTTCAAGTCCGTGCCGAACAACTTTTTTCCCTTAGTCCCACCTGCCTGCACTCATACCATAACCCTCCGTACCCTTCTCATCCATATGCCTATCCAATTTATTTTTAAATGATACCAACGAACCTGCCGCCACCACTTCCACTGGAAGCTCATTCCACACCGCTACCACTCTCTGAGTAAAGAAGTTCCCCCTCATGTTACCCCTAAACCTCTGTCCCTTAATTCTAAAGTCATGTCCTCTTGTTTGAATCTTCCCTATTCTCAAAGGGAAAAGCTTGTCCACATTAACTCTGTCTATCCCTCTCATCATTTTAAAGACCTCTATCAAGTCCCCCCTTAACCTTCTGCGCTCCAGAGAATAAAGACCTAACTTATTCAACCTATCTCTGTAACTTAGCTGTTGAAACCCAGGCAACATTCTAGTAAATCTCCTCTGTACCCTCTCTATTTTGTTGACATCCTTCCTATAATTGGGCGACCAAAATTGTACACCATACTCCAGATTTGGTCTCACCAACGCCTTGTACAATTTTAACATTACATCCCAGCTTCTATACTCAATGCTCTGATTTATAAAGGCTAGCATACCAAAAGCTTTCTTTACCACCCTATCTATATGAGATTCTACCTTCAAGGAACTATGCACGGTTATTCCCAGATCCCTCTGTTCAACTGTATTCTTCAATTCCCTACCGTTTACCATGTACGTCCTATTTTGATTTGTCCTGCCAAGGTGTAGCACCTCACATTTATCAGCATTAAACTCCATCTGCCATCTTTCAGCCCATTTTTCCAACCGGCCTAAATCACTCTGTAGACTTTGGAAATCCTCTTCATTATCCACAACACCCCCTATCTTGGTATCATCTGCATACTTACTAATCCAATTTACCACCCCTTCATCCAGATCATTGATGTACATGACAAATAACAAAGGACCCAACACAGATCCCTGAGGCACCCCACTAGTCACCTGCCTCCAACCCGACAAACAGCCATCCACCATTACCCTCTGGCTTCTCCCATTCAGCCACTGTTGAATCCATCTTGCTATTCCTGCATTTATACCCAACAGTTGAACCTTCTTAACCAACCTTCCATGAGGAACCTTGTCAAAGGCCTTACTGAAGTCCATATAGACAACATCCACTGCTTTACCCTCGTCAATTTCCCTAGTAACCTCTTCAAAAAATTCAAGAAGATTAGTCAAACATGAGCTTCCAGGCATAAATCCATGTTGACTGTTCCTAATTAGACCCTCTTTATCCAGATACTTATATATATTATCTCTAAGTAGCTTTTCCATTAATTTGCCCACCACTGAAGTCAAACTAACCGGTCTATAATTGCTAGGTTTACTTTTAGAACCCTTTTTAAACAATGGAACAACATGCGCAGTACGCCAATCCTCGGGGACTATTCCAGTTTCTAATGACATTTGAAATATTTCTGTCATAGCCCCGGCTATTTCTACACTAACTTCCCTCAATGTCCTAGGGAATATCCTGTCAGGACCTGGAGACTTATCCACTTTTATATTTTTCAAAAGTGCCAGTACTTCTTTTACTTTGAAACTGAAAAATACAGTATTAGTTTTCTTAGTTAAGAAATAATTTCAAACCATGGGACGAGGTACAAAGAGTGTTCACTAGACCAATACTTGAAATGGATAGGTTGAATTATGAGGAAAGGCAGAACCAGGCAGGTTTATATCCACTGGAGTTCAGATGAGATGAAACTTGACTGAAATACAAGCTTGGTGGGGTACATGTGGAGATAGGTTAGAAATCAGGATCATTATTTACAAATAGGGGGTCGCTCATTTAAGGCAAAGCTGAGGATGTTATTTTTTCACTGAGAGGTCCCCGAGTCTTTGGGATCCTCTTCCTCAAAGAGTGTTGGAAGCAAAAACTTTGAGTATTTTTCCGGCAGAGTTAGATGAAAGTTTGATAAGCAAGGAAGTGAAACTTTAGCATGGGTGCTGAGTTGAGATGCTCATCAGACCAGGCATGATCTTATTGAACGGCAGAAGAGCCAAGTGGCCTATTCCTGTTTCTTCTTCTTCTTCTTTCGTGTGGCGTGCACAGCCTAAAGTTGTTGGACAACTTGTTCTATTTGATCTTCCGTTTGTGCACGTCGAGTTGATTACATTAGTCGAAACAGGGCGGACCACATGAAGGTTGCAATCTTCCACCCCCCTGTTTCTAATTTGTGTGTTTGTACCAATTGAAGTTGAATAACATTAGCCAACAGCTACATTATTCTATTTGCAGGAAACTATCAGTAATGTCATTCAATTTTTTTCCATCCAAAATTGATAAGACCCAAACATTTCCTGGATGAAGATAATTGTTGGATCAATTGCAGTGAAAATGACAGAACAATCTATCATTCTAGATATGGTCCAGGTTTGGATTTAGGTTTAGATTTATTATTGTCACGAGAACCGAGGTACAGTGAAAAAGCTTTGCTCTACATGCTGTCTAATCAAATCAGATGACATTATAGATGAATACAATCGCCAAACTCAAGGAAGAGCAAAATGGGAGATACATGGTGCACAATATAATTCTCAGTAGTCCTAAGTTTTAGTTTTATTTTAGTTTATAGTTTTAGAGATATTAAATATCTCGCACATTCCTGCACAGTAACACCATCCCACTAGGGACAATTTTTACATTTACCAAGCCAATTAACCTACACACCTGTACGTCTTTGGAGTATGGGAGGAAACCGAAGAACCCACGCAGGTCACGGGGAGAACGTACAAACACCGTACAGACAGCACCCATTGTCGGGATCGAACCTGGGTCTCCGGCACTGCATTCACTGTCAGGCAGCAACTCTACCGCTGCGCCACCATGACTGTCTTAAGATAGTCCTAAACTTAGTAAAAATGAACAAAAAATGCTGCAAATACACAGCAGGTGACATGTATGGAGAGAGAAACTGAATTAACATTTCAGATCTATAACCTTTCGTAGGAGCCCTCTCCATAGATGCTACCCAGATTGCTGAGAATTTCTAGCCTTTTTTAAAATGTTATGTTTCTTGCTTCTGCAGTATTACCATTGTGGATCCTGGTTTGTTGGTCCATCGTGATGTGAAATCTCCAGTCAGTCACCACATTAAAAGTACTGATACACATTCAGACAGAGGTGGCCCTGTTAGATGTTTCAAAAGACACCTTCAAATAGCAAGGATCTGAGCTGTCCCCACTGATGTTGCTTCTTACGTTTAACCTGGTTCCTGTTATCACAAATAAATATATTACACATTGCATAAATATGTTCTGTTAAATGAATATACCTTGTGATATTCTGCTCCACGCCAGCTCTGATAGGGCAATGAAAATGCTTTTAAAGCAGGTTTTCTCACTGCCAGAGAATTTGTGAGAATTTCATAGGTGATGTGGTTTAATCAAGTCACAATTGGTGTTTGACATTCGCTGTATAATTTGTCAAGAGCAGGGCGATAAGCTTAACAATAATTGGAAGGCATGTTGCAATTTAAATCTGTGGCAGGCTGCAAGCCCTAAGGGGTAAATGTCTGCTCTGTTCCTGCTCGTTCTGATTTTGCGCAGTTTGAACCCTAGTTCCAAGGAGTATTGAGGCTCTAATCACAGAACAATCTGTAAATCAGGTCAAACCAGCATTGCTACACCACTGTGAAGGCTCACTGAATTTGTTCACAAAGAGTTTTAAAATTTACCACAGGATGCACAGGCTGGTTGTTCATCTCCATTTCACGATAGACTACTTGCTATGTTTTGCTTTAACATTGAAGGTTGCGAAACCAGTTCAAATTCAGGTTAAAATTGCGAGAAAACTTAGAAAAGCCCAACGCTGAGCCCTTCAAACACCTCCCTGTTTCACTTTCCTCCTCTCTACCAACCTCCTTCCCTTCCCTGCTGCCTGTGTATCTTGGGTGGGAATCTACAGTTACCTGTACAGTCTCCTGCCATCCATCTCTGTCACTGCTTATCCTTAAGACCCAGTAGGATAGTGTGAGAGTGCTGGGCAGCATGGAATTGGTGGGCCGAAGGGCTTGTTTCTGTGCTGTACCTCTAAACTAAACTGAACTAAACTGAACTAAACCTCCTTGTGAAATATAGGAGGAGACCCTGAGGTGAGTTCAAGTGAGATTCCTCTCCCTCCTTTATTTTTATGCGTACATTGAAGGGATGTGGGCTTTGCATGCAGAGCAAGCATTTAATTGACCATGGGTTACACAAAAAGCTGGAGAAACTCAGCGGGTGCAGCAGCATCTAAGGAGTGAAGGAGATAGGCGACGTTTCGGATCGAGACCCTTCTTCAGACCATTTAATTGACCATCCCTTGTTGTTCATGAGAAGGTGCTGATGGGCTGCATTCTTGGACCCTCGCAGCCATTGAGGTTTGAATGCACCAACAATGCTGTCAGGGAGAGAGTTCCAGGAAGGAATGGCGATGTATTTCTAAGTATAAATGGTGTGCGGCTGAGAAGGTCACTGTCCGTTGTTCCCATGTTGTTGCTACCATTGTGCTTCCAGCTGGTAGGAGTCATTAGGTTGGAAGGTGCTGCCAATAGAGTAAAGGACCACTGGAACAGGGGAAAATAACATTCTGGCTCTCAGGCAGGCTCTGCTGGGACTGGAAACACATGAGTCTACAGATGTTGCAATCCTTTAGCAAAAATCAGCAGGTCAGGCAGCATCTGCAGAGGAAAATGGGCAGGTGACATTTTGTCTCAAGACTTTTCCTCTGGGCTGAAGAAAGGGCTCAATCTGAAACATCACCCATTCCTTCTCTCCAGAGATGCTGCCTGTCCCGCTGAGTTACTCCAGCTTTTTGTGTCTATCTTTCCTCTGGAGTGCTCCGCCATAGCTGATCTGGGCACAAATTCTGACAGGTTACAGTAGTGGAGTTGCACAGTCTCCACGTAGTGTGACAGGGACCCAACGAGTCTCACTTAGTCTAGTATCTTATCAGCTTCACGGCAAGTGACCTGTGGTGTAGAGAATGTGTAGGAAAGAACTGCAGATGCTGGTTTAAACCAAAGATAGACACAGAAAGCTGGAGTAACTCAGCGGGTCAGACAGCATCCCTGGAGAAAAGGAATAGGTGAAATTTTGGGTCGAGAACCTTCTTCAGACTGAGAGTCAGGGGAAATGGAAATGAGAGTTGTACTGGAGGATGGTGATATAGAGAGACATAGAACAAATGAATGAAAGATATGCAAAAAAGGAAAGATGACAAAGGTCACAGGCAATTGTTAGCTGTGGGCTAGGTGAAAACAAGTTAGAGACAATGAAACTCACCAGGATGACAGAGAAACAAGTACAATGACTAAGGTGGGCAAGGGATGGAGAGAGAAGGGATGCAAGGGTTAGAAACATAGAAACAAGAAAAATAGGTGCAGGAGTACGCCATTTGGCTCTTCGAGCCAGTACCAACATTCAATGGCTGATTATCTAAAATCAGTACCCCATTCCTTCTTTTTCATATCCCTTGATTCCTTTATCCCTAAGAGCTAAATCTATCTCTCTAACTTGAAATTAGAGAAGTTATTCCAGCTTTTTTTGTCTATGATGCGTGATATAAATTGATATGACAACTTCGATTCACTGGGTGTTCTTGAAGTACAGAAGTTCTTCAGACTAGCCTCAGGCAAAACTGGGTGCAAAATAAAAACTGTGGTAGAACTACAGGTAGGTGTGGAACATGTTATATTCTCCCAGGATAATATTGCGTATATTCTTGACCAGAGGATGGATGGAGGGTTGATTCGGGAAAGGTGGAAGAAGGGAAACGAAAGGGAAACGAAGGAGAGAGAAGGGGTGGTTGTGCGTGGGAAGGGCAAAACCTCTGAAGTTGTAAAAAATGACATAACTTCAGACTTCACTACAAGTGTACAAGAGTAATGATTTTCTTCCACACCCCCTTGTTCCGTATCGATTGGGAGCATTCCCCGTGTGAATCAATAGAATACCATGGTTATTCCTGGATCACTCACCACCCTCCTTTCTTGGATGATAGCATTACCTCAGGGCAAGAAGAATCATTGCTGTGCAGCAGAACAAATTAATCCATAACCCATTTATAAAAAGTCATTTTAAAGAGTATCGAGCATTTTTTATATACAAAAGATAGACACAAAAAGCTGGAGTAACTTAATGGGACAAGCAGCATCTCTGGAGAGAAGGAATGGGTGACGTTTCTGGTCGAGACCCTTTTTATTTCGAACTAGTGATGACCCCTTCTCCCATCTCCACCGGTCCCCCTCCTCTTGGACTCCCCCGAACGGCCTTATACTTTCTTTAGACCTTTTTAATTGCTAACTTTCCTTCCTACACATTTTTAATATACATATTGTCATCATATCATAATGTGCCATAATATGATCCAATGCAACAAAGATCTCTGTTGACTTTGCAAACTGCACAGTTGTACTGATGGTCACGAACAATGTCACAAGTTAAGAATAGATCAAGATGGATGCCAGACCCATCATAACTCATTTATTCACATAAAACTCCTTCAGCAGTATCTTAAATGATTCGGATGCGTGCTTCTCACTACTCTCTGTCTATGTATGAAAAATGTATTGATATTAGTCCTGCTTCATTGTTCACCAGTTTGTGCATATCACAAAATTATGGCAGGGTACTCTAGCAAGAACAATGAGAGATGAACATTAAATCGGAGTCATAGAGCTACACAGGTCAGAAAAATACCCTTTGACTGGGCGGAACAGTGGCGCAGCGGCAGAGTTGCTGTGTTACAGCGCCAGAGACCTGGGTTCAATCGTGACAATGTTGTTAGGATGGAGTTTTGATGTTCTCTCTGTGACCGCAAAGGTTTTCGCTGGGTGCCCACACTCCAAAGATGTGCAGGTTTGCAGACTCATTTGCTTCTGTAAATTGCTAATGTGTAGGATAGTGTTAGTGAATGGGGTGATCGCTGGTCTGCATGGACTTGGTGGGCTGAAGGGCCTGTTTGCACACTATATCTATAAAGTAAAGTAAAATAAAGACACATCTCGTCCATGCCAGCCATGTTGCCTGACAGAACTAGTGTCACTTGCCACTGGGAACATAACCCCTCAAACCTTTCAAATACATGTGCATTTAAAATCTTATAATTGTACCGATCTCTACCACTTCGCTCGCAGCTTGTTCCACATACTCACCACCTTCTGTGTGAAAAAGCTGCCCTTCTGGTTCCTTGTAAACCGTTCTCTTCTCACCTTAAACATATGCCATCTAGTTTAGCTTTAGTACAGTAGTCAGCATCAAACACGGGTCTCTGGTGCTATGAGGCAGCAACTCTAAGCTGCACTACTGTGCCACCCACTAGCATGCTAGTGAGTGGTAGAATCTGGGGGGAGATAGTGGGAAGGTAAGATTATTGAGGGGCAGGGAAAGTGGGTATTTAATGGGCTTTTTCCCTGCTGTATGAGTCTAAGACCCTTGTGCCATGCCAGAATTTAAAAGTAATATAAATACAGCCTAAAGACCCAGAGAGATCTGCTCTGCAGAAGAGTGTTATTACAGACCTGACTATATATGTAACCAGGTCCATCTAAGGAGAAGGTGAAAATGTAGCCAAACTAATGGAACACAATTCGGGAATTCCTCACTGATCCTCCTTGCATCTCCTCAAAAGCAGTCCAGTAAACCTCTTTGAGAATTAAATAGTAACAGCAGAAGACCAAGGCAATAATTAGTTTGCGGGGAATCCTGGCCAAAGGCTTAAGTTCAACACCTAGGAGGGCAGAAAATTTCAAGAACAAAAGCCCAGGGACAGAAAATTGTTTGTGGTTGGTTGCATGAGGAAAGGGATGAGAGAACCAGGGAGGCACGAAGTTTCAGTTTCAATTTCAGTTTAGTTTATTGTCACGTGTACGAAGGTAGAGTGAAAAGCTTTTTACAAACATAGAAACATAGAATAATAGGTGCAGTAGGCCATTCGGCCCTTTGAGCCAGCACCGCCATTCAATACGATCATGGCTGATCATCTAAAATCAGTATCCTATTCCTGCTTTTTCCCCCATTTCCCTTGATTCCACTAGTCCGAAGTGCTAAATCTAACTCTCTCAGTGAAAACATCCAGTGAATTGGCCTCCACTGC
Source organism: Raja brachyura (assembly GCA_963514005.1). The sequence continues at coordinate 17,907,061 of OY740782.1, forward strand.
CTTCTGTGGCAGAGAATTCCACAGATTCACAACTCACTGGGTGAAGAAGTTTTTCCTCATCTCAGACCTAAATGGCCTTTGTTGTGTGCTATCCAGTCAGCGGAAAGACAATTCATGATTACAATCGTGCCATCCACAGTGTACAGATACAAGATAAGGGAATAACGTTTAGCGCAAGGTAAAGCCAGTAAAGTCCGATCAAAGATAGTCCGAGGGTCACCAATGATATATATAGTAGTTCAGGACTGCTCTCTGGTTGCAGTGGGATGGTTCAGTTGCCTGATAACATCTGGGAAGATACTGTCCCTGAATCTGGAGGTGTGCGTTTTCACACTTCTGTACTATTCTGCGAGAATAGGCACTGAGGAGAGGAAATGTTTGGGGAGGGGACGATGTGACTGGTGGTGGGATCACATTGTAGCTGGAAGGAACATGGAATTCTAATGGGCTGGATGTGGAAGCTAGTTCATGTTAGGCATGTGCCTGGGAATATGTATATTCAGTGACAACCAGCACCATGCAGTCGCCACCTCCAACACGATCCCACCACTGGCCACATCTTCCCATCTCCCCACCATTCAGCTTTCTGCAGAGACTGCTCCCTCCATAACTCCTTGGCCAATTTGAACCTTCCCACCCAAACCACCCCTCCCTTGGTACCTTCCCCTTGCAACCGCAGGAAATGATACACTTGTCGCTTTACTCCCTCCCTTGACTCCATCCAAGGACCCAAGCAGTCTTTCCAGCTGAGGCAGAGGTTCACCTGCACCTCCTCCAACCTCATCTATTGCATCCGCTGCTCTAGGTGTCAACTGCTCTACATTGGTGAGACCAAGTGTAGGCTTGGCGATCGCTTTGCCCAACATCTCCGCTCGGTTCGCACTAACCAACCTGATCTCCCGGTGGCCCAGCACTTCAACTCCCCCTCCCATTCCGAATCCGACCTTTCTGTCCTGGGCCTGCTCCATGGCCAGAGTGAATACCACCACAAATTGGAGGAGCAGCACCTCACTTGGGCAGTTTACACCCAGCGGTATGAACATTGACTTCTCCAATTTCAGGTAGTCCTTGCTTTCTCCCTCCTTCCCCTCCCCTTCCCAGCTCTCCCACAGCCCACTGTATGCCTCTTCTTTTCTTCATCCCACTCCCTGCCACCTCCACATCAGTCTGAATGAGGGTCTCCACCCAAAATGTTACCTATTCCTTGGCCCCATTGATGCTGCCTCACCCGTTGAGTTTCTCCAGCATTTTTGTCCACCTTCGATTATTCCAGCAACTGCAGTTTTTTCGTAAACATGCAGTCTGAACATGTCACTTTAACCATTCTACCCCCTTCATCTGGACAAAAAGAAATTGACGAGGCTTAGAGTCTTAGTGAGCTCCCATACCCTACTGAAAAATCGACCACACGACCACGGTAACACTGAGGATCACAAGCAATGCTATCTATTCCCTGCTTTGTAGTGGTGATTGTGGCTACATTCACCATCCATAATATTCAAATTGTAGATGTTATTAGTGAAACTAATACACCACATGCATTGTTCATCACCTTTACAACAGCCACTGATTACATATTAATTGGTTTTCTCTTTTCAATGGCACCACTGGTTGTTTCCATCAATATTTTGGGGTTTTATTTCAGATTTCCCGTATGCTTAATACTTTTTTATTTATCTTTGTTGTATTCCTAAATCTTTCCTTTAAAACAAAAAGTTGCTTTTCGAAACTGAGTAACTTCTCCCCGTGGCTGTTTACAATGGAGTTTCGGTGAGTGAGCAACTGCTTCAGAGGTTTCAGACCGCTCCCAGCAGTTTGTTTGCGGTCAGTTTGACTTTGTGCTTCCTGGCGGCTACGATAAAGCTGAAAGCCAGCTGCCAAATTCCGTGAGATTCACTTTGCTCATTTGGTGGGATTTTTTACTTCCAAAGCTGTGAGTTCAGACGTTGCTTCTGGACTTCTGGCACTTTAATCTACTCCGATATTCTGAAGCAGCGCTGTGTTGCTGGAGGAGCTGCCTTTTGGATAAGATGTCAGACCGATGACCTTGCTTGTACTCTCTGAAGGTAAGATGAAGTTCCCCCATTGTAGCGGCTAATATTCTTCCCCAAGACTATAGCTCTAAAAACAGGATTACGTCGGAGGTATGGTGCAGAGACAGGCATGCAACATAAACAGCTTATGCAGGAGAGTAAAACGTATTTAATCACCTTATACACAGGGAAAGGAACAATGCAATTCTTACTTGCTGCAACTTTACAAGCACATTAATCTGACAACACAACAAATAAATATACAATAATGAATAATACAATAAATTATTAGTAATACTACATAGTCTGACTATAACAGTGTCCTGCTTTGCTGTGAGTTATATATGATGTGTTTATTTATATAATATTAGTCACTGCACATCAAATTATTTCATAGAACATGAGACATTTAAGGATGCCGTTCAGAGATGTAAAACAGGATTAAATTAATACACATCTTTAAGGGCGGCACGGTGGCGCAGCCTTAGAGTTGCAGCTTACATCGCCAGAGACCAGGCTTTCATCCTGACTATGGGGGCTGTCTGTACGGAGTTTGTACATTTTCTCTGTGACCGCACAGGTTTTCTCCGGGTGCTCCAGTTTTACTCCTACATTCCAAAGGCATGCAGGTTTGCAGGTCAATTGGTGTTTGTAATTGCCCCTAGTGTGTAGGATACAAAACTGGAATAGCATTGAACTGGTTTACGGGTGATCGTTGGTTGGCGTGGACCCGGTGGGCCGAAGGGCCAGCTTTCACGCTGTATCTCAAAAAATAAATCTTTATCATCATGAATGAAAAAGGCCGAGAAACTTTGGACCAGTTCCTTTAATTATTTACAGCAGCATTTTGGTTACTGTTTAGAGCTTTAGGAATGATGGCAGTGGACTGTAACATTACAAACAAGGACTTCATGATACTCTATCAACTGAATGATGGAAAGCATTCAAGACACCAATTTGTCATGTCAGGGCAACCACATAAACCTTACTGCATGGAAGCATAGAATAGTCATTCCCTAATCACAGAAGGTCTGTTTAGAGTTTAGAGATAGAGTGAGGAAACAGGCCCTTTGGCCCACCGAGGTCATGCTAACCATCGATCACCCATTAGCACTAGTTCTATGTTATCCCACTTTATCACCCACTCCCTGCACATTAGTGGCAATTTTAAAGAGGCCAGTTAACATACAAACCTGCATGACCTTGTGATGTAGGTGGAAACTGAAGCACCCGGACGAGCCCCATGCGAACTGAGGGAGAACGTGCAAACTCCACACCGACAGCACCCGAGGTCAGGATCGAACCCACGCCTCTGCCGCTGTGAGGCAGCAACTCTACTAATGCGTCACTGTGCTGCCCATCCATCCCTACCAGGTTTACCTTCAACTTCTTTTCCGAGACCTTCCTAATATTTCATTAGCTCTTAGTTACCCAATTACCTCTGGAAGGCCATAATGGAAACCTTGCTCCACCACATCTGCAGGCAGTGCTGATATCCACCTTTCACACAGTGGGCTTCATAAATCCACAACCATCGCACAGATTACTTATTAAAGTATATTAAGCCTTTGATGTAGTTTAGTTGGATGAGACAGCAAAATTAAATGTACATTTGTACCAAAGTGGTATTTTGCATAGTGGTTTGCATGTTTTGCTTATGCTACATATTTGTGAAATATAAAAGCCTAAAGCCACATTTTGCAAGGTGTGCTAATTATACCTAAATACCATGCTATCACCACATTGACATTAAATTCAAATAATGAATCCCTGGGATATTTAGTACGATGCAATGATTATGGACAAGAATCACAAAATGATTGCTGAAGGGGACAGTGGAAAGATTTGTAATACTAGTTATTGTGTGAACAGCAAAGTGGTTCTTGAGGGAATAGTAACATTTATTGGATGCAATATTATATGGTGATGTCTATTAGGTAAAATGGGCAGTAAAGCCTCCTTTGGTATAAATTGAATGGGATAGTTTTCAAACATGGAAAATCTACTCTAAAAGTGGCAGATACAACAGCACACAGGAGGATACCTGCCCTTGAAGCGGCGGAACTCCATTGGAACAGCACATTACTGACCGAAGCAAAAAGCAGCAAAGCAAACAGAATGCTGAATACTCAATCAGTTGAGCATATTTTGAGGCTATGCTAAAATTTTACCAACTTGTGATCGGACGGCCCTGCGAAAATTGAATCGACAGGCGCAGGGGTGCTGAGATTCCCCCTCCGATGCAGGAGCTTCATCGCCCCGACGCGGAGGACCCGACCGCCATATACGGGAGTCAAGATCGCCTCCTCAATGGAAAGCTCGAGGTCCCCGACCATGGGAGAGCAAAGAAGGGAAGAGGTTTAACTTATTTTTCGTCTTCCATCACATTGAGGGATGTGGAGGAGTCATTGTGGTGGATGAATATGTTAAAATGTATTTAGTGTGTTTTGTTGCTTTTTATTGGTACGACTATATGGCAAATCAAACTCCTCATATGTTGCAAAACATACTTGGCTAATAAAGTATGATTATAATTATGATTATGATTTTCACACATGGAACTACATCGATGAACATGCCAATGCCGCATATTTATATAGGAGTTTTAATATGAAGAAAACAATCTTCACATAAGCTCAATCCAAAGAAACGTTGACACTGAGGCACACAGGGAGAAAGTAGGTATTTGCAAATCTGTAGTTGGTTAAAACCCTTTCCCATGAGCTACAAATGAAATTGCTCAGAAATGTGAAAAAGAGAGAGTACAAGGTGGCACAATATCATCAGTCTACAGATCCTTACAGGGAGGAGTTGCCAAGGATCATTAAAGAAGAGCGGCTATGATTGGCAATAATGCTGCAGAATATTGAAGTGCCATCTGATAGCTGTTGATTTGCTCTAATAGCAGTAACGAGGGTGAAGGAAATGATGCATCTACCATAAACTGAAAACCTAATTATCTCTTCTGTTCAACCAGACCCAGTAAGACCTTAGGATAATCAGCATCACCTACAGTATCTAATGCCAGGAAGGCAGCTGTATACAGTGCTCATTGGAGGCTGCACTGGGTGAGATTACAGGGTTTAAAGTGTCTGAAATTAGATCAATGTGTGGAATGGTGGGTGGAGAGAATTTGTTGAGAGGTACTGAGGCTGAGGCACAGTATAGCAAAGGGATGAATGTGTCATTAGTGGATGGATGTCGATTTGGGGACAATAGACAATAGACAATAGGTGCAGGAGTATGCCATTTGGCCCTTCGAGCCAGCACCGCCATTCAATGTGATAATGGTTGATCATCCCCAATCAGTACCCCATTCCTGCATTCTCCCCATATCCCCTGATTCTGCTATCTTTAAAAGCCCTATCAAGCTCTCTCTTGAAAGTATCCGGAGAACCGGCCTCCACCTCCCTCTGAGGCAGAGAATTCCACAGTCTCACAACTCTCTGTGTGAAAAAGTGTTTCATCATCTCCGTTCTAAATGGCTTACCCCTTATACTTAAACTTTGTCCCTGGTCCTGGACTTCCCCAACATCGGGAACAGGTTTCCTGCCTCTAGCGTATCCAAACCCTTAATAATTTGAAATGTTTCAATAAGTTCCCATCTCATCTTTCTAAATTGTGTATATGGTGATGGCGACATGGGGAAGTTGGATGCATCTGCAAAGTAAGTTGACATGAGGAGTGCTGGGCTTGAGTAGACTTGAGCAGGCAGAGCAAAGAAGTTGCCAGGATGTTGTCAGGATTTGAAGGGCTGTGCTACAGGGAGAGGTTGAGCAGGCAAGGACTCTATTCCTTGCAGTGCAGGAGGGTGAGGGGTGATCAAACAGAGGGGTACAAAATCATGAGAGGAATAGATCAGGTAAATGCACAGAGTCTCTTGCCCAGAGGTTATAGGTTTAAGGTGATGGGGGAAAGATTAAATATGGATTTTATTACACAAAGGGTGGTGGGCATATGGAACGAGCTGCTGGAGGTGGTAATTGAGGCAGGTACTGTCACAACATCAAAGAAACATTTGGACAGGTAGATGGATAGGATAGGAGGGATATGGGCCAGTGGTACTAGTGGTACTAGTGTAGGCAGGAGGTACTAGTGTAGATGGGAAGTGTTGGTCGATGTGGGCACATTGATCTAGAGGGCCTATTTCCACACTGTATGATTCTATAACTCCATGACTATGATTTAAGAGACCATTTAAGAAAGAACTGCAGATGCTGGACAAATCAAAGGTAGACAAAAGTGCTGGAGAAACTCAGCAGGTGAGGCAGCATCTATGGAGTGAAGGAATAGGCGACGTTTCGGGTTGAGACCCTTCTTCAGACTCCGAAGCACATACAAAGCCCAGAAGAAGGTGAAGCATCAAAGTCTGAAGAAGGGTCTCGACCCGAAATGTCGCCTATTCCTTCGCTCCATAGATGCTGCCTCACCCGCAGAGTTTCTCCACCATTTTTGTCTACCATGATTTAAGAGACACGCATATCAGAATATAGGTGAGGGTAATACTGTCGTGGCACCATTGTCACCTGCTTCTCTGCTGCCGATCCTACCATGATCCCAAGCCCGCTTCTGATCTCATGAACCAACCCCAACTCCTCCCTCTCCTCTGAGCCTCCTTACTCCCACCACATTACCTCCTGAGCCTGTGGAGGCGAGAGCAGATGTCCACTAGGCTTCCATCCATTTTAGTTCCGTCTCACATTTCTATGACAATGGGTTTGTCTTTGACTTCACCCACTACCAGGGTATCTCCAAACACAAACTAGAGTAGTAATACCTCATATTCTACCTGGGTAGTCTACAGCCAAAAAGGTTGAATTCTCCAATTTTAGTTACCTCGTATTCCCTATTGTAGTTATTGCAGAAAGTTAGGCCAATTTTAGTGGCTGGTGGCTGGAATGTGCAACAGTTGAATGGATGATATGTTCACTGGTAAGGGATGGCTGGCAAGATGGAGGCTTTTAAAATTAAGAAAGGAAGACAGCAAGAGCAGTTTGTTACAGTTGAAGGGTAAGGCTGGCAAGTTTTGTGAACCCTGGTATACAAGATATATTGAAGCTTTGGTCAGGACCAAAGAATGAAACATACAGTACATCTGATTTAGGCAATTGGGATCAAGGGAATTACTCTGGGAACACAATACATGTAACAGTTCACTTAATAAGTCAATCAGGAGAGTTAATGGAGATTAATTGGGTGGCATGGTGGCCCAGCGGTATAATTGCTGCCTTACAGTGCCAGAGAGCCGGATACGGTCCTGACTACATCTGCTGCCTGTATGCAATTTGTACGTTCTCCCTGTGACCCTGGGTTTTCTCCAGTGCTCCGGTTTCCTCCTACTCTCCAAAGACAAACAGGTTTGTAGGTTAATTGGCTTTGGTAAAAATGTGTAGGATAGTGCTAGTGTATGGGGATTGCTGGTCAGCGCGGATTTGGTGGGCCAAAGGGCCTGTTTCTGCGCTGTGTCTCTGAACTGAACTAAAGATTATTTAATGATCTGGCTAGTGGGGTAAAATGAAATCCAAAGAGATTCTACAGATGTACTTAGATTAAAAGGATGGATATGGAAATGATAGATCCCCTTGAAGATTCGTATGGCAGTCTTTGTAAGTAGGCACGGGGGGGGGGGGGGGGGGGGGGTTATTAAAAGACAACTTCTCATCTGTTTTTACTGAGAAGATCATGAAAGCTAAGAAACTGAGAAGCAACGGATGTGATTTCTTAGATCATATACAAATTACTAAAGGGGAGGTAATGCAATTTTTTAAGCACATTAAATCGAGTAAATCTCCAGGAACTAATTAAGTGCATCGTTGGAACTTGTAGGAAGCTAGGAAAGAAACCACAGAGGCCCTTGCAAAGATATTTGCATTCTCTTTAGCCACAGATGAAGTTCCAGAAGAGGGGAAGCTAGCTACTATTTTACTGTTAATGAAGAATGGAAGCAAGAACAGGCCAAGGAAATGTGAATGAATCTTAATTGGACCAGTGTGAGGTGATATACTTTGTGAGGTGCTACAGTGTGAGGTGCTCCACTTTATCCAGGATAGGACTTGCACAGTAAATTGTAGAGCCCTGGAGAGTTTTGTAGAACAGAGAGGTATGGAAGCATATGTGCATGGTTCCCTGAAAGTAGCCAGTTACTAACAGGGTAAGTAAAGAAGGCATTTTGCATGCTTAGTTTCATTGGTAAGGGCACTGAGTACAAAAGTTGAGGCATCATGATGCAGCTTTGCAAGTCGTTGGTGAAACCACACTTGGAATTTTTTGTACAGTTTTGTTCATCCAGCTGTAAGAGAGAACGTCATTAAGCTAAAAAGGGAGCTGAGGAGATTCACTAGGATGTTAGCTGGGCTGTGTCAGAAGGAACTACAGATGCTGAAGATTATACCGAAGATAGACACAAAATTCTGGTGCAACTTAGCGAGCCAGTCAGCATCACTGGTGAAAAGGAATAGGAGATGTTTTGGGACGGAACTCTTCTTTAGCTTGAAAGATAGAAAAGGCCAGAGCAAAGCAGGGCTGGCAAAAGATCACCTCAGGAATGGTGGAATCCATAATGGCCCATTGTTGACTGTGGAAGATGCGCTTACGACAGGCATACAGGGATACGAACAATGGGAACTAATGGTAAGACTACGATGTTCAAAGGTTCAACGGTATGTTATTGCCACGTGCACCAATTAAGGTACACTGAAATTCAATTTACCATACAGCCATACTAAAAAAAATCAACAAGACACACAACTACATAAAAGTGAACATAAACATCAACCACAGCAGATTCCACATTCCTCCAGTGATGGAAGGCAATAAAGTCTATTCTTCTTCCCTCCTTTTCTCCCGTGGTCGGGGCAGTTGAACCATCCGCAGTCAGAGCGATCGAAGCTCCTGCTGCCAGCGACAAAAGCCCCCACATCGGGGCGATTGGTCCCCTCGATTGGGGAGGTCGAAGCTCCCACGTCGAGGTGATGGAAGCTCCCACGGTTGGAGCCCCCAAAGTCATCGCTAACCAAGGGACCGCGAGCTCCACGACGTTGAAGTCCGCAGGTTCCCACTGTTGGAGCTCCTAAAGTCAATCCCCAGCAAGAGGCCGGCAGCTCCACGCAGTTAGTCCGCAGTGGGGACGGAAATACGATTGCATCTCCGTCGAGGTAAGAGATTTTTAAAAGTTCCCCCAAATCCACCCCGCTCCCCCCACACCCACATAAAACAAGACTAAAGAACACTAAAACATACATTTAACACATACTAAAAAACACCAAAGAAGAAAAGGACGAGACAGACTATTGGCGAGACAGACTGTTGACGAGGCACCATTGCAGTGACACCCGGTGGAAGGGGGGGGAGAAGGAATGCAGGAGTTAATTGAAATGAGAGAAATCAACGTTCATACCGCTGGGTTGTAAACTGCCCAAATTACCTGGTCTTGTGGGTTTAATTTATATGGAGAGGCTGAGTAGGCTGGGACATTTTTCCTTTGGAGCTTAAGAGATGATGGGTAACTTTATTGAAGTGTACAAAATCATGGGGAACATGTTTATAGTGAACCCTCACAGTCTTTTTCCCAAGTTAGTGAATTCTAAAACTAAAAGGAATAGGCTTAAGGTGAGAAGGGAGAGAATTATGAGAGACCGAAGGGACATCATTCATTCAGATAGTAGTCAACATCTGGAATGAGCTGTCACAGGAAGCAATTGAAGCACATACAATTATGTCTTTTAAAAGGCAATTAGGGCAGATATATAGATAGGAAAGGTTTGGAGAGATATGGGCCAAATATGGGTAAATAGGGCTGGCCAAGAATGCCAACTTCGTCGCCATGGATAAGGCGAGGTGAAGGGCTTGTTTCCTTTTGGTATATCTCTTTGATTCCATGAATCTATGACTCTCATTCTATCTACCTTAGTCCTCTCACACATTCTCCTTTTCCCGCTTTGCACACCAACCCCTAATTGCCCTCTTTTCAATAGCACATTCAGCAACAGACTGGTTCCACCAAGATGCAGTGCATAACGCCACAGGAGATCCTTCATCCCTGTGGCTATCAAACTGCACAAAACCTCTCCCTTCGGTCGTGGGGTAGACCGAGAATGACTCCCCCCCCCCCCCCCCCACCACCACCACCCATCCCCAATCTTTGCACACCCCTAATCCTTTCCACTCGTCACTTTAATTTCATGTTTCTTGTATTTTGTGTTTTATGTTTGTTGCCAGATCAATTTCCCTCCTGGGATCAATAAAGTTCTATCGTATCGTATCGTTTTCCTCTCGCCCCCCTGCACACCCCAGTCAATGGATCCTCACCCCACTGTACCGTGCATCCCTATCACCCTCTCTTGTCCCCTCTCCCACCGTCCCCGCTTTGTAGATGGTGGACATCCTATGGCATGTCCGGAGGTGAGTCATTTGGTGCGGGATACTCAGCTACCAACCTGCTCCTTTAACCGTGGCACTTATGATTTTTAATTGTCTGCTGGGCTGAATAATGGTGTGCCGATGTCAGGGGATAAATCAGTATGAATCTCCCTTCTGACCTAGAGGTAGGACAAGGTGGTGATATCTGACTGCCCAGGTAAATGTAAAACATTCCGCAACACTTCAGAGCACAGGGGCACTTTCTTCCTCTATCCTAACATCATCATTCATCCGTTAACAGACAACTCCAAAGCGCAATTCACCTTAAAACAATTTATCACAATGCCATTCGTGAGCCCATTCAGAGTGCAAGTCAGCTGCTGTACATTCACAAAAGGATAAAACATCTGGAACGAGCTGTCAGAGGAAGCTATCGAAGCATATACAATTATGCAGATGTGCATTTTGAAAGTAAACTGTTCACACTCACGGAAGTCAAGTCCTTGCACCAAAACACACCCACTAGCCATCTTTGTGCAACCAACAACTTCCTTGCAAATTTGACACAAAGTGCTGAAGTAACTCAGCAGGTCAGGCAGCATCTCAAGAGAACATGGATAGGTATCATTTTGGGTCAGGTCTGATGAAAGATCCAGACCCGAAACGTCACCTGCCCATGTTCTCCAGAGATGCTGCCTGACCCACTGATTTATTCGAGCACTTAGTGTCTTATTTTGTAAACCAGCATCTACAGTGCCTTGTTTCCACATTTCTTCTTCCCAAATTTGAATCATTTGAAAACAATGGCATTTAATTAAATAAGAATGAAACACGTTCATTTACCTGTTGATTGGGGATGAATTATGATTCAATGTATTTAATATTAATTCCCCTTTCCTTTGTATTACTTCATCCAATCATTACTTCATTTTTTCAGAAACACAGTCGAGAAAAACTGAGCAGCCAACAGCAGATGCTGGAAATATACAATTTAAAAAAACCCAGGAAATACTGGAAAAATGAAATAATTTCAATGGCATCTGATGAAGGATTTTCGAACTGAAAGATTGTGTAAGGTGTAGGAAGGAACTGCAGATGCAGGTTTATACCGAAGAAAGATGCAAAAAGCTGGAGTAACTCAGCAGATCAGACAGCATCTCTAGAGAAAAGGAATAGCCGCTTTTTTGGGTCAATACCCTTCTTCAAAAAGATTGTTCTTTTCAGTAGGCTTTCATTCAAAGCTAAACAGCTTTCCTCAAGTTTTAGAGGGATATGTGCCAAACATGGGCAGGTGGGACAAGTGTAGATGAGGCACCTTGGTTGGCATGGGCTAGCTGGGTGGAAGGGGCTGTTTCTATGCTGTATGACCCTATGACACTATGACTCTGTGTCGGCAGCTGAGAAGGACATGAAGAGTGTCCTAAAAGTATTAGTATAGATATTCCAATGGTATGACAGCTTGTGCTGGAATTCGTTTTTGCTTTGAGATCAAGGATGGCTTTTTAAATTCAATTGATTCTGAGGTGAATCATGCAATCTTCTCAGCAAATTCATTGGCACAATTTGCTCTGCCCTTCCCACCCACAGGATCATGTTGGGTGCTTCAAAACTGTGATACCTGTAAGCTTCACCCAATGTGGTAGAACAAACATAGAACATATAAATGTACAACACAGGAACACGCCCTATGGACCACAATGTCCCTGTTGAGCATAATAATACCAAGTTATACTAATCTCCTCTTCCTGCATATTGTTCATATCCCTCCATTCCCTGCATTTCCATGTGCCTATTCATAAGCCTCTTAAGACCCACTATCGTATCGGCCTACAGCAGCACGTTCCAAGTACTTACCCACCACTCAATAAAAAACATGCCCCTACAAATCTCCTTTAAACTTTGCTGCCCTCTAGTAGTTGTTTTTTCCATCTGGGGAAAAAGGTTCTGACTGTCTACCCTTTGTGCCTCCACCACTGCCCAGGGTGTGGGCTCATTCAGCCAACAGGTTCTTTACGGATGTGCATTTGTCTCTGCACTTATCTTACTCAGAGGAAGAGCCCGATAGTTGAGAGGTCCACATCATGTTCAGAGAGGAAACTCTGAAGGACCTGCTAATATAAGCATAAGATTCACTCTGGACCCTTGGAAGTCACGCAGAGAAAAAAATACAAAGTCAACCCATAAATAACAGCAATGGTGCGAGGATACCTGATTCAGTCCCAAATAATCTTTGAAAGTGATAAATATCAGAATCGATACGAGAGTGAAACCCATTCAGCAACCATTCAAAATGCTGATAAGCTTCTATTTTTTTCCCATCTTTGTCGTACAAATGGATGCGCAGCAAATATTTTAAATCAGACAGTACAAGGTCTTGTAGCAGCAAAAAAAAGGGTGAAAATTGTACAGGAAGACAAGATTTTGCTTCAGTCTTATTCATACACAGTGATTTGTAGTATTTTACATCTTCAGATATTGCACATAACATCGTGTCATGTTATTTGAGGTGCTTATATTTGATATTATTTTATATTACATTTGTTATTATTTTATTTTAGAAATTCCTGGAGTTAATATATATATATTTACTTTTTAATACTGTGCTGTGAGCTTTGACTGATTTTATCAATCTTGGATGTGTTCAAACCGGGCTGAGACAAGACCGTCTCAAACTCGGTGAGGATTCAGTTGCATTTTCTGATACAAAGCCAGTCCTTGCTGATAGTGAATTTGACTGCATTAAGATTTAACATTATCCATTCCAGATGCTTTAAAAGAGAACCATGAGTTTCTGTATAATTCTTTGGAAGAAAAGGTTGCGGGAAGTATGGGGCGGTACCCTCTAAATGCTGAGAAAGTCACACTTAAAAGAAAATTAATCTCGCCCAGCTTTCTCCATTAATTCTCATACCAGTTAGACATCAGAGAAGTATTTCTCTGTGATCTGACAGGTAATCTAACACATACACAGCAGCAGGTAAACACTGGTGCCGCAGATAGGAGCAAGAATGGCAGAGATCAGGGTAATCGCTCTGATGTGCCTAATTCCGTCTATAGTGTGGCATGACAGGAAGACATGAAATTGGTCCCGGCAGATGAGATAATAAGCAAAAATTTTGGCCCTGTGAGGGATTGCTGGTTTAATGCCACTATGTGAAATGCACAGGGATTTGTTTCCGAATCCTGACAGTTACAACAAGCAAAGTCATCAGCGAAGATGGATTAGGTACGAGTCTGCTACATGTCAGGTAATAATTATCACCTGGAATATCGTATTATGACACTGGCCTTCCATGAGACAAAAATAGAAATCTTGGTTTAATTTAGTTTAATTTAGAGATACAGTGCGGAAACAGGCCCTTCAGCACATCGAGTCCGCACGGACCAGCGATCTCCGCACATTAACACTACCCTAAACCCGCTAGGGGCAACTTACAGCAGCTAATTAACCTGCAAACCTGTATGTCTTTGGAATGTGGGAGGAAACTGAAGATCTCGGAGAAAGGCCACACAGGTCACAGGGAGAACATACAAACTCTGTACAGCCAGCACTCGTAGCCGGGATCGAGCTCAGGTCTCCGGCGCTGCAAGTGCTGTTAAGGCAGCAACTCCACTGCTGCGCCACCGCTCATTATTTATTTTTCATAAAATGCAGTGTCAGAAGGTTCATGAAAAGCTTATTAGATTGTGTTACATATTGTGAAGTCAAGTTCATATTGAGCTTGTCTGTTAGATGAAAATATGATACATTATTAAGTCTGTTAAGGCTGTTTATTAGCATGAATGAAAATATTGCGAAGAAATAAATTGTATAGTTCATAAAAACTTAACGGGCAAGAGTGTCTCAGCATCGGTGGTGTTGGCGTAATACCCGAGTCAGGAGATAGGAAGTTCAGATAGCTGAATTAACAAAACACAGACCTGTGACCTCAGTTCAGATCCCATTGCAGCACATGTGGGATTCAAACTCAATTAATACTTCAGAATATTTTTGAAGGAAAAAAAATCTAGTCTTCTTTATCATGACCATGAAAAATTACAGGTTGTTGCAAATGTCCATTTGATTCTCTAATGTCCTACTGTGGAGGAAACATTCCACCCTTCTCCATTTTGAACAATATGTTGACACCCACTCTTTGTGGTTGACTCCTAAATTTTTCCAGTGGCTCGCAATCCACCATCATGAAGTATCATGACAGATTGTCATATCGTTTCTAGGATTCCTCGTTTAGTCACTATGATTGAAGACAGGGGTTCAGGAGATGAATCGAAACACACTCACGAGCTCTTCGTGAGACATTCAATGCCGTCTAACGATAAATCTTCCAAACACAGTCTCTTAATTAATAGTTTCTTTATTGTAGTAGTCAAAACAGTAAGATATTCATCCAAACTTCTTGTTTATGTACATTTTGATCTTACTTGTAGTCAAATGGTCGAAAGCTGTGACACCTTCCCCATGCTTCTTCAAACTAAACTAACTACCAGGGCGTCTGCGCAAGAATCCTAGCCACAAACACGCCTCAGACTATGTGTAAATCCCACCCACATAATTACAGGCAGATAAAATTTAAAGGGAACTGGTTATAGTTATTGTAGATCAGTGTCACTCATGTTATGTCATACTGTAGCTCCGCCCACTGGGTTAACAGAAAGCCTTCTTTCCCTTTCTTCTCCAGTCTTGAGCTAAGATGAAGTTACCTGTAGTCATTTGAACAACAGGTTCCAACAACAGTTATAGCTAAATGGCTACTACATGAAGTGCTTTGAGAGACTGGTGATAGCACTTATTATCTTCAGCCTCCCATCCAACCTTGATCCACTGCAGTTAACTTTGCTGCCCTCACTTCTAACCGGCAAAACAGGTCCACAGCAGACGCCATCCTCCTGGCCTTAAACTCATCTCTGGAACACCTAGACAACAAGGACTGCTATTTTGGACTCCTATTTATCGACTATACTTTAGTTTTTATCTTAGCTTAGAGATACATCATGGAAACATGCCCTTTCGTCCCACCACGTCCGCACCGACCAGCGATCCATTGGGTACTTACGGCACTTTGTTTGGTGCTCCTGATTCCAGCATCTGCAGTTCCTTGTGCCTCCACATCTCATGGTTTGGTCTTGGATCGCACACCCTGGAACAGGCATAACCTTTGGTGGCAGTATCAATGTCAGGTCGGAGGGAGATCCCCTCCATCACGAGTACCATGTAATCCTGTACTACCTGATCCATGATCGGATAGTCAGTGAGTAAACCGTCTCCCCCACCTTGTTTGCCAGGTGAGGAGGTGGCTGTGGACCCCCGGCAGGACCAAAAACAAGACCTGTCAAAGCGCGGATGAGCTTCTAGTGAGCCAACGGCCATCCATACTTCAGTAGAAGTTGCGATCACTGTTGTACATAACACTGTAAGGAGAGATGATAAAGTACACACACCAAAATCTAAACTTTCTGTGGTTGAAGTCCACAGGAACTGGAGGACAGAGATGTGTGGTGCGTCCGTCACCGTTCCCATTGGTAACCAGCGCCATTGCGTCGCTAATGTTTGCAACGATGATGAATGAATGAATCAATCAATGTCTTCCTGCAGCTGTGTCTGCTTGTCATGCAGTATTTCTTCATACCTTTGCTTTTGGACTTTGGATGCTAGTCCACTCCACCTGCCTTCTTTTTCTCTCCATATCTTGTTATCTCTTGCAAATGATTCCAATTTCTGAAGTTCTCCATTTCTTTTTACATCACTGGCTATGTTTAAGTCAACACCCAGAATTCTGTTCGGGTTCAAGGACTTTGCTGTGTTCAGTGCTCTCAGCCATAGCTACATACAGTATTTTGGACGACACGATGGTGCAGTGGTAGAGCTACTGTCGTCCAGTGCCAGAGACCCTGGTTTGATCCTGACTACGAGTGCTGTCTTTACAGAGTTTGTACATTCTCCCCGTGATCTGCGTGGGTTTTCTCCATGATCTGCGGTTTCCTCCCACACTCCAAAGATGTACAGGTTTGTTGGTTAATTGGCTTGGTGTAAATTTAAATTGTCCCTTGTGGTTTAGGATGATGTTAGTGTGCAGGGATCTCTGGTCGGTGCGGACTCGGTGGGCCGAAGGGCCTGTTTCCGGGCTGTATCTCTAAACTAAACTAAACTAAACTAATTATGTGGAATTAATTGATTTGGCTAGAGAACAATTTTGGCGATGCTGGGGATCTTTGGAAGAAGCCAAAATGAATCCTCTATTTGGGCCTTCTAGCTGAACATAGCTATGAATGCTTCAGCCTTGACTTTAGCACTCGCATGCTGTGTGAAAGTATGTTGTTTTCACTTTCAACTGATGTTTAATGCTAAATACTGAGGTTTTATAAGGTGCTGGTCAGATCACATTTGGAGTATTGAGAGACGTTTTGGGCTCCATATCTGAGGGAGAATGTACTATCACTGGAGAGGGTCCAGAGGAGGTTCACGAAAATGATCCCAGGAATGAGTGAACGTTTGACAGCACTGTGCCTCTACACACGAGAGTTTAGAAGGATAACATTACTAAATAGTGAAAGGCTTGGATAGAATGTTGAGAGGATATTTTCACTTGTGGGAGAGTCTAGGACCAGAGGTCATAGTTTCAGAATTAAAGAACTTTCCTTTAGGAAGGAGATGAGGAACTTCTTTAGTAAGAGGGTGATGAATCTGCAGAATTCATTGCCACAGAAGGCTGTGGAGGCCAATGCAATGGATTGTTTTAAGGTAGAGATGGATGTATTCTTAATTTGTACAGGTGTCAAAGGTTATGGGGAGAAGGCAGGAGAGTGGGGTTAGGAGGGAAAGATAGATCAGCCATGATTGAATGGCGGAGCAGACTTGATGGGCCAAATGGCCTAATTCTGATCCCATCACTTATGAACATGAGCTTCTTGTTAAATCTTCTATGCGACTAGCCCTGCCTGCATTCATTAAAAAAAAATCATTTTAAAATCACAAGCGCAAATCACGATTTTGACATTAGCATTAGGTTTCAAAGAGCACAATTATAGAGAAAAATATGTTTCAAATTTGGCAATAATGTATATCAGGAGATGTCCAGGAATTTTGATGTCGTGAACATAAGTGAAAAAGGCAATTTATTTCTGCAAAACTTATAATTTCTATTTAAATCTCATTATTTGGAATATTTTGAAAGTAGAAGTAGTTTGGGGAGGCTAATAACATCTAATCATCTTAAAGGTCAGCAAATGGCAGCTTTTGTCATCACATGGAAGCACTGTCATCACCAAGAAGGGTTAACTTAATCACCTCTTCCAGGTTCAGCTTGTCTCCAAAAATATTGACTTTGTGACAAGATGGAACTTGGATTTAAGTATCTCTGAAACGTTTATTTGTGGTCTTGAACTGCATTGGGAAAACTGTGAAGTTCTGACTGCACCTCACCTGAAGAAAAGTTTGAAGCTTCAACCCAAAACTAAATTGTAACGTATAAGATTGTTAAGGGCTTGGCCATGCTAGAGGCAGGAAACATGTTCCCGATGTTGGGGGAGTCGAGAACCAGGGGCCACAGTTTAAGAATAAGGAGTAAGCCATTTAGAACGGAGATGAGAAAACCCTTTTTCTCACAGAGAGTGGTGAGTCTGGAATTCTCTGCCTCAGAGAAGGCGGTGGAGGCAGGTTCTCTGGATGCTTTCAAGAGAGAGCTAGATAGGGCTCTAGCAGAGTCAGGGGATATGGAGAGAAGGCATGAACGGGGTACTTATTGCGGATGATCAGCCATGATCACATTGAATGACAGTGCTGGCTCGAAGGGCCAAATGGCATACTCTGCTTGTCTATTGTCTATTGTCTATTGTCTAAATGTGGGTACTTCATCTTTCAGCTCATTGTTAAGTGGTAGTGTGCTGTTTTAATTTAGTTTAGAACAGGCCTTTCAGCCCACCACGACTAACAACACTCTGTACACAAACAATTTTTCCCAGCAAATTAACCTACAAACCTGTACGTCTTTGGAGTGTGGGAGGAAACTGGAGCATCCAGAGAAAACCCATGCAGACCACGGGGAGAACGTTCAAACCATGTGCAAACAGTACCCATAGTCAAGATCAAACCCGGGTCTCTGATGCTGTAAGGCAGCAACTGCAACTGCGCCACCAAGCCGTCCTTAAAAAAAGCAGCAGAAAAAGCAGAGTTCAGAGGAAGGGTTGGTGAGTTAAAAGCCTGTTAACTATATTCTTTCTCAGAAATAGCTACATTTCTGTCCCGCCGCCCTCCAATCTAACTCAAGAAATTAGAGTGAGCCTCTTGGCGGCATCCAGAGGAATAAGTTAATTTCTTTGCGCCCAGTGACATACTTTGGATCTCCATTTAATTCCGACTGTGGGATATGTGATTTGCCAATGGTCTCTAAGCAGCAATGGGGCAGAAAAGGTCCAGCCATGTAATGCATTTTAAATCAGATGAAGCAACGGCATTGTAGGTGACCTGACAAAGAAACATTATCATGACACACAAACTTCCTTCCTGGCTGTTGGATCTGACCTGCTCTGTGATTTCACAGATTTATGAACACACCAGACAATATGGAAAATACTCTAGCACTGCATGAAAATCATTCCATTCAGTTGGACATTTTCCTCTCACCTGTCTCGTGGAGAAGTCTTTGTGGAAGAATTCTTGGATCACAAAGTCATCTAGACAGTGGTCTCCATCGAATATCTTTGAACTCCTGCAAGGAAAAGAAATGATGTACCCTGTTGGATTGTGTAGGAAGGAACTGCAGATGATGGTTTAAGCCGAAGGTAGACACAGAAAGAAGGAGTAACACATCAAGTCCAACAGCATCTCTGGAGAAAAGGAATAGGTGACGTTTTGGGTCGAGACCCTTCTTCAGACTCTGAAGGAGGTATTCGACCTGAAAGGTCACCTACTCCTTTTCTCCAGAGATGCCGTCTGACCAGCTGAGTTACTCCAGCTTTTTGTGTCTACCCAGTCGGATTGTTCACAAAACAGGCTGTTAAAGTCATTTGCCAAAACTCCCCATCACCAGAACTTTCAAACAAGCATCTAGGTCAGGTCCCAACCCAAAATGTTGTCGTTCCATTCTCTCCATACACTGAGCCTGACCCCTTGAGTTTCCCCAGCACTTAATATTTTTTTTACCAAGAATGTGCAGGCTGGTCATTCACATAGAGCGACATTTTCAGCGCTACTACACATCATCCTTAAAATGGCCACGCTGAGATGAGATTAATGTCCTTCTTACCGAATAGTTCAAGGCCTAGATAGAGTGGATGTTGAGAGGATGTTACCATTAGTGGGACAGTCTAGGAGCAGAGGTCATAGCCACGGAGATAAAGGATGTTCCTTTAGGAAGGAGATGAGGAGGAATTTCAGATATGCGGCCTAAAACCGTTCACAATACTCCAAATGCAGTTTGAAGAGTGCATTATATAGCCTCAGCATTACATCGCTGTTTTTTTAAATATTCTAATCCTCTCAAATTAATCAAAATATCCACAGAGGTTCCTACTTTTGCTATTCCCAAATTGTGCTGGAGGAGATATTTTGAGTTTTCAATTCATTAGCACTTCAGCAAGAGAAAATGATCAAACAAAATGTTGTGTCATATCGTAGAGGAGAAAAGCATGGTGACATTTGATTAATCATTGACTTATTTTTTTACTGCCACCTTTACGTGTGAACTACTTTTTGTGCTTCCGCATTTGAAGCTAAGTGACGTACAAGGTGGTGTTTTATTCTAGAAACAAAGAACTGCAGGTGCTGGTTTATACCAAAGAAAGACACAAAGTGCTGGAGTAACTCAGTGGGTCAGGCAGCATCTCTGGAAATAAATGATAGGTGACGTTCTGGATCTGGACCCTTCTTCAGACAGAAATTAAGGGGTGGGGGGGTGGTTGAGGCAAAGAGCTGGAGATGAAAATAGACCAGGACCAAACAGGGCCGGCCATAAATGACCTCGGGCAGGGCATTACCTGGTAGGTCCATTGTTGGCCAGGGAAGGTGTGATCTCAGGAGAAATAAAGTGGAGAACTGCAGATGCTGGTTTAAACCGAAGATAGACACAAAATACTGGAGTAACTCAACAGGTCAGACAGCAGGTCTGGAGAAAAGGAATAGGTGACGTTTCTGGTCGATAAACCTTTTCGCTTTTCTCCAAGATGCTGTCTGGCCCGTTGATTACTTGTGACTATGTTTGGAGAACTGTGGAACTTGCAAAATGATTAGGGTGGAGGAAGGGGGCATGGAGGAAGGGGGCATGGAGGGGGGTGGGGGGGGGGGGGGAGAAGGAAGTGCGAAATGGAGTTACTTAAAATTAGATAATTCAAATTTCATACCACTGGGTTGCAAGCTACCCATGCAAAATATGAGGTGGTGTTCCTGCATTCTGCGTGAAGCCTTACTCTGGTAGTGGAGGAGGCCCAGGTCAGAAAGTTCAGTATGGGACTGGGAAGGGGAGTTTAAATGTTTGGCAACCAAGAGATTCTGTAAGCCCAGGCGGACCGAGCGTAACTGTTCAGTGAAACGGTCTCCGAGTCTACATTTGGTCTCGCGGTGTACAGGGGATAACATCGGGAGCACCGGATGCAGTAGATGCGGTTAGAGGAGGTACATGTGAACCCCTGGCTATTGATCATCATAAATGATACAATTTGAAATAATTTAAATATTGCTACAATTTCTTCACGAACTGCATAAGTGGATAGACAGGCAGATAGATCCAATCTTCTCTGTGTACACTCTGAGGCAATACAAGCAGACATGCCTTATTTCCAGCCACTAGAATAGCTATTAATATCAACGTTTTGATGAAGGGTCTCCAACCTGAAAAATTAACTGTTTCTCTTCCAACCGATTCCAACTGATCTTATAAGTGCTTATACATTTTTATTATTTTCATTTCCGAATTAAAAGAGATTGTCAATTAATTTTTCACAGTAATTAACTAGGTTCCATTTGGATCTCTTGAAGATTATTTCCACACTTGTAGTAACACATTTGGAGGTGGTGCTCCAATGCTAATAAATAATGCTAAATATCTCTAAACTAAACTCATCTCTAAATATGGCTACCCCTTCCATATATTGGTCTATTTCAGGTCAACAGACCAATCCTGAAAGTTTAGCTTAGTATACAAAACCCAAGTTTATTTTTTTCCAGTTTAGAGAAACAGCATGGAAACAAGCCTTTCGACCCGCCAATGCAGCGCCAACCAGCGATCCCCGCACACTAACACTCTCCTACACACGAGCACCAATTTTACCAAGCCAATTAGCCTACAAACCTACATGTCTTTGGAGTGTGAGACGAACCCCATGCAGGTCACGTGGGGAGTCTATAGACTCCATCCAGACAAGCACCTGCAGTCAGGATTGAACTTCTCAAATGCTGCAAGGCAGCAACTCCACTGCTACACCACCATGCCGCCCAAGTATTTTGAATGGGGCTCTGTCATAGCCTCCTTTGCCATTCCATTGACATCATCTTCCTATTTTACTTCGGAGTCACGTGAGTGACTACGTGAAGAAGCCCCGCCAGGCACATGCGCATCATTACGTCGACGCATGTCGCATTGAACGGAGCTGGAGAGCGCAGCTGCACCAGTGGTAAGTAGAAAACCTCGCAGGTAAGTGTTTTAAAAAAACTTTCCAGCGAGAGTTAAGCTCCGTAAGGCTGGCTTGCGAGTCAGCAGGAGCCTGTGGCACAGCAGGAGGAGAAAGCGTGGGTCACTCAGCATAGCATTCCCATCACAGCGATTGGGAAAATAGATAAGTGCGGTGCTGGTTCCGATACCGGTGGCCGTTATTCCCGTGGTCTATAACCCTCCAGCTGCTTTAGTGTCGCAGGGCACTGAGGCCACAATGATAGGAAAGTACATACAAGGTCTGCTCTGAGTATGTGTTACCAGCTGCAGTTGTCTTAGTTTTATGCACAAATACACAAGCAAATGTAAAAGAAAGTAACTTCCTCCAAGACAGGACAAGAATGTGGGGGAGACTGGAAATGGAGAAAATGCTCCACACTTTACTCAGTCAAGGGTCCAAAGACCCAAAGATTTCCCAGGCAGCCTCCGGAGGAGTTCCATATACTGAGTATGGTGCCTGTTAAAAATGGGAGTCTGACTCTCCAGTGCCTTGTTTAGGTCTGGATGAGGTCTCCCTAGAGCAAGACTAAAATGCTCCAAACTTTAATCAGTCAAGGATCCAAAGACCCAGAGATTTCCCAGGCAGCCCCTGAGGGGGTTCCATATCAAGAATATGGTGCCTATACAACATGGGAATGTGAACCTCCACAGCCTTGTTTAGGTCTGGAAGAAGTCTCCTTTGAGCAAGTCTCAGGAGTATCAGGGCGGCAGGAGACTGACCCTGAAGGTGGTGTTTTTGGTATTGAATACCCACCACAGCACAAGAGTAAAACTCCAGGTGTACCTGATGTAGCACAATCCTTTGCTATACCAGAAGGGAGCGGTGAGGTCATGGAAGAAAACCTGGCGGCCAACATAAACTATTTGGTTTCTCACCAGCTCCAAGAAACTGTTATGACTGAAACAGCTTAAAAAAATATATAAAACACCCGTCTATTGTGCCTCGCTCAGGGTGCCAACAGGAAACTCAGTAATTTGGGCACCCATGAGTGTAATGATGCAAGGGCAGGAAATGTGTTTCCAGCATGTCCTCTAGCTGATATCAGTTGGCATCACTGCATTTGGGAAAGACATACAAGGGTCGATAATGTCCAAAACTCATAAGGACATGCTTGCGTTATTCTGCAATGCCTATTCGAACCTAATTGTATGAGGATAATTGCCATTTGGCCAACATTATACCCAAAAAATACAGGACTATGTTGGGCAAACAATATCCAGGCACCAGATTAATTATTGGGAAAAATCTGCCAAAAGGATATTTGCCTTATAAAAATTCTCATCCCTGCTCTGAGAAAACAAGCTGGTTGAATATGAAGGGGGTTTGAGACCAGCAGAGGAAGGGAGATGGGTACAAAGTATTATACCCAATACAGCCCACATCAACCCTTATATTGGGAGAAGGACATCTTCTAGTTTATTTACGGAGGTACAGAAACTTCATTCCATCACCGATAGAACTTCTGGGGAACAACCTCTGGTTGGGGGTAGATTACAATTGTTTTATAATGTATGATGCTGCATAATATCTGATCGGTTTGGTGTTTGCTGCAGCAGAAACTCGTCAGGTAGAAAAATATATTCCCAGACAGAAGAAAGATAGGGGTTGCAGAGTCATTCTGGACCTCACAAACTTAAATTCATATGTTCAGTATAGGCATTTAAAAAGGACACCTTCAACACTGTAAGCAGTTGTTATCACAAGGCTGCTATAAGGCTATTATTAAAAAAAAAGATGCCTTATTATTCTGTACAAATTCATCATTATTGCAGGTACTTTAAATTAATTGGATGGGTCAGCTGAGGCAATTTAAAGAATTAAATAATGGGTTAACTTCAGCTCTCAGGCTGTTCACAATATTATTGAAACCAGCACTGGTGTTACTGAGGGCTCAGAATCACATTGTAATGGCTTATCTAGAGAATATGTTAATTGTAAATGCCACTCAGGAGACAGCTGAAGAACTGGTTTCAGCAACCATAAGCCTATTGAAAGGCTAGGGTTTCTGTCCATCCAACAAAATCTAAGTTACAGCCATCCCAAACAATTGATTATTTGGCGTTTGTCATTAATTTAGTTGATATCTCAGTAAATTTGCCAACAGATAAGGTTGGGGATATTACAAATGCCTGTACTTGTCTCGCTGAGAGACCTTATCCCTCCATCCGAGAAGTAGCTAGGGGTATTGGTAAAATGGTAGCAGCATCCTGCTGTTGAGTTTGGACATCTGCACTATCAAAGTCTGAAAAGAGCAGAGAACAAGCACTAAAATTAAAAAAATAAATAAATAAATACAAATAAATCAATAAAATAACATTTGTTTTTAAAGTAAAAAAGCATGCAGGTCGTTTTGATAGGTCCATGCAGTTACCAACTAAAGATTTAGCTGAATTGCAATGGTGGATTCTCAATGTTGCACAAGTTACTAGAAAATATTTTGGTTCAGCAACCTTCAGTGGTATTACAAAATGATGTGAGCGTGCTCGGATGGGGGAGCTACGGACAGCGCCACCAGTTGTGGTGGTCGATGGACTGTCCAAGATGATTTAACTCTCCAAACACATGGTATCAATTATTTGGAGTTATTGGGGGCATTTTATGGATTGATAGCTTATTGTTCTACAATGAATGACTTACATGTTCGATTACAAGTAGACAATTTCACAGCTGTGACATATATCAATCACAGAGGGGGAGTAAGATCAGTGTCATATGATAATCTGGTCAACCTCATGTGGCACTGGTGTATCTCCAAACATATCTGGTTTCAGCTATCTATTTAACAGGGAGAGACAATATTGTGGCAGACAACAGATCACGAAAGTTCAATGACCATACGGAATGGATGTTAAATCCAGAAGTTTTCTAAAAGATTGTCAGTCGGTATGGGTTACCAAATATTGTTCTGTTTGCATCCAGATTAAATCACCAGTTGCCTAAATATGTCTCATGGGAGCCAGACCCAGGAGCAGTAGCGGTGGATGCATTCTCGCTACATTGGGGAAGTATAGTCTTCTATCCTTTTCCCCATGTTGCCTGATTAGGCAATGTCTCACCAAAATAGAGCAAGACTCCGCCGCAGGCGTTTTGGTGGTTCCAAACTGGCCTACACAACCATTGTTCCCATTGGTGCTCAGAATGATGACTCAGCCATTCATGACCATCCCCAGCTGCAGTAATTTGTTGGTACATCTAGTAACAGGAGAAAGTCATCCATTACATAATCGTATTAATTGTTAATCTGCAGGTTCTGACCAGACCATTACAAGGGCTTGGACTGTCGGATAGGACCATGGATGTCATAACTGCAGCTTGGAGAGGTAGCACGAAGAAACAATATATGTCTCATATAAAGAAATGGGAAATCTTTTGTATACAGTCAGATATATTTTATCATACTGCAAACATATCGGATGTATTGGAGTTCCTTGCTATGCTGCACCTGAGTTATAGTGCCATTAAGAGTGCTCGGAGTGCTTTGTCCTCCTATTTAGGACAATTTTCAGAACAACAACCTATCGGGTCCCATCTGTTAATATCCCGATTTAAGAGAGGAATTTTTAATAAAAATCCTACCAAACCCAGATATACAGAAATCTAGGATGTCAGTATAGTTCTCACATTGCTTCGGCAATGGGCTCCAATTACGTCACTGTATTTTCAGAAGTTAATATTTAAAGTGGTTATGCTCATGGCATTAGTATCAGCACAATGAGTACAAACATTACAAATGTTGCGGTTAGATTGTATGCAGTTATCTGTAGATAAAATTACTTTTTATGTCTATGATCTAAGCAAGCAAAGCAGGCCAGGAAAGGTTGGAACCAAGGTAATCTTTAAAGCATACCCTGTGGTCCAAACATTGTGTGTGGTTAAGCATCTGACTCAATATATTGAAGTAACTAAGAGTCTCCGAGATTGTGAGACACCAATATTCATTACCCACAAAAGGCATATAAAAAAGTGACAGTACAAACTATTTCTAGATGGTTAAAACAGGTTCTGTATTTAGCTGGAGTTCACACTCATGTGTTTAAATCACACTCCACAAGGGCGGCATCAATGTCCGCGGCAAAGGCGCAGGATGTGCCACTCGACCAAATTCTAGAGGCCGCAGGATGGTCTAAAGAAGCAACTTTTTCTAGATTTTATGATAAACCTGTTGTCACAGTGCCAGGGTTTGCACATGTTGTGTTGGGTTCTGTTCAATTTGTTTGCTTTGTTTCATATCATTTGTTTCATATCATTTGTTGTAATTTTCCCCTGGGATAGAGGGGTTATTACTTTCCTTTGTTATTATTATTATTATCAACATAGTTATTGAATAATTTGAAGCAATGTTCAATATACTATTTATTCACTACCGTGTCAACTGAAGCAGTGTGTTGTATGGAGTGAATCTACGGCATTAAAATCACAGAGCTTTAAAATCTTCATGTAGTCACTCACATGACTCCGAAGTAAAATAGTAAGATTAAACGAGAACTTACCTGTTCGAAGTTTGATCTTTATTTTATGAGGAGTTACGATGAGGGATTACGTGCCCTCCGCTCCCAGCCCTCATAATCTAAAGGATCATCTGGTAGTTCTAGTCTTCTGTAAGCCTTACTATCTTACTTCGGCTATCGGTTTCTGTGTTTCTCACACCACTGCTTTGAAGTATGATGCGCATACGCCTGGCGGGGCTTCTTCACGTAATCCCACATCTTAACTCCTCATAAAATAAAGATCAAACTTCGAACAGGTAAGTTCTCGTTTAATCTTACCATTTTATCTGGCCCTTTTTGGCAGACAATTCATGAGTCTGTGATCAAATGGGTTCATGTCTTAATAAAGAACATAAAAAAGTACAGCAAAGGAACGGTCTCTTCGGCCCACAATGTCTCTGTCACACACAATGCCATGATATATTAATCTCAACTGCTTGCACATGATCCAAATCCCTCCATTCCCTGCATGTTTATGTGCCTATCTAAAAGCCTCTTAAATGCTACTATTGCATCTGCCTCCACTGCCACCCTGCCAGTGAATTCCAGGCACCCACCATCCTCTGTGTAGAAAAAAAGGCTCTCCTGTAAAATTTTCCCCATTCATGTTAAATCTATGTCCTCCAGTCTTTGACTTCTGTACTCTGGGGAAAAAGGTAGTGACCATCTCCCCTATCTAACCCTCTCATCATTGTATATACTTCCATCAGTTCTCCCCCAACCTCTCGCGTTCCAGCGAAAAGAATTCAAGACTGTCCAACCTTTCCTTGTAGCTAATATTCTGTATTCTCAGCAGCATTATGGTAATCCTCTTTTGCACCATCTCCAAAACATTCACATTCTTCCTGTAATCTTTCATTTAATTCATTCACACTTCAGTCTGAAAATGTCCATTGGCTAAATTTGCACAACTGCTGCATGTAGTGCTGGGCTTTACCACACTGCCATGGCTACAGAAGTTATAAAGTAAAGTTAGCACTGTGGAAACTTAGTGAAGTGATAGATCATCCTTAGAAATGATTGAAGGCAGGACAGTTTACAGGTATTCTGGGCTATGATGGTACTTCCTCTTTAATTAGCTGCATCTCACTTTCAACCACTCTCGAACCTAAAGTAAGTCACTTTATTTTGCATCAAAACACAGAACATCTCCACTGCTACATCACAAAATGGCCCGACATATGAAGGTAAGCATGTCATCTGCCTTGACTGTCTCCCTGATGATCTGCGTTGCCACTTTCAGGGAACTAAGGACTTGGACTCTTTGGTCTCTGCATTCCTCAGTCTTTCTGAGTACCCTGCCAATAACTATATATGCCCGGCCTTTATTTGGCGTAGTATGAAATAAGTAATCTTAACTTTGTCCTACCAGATGTTGTGACATTGCAATGGATGCTTAGTGCCTTGTGTGCAAACTGAAATACATACGGAAAACGGAATTGTGGCATACGGCTTTGCCCAAATCTCAAGGCTCCATCCACCTGACATTTTTTCCCGCTACTTGAAGGAAAGTAATTTGTCAATGTGAAGGAAACCAATTTTACCTGACCTTTAGTTTGCTCTTGCATCATAGGGGAATGCCATTTCCACTGCAAACAATTATAAATTATTGCAGTGAGGGCTTCATTAATGTAATGGTGTTGTGGTGAGTTTCAATAAAGGGAGAACTTAAGAAGCAAGGGTAGAGAAACTGATTTGTTCCAATGGAGGTGTCAACGATTACTAAACCAAGTGCACTTTTAACAGACTGCAAAGTCCTAGGCCTAGAAAGTTGGCAGATTGTAATGATTCAGATCAAATCCAGTCAGTTTTACTTCATAGATATGCTCTTAGACTAATAATGAATGATCATATGGAGCATATCAAAGGTGAGAAGCATTTTGTTAAAGAAGGAGCTGCAGATGCTGGAGAATCGAGGGTTACACAAAAAGCTGGAGAAACTCAGCAGGTGCAGCAGCATCTAAGGAGCGAAGGAGATAGGCGACGTTTCGGGTCGAGACCCTTCTTCAGAGAAGCATTTTGCTGCCTGATTGTATAACTGATCCCATCTGCAGGGGAAACAAGTTGTCATTGGATGTGTAGCAAGGAACTGCAGATGCTGGTTTAAACCGAATATAGGCACAGAAAGCTGGCGTAACTCAGCAGGACAGGCAGCATCTCTGGAAAAAAGGAATACTGTGGGTGATACTTCGGGTCAAGAGACTGAAGAAGTCTGAATGTAGAAGTGTCTCGATCTGAAATATCACCTATTCCTTTTCTCCAGAGATGCTGTCTGACCCGCTTTTTGTGTCTGTTTTTCATTGTCATTAGATGTAATGGTTATGTTTTAGTGATTTAATAGTAGACAAATAAGCTTTCATAAATTGCTATTGGTATAGGTTCATTGTGGAAATAAGAACAAAAACACACAACAAACTCGATCCAAATGTACATACAAAAGAAAAGTCACACTGAAAGTGCAATACAACATGAGATTTAATGTTCACCTAACATTGCATTGTCTTCCACACAGGAGAAAATACATGATGGTTAAGGTAGAAAATCTATTTCCAGGAAGACTGGCAGCATAGCATCTTCCCTTATTTAAAAAAAATGCCACACATGCATTTTTCATCAGAAAAATTACAGGGTTTTTTTTTCATTTTACAGAACATGCTCTTCCAATTTTTACTTGGTAAAATCATTCTATTCCATTACATTAATTCATTTCCAGAACTAAAAGTTAGCAACTTCTTATCTCTTATTGGAGCAAGGAATAATGTTCCTCACTTTTAATTTTGCTTATTCAATTGAGATTGCACCATTTTTTGATGTTGGTTAATTTGAAGTATGATCTTCAATTCGACCCTTTTTGAAGAAGGATTTCGAACCGAAACACCTATCCCGACTATCCAGAGGCGTTGCCTGTCCCGCAAGGTTATTGCAGCATTTTGTGTCTATCAACGGTGTAAGCCAGCACAACCCTTTTTAATGTTTAGTTTCGTTTAGACATACAGCGTGGAACACGCCCTTCACTGAGCCAGCAATCACCTTTACATTAGCTCTACCCTACACACTAGGGATAATTTACAGTAGCTAATGAACCTACAAACCTGCACATCTTTGGAATGTGGGAGGAAACTGGAGGACCCAGAGAAAACCCATATGATCACAGGGAGAACGTACAAACTCCGTACAGACAGCACCCGTAGTCAGGATCAAACCAGCGTCTCTGGCGCTGTAAGGCAGCAACTCTACTGCTGCACCACCGTGCCACCCCAAATTATTAAGATTATTGCTTGGAGTTTTAATTTATGCATCTTAATTGTTATTTGTAAGCATCAGTACTTTCACCACCGCTGATATTGTGCCTGAATGTGCAACTTGGAATGATGCTCTTCTAAAGGGAGAGTATGATCAGCGTTGAATAATAATACCTTGTCTCCCATCGATCTTTGCTTTCAATGTAGTTGAATGTTGAAAAATAGGGACAGTGAATTATTCAATTAACTGATTTCCAACTTCATGGCATTAATAGATGCAATGAACTGTGAAAGACTTCAGCGACAGTTTCTTTTGTTCTTCCGTTTATACAGTATCTGGAAGGATATTGAGTGTGTTCCATCCAGTTCTGTTTGATTAAGGATATTCAAATGGCCCACGTTTCTTAATGCCCATTTGTTCATAAATTGATATCTTCTCCCCAGATTGAATGTAATCTTTAAACTACAATAAATCAATAATGCTCAGCTTGTTGACGAATGTACAATATTCAAGATTGTGCAAGAGCCATCGATCCATAAAGATGCACGGCACAGAAAGGGGCCCTTCAGATCACTAACCTTTCTGTCTATGTACATTAATCCTATTTGCCTGCATTAGATCAGTCTTGTCTTACCTATTTAAGTGTGTGTCTAAATCTCTTTCAAATGTAGTGACTGTATCTGACTCCAACATCTCCCCTGCCAGCAAGTTCCAGATATCAACCACTCTTTGTGGAAGAATTTTACTCCTTCATTCACCTTTAAAACTCCTGCCTCTCACCTTAAACCTACAGTATGTCCTCTTGTACTTGATACTCCCAATATGTGGAAATAAATCCTAACCATCTGCCCTATTCATGCCTCTCATGTTCCTCCACCTGAGGTCCAGTCACTGCTCTTGGCTTCCTCGACTTTGTGGAATGTTTGTGGCATCCAAATGTCTAGTTCCATTAAACCTGTGGAACCACAGCGTATGTAGAAACAAGGAACTGCAGATGCTGGCTCACAAAAGAAGACACAAAGTGCTGGACTAACTCAGCGGGTCAGGCAGCATCACAGGAGAACATGACTAGGTGATGTTTTGGGTCAGGACCCTTCCTTCTGATTGTGATGGTGTGAGGTGGGGGGGGGGGGGGGGGGGTTGGGTAGAAGGGTAGAAAGCTGGAATAGAGGATACGGCGGACAAAGTGCGACAGGTAATAGGTGAACACAGTCAATGGGAGTTTTTGGTAAGTAGATGGTTGATCAAAGTCCAAACATTGCAAAAAACAGAAGGTGCGAGACAAAAGGATTGCAAAGTTGCAAATAGTGAAGCCAGAGGAAGGAATGTAGGTGGGGAGGAAGGGAAGAGGAGAAATAGGTGCAAGCCCAGGTGGGGCACAGGGAAGCGGGGGATGGGGAGGTGGTGCGTGAAGAAAGGGGGGGGGGGGTTGGGGGAGACAGGAGAGGGAGATGGTGCATTAATGGTATGGTACATCGGATGGAGTTGCAAACCAAATCTCATTGCACTTATGTGTAATGACAATAAAATATATTATTATTATTATTATTATTATTATTATTATTATTATTATTATTATTATTATTATTATTATTGTTGTTATTATTATTATTATTATTTAAGAGGTTACATAAAATTGTAGAATTCAATGTTCATATCATTGGATTGTAAGCTCACAAGTGGAATATGAGGTGCTATTCCTCCAGTTTGTGTGCCAATGGTGGAGGCCCAGGACAGAAGGGCTAGCATGAGAATGGGAATAGAAACATAGACATAGAAACATAGAAATTAGGTGCAGGAGTAGGCCATTCGGCCCTTCGAGCCTGCACCACCATTCAATATGATCATGGCTGATCATCCAACTCAGTATCCCATACCTGCCTTCTCTCCATACCCTCTGATCCCCTTAGCCACAAGGGCCACATCTAACTCCCTCTTAAATATAGCCAATGAACTGGCCTCAACTACCCTCTGTGGCAGAGAGTTCCAGAGACCCACCACTCTCTGTGTGAAAAAAGTCCTTCGCATCTCGGTCCTAAAGGATTTCTTCCTTATCCTTAAGCTGTGACCCCTTGTCCTGGACCTCCCCAACATTGGGAACAATCTTCCTGCATCTAGCCTGTCCAACCCCTTAAGAATTTTGTAAGTTTCTATAAGATCCCCTCTCAATCTCCTAAATTCTAGAGAGTATAAACCGAGTCTATGCAGTCTTTGTTCATAAGACAGTCCTGACATCCCAGGAATCAGTCTGGCGAACCTTCTCTGCACTCCCTCTATGGCAATAATGTCCTTCCTCAGATTTGGAGACCAGAACTGTACACAATACTCCAGGTGTGGCCTCACCAAGACCCTATACAACTGAAGTAGAACCTCCCTGCTCCTATACTCAAATCCTTTTGCTATGAAAGCTAACATACCATTCGCTTTCTTCACTGCCTGCTGTACCTGCATGCCTACTTTCAATGACTGGTGTACCATGACACCCAGGTCGCGCTGCATCTCCCCTTTTCCTAATCGGCCTCCATTTAGATAATAGTCTGTTTTCCTATTTTTGCCACCAAAGTGGATATCCTCACATTTATCCACATTATACTGCATCTGCCAAACATTTGCCCACTCACCCAGCCTATCCAAGTCACCTTGCAGTCTCCTAGCATCCTCCTCACAGCTAACACTGCTCCCCAGCTTAGTGTCATCCGCAAACTTGGAGATATTGCCTTCAATTCCCTCATCCAGATCATTTATGTATATTGCAAATAGCTGGGGTCCCAGCACTGAGCCTTGCGGTACCCCACTAGTCACTGCCTGCCATTGTGAAAACGACCCGTTTACTCCTACTCTTTGCTTCCTGTTTGCCAGCAGTTCTCTATCCACATCAATACTGAACCCCCAATGCCGTATGCTTTAAGCTTATATACTAATCTCTTATGTGGGACCTTGTCGAAAGCCTTCTGGAAGTCCAGATACACCACATCCACTGGTTCTCCCCTATCCACGCTACTAGTTACATCCTCGAAAAATTCCACAAGATTCGTCAGACATGATTTACCTTTCGTAAATCCATGCTGACTTTGTCCAATGATTTCACCACTTTCCAAATGTGCTGCTATCCCATCTTTAATAACTGACTCTAGCAGTTTCCCCACTACCGATGTTAGACTAACTGGTCTGTAATTCCCCGTTTTCTCTCTCCCCCCCCTTCTTAAAAAGAGGGGTTACGTTTGCTACCCGCCAATCCTCAGGAACTACTCCAGAATCTAAAGAGTTTTGAAAGATTATCACTAATGCATCCACTATTTCCGGAGCTACTTCCTTAAGTACTCTGGGATGCAGCCTATCTGGCCCTGGGCATTTATCGGCCTTTAATCCATTCAATTTACCCAACACCACTTCCCGACTAACCTGGATTTCACTCAAGTACTCCTTTGACTGGCGGTCCCATGCTATTCCCGGCAGGTTATTTATGTCTTCCTTAGTGAAGACGGAACCAAAGTAGTTATTCAATTGGTCTGCCATATCCTTGTTCCCCATGATCAACTCACCTGTTTCTGACTGCAAGGGACCTACATTTGTTTTAACTAATCTCTTTCTCTTCACATATCTATAAAAACTTTTGCAGTCAGTTTTTTATTTTCCCTGCCAGTTTTCTTTCATAATCTATTTTTCCTTTCCTAATCAAGCCCTTTGTCCTTCTCTGCTGGTCTCTGAATTTCTCCCAGTCCTCTGGTATGCTGCTTTTTCTGGCTACTTTGTACGCATCATCCTTTGCTTTGATACTATCCCTGATTTCCCTTGTTATCCACGGATGCACTATCTTCCCTGATCTATTCTTTTGCCAAATTGGGATGAACAATTTTGGTAGTTCATCCATGCAGTCTTTAAATGTCTTCCATTGCGTATCCACCGTCAACCCTTTTAGAATTGATTGCCAGTCAATCTTGGCCAATTCACGTCTCATACCCTCAAAGTTACCTTTCCTATGGCCATTGGAAAAACAATTGAGAAGTGTATGAAAAACCAGACTGAGTAAACTATACACAACCGTGTTGGGGCGGATCTCAAACAATGATGAGATGGAATACAGGAGGAGATAGTAGCACAGAATCAAGGTAACAAGTTTGGAACTGGTCATCAAATTGTTTAGCCTTGTGAATTACATGGATCAGGTGTGTCAATGTTGAAGACGTAGAGATGGTCAATAGTTTCAATGTCCAAGGTGTAAATATCACCAACAATTCACCTAAATCCAACCATTTTGACATTATGGCGAATAAAGTCCCTATTTCCTCAGTAAGCTATAATCAGCATACCTCCATTGACTCCCACCAATTTCTACAGCCGCACAATTGAAAGCATCCTATCTGGATTCACCGCAGCTTGTTATGGCGAATGCTCTGCCCAGGACCACGAGAAATTACGGAGAGCTGTGAACGCAGCCTAGTCCATCGCGCACACCCGCCTCCCCTTCATCGATTCCATCTACATTTAACGTTGCCTCAGAAAAGCAGCCAACATCATCAAGAACCACTCACCTCCGGTTTATTCTCTCCTCTCTTCTCTTCTGTCAGGCGGAAGGTACAAGCGCTTAAAAGCACCCACAAGCAGATTCAAGAACAACTTCCTTCAGTTCATATCAGACTCTTGAATGGATATGCTAAGCTATGGACAAATTCCTGATATCCCAATCGATCTCATTGTGGCACTTGCATTTTTTATAACTGCACTTTACCTGCAACAGTATATGTTGCATTATATTTCTCTTTCCCTTTTGAACTACCTTGATTTATGGTATGATTTATACAAAAAAAATGTACAATATTAAAGCAATATTAATACCAATTCCAATTCCAATTTTGTAATTAATTTGCAACTTTACCAATTAAGTTCCAGCATACACAGTGCTATCTGACAATAGACACCAAATGCTGGAATAACTCAGAGGGACAGGCAGCATCTCTGGATAGAAGGAATGGGTGATGTCTCTGGTCGAGACCCTTCTTCAGTCTCGACCCGAAACATCACCCATTCCTTCTCTTCAGAGAAGCTGCCAGTCCCGCTGAGTTACTCCAGCATTTTATGTCTATCTTCGGTTTAAACCAGCATCTGCAGTTCCTTCCTACAACGTGTCATCTGACAATGTTGGTGTAGGTATTGGTATTGATTTGTTAATGCCATGTTCCTGGGATGGCAGGACTTCCATATGAAGAAAGACTGGATAGACTCGGCTTGTACTCGCTGGAATTTAGGAGATTGAGGGGGGATCTTATAGAGGCTTACAAAATTCTTAAGGGGTTGGACAGGCTAGATGCAGGAAGATTGTTCCCGATGTTGGGGAACTCCAGAACAAGGGGTCACAGTTTAAGGATAAGGGGGAAGTCTTTTAGGACCGAGATGAGAAGATCTTTTTTCACACAGAGAGTGGTGAGTCTGTGGCATAGAGGGTAGTTGAGGCCAGTTCATTGGCTATATTTAAGAGGGATCTAGATGTGGCCCTTGTGGCTAAAGGAATCAGGGGGTATGGAAAGAAGGCAGGTACAGGATACTGAGTTGGATGATCAGCCATGATCATATTGAATGGCGGTGCAGGATCAAAGGGCCGAATGGCCTACTCCTGCACCTATTTTCTATGATTCTATGATTCTATGTTTGCCCCAATATGGAGAAAAACATTGTTTTTACATTATATCCAGGCAAATCTTACCATGATGAGTACACCAGGTCATGCAAAGGATAAAAAAACAGTGCTGTATAGGGCATTACAGCTGCAGGTTAATAAAATACACAAGGCCCACAACAAGGTGGATTGGAAGATCGGCAATTAATCCTTAGTATATCATGGTTCTGCTCAATATCCCGTCTCTCTGTTCTGAAAGTATTAATTGAGCTGAAAAATGAGGGAAAAGGAAAACCTTAATATTCTGAAAAATGTAAGCAAAATAATCACTGATTCTGTCATTTTTATTTGCAATGCATATCAGGAATCAAAGGGTTAAGAAGAAAATTTATTTGTCGGCTGCTCCGGAGAAAGTAATTAAAAGTCAAGGGAGCTGCAGCATCAATTAATTGAAAATGAATAATGAACAGGCTGAATTTGGCGGGCGGGGGGAACGAAATAGGTTTGTTAATTAAGACAGGAAGTTCAGAGGAATGAGGAAGTACAATGCAGTTGTCACCGAAAGCATAACTATATATTATTGATGTGAAAGCAGTAGGTATACAATAGACCCCAAGCTTTGAGAAGAATGTGATACTAGACTTTCCGATCGTGGTGGCTGGCAAGGGAAAGGCATTGTGGGGCCAGAAATAGAGAGTGGCTTGATGAAATCATGACAGCTGAATTAATAACATTGAAATGCATTAAAACTTGAAAGAGGTAGAGGCCAACAGTTTAAACTGGCTAAGTTATTAATAATTCACCAGGATCTCTCTGCAGCAGTCACAGACCATTTATTGAGAAGAAGGATCAAATATAATTTCACGTTAACTCTAATTTATGCATATTTGGTTATGATCTTTGACTGGCTTCAGAAACTAAAATAGCAAATCATGTTTTAACAACGAGACAGCCACAGGAATTTTTTTTGGAATATTCTTTGACTTATATCTGTTGTTAAAGAGTTTTCGGGATAGGTATATTTTATTTTTTGGGTCATTCTGTTTTTCTATTACAAAACTAACTGGCTTTCTGTGAGGTGGCACGGTGGTGCAGCGGTAGAGTTGTTGGCTTACAGGCCTTACCGGGTTCGAGCCTGACTCTGGGTGCTGTCTGTACGGAGTTTGGACGACCGCCCTGTGACCGCGTGGGTTTTTTCCGTGGCCCAGTTTCCTACGGCACTCCAAAGACCTATGGGTTTGTAGGTTAATTAGTTTCGATAACAATTGTAAATCATCCCTAGTGTAGGATAATGCTAGTGTGCGGGATGATTGGTCGATGTGAACTCAATGGGCCGAAGGGCTTGTTTCAGCTCTCTATCTCTAAACTGAACTAAATTCAACTAATCCATGAATATTGCAAGCCTGAAATAAAGACAGGAGATTCAGAAGGTTATTCAGCAGCCTGGGAAGCCTATGTGAAGGTAAAGTCAATGAATTTAATGCCGAAGTGAGTGGCAACAGGATCAACAGGTGGCCTTTGTCTACTTCACTGCTTACCTAGTTCAGCATCTTGTTCCACCAACTTTATGATGGTCCTGAAGACTGGAGAAAATATTGACCAAGGGATATGCAACTGATGACAGGAGTATGGGGTAGTAGGGTGTGTAGCAATGGAGGGTAGGAACATTAAAACAGGCATGAGGTCCTCAAACCTGCCATTCAGTTAGATAATGGACAATCGAGGACCAATTCCCACTGACCTGCCTTTTCATCACATCCTATCTAGGATGTTGTCAAGCTGCAAATTGTACAGAGAAGATTTCCGGTGATGTTGCCAGGACTCGACAGCTTGAGCTATAGGGAGAGGTTGAGCAGGCTAGGATTCTATTTCTTGGAGTGGAGGAGGATGAGGGGTGATCTTATAGAGGTGTACAAAATCATGAACGGAATAGATCGGGTAGAAGCACACAGTCTCTTGCCCAGAGTAGGTGAATAAAGAATTAGAGGACATAGGTTTAAAGTGAGAGGCGAAAAGTTTTAATAGGAACCAGAGAGGTAACTATTTTACACAAAGGGTGAGGCATGGATGGAATTAGCTGCCGGAGGAGAGAGTTGAGGCAGGTACTATCGCAACATTTAAGAAATATTTAGACAGGTACATGTATAGGATAGGCTAAGAGGGATATGGGCCACACGCAGGAAAGTGGGGCTAGTGTAGCGATGAGACAGTGTAGATGTGGTCGGTGTGGGCAAGTCGGGCCGAAGGGCCTTTTTTCATGTGGTATAGCTCTATGACTTTATGACTCTCTATGACTCTATGACAAAGCTTCCTACAGTACTTAACTGGCATCACGTCTACTCCGCCAAACATTCAGTCCCTCCACTATCAATGCACCATGGCTGCAGTGAGTATCATCTATGGTCACTCACCTAGGCTGCTCCAACAGCACCTACCAAACCCTTGAGCTGTGCTGGCAAGAAGGACAAGAAAGGGAAAATCGATAGAGTGGGTTTATTTTCATTGTAGTGGAGGAGGTTAAGAAGGTTTAGAGTAAGAGAAATGATGGGTATAGATATGGTAAGATATTTGGAAACTTCTCCCTATCACAGAGGGATCTAAAACTCCAACATAGGATGGCACGGCAGAGCTGCTGCTTCACAGCGCCAGAGACCTGGTTTCAATCCTGACCTGGGTGCTGTCTGCGTGGTGTTTGCACGTTCTCCTTGTGACCACGTGGCTTTCCTCCAGGTGCTCCGGTTTCCTCCAACACCCCAAAGGACGTGTGGGTTTGTGGGTTAATTGGCCTATGTGGAATAGTCCCTAATGTGCAGGGAGTGGATGAGTCAGTGGAATAATGTAGAACTTGTGTGAATGGGTGATCAGCGGCCAGTGTGGACTTTGTGGGCCTTCGGGCTTGCTTCAAAGCTATATCCCTAAACTAACGTAAGGAACACTTTTAGGTTTAAAGGGGGATCTGAGAACATTCTCATCCATGGGATAGTTGGAACCTGGAGCACAATACCTGAGTGAGTATTGATGTAGAAACTTTCACATTTAAGAAATATCAACATGACCACTTAAATCTCCAAGGTTGGCAAGGACATGCTAAACTGAAGGGCCTGTGATCTGTGCTCTCTGGAAATTGCTGCAGATACTTGGGCAGTCCAGTTGCATCCTTTTCTGTAATTCCCCTGTTCAGAGTCTAATCCCGGGAGCTCCTTGTCCATCAGCATTGGGGGAGTGCCTGCATCCGAAATACCTCACCACTACCTTCTCAATGGCAATTGGAGTTGGGCAATAAATATCGGAGCCCTCACCTCAACAACTCAATTAGAGTATCCCTGTGGTTTGCAAACATCGGTGATTCTGTAAAGCTAGCTTTGATTGTAATTGCAGAAGGTAGTTACTTTTCCATGCCTTTTCGGTGTGGAAATGTTTTCTTTGGAATGTCTTAAAAGGTATACCTCTAAGATTTAAACCATGCCCCCTAGTCCTAAACTCTCACTATTCCTGTTGAGTTCTGTTATAAACACACTAATGTCACTGGAATAATAATCTTAGCTGGGGAGGGATGGAGAGAGTGGGAATGCTGAACACCTACCTGATCTCCCAGTTGCCAAACACTTTAATTTCCCTTCCCATTCCCACATTGACCTTTCTGCCCGAGGATTCTTCAGTTGTCAAAGTGAGGCCAAATGCAAGTTGGAGGAACGTGCATCTCATATTTCACTTGAACAGCTTAAAACCCAGTGGTATGAATATTGATTTCCCTAACTTCAAGTAACCCCTGCATTCCCTCTCTCTCCATCCCTCCCCCACCCGTCGTACAAGCTTCAAAGTAATTTAATTGTCTGTACTCGTTCTAACCTAGGCCACAGCTAACAATGGCCTGTTTCTTTTATCATCATTACTTTTCTGCACATCTTTCATTCATTTGTTCTATATCTCTCTGCATCACTGTCTATATGTGTCTCATTTCCCTTTCCCTGACTCTCAGTCTGAAGAAGGTCCTCGACCCGAAACGTCACCTATTGCTTTTCTCCAAAGACATTGTCTATCCCATTGAGTTACTCCAGCTTTTTGTGTCTATCTTCTACTTAAATCAGCATCTGCTGTTCCTTCATAAACAGTGCTATAGATGATATTAACTGATGTGGAGGAATAAAGGAGTCCTCAATATCTCACCACTAATCCTTAAGGAACAGGTCAATAAAAGCATATCAGACGTTTTCCTTTGCTAGTTTCATAATCAGATTCAGATT
This sequence comes from Raja brachyura, assembly GCA_963514005.1. The sequence goes on from OY740782.1 coordinate 17,946,683, forward strand.
CAGATTCAGATTAATTTATTACCAATACCAGGGTGCAATGAAATTTCTTGCTCACAGGAAGTTGACAGAGTAAACAGTGTCCATCCAGTAATGATAAACACACCAGTAAAATAAATTCAAGTTCAAGTTCACATTTATTGCACCAATTAAGGTACAGCGATATTTGAGTTACCTTACAGCCATACAAGTAAAAAAGGACACAAAACACAACAAATTTAACATAAAACATCCACCACAGTGGAATCACCATTCCTCACTGTGATGGAAGGCAATAAAGTTCAGTCATCTGCCTCCTTTGTTCACCCGTGGTGGTCGGGGCTTTTGAACACTCAGCACTGCCTCTGCCGACGGTCCACTGTTCAAGCCCTCTCGTCGGGATGATGGAAACTCCGGCGTCGAGATGGATCGTAACACTAAGCATGGAGCTCCCGACTCAGCCTCTTCTCACCGGAGGCCGCAGCTTCACGGAGTTAAAATCCACAGGCCCCGCGGTCGCAGCACTACCACAGCGATCCTCGGCAAAGGATCGCCCGCTCTGCGATGGTAAGTCCGCGCAGCGCTTGCGGCTTGAAGCTCTGGGCCGATGTCCAGGAAAGGCCGCTTCAATCAAAGTTTTTAGGGTGGAGGGGGGATGGAGAAAGATCAAATCTCCGTCAAGGTAAGTAAGTGAGAGAAAAAGGTTTCCCCCTATTCCCTCCCCACACCCCCCACATAAAACATTAAAACATACATTTTAGACACACAATAAATAGCAAAAAAAGTTGAAATGACACAAGGCTGCTGGTGATGCCGCCATCACGGCGCCTCGCCAGCAAAATAGGATTAAGATTAAGAGGCAGTAACTCCAAGAATGGGGTGTAAAAGAAGATAGACAAATTGCTGCAGTAATTGCTGGAGACACCAAGTGCAGGACATGAACTATCTCTGGATGGAAGGAATGGCTGACGTTTTGAGTCGAGACCCTTCCTCAGACTGAAAGATTGCTTCAGTAGTTGGATAACAGTGGGGAAGAGGCTATTCCGATATCTGGACATCTGAGATTTCAAGCTGCTGTACCTTCTTCCAGAGGTAGAAGTGAGAAAAGAAGTATCACCAGGTAAGCATCCTGGTGATACTTCTTGATGCAAAGCTGTAAGACCATGGACCAAATGGAAGGAAGTGAGAGGCATGTGATGGACTGGGCTGTGTTCACCATTATCTACGAGCCCAGGTGGTCAAGAGCCAAGCAGTTGCCATACCATAGATGCAGGCTGCGAGAATACTTGCCTTAGCCCATCTGTAGAAGTTTGAGCAAATGTTTGTAGACATGCTCAATATTCCTTGATGCCTAAGAAAGTATGCTGATGTGTTTGCTTGATCATCACATCAGTGTGAAGGTTCCAGGTTAAATTACTGGTGATATGGTTGTCCAGGAGCTTGAAGCATCTCTACAACAGGTCTGTTGATAAGGTTTGCATTCATCTCCACGCTTCCTTCAATAACCCAACGATTTTGCATTGCCGACATTAAGCGCACGTTATTGTCCTGACAACATGACACTAGGTTCTCAAAGTCTTTCCTGTACTTTGTCACAGATCCCTGAGGGACTCCAGGGTTCAGCGTCAGCAAGGGATTATGGGCCAAATGCAGGCAAATGGAACTCACCCAGAATTTCAACTTGGTCAACTTGGACAAGGTCGACCAAAGCAAAGATTATAGAGGAGCAAGATACGCCACTCAGTGGAAATCCAATGGACTGGTGTGTAGTATGTAACGGAACGTCACGGCCGCCATTTTGGCGGATTGCCTCCCCATGTGTAATCCGCTCCAAAGCTACAGAGCAGTTGTAAGCAAAGATTATAGAGGAGCAAGATGCATTAGAAAGTTATTAGATTTATTTGTAATCGATCTTTACTTACCTCTCGATCCCTCTCTCTCCCCCTCTCGATCTTTCTCTCCCTCTCGATCCCTTTCTCTCGATCTTTCTCTCCCTCTTTCGATCTCCCTCTCCCTCTCTTCTCTCCCTCCCCTCGATCCCTCTCTCCCCTATCTTCTCTCGATCTCCCTCCTCCCCTCCCCTCTCCCCCTCCTTCCCTCTCTCCCCCTCCCTTTTCCCCCTGTTCCCCCATTTCCCTCGCATCTTTCCTCCCCAGCCCCTCCTTTGCGTAGTTTACCTTGCATTGCATTGTACAGCTTCCCTTGTATTGCTTTAACACACACTGTGCACAAAATTACAGGCACACACAAACACACATTAATTTAAATATATGGTGGGACAGATAGAAGCAAATCTTTGGATAGAAGAGCTTATTAAAATCTTCCTACAAAGACCATTATGTAATTTATTTCTATCCTCTTTTGGGCCGAAGGCATAGCAGGGCTGCCAACTCTCACACAGAGGGAAGGGAGGGAGAGAGGGAAATCGAGAAGAGAAGGGAGAGAGATAGATCGAGAGGGGAGAGAAAGAGATCGAGAGGGGAGAGAAAGAGATCGAGAGGGGAGAGAAAGAGATCGAGAGGGGAGAGAAAGAGATCGACAGGGGAGAGAAAGAGATCGACAGGGGAGAGAAAGAGATCGACAGGGGAGAGAAAGAGATCGACAGGGGAGAGAAAGAGATCGACAGGGGAGAGAAAGAGATCGACAGGGGAGAGAAAGAGATCGACAGGGGGGAGAAAGAGATCGACAGGGGAGAGAAAGAGATTGACAGGGGGGAGAGAAAGAGATCGACAGGGGGGAGAGAGCGATCGAGAGGGGAGAGAGAGCGATCGAGAGGGGAGAGAGAGCGATAGAGAGAAGAGAGGGTGATCGAGAGAAGAGAGGGGATAGAGAGGGATCGAGAGGTAAGTAAAGATCTATTACAAATAAATCTAATAACTTTCTAATGCATCTTGCTCCTCTATAATCTTTGCTTGCAACTGCTCTGTAGCTTTGGAGTAGATTACACAGCGGCAGATCGAGAGACAAAGATCATAGAGAAGCTTAGTTTCCCAGTAGACGCCATAGTCGACGCCATCTCTGGTTCGCTAATATGGCGTTGACAATCACACATGTGATACTACGCGATTTTTCACTGAGTGGCGCATCTTGCTCCTCTATAATCTTTGGACCAAAGGGCCTGTTTCCATGCTGTATAACTCCATGACTCTGTAACTTTAACAGACTGAGTCAGCTGGTCAAGAAGCCGGGTGCAGACTGAGTGTCCCAAGGACAGGGTCCTGAAGTTTAAGGGTGAACCTATTCAGTTTTGTGATGTTGAAGATAGAGATGTAGTCAATGAATAGCATCCTGATTTCATTTCCCTTATTATAGATGGTTATCGAGGAGCTGATTGTAATGGGCCGGCAGAGGACGACGGAGGTCAGACAGGCCGAGTGGGATGCACCGTCGAGAACAAAGAGGGACCCCGGCAAGAAAACATACGGGGACCTGGAGTGGGGGGCGCCGAGAACAAAGTGGGACCCAGCAGAGGGGCCCCGCCAAAAGAACATAAGAACCTGGCATGAGAGCCACAGAGAACAATGGGGAGACCTGGTGTGGAAGGGCCGCTGAGAATAAAGGGGGACCATTGGCGACCAAATTGAATACTTTGTGACCGTTTGCGTACCTTGGGTATGCAAAAACAAAGAATTTCACTGTGACTTATCACATGTGATAATAAAGTATCATTCATTCAAGAGAATGCAAGAGATAGTGCAAGAGAAAGTACTGTGTAGAGTTCTAGTCACTACATTACAGAAAAGAACATATGTGGAGAATGTGCAAGAAAGAACTGCAGATGCTGGTTTAAACCAAAGATAGACACCAAATGCTGGAGTAACTCAGCGGGACAGGCAGCATCTCTGGAGAGAAGAAATGGGTGACGTTTTGGGTCGAGACCCTTCTTCAGACGAGAATGTGCAGTGGATCACAATGATTTTGCTGTGGACAGTAAAGTTTAGCAAAGAAGCAAGTTCAATAATCTGGAGATGTTTTGCCAGTAATTGAGGAGACTGAGATGTGCTTTACCTATGGCATATATTGAACAACTGAGATAAAAGTAAATGGGATGGATTGCTTCTCTTAACAGGGAATCATCAAATAAGAGGGGAGATGAGGAAATATATTTTTAATTCAGATCTGTCGGGGTGTGGACCTTTTTAAAATTTGAAGGGTGACAGAGGCAGAAATTTGGATCGGATTTTAAAAGTACTTGGACATAGACTTAAAGGCATGTAGGGCATGGACTTGAAAGATGAAATGTAGTGGGTAGCTCTATTTTGACCTTCATGGGCATGTTTGCACAAGAGGTCTACCTCTTGAGCATTTATATTCTAGCTCTGTCAAATGTGAAGGCATTATACCTGATAGAACCCGACTTCCACAAATGATTGTCCTGGGGATCCTCCACGGCCAGAGTGAGGACCACCAGAAAGTGGAGGAGCAGCACCTCATATTTCGCTTAAGCAGTTTGTAACCCAGCATTATGAACATTGACATCTAATTTCAGGTAGTCCTTACTGTCTCCTCCCCTTCTCAGCTCTCCCTCAGCCCTCTGGCTCCTCCTTTTCCTTTCTCTTCCTGCCCCCCCACCCTCACATCAGTCTGAAGAAGGAGGGTTACACAAAAAGCTGGAGAAACTCAGCGGGTGCAGCAGCATCTAAGGAGCGAAGGAGATAGGCGACGTTTCGGGTCAAGACCCTTCTTCAGATTTCGGCCCAAAACGTTGCCTATTTCCTTCGCTCCATAGATGCTACTGCACCTGCTGAGTTACTCCAGCATTTTTGTCTACCTTAGATTTTCCAGCATCTGCAGTTCCTTCTTAAACATTTCTCCACTTAGGTGTTTGTTACCTCAATTGGTCAACATCAATAAATAAATTATAGGTTAATCTGCATTCTCTCCAAATGTAAATGGTCAGACTGGACAGCTCACCATTGGCTGTAACTTCTGGCAATGGAAGTAGCCACTAGCTAGTGAAATTTCTCATAATTATTTAGAGTTTAATCAATTTAATGCATCAACCGATATCAACAATGTCTCCCACCCGATGAGTAGCTTACTTAAGATGAATGCTCCCATTTCCATATCTCATCAGTGAGCACTACCAATGTAACATTCTGCTCCGTGTAATAACAAGGAACTGCAGATGCTAGTTGAAACCAAGGATAGACACAAAGTGCTGGGGTAACAGCAGGTCAAGCAGCATTTCTGGAGAACATGGATCGGTGATGTTTCGGGTTTAGTTTAGTTTAGTTTGGATACAGCACGGAAACAAGCCCGTCGGCCCACCAAGTCCGCACCGACCAGCTATCCCCACATATTAACACTATCCTACACTCACTAGGGACAAGTGACACAGACACAAAGCCAATTAACCTACGTATCTGCACGTCTAAGGGGTGTGGGAGGAAACCGAATATCTTGGAGAAAACTCACGCAGGTCACGGGGAAAACGTACAAACTCAGTACAGGCAGCACCCGTAGTCAGGATCGAACTAGGGACTCTGGCACTGCAAGCATTGTAATGCAGCAACTCTACCGCTGCGCCACCATGGTTGGGACCCTTCTTCAGACTGATTGCTGTGGGGAGAGGGAAGGAAAGCTGGAAGAGAGTAGGGGCCATACAAATCACAGCCGGCAACAGATTAGCTCAGGTGAAGGGGTTCTCTGATCGGCAGATTGCTGGACAGAGGCTGGAGATAAAGATAGGCTTGAGCACAAAAGGGATACCAGGTTGTGAATAACGAAGCTAGTTGAAGGACTTTTGTTGGAAGGGGCAGGAAGGTGGGCAGAAACCAATGCAAGGTCAGCCACGGTTCAGGGGTAGAGAGTGGGGGGTGGGGGGTTAAGGTGGGGGGGGGGGGGGAGTGTTGGGGAAGGGAAGAAAGGGTAGGGGAAAGGGTGGTGTTTGTAGAAGTTATTTAAAATTGGAGAATTGAATGTTCACACCATTGGCTTGGAAGACACCCAAGGGGGAATATGTCTATAATTCTACACCCTTTGCCCATCCTACAAACCATTAACAGGCGACCACTGTGTTAGAGCCATTTGGCTCATAGAAATGCGCCCGTACGTAATTCCTACATCGCTGTCATAAAAATCTGGGATATGGAATAAATATTTGCTCTTCCAAAAAGTATGTGCAGAAAGGTAAATAAATAAATGTAACATTTTGTTAGCTTGCATTTCATAATGCATGCACAGATGTTGCGGCATCGCATTGCAAAGTTTTGCAATGCAGGCTATTCTCCAGGAAAGCAACCATTCCCTACCACCCGCCCCATCCCCATCTCCATAACATGGAGATTGTAATTTAATCTATCCCCACTGCCTTCTATTTTTTCCCTTTCTCAACTAACATGCACAGAGTCTCTTGCCCAGAGTAGGGGGATAGAGGAGCAGAGGATATAGGTTTAAGGTGAAGGGGAAAATATTTGACTGGAATCTGAGGGGCTACTATTTCACATGAAGAGTGGTGTGTGTATGGAACAAGCTGCCAGAGGGGGTAGTTGAGGCTGGGACTATCCCAATGTTTAAGAAACAGTTAGACAGGTACATGGATAGGTATGGATAGATATGGACCAAACGCAGGCAGGTGGCACTAGTGTAGCTGGGACATGTTGGCTGGTATGGACAAGTTGGGCTGAAGGGCCTGTTTCCATGCTGTATCGTTCTATGGCTCTATGATTCTAACATGGTATCGCCAGCAAACACACTCATATCACCCTCAGCTCCTGCACTGAGTCAATCTAGCTGAGATTGAAGCACTACTTCAGCCAGCCTACTCAAACATTGTGCATTTATTGAAGAGAATAGCCACAGTCTTTTCCCCGGGGCAGGGGAATCTAAAACTAGAGGGCACCGGTTTAAGGTGAGAAGGGACCTGAGGGGAAACCTTTATTATGAGGAGGATAGTGCACATGCTTTGAACTAGCTGCCAGGGAATGTGCTGGAGACGGGTACAATTTTGACATTTAATAGACACTTAGAGTACTACATTAATGATAGAAAGATTTGGAGGGATATAACCTTGGCTCAGGCATGTAGGGCTAGCTCAGTTAGGCAAATTGATCGACATGCATGAGCCTGTTTCAACTCTGTACAGCTCTTTTTGACTCTATGTTTCTATTTCCACTCTTTATTTGGATTATATTTTCCAAATCGAGTTGTCTAAGCATCTTGCTGTTTTGTTTATTCAATCCCGCCCTCTCCCCATCAGCATGCACTTCCATTGTTTACAGCGTGGAATAATCTTTTAGCCGGCAGTCACTCACTTTGGTTTAATAAACATGACCTGTTTTTAATTTATGCCATTCTTGAATGAAAGAAACACTGCGCCATATGTTTCAATGGGCTTGCAATATGTGTACATTTTTGTTGATCATAAATCTTGCTGATTGTGGATGTCACCCCTCGCAATACTGCAGCGTTTGACAGCTGTGATATGTCAGAAGAGGAAGGGAGGGGGAATGGAATAGACTCACCATGTTAATGCAAGTTTAATAAAGTCCGAACCTGGGCTTATGGCAAACAATAGCTGGAACGGTACATTCTCCAGTGTATCCGAGGGACTGTTGGATGCCATTGCTTAAAATGAACATGCCTGGAGCATTTTCGTTTCAAAAGCTGAATCAAACAAGGAGAGGAGTGCAGTGGTTTTCAGATCTTCTGCCTGGACCTGAAATATTGACTCTTGTTTCTCCACCCCACAGATGTTGCCCGACCTGCTGCATATTACCAACATTTTCTATTTGGATACCACGCATCTGTTTTTGTATTGATTTTCAAAAGATACTTGTGAACTGTATTTTCATGAGCTCAAACCAAATTGGTGGTTGCACTTTCAGTGTGTTACTTTAAACCGTTCCTGCTTTGTAAGTGATTTTTTTTCTGCTTTTAATTGTCTGGGATGCATGTGTGTGTGCATTCAAGAGTGTGTTCATGTGTGCGGCACGTGTACACGTGTACGTGCATGTACCTATGTGTTTGTGTCCGTGTGCTTCTGTCGGTTAGTGAGTTTGCCAGATGCCACAGGGAGACTAGATAGACAAAGTGGAGGCATAGTCTTCTGTCAGATCCTCGCCCTGATCCTAATATAAGAAGCACACTTCAAAGGACACCGAACATAACCACTTTGTTTTGTTCCGCAAATTCCTTTGCATCCCGGCAACATGTGTCCTCTGACCTTTCTGACTCATACTAACACGTGAAACATTTAAATACAACATCAGTTACCACGACATCCCCCCCTTATCAAATAAAAAGGATATCCGCATCATTTAGGATATGCCATTTGTTCCATTGACCACGTACCATTTTCACATGTCACCACATCTCATGGTCGATTTAAGTCAGGATAAACAATTTAGGTTGAGACTGTCTTCGTTGGAACACCGAAGAAATACTCATTGAGGACCTTGTCCATCTCTTGTGGCTCCGCACAGAGTTGACTGCTTTAATTCTTGAGGGACCCAATTATCTCACTGGTTATCCTTTTATCTCTAAAATATACTAATAAAATCTCTTGGGATTATCCTTAATATTTTCTGCCAGCTATCTCCTGACCTCTTTTTTCCCTCCTGATTTCCTTTTTTAGCTTGCTCCTTAGTTCCAGAAACTCTTCCCGGGATACACTTGATCCATCTGCCCATATAGTACCTTTTCCATGCCTCCTTCTTATTCTTGGTGGTCTAAAGCTTTAAGATAGGGGGGGGGGGGGGGGGAAGATTTAACAGGAACCTAAGGGGCAAGCACTACACAAAGGGTGGTAGGTATATTGGATGAGCTGCCAGAGGAGGTAGTTGAGGCACGTATATAGCAATGTTTAAAAAAACAATTGGCCAAGTACATGGATAGGATAGGTTTAGAGGGATACGGGCAAAAAACAATGTGGGGTTAGTGGAGATGTAACTCATTAGTAGGCATGGGCAGGTTGAGCTGTTTACACGCTGTATGACTCGATAACAGAGGGGGGTGTATAACATTCTGAAGCAGCAAAACAAAGTAAACCTCTAGGACCTATTATCATTAGCAGGGAGGGCAGTAACAGTGGGGCGTTGATTTAAATCAATTGCTAAAATATCAAAGGCAAGTTGAGAGAAAACGAAATCCACCTAATGCGCCGTGGAACCTAGAACTTTTATGCCTGAGGATAGTGGATGTCAGCATGTTTAAAACAAGTTAGATAAACACCTGAAGAATTATATCCTGAGGGCATGAGACCTTGAAACAGTATTAGGATGAGAATGAGAATTATAATTAATAAGTTTATTGACCAAGTATGTGCCATACAAGGAAGTTGCCTTGGTGCTCCGCTCGCTAGTAACAACATGACACACAATAAACAATTAAGAATAAAACATAAAACATGAAAACATTAAGAATAAAACATTATAGTTTAAACATGTGAATGAAATAAAATACCAGAGCAAAAGGAGGCTACAGACTTTTGGTTATTGAGTAGAGCTACTGCTCGTGGAAAAACCTGCTTTATGTCTGGCTGTGGCAGCTTTGACAGTCCGGAGTCGCCTTCTAGAGTGAAGTGATTCAAAGAGTTTGTGGCCAGGGTGAGAGGGGTCAGAGATGATCTTGCCCATTCGCTTCCTGGCCCTTGCATTGTACAGTTCGTCAATGGGGGGAAGGTTGCAGCCAACAACCTTCCCGGCTGATCGAACGATGTGCTTCAGCCTCCGGGTGTCGTGCTTGGTGGCTGAGCCAAACCAGGCCATGATGGAGAAGGTAGTGCAGACTCTACGATGGCCGTATAGAATTAGACCATCATTGCCTGTGGCAGATTTACATTTTTTTACCAATGTCAATTAACCTACAAACCTGCACAAAGTGTGGGAGGAAACCAGAGCACCCAGAGAAAACCCACGCGGTCACAGTGGAAACGTACAAACTCTGTACAGACAACACCCGTGGTCAAGATCGAACCCGGGTCCCTGGTGCTGTGAGGCAGCAATTCTACCACTGCCGCCCTTTTTCCAACTTAGTAAGGTGCAAATGATCTCCTCATGCTAAACTTCATGGGAGTACCCAAACACAAATTGGATGACTTGCTGAGCTTCTGATGCCTGCCAACCTTTGACCTTCTACATGGTTCCATTAAGGCTCGACCTGAACTTGTTGAGCATTTTGCAACAAAGCACATCAAAATCACTAGACTCAGTATCAGATATTACCTCTATAAATGTAATGGACACTTCACATCAGCATTGCATTTCCAGCATTCTCTTTTCTTTCTGGTTTCCAGCATCTGCATGATTTTGTTTATCACAATTGTTTTCCTCTCTTCCTTTTCTATTTTCACTGAAGTCTTCCTATTTTCACATAACCTAGACAGATTAGCTGAGACCAGCTAGTCTTGACCGCATTCACTCAGCTGCCACTACCACTAGTGCAACCTAGACTCACTTGTCTCCAACCTTCCCCAGGTGCTCCCTTTGTTCTCTCAACCCACTCCCTTTTGTCTGCAACGTAAAGCATGTCCGATTTTGAACTTTTTTGGGATCTGATGAGAGGGCATGAATTGGAAACACTGGCTGTCTGTCTCTCTCTCCCCGGAGATGTTTTCTGACCTGTTGAATATTTCCATGTTTTCTTTTCAGCTGTAGTTCACATTTCCAGTGTTCACCTTTATTTCTTTCTCTGTCTCTCTCCTTCTCTCTCCCTCTCGCTCCCTCTCCCTCTCTATCTCTCCCTCCCTCTTCCTCTCCCTCTCCTTCTCCCTCCCCCTCACCATCTCCCTCTCCCTTTCCCTCTCTCTCCCTCACTTCATCTCCCTCCCTCCCTCCCTCTTCCTCTCTATTTCCCTCTTTTCTCTCCCCCCCACTCTTTCTCTCTCTCTCCCCTCCTCCAGTAAAATTAGATTAATTCATGTTATCCTATTCCCACATTCCCCTTTACTGTCCACTCTTTCAGCTGGCATCGTTCCAACTTGTGCCTTCCAATCCCTCCTTGTCTTGACCCATCACAGACCTTTCCTGTTCTCCTCTCTATCTTTGCTTCATGTCCCCAGTTCTGATGGAAGATCATTGACCCAAAACATTAACCTTATTTCTTGCTCTCTGGACAGTGCCTGAACTCCTTGAGTCTTTTCAACATTTTCCCGCCTTTGTTTGCTTCTTTCCAACCTGATAGTTGTGAACACAAAAGTTTAATTCGGCAAAGCATGCTACTAATTAGGATAAATTCTGTCTCAGTGTTCATTAAATGGAGAACAAATGATAGCAGTGACTGCAAGGCTGTCACTTAATTGATGCAGACAACGACAGCACAGTGTGACGGTGAAACTCTTGTGAATTAGAACTGTCAGCTGAACCTTGAGATAAGAATACGGCTTTGTAATTGCTCCAAGGTATTTATTATGTTTTATAAACTGCTGTGAAGTTCATGTTGGTCACCTTACCCCGTGTTGCATCCATTCTCCTCTTTAGCAGGTGCTGTCTGTCCAGATGCAGACTGCAAGTCTCTCCAATAAGAACACAGAAAAATTGCAATGTGCTCTTTGCAATGCTATCAATATTAGTCAGCGGTTAAAAATAGTAAATTAGGACAAAGAGAATGCTTTTTTTCCCCTTTGCATTTTTTCTCCCTCCCTTGAATAATACAGCCTGCCATCATCCACTAGTTTAGTTCAGTTTAATTTAGTTTATTGTCTCGTGTGCAGAGGTACAGTGAAAAGCTTTTGTTGTGTGCTAACCAGTCAGTGGAAAGGCAATTTCTGATTACAATCGAACCATTTACAGTGTACTGGTACATAATCAAGGGAATAATGTGAATAACGTTTAGTGCAAGATAAAGCCAGTAAAGTCTGATCAAAGGTAGTCCAAAGGTCTCCAATGAGGTAGATAGTAGTTCAGGACTGCTCTCTAGTTGAGTGGGATGCTTCCGTTGGTAGGAAACTGACAACAGCTGGGAAGAAGCTGTCCCTGAATCTGGAGGTGTCCATTTTCGCACTTATATATCATTTGCCTGAAGGGAGAGGGGAGAAGAGGGAGTGGCCAGGGTGCGACTCATCCTTGATTATGCTGCTGGCCTTTCAAAGTCAGCGTGAGGTATAAATGGAGTCAATGGAAGGAAACCTAGTTTGCATGATGGTCTGCGTTGCAACTCCAATTCGTTGCAATTTCTTGCGGTCCTGGATGGAGCTGTTCCCAAACCAAGCTGTGATGCATCCCGGTAAAGTGCTTTCTACGGCGCATATGTAGATGTTGGTCGGGTAACAAAGTAGAGGCATCGGTGGTTTCAGGTGCTTGGTCATGATGTTCTGGGTAGGTATAAGGGGCTGGATGATTTTTCTTAGAATGGTAGAATGTTTAGAGCAGAGAAAGAGGCCAGTTGTCCCATCATGTCCGAGTCAACTCTCGATTGGAAAAACTGTCTCCTTCCACCCACCAGCCCTTCCCTTTGCAAAGGTTTCTTCACCATTCAAGATTTCAATCATGTGATCACTGTTACCATGGTGAAACTGAAATGACCCAGTAAACCAAGGAGTATTTTCTTTAATTAATTACAGCAGCATTATGTTTACTCTCTGGAAGGTTCATTTAATGTCGGCACAGTATTGCCATGTCATTAACAAAGGACTATAGGGCTCCATCAACGTATTGATAGAAAGCAACAGGTACAGATGCCACATTGTGTCCAGCCAGGGCAACTACATGAAATCCATTTCATAGAGTCTGAGAATGTTTAGAGTGCTGAAGGAGGCCATTCAGCCCATTGTGCCCATATTATCTCTCATTCGATTCTTCCACCTTCCTTCCCCAGCCCCTTTCTATAAAGATTCCTTCCCTGTGTGTCTTTCCTTGCCAGTCCAAACATCAATCAGTGCATTTCAATCTAGTATTTTTCACATTTGTGATGTTTGACTGCAAAAACAAACTGTTACGTCTTTCCTCATCCACATCATTGTAACATGAGGGCACATTATCCTAATCTAAGGAAGAGGGGCTCTGGTCAAGAGTACAAACAATGCGGCCACCAGGCAAGAACCCAACATTGTGATAATGATTAACAGAGAGTACAAAAGTTTAATGAAACAGCCCGTTTTTATCTTTGTGTCACGGGTAAGTTTAATATGAAGATCTCACGATCAGATTAAAGCAAGTTGTATCCGGGATATCCTCGGGGAGACTTTGGTCTTCATCTATTCATAAGGCAGCCCTTGAGTCTGAAGATGCGTCCCCACCAAAAACATTGTCTATTCATACCATCTATAGATGCTGCCTGACCTGCTGAGTTACTCCAGTTTTGCTCAAGATTCCAGCATATGCAGTTCCTTGTGTCTCCAACCCTTCAGTTCTCCTGAGCTTTAAATAATGCTGGGAATTGGAGCTCGTCAGACCTCCTAAGGTCCTCTTTTTCAAACATTTTAGCTGAAAGCTGTTTCCTCGTTACTTTCACATGTACTTTAACGAGCTGACTATATAGCTCCATCTTTAACATGCACAAGTCTGCAGGATCTCAGCATCTGCTTTTGCAATCTGGAAATAACAATATAAAAGGCAAGCTCCACAAACAACTATCTCTGTATAATGCTCATGTAATATTGTCTGAAATTACCTCATTTCTTTTTATTATTACTTTGTATTCATCCTTCCAGCTTTTATACTCTTATTGGCCTATGAGAATTTTCAATTCTTACGAATGTTCAGTTTAGTTTAATTTATTGTCACGTGTACCAAGATACAGTGACAATCTTTTGTTGCATGCTATCCAGTGAGCGGAAAGACAATACATGATTACAATCGAGCTAGTTACTGTCACACTTGCCATGCCTCCAGACACTTGAGGCTCTTTCAACACTCCTCCACTGAGCTATTTGCAGTTACACCTGCATTTAATCTGCTCTCCTAATCTTTCACATGGTATAAATACCTGAGATCGTCAGCAATTGGGTGCTGACTAGTCAGTTTGATACCAGCTTCGTCGGTTTGATAGCAGTTCTGTCAGTTCCAGGTCTATATCTTTCGGTTCCATTTGTGTTTGGATTTTGGATTTTCTTCAATACTTCTCGGTGAGCCTGCATTCTAATCCTTTCCATTTCTGAGCCTTCTGACAGATTAGTCGACCAGTATGGATTCTGCAGGCAATCCTGGCCACCTCAACTAGAGGTTTGGATGGTCCCAGTTCCAGGACTGAGGAGATATTGGCTCATCTTTACAAGGCTGTTCGTTACCAAGGCTCCACTCTCGGCACCCATGAGGTTCGAATAGACCAAGTTACTAGTCGAATAGACCGACTTGCGTATACTGTCGAGCAGTTAACATCCTGTGTCAACCAGCTCCTGGTACACATCGCACCGCTGCCAATTCTTCCGTCTCCGCTGATGCCTCTCCACCTCTATCCACTTTCAGCCGCATCCAGCCCATTCTGGAACCAGTTCTTCCTACCCTGGAGAGGAGAGGTACCACGGCGATCCTTCTACCTGCAGGTCATTCCTGTCCCAGTCCTCTTTGGTTTTTGAGCTAAAAGCGTCCTGCTTCAGCGCAGAATGTTTCAAAGTAGCCAAAGTAGAAATGAAGAAGAGTTTTGGCCCAAAACATTGCCTATCTCCTTCGCTCCATAAATGCTGCTGCACCCGCTGAGTTTCTCCAGCACTTTTGTCTAGCTCCAAAGTAGCCTATGCCATCTGCTTGCTGTCAGGACATGCTTCAGCCTGGGGTGCAGCTGCCTGGGAGCGACAGCTAGACTTCTGCCAGGACTTTGCCTGTTTTTGGAGGAGATGAGAAAGATTTTTGACCACTCTGTGGTCGGAAGAGAGGCAGCCCAGAGGATTGTGCATCTGCCAGGGGGTACTTTCTGTTGCCTATTACGCTATTGATTTTCGTACCACTGCTTTAGAGAGCGATTGGTGTGATACCGCTCTGCTCAGTATCTTCATCCATGGCCTCAACAAGAACTTGAAGGGTGAGTTTGCCTCTCGGGATCTTCACTCGGATCTGCATGCGCTGATTGATTTAACCATCTGGATAGATAACAGGCTTCAAGAGCAAAAGCGAGACGAGCTATCAGCAGCTCTCAAACAGTGCCCTAACCCATCACACCCCTCTTGGCATAGTGAGATTGTTTCACTTCCCTCAGGAGGAAGAAGTCCCATGCATCTCGCTCCTGATCCACTGGAGGGGGTGCCGATGCAGATTGGACGCACCAGGCTGAGCGAGGACGAGCGCCAGATATGTATATGGGACTCGTGTTGTCTCTACTGTGGAGGTCCCAGATATTTGATTGCTGCATGCCCGGTAAAAGCCAACGCTCCCCAGCAAGAGAGGGATTATGGGAGGGCAAGGTTTATTTCCCTCCTATTTGCACCAGACTCACTCCGATTACGGTATGCTTTGGAGATACGCTGTTGAAACACTGCACTGATTGACTCGGGGGCAGATGATAGCTTAAACAATATCACTGTTGCTCAGACATTTCTGATTCCCACCGTTAAAGTAGAAGAGCCCCACAAGCTAGTGTACTTGATAGAAGAATAATTGGTATGGCTTCACTCTCTACTGGGTCGGCCTTGGCTGACTACTCACAACCCCACCGTAGACTAGTCCACTGGCAAGGTCTCCACTTGGGGGGGGGGAGGATTGTCACGTTAATTGTCTTTGCTCCGCTTTGCCTTCCCCTCACCTCTGTGTCTGTTGCTCCTAGTGACTATCCTGACCTGTCCAAAGTACCATCCGAGTATCATGACCTGAAAGAGGTCTTCTGCAAGTTCTGAGCCACCACTTTACTTCCTCACCGCCCTTATGATTGTGCCATTGACTTACTATCCTGTACTTCTCCGCCCCACAGTCGTCTGTACTCACTGGTAGACAAAAGTGCTGGAGAAACTCACAGGGTTCAGCAGCATCTATGGAGCGAAGGAAATAGGCAACGTTTCAGGCCAAAACCCTTCTTCAGACCTTGCAACAGCCTGTACTCACTCTCTGCTCCTAAGACCAACACCGTGGAGAGATACGTTTTGGAGTCTCTGGCAGCCGGTTTATTTCGTCCATCCTCCTCTCCCGCCGGGGCGGGATTTTTCTTTGTGAGTAAGAAGGATGGCGCCCTTCGCCCTTGCATTGACTATTAAGGCCCAGATGACATAATTGTCAAAAACTGTTGCCCCTTGCCACTCATCTCCCCTGCCTTCAACTGCCTGCAGCAGCACACCATGTTTACCAAGCTGGACCTACGCAATGCCTACCATTTGGTTCGCATCACAGAAGGAGATAAGTGGAAGATGGCCTTCAACACCACGTATTGCCTTCCAGGTTCTGGTCGGTCTTCCAGGCTCTGGTCAATGATGTGCTCCGTGACATGCTGAGACCCGGTTTGTCTTGGTTTACCTGGATGACATCCTCGTCTAGTCTGGCTCTGCATTGGAACATACCCGCCATGTCCGTCTCATCCTGCAGCGGTTATGGGAGAACCAGCTGTTCGTCAAGGCAGAGAAATGTGAGTTCCACCAGCCCACGGTGTCCTTCCTGGGATACATCCTCTCTGCTCGCCATGTCGACATGGATCTAGGAAAGGTGAGAGTGGTGGTAGATTGGCCCGAGCCTACCAGTCGGAGCGAGCTGCAACGCATTTTTTTACTGCTGCTTTATCTGCAACTACAGCATCCTGGCTGCTCCTCCCACTGCTCTCACGTCTACCTCCTTCAAGTTTGCCTGGCCCCCTGCTGCTGAGGGGGCATTCCAGGACCTTAATCAACACTTCACTGCTGCCCCCATCCTGGAGCACCCTGACCCGGCCCGTCAGTTTGTGGTGGAAGTTGACGTCTCTGATGTTGGAGTTGGGGCGGTGTTTTCCCAACGCTCCTCCAAGGACCAGAAAATGCACCCCTGTGCCACCTTCTCTCGCTGCATCTCCCCGGCTGAGAGAAATGATCACATCGGCAACAGAGAGCAGAGACAAGGATCGATCCCACGGTGTGGTTAGGTATAGTATAGGGAATTCGTTATTGTTTCAAAAAAATAGTTTAGTGGTCCAGTGCTTGACTCTGTGTTTTACTGAACTAGACTAAGGGGGGTTAGCTCTAGGACACTGGGCATTGCGAACTGAGGTCTCGATCTCCCAGGTGATGGATCCACCAGGCAGGTGAGAGGCAGAATGGGTTCGTGGGAATGGTTGTCCTGGTCGAAACAGACTGGCAGGAGAGGGAGTCGAGCTTGACGTTCATGGACCCAGGACCGTATGACAAGGTGAAGTTAAACCAGGTGAAAAACAGGGCCCACCAGGCTTGACCAGGGTTGAGCCGCTTCGCCGAACGCAGGTACTCCAGGTTCGTGTGATCCATCCAGACTTGGAATATCTGCTCAGTGCCCTCCAACCAATGCCTCCACTTCTCCAACGCCAGCCTCACTGCCAGTTCCAATGATCAGTAGGAGACGGCCAACCAGGCCCTGGAGACCACCATACGTTGCTAGGTGTCCGCCAACCCTATCTCCTGGTCTAGCAAATTGGTATGGATCGAATATGCCCACAATTCTCTGCCCAGTTCTGCCACCAATCTGTCTCCACTCCACATTTTCCCTGGTTATCAGCCACCTCTGTTTCCAGACCAAGAGGAGGAGGTTTCCATTCCCTCTGCCCAGCAGTTTGTGCCCCATGGTCATCGGACCTGGAAGGAGGCCCGTTTTGCCCTGCTCCACACTGCTTACAGGTACAGATAACAGGTGGATCGTCACCGAACCCCTGCCCCTCGCTATCACCCTGGTCAGAGGGTATGGCCGTCCACCCAAAATCTCCCCTCCGTGTGGAGTCTCGTAAGTTGGCATCCCGGTTTATTGGCCCATTCTTGATTCTCAAGATTCTTCAACCGCTCTGCTGTCCAGGTCTATGCGGATTCACCCCCACCTTCCATGTATCCCGGGTTAAGCCTGTGTCCTTCAGCTCCCTGTCCCCCGCTCCTCTGCTACCTCCTCCACCACGCATCATTGATGGTGGTCCAGTGTACCCGGTGAAGCAACTGCTGAAGTCCTGGCGGCGTGTCTGAGGGATCCAGTACCTGGTTGAGTGGGAGACCTATGGTCCTGAGGAGAGGAGCTGGATTCCTGCCTGTGACATCCTACACCGTGTCAGCATGGATTTAGTAAGGGGAAATCATGCTTGACTAATCATCTGGAATTTTTTGAGGATGTAACTAGGAAAATGGACAAGGGAGAGCCAGTGGGTGTAGTGTACCTGGACTTTCAGAAAGCATTTGATTAGGTCCCACATTGGAGGTTATTGGACAAAATTAGGGCACATGGTATTGGGGCTTGGGTGCTGACATGGATAGAAAATTGGTTGGGTGACAGGAAACAAAGAGTAGGGACTAATGGGTCCCTTTCAGAATGGCAGGCAGTGACTAGTGGCGTACTGCAAGGCTCGGTGCTGGGACCACAGCTATTTAGAAAATTATATAATGATTTAGATGAAGGGATTCAAAGTAACATTAGCAAATTTACAGATGACAAAAAGCTGGGTGTGAAGAGGATGCCATGAGAATGCATGGTGACTTGGACATGTTGGATGTGGGCAGATGCATGGCAGATGTAGTTTAATGTGGATAAATGTGAGGTTATCCATTTTGGTAGCAAAAATAGGAAGGAAGATTATTATCTAAATGGTGTCAAGTTGGGAAAAGGGGAAAACCAGCCTCCACCGCCCTCTGAGGCAGAGGCTCAGGCTCACAGCTCTCTGTGAGAAAAAGTCACACTTCTTCTGAACCCCTCTTCTGAAAGGAACAAAAAACTCTTTAGCAGCTGTTACGAAATCCATTTAAATATGAGCACGGGCCCCTTGAATGTACATTGCCAGATTGGTTTGTTCAGTACATCCCTTGTTTCCCCAAGGCAGTGCCAAATAGCCTCACTAGACTCGCAGGTTTGCTTTGTGTGCCTCAAATGTACTTTGAGTAGCGAGAAAAATTAAACAGGAAACTAAACGAATGGTTTAGTTGGTCGCTCGTGCCTCCTTCTCATCAGTTTTCAATGATTCTATAAATCCATCCCCCAATTAAAGGGCCTGTCCCACTTTCCCGAGTTATTCACGAATTCTCCAATTTTTCAAACTCGCAGAATGTTCATAATGAGTCAGTGGATATATTGTAGTGGCTCGTTATGCCAGCCATAGGTACTCGGGGCATCAGGTAAGTCGGGACTTTTTTCAGCATGATGAAAAATGTCCACGAATAAAAAAAATAGCCCCGAGTAACTACGGCGGGCATAACGAGCTGCTACGATATCACCACGGCCTCCTACGGACTCGTTACGAACATTCTGCGAGTTTGAAAACTCGGGAGGATTCGTGAATAACTCAGGAGAATTTGTGAATAACTCGTGAAAGTGGGACACAGGCCCTTTAGATGGGCAAACAATCCCTGTCAGATCAAGTGCTCTCCCACAGTTAATTAAACAAGCTTTTGGAGATGTAACAATCCGTTATGAGAACCCACTAAGAGATTAATTCCGAAGTCGCAGAGAGATGTATAAGCCTTGATCTATCAAGAGGATGAGGCTTTCCAGCAACTTTTGCAGTGAGAGGTCGGACAACCTTGGAAAAATGGAAACATCATGCTCTTTCATTTATCTTATAGGGTGGCACACTGGTAGAGTTGCTGCCTTAAAGTTCCAGCGACCTGGGTTCGATCATAACTACAGCTGTTGGCTGTACAGAGTTTGTATGTTCAGCCCGTGACCTGCATGGATTTTCTCTGGGAGCTCCAGTTTCCTCCCACATTCAAGATGTACAGGATTGTAGGCTAATTGGCTTTGTAAAATTGTAAATTGTTCATAGTGTGTGTAGGATAGTATTAGTGTGCGGGGATCGCTGGTCGATGTGGACCCGGTGGGCCAAACGGCCTGTTTCCGCACTGTATCTCTAAACTAAACTCGATGAGCTGTTAATTCTCAATATATGGTGATTTCTTTAGCAAAACCAGAAGACGGTTTAAGAAATGAAATTCTAATCCTAATTAAAATCCTGGTCGGTACGATAGTTCTGATTCGGAGTGTATCGTTACAAAGGATCTTAAGTAGATAATCGGTCATTTCATTCTCCACTTGTCTGACGAGGAGGCATTCATGCATTAAATGGACAAATGGCACCTCAGCACCTCCAGCAAGGATCATAATTACTTTGCTCCATACATAGAGAGAGAATAAGTAGTTTTGGGCAGTGAACCAAATTTCAAACCTCGGAGAGGCCAAATTTGTCGAGCACTCACATTTTGGCCTGCCCCTGAAACCTAATTCAATTAAGAAATTAGAACATATCCCTCTATGCAGGTTGCTTGTCCAAACTTCCCATTGAGTTCCCCATTGGAGCTACAGGAGTTCATTGTCTTTTCCCTTTATTATTGTACTCACATTAAATCTTTGTCTAGAAATTCGGGCGGCACGGTGGTGCAACAGAGCCAGAGATCCGGGTTCGATCCCGACTTTGGGTGTTGTCTGTACAGAGTTTGTACGTTCTCCCCGTGACCACATGGGTTTTCTCCGAGCTCTTCGGTTTCGTCCCACACTCCAAAGACAAACAGGTTTGTCGGTTAATTGGCTTGGTGCATGTGTAAAATTGTCCCTTATGTGTGTATGATAGTGTTAATGTGCAGGGATCACTGGTTGGTGCAGACTCAGTGGGCCAAAGGGCCAGTTTCCGTGTTGAATCCCTAAACTAAATTAGAATCCGTTCTCTTAACATACGCTGCCTATCGTGCTAATGGCCAATTGGTTCCCCAACAAAAAGTTGTAAAACCAGGCAAAAGACGTGAGAAAACAGCACCGTTTTCATTTGTATATTTTGGTCATCAAGTTCCCATTGGAAAATGCTTCTGAAGATTGCAGCTGTCATGTCATTGTTCATCAGACTACAGAAGATCCACTCCCCCTGGCATTCCACATGCAAACTACTCTGGTGCCATTTTTCTTTTACCTTTTATCTTTGCCAGTTTCGTATATCTTTGCAGAAGATCTAGTTGGACATCAGCACAAGTTCACAAGTTATAGGAGTGGAATTAGGCCATTCGGCCCATCGAGTTTACTCGGCCATTCAATCATGGCTGATCTCTGCCTCCTGATCCCATTTTCCTGCCTTCTCCCCGTAACCCTTGACACCCGTTCTAATAGAAAATGTGTCTATCTCTGCCTTAAAAGTATCCACTGATGACCTCCTGTGTGGCAATGAGTTCCACAGATTAACTACCCTCTGACTAAAGATTAACTACCCTCTGACTAAAGACGTTCCTCCGCACCTCCTTTCTAAAAGAGCACCCTTTAATTCTGAGCCTATGACCTCTGGTCCTAGACTCTCCCACCAGTGGAAACATCCTTTCCGCATCCACTCTATCTATGCCAGGACTCCAGCACTCCAGTAAGGACATGTTTAGGGAAGACACAAGCACACAAGCTGTCTCAGCAAGGCCAGCAGCATAATCTAGGATGAGTTTCACCCCGGCCATATCCTCTTCTCCCCTCTGCCATCAGGCAAAATACATAGAAGTGTGAAAATGCACACCTCCAGATTTAGGGACAGTTTCTTCCCAGCTGTTATTGGGCAACTGAACCATCCCACCACAACTAGAGAGCAGTCCTCAACTTTTATCTACCTCATCGGCCACCCTTGGGCTATCTTTGGCTGGAGTTTACTGGCTTTATCTTGCACTAAATGTTGTTCATGTTATTCCCTTTATCTTGTAATAAACAACTAGAGATCATCCCTCAACTATTATCTACCTCATCGGGGACAATCGGAATATCTTTGATCGAACTTTACTGACTTTATCTTGCACTAAATGTTATTCCCTTATCCTGTGAATATACACTGTGAATAGCTCGATTGTAATCATGTATTGTCTTTCCGCTGGCTTGTTAGCACGCAGCAAAAGCTTATCACTGTACTTCGGTACACATGACAATAAACTAAACTAAACAAATCTGTACAATGTACACTGTGGATGTCCCTGAATTAATTCCACTTTTTAGACACAGACTTCCAGCTTTCCCATCTTTTCCTCTGGTAATTACATATTTCATTTATCTCTGAATTACCTCTGCCAGGTATATCAGGTCATTCACTGGCCTCTGAGATTCTCTCTCAGCTGGGTCTATCACTATTCTAGTCACTCAATTTCTCCTGTCCCACACCCAGTCAAATACTTTCACTTAATCCTTCTCTGTGGCCCCAATACCTTGCCCCCAACCATTCTATTTCTTCAACTTAAAACTTTTCATCTCTGACTTTTCCCAGTTGTGATGAAAAGTCTTCAACCTGAATCTGATTTTTCTCCTCACAACACCAACTGATCTGCTAAGCATTTAATTCTTGAATCAAATCAAATGTCTGGAGTGGGATATGAACCCAGAAATCTCTGCCTCAAGCTAAAGGGCCTGTCCCACCAGCATGCAACTCTATGCGATGAACGCGATCAAACCGGCAGTGGGGGCCGCGCGGAGGTCGGGTGATCCCCTGTACAGGGCCGTTCCCACCAGCATGCGCCTGCATGCGGCAAGCGCAACTAAACCGGCAGCGAGGGCCGCGCGGAGGGTGGGTGAGTGGCGCAACGCGGCGCAAAGCGAGGCGAACTTGAAGCAAGTCCAAGGTAAGTTCGCCAGGACTTAGAGGGGTACACAGAGAGGGGCACCGAGACACACACACATACAGGGCCACGGAGCCACACACATAGAGGGTCACGGAAGCACTTACAAATAAGTTCACGGAGGCACGATGTCCGGGCGGTGTGTAAATGTCGAGGCGACTGCGAGCCGACAAGCCGTTGCCGCGCGGGATTTTTAGACATTGTCGGTTTTTCGGAGCCCCGCGCGGTGTCGGGACGAACTCGGGATGAATTCCACGCGGCTCCGGCGATCGATGTGGGACCGGCCCCGCGACGCCGGACGGCTCAAGCGACCACGTTAGGTTGCGCTAATCGCATAGAGTTGCATGCTGGTGGGACAGGCCCTTAACTCTCTTGGGTTGTTCTTCATTGCCACAGATGGTTGTGGCAGCCAAGCCTTTGGGTAGTTATAAAGCAGAGATTGATGGATTCGATTAGTAAGGGTGTCAAAGGTTATGATGAGAAGGCACGAGAATGGGATTGAGTGACAAAAGTAGATCACTAGGTCATGAGGCAGGAGTAGAATTAGGCCATTTGGCCCATCCGATCTACTCTGCCATTCAATCTCTCCCTCCTAACCTCATTCTCCTGCCTTCTCCCCAATACCCCTGACACCCCTACTAATCAAGATTCTATCTATCTCTGCCTTAAAAATATCCCTTGACTTGGCCTCCACGGTCTTCTATGGCAAAAAATTCCACAGATTAACCATCCTCTGACTAAAGAAATTCCTCCTCATCTCCTTCTTAATGGAATGTTCTTTAATTCTGAGGCTATGACTTCCAGTCCAAGACTCTCTCACTAGTCAAAACAACTTTTCCACATCTACTTTATCCAAGCCTTTCACGATTCGGTAAGTTTCAATGAGTTTCCCCATCATCCTTCTAAACTCCAGCGAGTACAGGCCCAGTGCCGTCAAATGCTCATCCTATGTTAGCCCACTCATTCCTGGGATCATTCTTGTAAACCTCCTCTGCACCCTCTCCCAAGCCAGCACATCCGTCCTCAGACATGGTGCCTAAAATTGCTCATAATGCTCCAAATGTGGCCTGACTAGCACCATATAGAGCCTCAGCATTACATCCCTATTTTTGTAGATCAAGCTATGATTGACTGGCAGAGCAGGCTTGATGGGCTGAATGGTCTTAATTCTGCTCCTCTAACTTGTGAATTTATGAATTCATGCTTCTAAGATCAAATTTAAAAGAGAAATGGTGAACATTCACTTTTATTTTTTGCATTCATTTTGCACTTTATTGCTTTTTATACTATAAACATAACTGACAAGGGCAGTGGCTATACTTGTGTTAGAAAATCTGACCTTCATCACACCTAAACTGTGTACCACTAGCACGGGGGATGGGAATTCTCAAACTATCTGCCATTTTCTTCTTGATCTTTATTATTTGGCAAAAAAAAAGAAGTCTGGGTAAATTACTTCCTCGCCCCATGCAAGACTGAATTGTGAAATGTTTCTTTTAGCTGTGCAGCACTTATCAAATCAGAGATAATGTGGATACATGCAAGTAATAGGATTGTACAGCAAGGACAAGTCATCAGAATTGCAGTAATGTAACATCTATTGAATAAACGGGAACATATGATTGACTTAAAGTAGGTGTCACAATTCAGCAGCAGCTAAGTTATAAGCAGAAATGCTTGGTTATTGATCGCCACTCTGTGCAAGATCCTTTCTGCTAGAGAGTATTTGCTCCAGCTTTTACACGACTGAAATATAATGGGCCAGTTTGAGCTCCAGCGGTGGAAGGTTGTTTCATTGATTGGAACTGACTCCCCAATTTCCAACATGTAAACTTTCTGTACACAGGAGTTTGATCAGCCATGTCAGAGCACCTGAAACTGGGGGTGACATACTGAGTCTGAGTAGGAAGGAATTGCAGATGCTGGTTTACACCGAAGATAGACACAAAATGCTGGAGAAACTCAGTGGGACAGGCAGCATCTCTGGAAAGGAGGAATGGGTGAGTTTCAGGTCGAGAAGCTTCTTCGGACTGAGACATACTGATCTGCTTTCTGATTGATCCTCAATTCTCTATCCAGACTGTAGGATAGAACTAGTGTATGGGTGATCACTGGTTGACATGGACTTGGTGGGCTGAAGGGCCTGTTTCCACGCTGTACCTCTAAAAGGTGATTTGCAGGACAAGTAGTGAACTACCGTCTTAATGAAACGTTAGGTTAAATAACAAATAAAGTATTTCAATTCCATAGGAATATGTGTCGGTGAGACCACATCTGGAGTATTGTGCGTATTTTAGCCTCCCTGGATAAAGGATATTCACACCATAGGAGGAATGTGGTGAGGATTAACTTAACCGAACTGGCTATTTTACTGTTCAAGGAAGGGTTGGGTAAACTGGGATTGTACCGAAGAATGAGAGACCCCATTGAAATGTGTGAAATTGTGTCCGTTTGACAGACTAGTTGTGAGGAGGATATTTTACCTCACAGAAGAGTAGGACCAGGTGAATACCATTTGACCAGAGTATAGACAGTTTGGGACTAAAACGACCATGAACCCTCTTCACCCAGAGGGTGGTCAACCTTAATAATTCTCTTCATCCAAGGACTGTGGAGATCCAGCCATTGAGTTAATTCCTTTTTTTCATTTGTATCTCCGCTTGTAATTATTTATTGTAGTTAATGGATTTTTCAGATTTAGAAAAATAACGTCTCAGAAACACACACCAAAGAAATAGGCTGTAAGCTCATCTCATCCATGCTGGCCAAGATGCTCATCTAAAGGGCCTGTCCCACTTGAATTTGAGGTAATTCAAGAGTTCTCCCGAGTTTCCCCTGATTCGAACTCGGAGAATTGCGGTAATAGCCGCTCGTAGGTACTCAGGGCTCTCGTGGACACTTTTCAACATGTTGACAAGCTTCACAAGCTTACCGCGTTTCCCGAGTACCTGCCGTTAGCGTTACGAGCCACTAAGAGACATCCCGAACTCCGACATAGCCGCTACGTACATTCTACGTGCTAACCACTAGTTCGATTTTTTTTTAAACTCAGGAGAGCTCTTGAATTACTTCGCACAGTGGGACAGGCCCTTAAGTCCCACTTGGCTTCATGTGACCCATAATCCCTCTAAACCTTTCCTATCCGGGAACCTGTCCAAATGTCTTTTAAATTGTGTTATTGTACCTGCCTCAGCCACTTCTTCTAGCAGCCTATTCAATGTATGAACCACCCTCTGTGTGAACAAGTTGTCCCTCGGGAACAATTTTTATAATTTATTATGTTTGATTGTGGCAATGTTTGAAAAAGTTTTTCTCTGCCCTGAATTTATATCAGTTTTTAAATGCTGTTATCAGGCAGATTTATATAATGTTGGTGCATGCTGCCTTAGGCAGAGGCAAACTATCTAAGGCCACAGGAACAATATGGGGCCTGTGGCAATTTGCAGCTTGTGGCTCACTCTACCTCATGGAGAAGCCTTGGGCCAGAATTCTCCTTTAATGCATTAAACTGCATCTCAGGACACCATAGAAAGTAAGTGCAATATGGGATTAATGCAGGGGTTGACCGCAGGCATTAGACAGGATTGTACACAGACAGATTTCATACTTTCAGCACATAGTTTTTTGTATTTAGTTTTTGGGGAACTACGTCTATTCATAGTCAGAATGTGGTACTGCCACGATAGATCAGCCACGATTGAATGGTGGAGTAGACATGGTGGGCCAAATGGCCTAATTCTGCTCCTAAAACTCATGAACATATGAACTTATGCAGCCGGGTTTTGAAGAGCATCTGGAGCAGGACTTACTCTGACATAAATATAAGGGTACTATGTACAGAGGCATGGGTGAAGGTGAGAGTCTGGAAACAGTGTTACATTCAGGAAGATAGCATTGAAATGGCCAATGCAAAAGAATGGACACTGAGTACATTATACTACTTTGAAATCAGCTGTGTTATGCTTCAGTACCTTTGAAATTACATTTACATGGTTAATTTTATTGATACTGAGAAGTGGATAAACTCTTTACTCAGTGTTTCACTCGATATAATGATAGTAAATGTGCATGAAAGCCAGCCCATTATTTCTTCGGGGTCCATGGCAGCAAGCAGGTTAAAGGTTGATGTAAATAGCAGCATCATTCATTGTGCTCGCTGTGTAATGGAATGTACTCTCCAGCTGTGTCCTAGATTAATTTATTGACTGCTGAAAAAACATACGGTGTCATGGAGCTAGCAATCTGTACCAACTAGAAGATAATAGACTATCTCCAGCAAGAAGGCTTCTATTCCTTGCACAGCGGTCGTTGATAGATGGGTTTAATGTTCGCGCTTGCTATTTTGGTTCATCTGAATTTTTTCCATGGTGTATCACAGATCAAAGTAATAGCCCCCATCGGGTAGATTGTCTAAATACAGTCTTGTTCCTCCCTGCCGGCTGACAATCATGGAACATCCATCGGCTGCCTGACAGGAGCTGCCGTGGGGACCACCACTGATTCTCCCAAACTGTGCTTAACGGTGGGAGAATGTAGCACAAAATAAATACAACAAAAACAAAAGGGAAAATGATGCTTGAGATGCTGCAATCCATCATTCCCATACACACTGAGCTTCAAAATATCTTTCAGACAGGCCGAACGGTTAGTCTCAAGTAGAATCAAGAAGATTCTTCCAGGTTGTGAATGATTTTTAAGGAGCGGCACCCTTATCTCATCACTTCCACCGGTTCCAAGCCTCCAGCAACCTTCCTCTATGTTCCCGACCCCTCACAGTCTGTTGCAACATTCTCATGGATAGACCATGAGAGGTTGCGTTCAGGTACAGGTTGGAATGTATGACCACCTGCACAGGTACATTGATAGGTTCAGTGTGATCTTTCCCCCTACTGAACTAATCTTGATACATGTCAATGTGAGAATTATTAGATCTAAAATCTCTTAAATGTCTTCACCCCCCCCCTTCATTCGTCTCTCCATCCATAACTACCAAGACATTTTGGTGTCTCTGTCAGACGTCTTTGCTCAAAAGTAACTTAGAAACAAAGAAACATAGAAAATAGGTTCAGGGGGAGGCCATTCGGCCCTTCGAGCCAGCACCGCCATTCATGGCTGATTGTAAAACTGCTCCACCCCCATGCTTTATGAAAGATCTAAGCATCATACCGTGCTTCTATTCCCTGCTTACAAGCAGGAACTGAACCTTGAGGATCCTGGACAGAGGACACACAGTACTGGTCTTAGAAAACAGTCGAGCTCACACTAGACTGTTGTGTCAGTGGACTGGTCCATATTCAAGGACCTTGTGACCAATCTAAATGAGTGCCCATTACAGACCACATCAGTATGCGTGTGGAGGAAGGCATGACATAGAAGTCAATCCGAGTGTCCATGAAGCCAAAAGCCACAGATAAATGGTGAGACCCACTCGCTTGTGAAGAACCAAGTCTGAGGTGTTTAGGTTGGGGTGATCTCGACCTGCACAGGAAATCTAGATATATCTTTTCAAAGGCACCAGGGATGCCAAGAGACATTATCAGCGCAAGCTGAAGTCCTAGAATAAGCACACAGACATCAGTCGATTGAGGCATAAATTGTGTGTGCTGTTACGGACTAGAAAACTAAGTCGGGCCAGTTTGCTGACAACAATGCGTCCCCCCTTGATGAGGCCAAGATCAATGCAAATGGATAGACTGGGCTTACAATGGATAGACTGGGCTCACAATGGATAGACTGGGCTCGCAATGGATAGGCTGGGTTCGCAATGGATAGACTGGGCTCACAATGGATAGGCTGGGCTCGCAATGGATAGGCTGGGCTCGCAATGGATAGGCTGGGCTCGCAATGGATAGGCTGGGCTCGCAATGGATAGACTGGGCTCGCAATGGATAGACTGGGCTCGCAATGGATAGACTGGGCTCGCAATGGATAGACTGGGCTCGTAATGGATAGACTGGGCTCGCAATGGATAGACTGGGCTCGCAATGGATAGACTGGGCTTATATTCACTGGCGTTTAGAAGAATGAGATAGGATCTTTTAGAAACATAAAATTATTAAGGGATTATTAAGGGTCACAGTTTAAGAATAAGGTCGGCCATTTATGACTGAGATGAGGAAAAAAGTTTCACCCAGAGAGTTGTGAATCTGTGGGTTTCTCTGCCACACAAGGCAGTGGAGGCCAATTTGCTAGATGTATTCAAAAGAGAGTTGTGCAGTATATTGCTCCTAGGCCAAACAGAATCAAGGGATATGGGGAGAAAGAAGGAATAGGGTACTGATTCTGGATGATCAGTCATGATCATATTGAATGGCGGTGCTGGAACCAAGGGCCGAATGGCCTACTGCACCTATTTTCTATGTTTCTAAACCATGCTCATGTTGAACAGAAAGACAATGGACTTGCATCAGTTGCCCCGGGAGCCTTGGGTGCACTTGAACTCACGGTCACCACCGTAGATGTCAGATTGGACTTTCTGTGAGTGAATCCATGGACAGACCCAGATGGAGTCCCCATCCATGTCCCCAGAACCTGTGTGGACAAACTGGTGGGAGTATTCATGGACATCTTCACCCACTCTCTACTCCAGTCTGAGGTCTCCACCTGCTTCAAGAAGACCACATGATGTTGTAGTCTTCATTGTGGTGCCAAAGAAAATCAAGGTCACGTGCCTTAATAACTTGCATGTGGTAGCTCTGACA
Organism: Raja brachyura; assembly: GCA_963514005.1. Next base: position 17,975,909 of record OY740782.1, read on the forward strand.
TCCAACACCATGACATGGTTTGGAAGGCTGGTCACTGTGACCATTAAGTCCAGTCGACCAAACAGCCTTGGTCCAATGCAATTCACCTACTGCAACAACAGATCAATGGCAGACGCCATCTTCCTGTCCCTGCATTCATTGATGGAACATCCGGATAACCAGGATACCTACATCAGACTCTTGTTTATTTACCACAGCTCCACATTCAATGCCCTAATCCCAACCAAACTCATCTCCAAACTCCTGGATCTAAGAATCAACCCACTATTCTCCACCATCAGTCAATAGATCCTCACTGAACCAGAGAATAAAATCAGTGGGCGGTAAGCGATGAAACCTCCTCCACTATAATTCTCAGCAGCAGACCTGCAAGCCTGCATTCTCAGCATCTCCCTATGCTCCCTATACACTTATGACTGTGTTGCTAAGCTGTGCTCTAACTCCGTTTACAACTTGGCAGATGATACCACCGTAGTGGGCCGCACCTCTAACAATGAGGTCAATAGACTATAGACAATAGACACAGGAGTAGGCTGTTCGGCCCTTCGAGCCAGCACCGCTATTCAATGTGATCATGGATGATCACATTGAATGGATGATCAGTACCCCGTTCCTGCCTTCTCCCCATATCCCCTGACTCCACTATTTTTAAGAGCCATATCTAGCTTTCTCTTGAAAGCACCCTGAGAACCTGCCTCCACCGCCCTCTGAGGCAGAGAATTCCACAGACTCGCAACTCTCTGTGAGAAAAAGTGTTTCCTCATCTCCGTTCTAAATGGCTTACTCCTTATTCTTAATGGCTTACTCCTTATTCTTAGGAAATGGAGTAGAGGAAGGAGGCAGAGAGCATAGTAGCATGGCCTCAAGACAACAACCAATTGTTCAATGTCAAGTAATAAAGGAGCTGGTCATTGATTTTCGGAAGCGAGGTGGAGTATCTGCACCATCTGCATCAATGGTATTGAATTGTAGATGGTCAAGAGCTTCAACTTCATCACCATTCCACCAACAATTTGACCTGGTCCAACCATATTGCTGCTACAGCAAGGAAAAAAAAACACCTCAACACCTCCATTTCCTCAGAGAAGACAAATGAAATTTGGCACGTCTCCAATGAAGTTAACCAATTTCTAGAGATGCATCACAGACAGCATCTGATGTGGATGTACCACAACTTGGTTTGGCAATTGCCCTGCCCAAGGCCAAAATTAATTGCAGCACATTGTGGACACAGCCCAAGCCACCACACAAACTAGCCTCTTTCTCTCCCCCCCCCCCCCCGCCATCAACTCCATCTGCACCACACTGCCTCAGGATAGCAGCCAACATTATCATGGACCACTCGCATCATGGATATTCTCTCTTCCATCATGCAGCAGGCCTTAATTGTGCTGCTGCCTCGACAGAGCCAGCAGTATAATCAAGGACGAGTCACATCCCAGTTGCTTCCTCTTCTCCCTTCACCCATCAGGCAAGAGGTACAGAAGTGTGAAAACGTACACTTCCAGATTCAGTGACAGTTGCTTCTCAGCTGTTACCAGACAACTGAACCAACTAGAGAGGGATCCTGAGCTACTATTTACCTCTTTGGAGACCCTCAGACTATTTTCAATCGGACTTTACTGGCACTTATTCCCTTTATCATGTATCTGTACAGTGTGGATGGCTCAATTATAATCATGTATTGCCTTTCCACTGACTGGGTAGCATGCAACAAAAACCTTTCACTCTACTTCCATACACGCAGCAATTAATTAAACTATAGTAAACTAACTACAAAAACTTGAAAGCACGTACTACCAGATTCAAAACTAGCTTATTTTCCACTGTTATCAGACTCTTGGATAGACCTCTCATATGCAAAGGGTGAATGTCCGAACTTCCAGTCTAACTCCGAACTAAGTCCGAACTTGCAGCCCTTCCTCTTTTCTTTGTAATCTGCACTTTCCCAGTAGTTGTAACTCTGTATTCTGTACTCTATCTATCATTCAGTACCTGATGTATTCATAGATGGTATGATTTGCCTGGATACCACACAAAAGTGTGGTTTTTCACTGTATCTCTGTCCACCTGACAATAATAAACTGATTCTAATACGGTGACAATACACCTGACAATAATAAACTGAATCTAATGCCAGTGCCCTGCTGAACCAAGAGGTGAGAGTTAAATGCTATGCATGGTGTGAAGTGCTGGTAAGAACGTCATCAACACTATACTTGTAATGCAAAAGTACCAGCAAGAAATTACAGTCACTTTCACTTTTGGCAGAATTCAGAGAAAAATGGGATATATTCAAATTACAGACTGTACCTTCTCTCACCAATGTCAAAATGGGTGGCTGGGTCAGAGAGTCTGTAAGGTGAATATGTGCCTCGGCAAGCCTCAACCTTTATCAAAATAGCTTGTGGCTCCTATGTTTCTTCTTTGTATAGCAGCATAATTTCCACCCATCTCCTCCCATCCCTGCCTGCTCAATCCGCTTTTCAACTTGAACAAATTCCCCTTTAACTTCCATCATCTCTCCCCAGAGAAGTGTTGCTATGGGAAAGCCTGATCTCTCGCCATGTCTCCCCTTAGTCCAAGTTCTGGAACTCTCATGCTGAGAACAAAGAAGCTTTGGTTACAAACTGATTGAAATATACAGCATGGAAACTGGTTCTTCAGCCCATCAAATCTATACAATTTGGATTCACTTGCACCTCCTCCAACCTCATCTACTGTATCCGTTGTTCAAGATGGGGACGCTTATACATCAGCTTATACATAGACTGGGCGAACGTTTTGCTGAACACCTTCGCACAGTTTTCCTGAACCCACCTGATCTCCCGGTTACTAAACACTTTAATTATCCTTCCCATTCCAACACTGAACTTTCTGTCCTAGGTCTCCTCCATTGTCAGTGAGGCTAAATGCAAATTGGAGTCCCAGCATCTCATATTTTGCTTGGGCAGTTTACAGCCCAGTGGTATGAATATTGATTTCTCTAACTTCAAGTAACTTCAGCATTCCCTCTCTCTCTCTCTATCCCTTCCGCACCCAAGTCTCACCAGCTTTGCAGTTTCACCCAACAAAGAGCTAACAATGGCCTGCTTCCTTTATCCTTGTTACTTTTTTAATATATCTTTCATTCATTGTTCTTTATCCTTCAACATCATCGTCTATATCTCTCGTTTCCCCTATCTAACTACTCTGAAAAAGGAATTTGACCCATTCATTCTCTCCAGAGATGCTGCCTGTCCCGCTGAGTTACTCCAGTTTTTTGTGTCTATCTACTGGAGTGACTCAGCAGGTCAGGCAGCATCTCTGGAGAACATGGGTAGGTAACGTTTCAGGTTTTCCAGTCTGAAGAAGGGTCTCGACCCGAAACGTCGCCTATCTCGTTCGCTCCTTAGATGCTGCTGCACCCGCTGAGTTTCTCCAGCCTTTTGTGTACCCTGAAAGAATAACTTTTGATGTTCCCCAGAGATGCTCCCTGTCCCACTGAGTAAATCCAACACTTAGTGTCCTTTTTTGAAGATCGGGCAACCTTATTGTACATTATTAGTTTCTCAACTGATGAACAGATCAGGCCTATAAAATAAGAAATTCACCACCCAATGTATCACATTTGTGCAATTGATTCCACAGTTATATCTATAACCAGTAATTAATATTCCTATATTCTGTGGCAGGGAATTCCATAAATTCACAACTCTCTGGTTAAAAAAGTTTTTTTACGTCAGTCTTACATGACCTCCCCTTTATTCTAAGACTGTGGCCCCTGGTTCTGGACTCACCCAACATTGGGAACATTTTTCCTGCATCTAGCTTGTCCAGTCCTGTTATAATTTTGTATGTTTCTATAAGATCCCCCTCATCCTTCTAAACTCCAGTGAATACAAGCCTAGTCTTTTAAATCTTTCCTCATATGACAGTCCTGCCATCCTAGGGATCAATCTCGTGAACCTACGCTGCACTGCCTCAATCACAAGGATGTCTTTCCTCAAATTAGTTCAAAACTGTGCACAATACTCCAGATGTGGTCTCACCAAAGCCCTATACCACTCTTTACTCCTACACTGAAATCCTCTTGTTATGAAGGCCAACATTCCATTCGCTTTCTTCACTGCCTGCTGTACCTGCACGCCAACTTTCAGTGACCGATGTACAAGGACACCCAGGTCTCGGTGTACCTCCCCCTTACCTAACCTAAACCCATTGAGATAATAATCTGCCCCCTTGTTTTTGCCATCAAAGTGGATAACCTCACATTTATCTATATTACTAGACTCAGTGGGACCCATTGGATCCCATGTTCACACGGGAGGTCTGGTTCCCCGACACAATATTCCACCTCTCCACCAATTCCAATATTGTTGGCCTGTGGGGGTGCTTCCTGGAGCACTGGTATGGGTTATTGGGGTGGCAGCTCAGCCCCTCAAGCCTGATGTTCTGGAAGCTCACTCACAGCTGGTGGGCTGGCAGTTGACTCATGGCTATTCCTTGAAATTCCATTTCAAGCAGGGTTCAAGGCCACCAAATTCAAATCCATTTTCCTACCATTTCAAGCAGGGTGCAAGCCCACCAAATTCAAGTGCAGTTTCTTACCACTTCGAGCAGGGTGCAAATCTACCGAATTCAAGTGCCGTTTCCTACCACTTCAAGCACGGTGCAAGGCCACCAAATTCAAGTGCAGTTTCATACCACTTCAAGCAGGGTGCAATGCCACCAAATTCAAATGCAGTTTCATACCATTTCATGCAGGGTGCAATGTCACCACGTTCAAATGCACTCTCATACCATTTCAAGCAGGATGAAATCACCATAAAACCACACAAAACACCAAACACACAGTTCAGTAGACATTCAGTGTGTACAGTGTATTCAAAGCTCAGACTGTCATGACCTCTCCCTCCCCCATCATGCAGAGACTGAGCCACACCCAATCTTCCAGGTTTTATAACCCTTCCCCCTCCCACCGGAAAAGGTGTGGCCTTCATGACAGGAGAGAGATTCTCAAAAACATTTAAACACTAATAACACTTTTATTTTTCATTGATGGGAAGAATCCTCTGCACCTGCTGATTGGAGGAGGACTGAGTAAGATGGCCAAAAATCACAGCCGTAAGTGGTAGCGTTTTATCTAAAATTAATATACAGTGCAAACAGGAAGTTAGCCAAAGCACCCAAGCCACCATTTGCAGTAGTGCCTTTTCACTTCAAGCCAAAGACAACAAGCCACCATTTGCAGCCATGCCTTTTCACTACAAGCCAAAGCCCACAAGCCATCATTTGCAGTCGTGCCTTTTCACTTCAAGCCAAAGCCCCCAAGCCACCATTTACAGTCATGCTTTTTCATTTCAGGCCAAAGCCCCCAAGCCACCATTTGCTGCAGTGCCTTTTTACTTCAAGCCAAATCCCCCAAACAAACATGTGCAGGCAGTGCCTTTTTACTTCAAACCAACCATATTTTCATTTTCAAACCACATTGAGGGCGCTCACAGTTGAGCAGACATGTGTCCAGTGCTATTCAGAGCTTAGAGAGACATGACCCTGTTGTTCCTCCATCTAGCAGAGAATGAGTGAGGCACACCACTTCCTGGTTTTATAATCCCTCCCCCTCCCTCCAGCAGGGGCAGTAGTGAGAATAGGGAATTTGTTAAAAGCATTAATATCTCTCTGATTTTTCATCGATGGGAAAAATCCTCTGGTCACGGAAGGCGGAGGGGGGCTCTGTGCGAGCTGGCCAAAAATGACGGCTGTAGGTGGCGCCGTTCTCTCGGAAATCACAGCACAGCGAGCCAAAACAGGTCAAGATCAGACTTTTAGTAATATACATACTGCATCTGCCACGCATCTGCCCACTCACTCAACCTGTCCAGGTCCCCCTGCAACCTCCTAACGTCCTCTTCACAGTTCACACTGCCACCCAGCTTTGTGTCATCCACAAACTTGCTAGTGTTGCTCCTAATTCCATCTTCCAAATCATTAATATATATGGTAAACAGTTGCGGCCCCAACACCGAGCCTTGCGGCACTCCACTCGCCACTGCGTGCCATTCCGAAAAAGGACCCATTCGCTCCTACTCTTTGCTTCCAATTTTCTATCCATGTCAACACCCTACCCCCAATACCATGTGCTCTAATTTTAGTCACCAGTCTCCCGTGCGGAACCTCATCAAAGGCTTTCTGATAGTCTAGATACACTACATCCACTGGCACCCTTTCATCCATTTTACTTGTCACATTCTCAAAAAATTCCAGAAGATTAGTCAAGCATGATTTCCCTTTCATAAATCCATGTTGACTTGGACTAATCCTTTTACTGCTATCCAAATGCCCTATTATTACCTCTTTATTAGTTGACACCAGCATCTTTCCCACCACCGAAGTCAGGCTAACTGGTCTGTAATTCCCCGTTTTCTCTCTCGCTCCTTTCATGAAAAGTGGGATAACATTAGCTATCCTCCAATTCATAAGAACTGATCCTGAATCTATTGAACATTGGAAAATGATCACCAATGTGTCAACTATTTCTAGAGCCACCTCCTTGAGGACCCTGGGATGCAGACCACCAGGCCCAGGGGATTTATCATCCTTCTGTCCCATTAGCTTACCCAATACTATTTCTCCCCTAATGAACATTTCTTTCAGTTCCTCTACCCCCTTAGATCCTCTGTCCTCCAGTACATCTGGGAGATTGATTGTGTCCTCCTTAGTGAAGACAGATCCAAAGTACCTATTCAACTCTTCTGCCATTTCCTTGTTGCCCACAATAATTTCACCCGTGTCTGCCTTCAAGGGACCCACATTTGACTTTGCTACTCTTTTTCCCTTAACATATCTGTCCTTTATATTCCTGGCCAGCTTCCCCTCGTACTTCATCTTTTCAGCCCATATTGCCCGTTTTGTTTCCTTCTGTTGTCGTATGAAAGTTTCCCAATACTCTGGTTTCCGGCTACTCTTTGCTGTGTTATACATCTTTTCTTTTAGTTTTATTCTATCCCTAACTTCTCTTGTCAGCCACGGTTGCCAACTACTCCCCTTAGAATCTTTCTTCCTTTTTGGAATGAAATGATCCTGCGTCTTCCGGATTATGCCCAGAAATTCCTGCCATTGCTGTTCCACCGTCATTCCTGCTCGGATCACTTTCCAGTCTACTTTGGCCAGCTCCCCTCTCATGCCTTCATAGTCCCCTTTGTTCAACGGCATCACTGACACTTCCGATTTAATGTTCTCCTTCTCAAATTGCAGGTTAAAACTAATCATATTATGATCACAACCTCCAAGCGGTTCCTTTACCTCGAGTTCTCTTATCATATCTGGTTCATTGGGCAACACTAAATCCAGAATTGCCTTTTCTCTGGTCGGCTCCATTACAAGCTGCTCTAAGAATCCATCTCGGGGACATTCTACAAACTCTCTTTCTTGGGGTCCTGAACCAACCTGATTTTCCCAGTCTATCTGCATATTGAAATCCCCCATCACCACAGTGGCATTACCTTTGTTACATGCCAGTTTTAACTCCTGCTGCAAATTACACCCTGCATCCGGGCTACTATTTGGGGGTCTGTAAATAACCCCAATTAGTGCCTTCTTGCCTTTACAATTCCTCAACTCAATCCACAGTGACTCTACCTCGTCAGTCCCTATATCTTCCCTCGCAAGGGACTGAATTCCATCCCTCACCAGCAGAGCTACCCCCCCTCCTCTTCCCATCTGCCTGGCCTTTCTATAGGATGTATAACCCTGAAAATTAAGTTCCCAGGCCAGATCCTCCTGCAGCCACGTCTCAGTAATACCCACAATGTCATATCTACCAACATCTAACTGAGCCTCAAGCTCATCTACTTTACTTCTTATACTTCGCGCATTCATATATAATACTTTTAATTCCTTACGCATCTTACCTTTCACATCGATCCCTATTACACTTGGCCATACTCTCCTATCCCTTTGTGAGCTTCCTTTCCCGTTAATTCTGGGGTCATTAACCATCCCTTTACTCTCTTTCCCTTTAACTCCATCCTCGACTGTTCCATTTGACACCCCACCCCCCTTATTCAGTTTAAAACCACCTGTGTAGCAGAATGCTGGTCCCCCACCTGTTAAGATGCGATCCGTCCCTTTTGTACAGTTCCCCCTTACTCCAAAACAGATCCCAGTGATCCAAGAATCTAAATCCCTGCCCCCTGCACCAGTTACTCAGCCACACATTCATGTCCCGTATCTCCCTGTTCCTGCTCCCGCCAGCACGAGGAACTGGAAGCAAACCGGAGATAAACGGAGATAGTAGTTCAGTACTGCTCTCTGGTTGTGGTAGGATGATTCACTTGCCTGATAATTATCAGAGAAGACAAGCTGTATTTAAAAAAAATCCAGTGATAAGCAACTCAAAGTATTAGTGGCTTTTTAACTTCATTATTTTGAAAGAATATTTTATAAAATATAAGGTGACTTCAATGTCATTTTGTCCATAGAACTGACATAAAAAGCAGATTCAAGTAGCTATCTAATGCAACCAGCAACAGCCCTGGATTATGAATCTTAATTTCAAATAAAGTTACATTAAAATGATTCCAGTTGGACCTGGCACATTAGACGTTTTAAAAATGATGAGCCACAGATTTATATTCTAATCATGCTACCAGAATGAATGCAGATGTAATTGATTTTCAATCATATTTTTACATTGGATTTCTGTATTCAAAGAACTTCACTGAGTGGCAAAGCTGTCATGTGCTGTTAGTTAATTTATTGATGGTCATTTTCAGGCAGGGCATGGAAGTCTCTCATCACTGAGCACTGAGCAAACTTGGCAGAATTACTTATTCAGGTTGACTTTGTAACAGAATTTAAATGCTTTAAAGCATTTGCCATTTTGCCCAAAATGGTACCTTCAGTGACAGTGGCCATGTTCTTTGTCCTTCTCGATGAATCTGAATTCTGACACATGGTTGACTCCACCTCCTGCAATGCCTTTCCATCATTATCCAGATTAATGACTGACCCGGTTCGATTTCACTCTTGTCTACCCAGCCACATTGAGATCAACTCCTACCATGCCTTTCCCCCTCACTCCTGCATCGTTGCACACGCACGATCCCTGGCTCCTCTCTATTTCTTGTACCTTTCTCCCCTTTGCCAACATCATCTGAAGAGATTATGGCATGTTTCCTAAATAAGCTGATGACTCCACTGTAAATCCTGGCTAAAACAGAGCAGTGATAGCACCAAAATTTAGTAAGGACTCATGTATTGTTCAGCCATTTTGGTCAAGTCTGATGTGCTCTGCAGAAATAAGACAAGCTTCTGAATGGTGCCAGTAAGTCTAGGGCCCAGATCAATGTTGCAGATAAGAAATGTATGAGTATCTCTTCAATTGACAGAATGAATGAGCTTTCTGCAGACGACCTCCAAGGAAGTGCAAAATGCATTGATGTGATCGAATTACTGAAAACTAATTGTACATACTGTAAATAATATTGCTAGACAGTTAGCCAGCTGTTTGTTGATTGGCCAAAGTGTTGAGCCCTGGCAGGTTTGTTTGGATTCCAGGGTAAATGTTGCATTATTCAAGTTAAGTTAGCTTCTTCCAGAAGCTTCTCCTGAAACAATGTATAGGGATTCTGTTATTGGTCCGGGTAATTGCCAATAATGTATTGTTGTAATTAATATGTGTTAGGTACTTCCCCCCCCCTGGTGAATGCTATGTACTTACCTTTCTGTTTCTCTGCAGGCCGTGGCTGGGAGCCAGGAATCAAGGAGTTAACAGCTTCTGTACCCGATTGGCCCAGCTACGTCAGGTGACTCATCGGGAGCTTTAAAAGGCAGGAGCTCCCAGAATTCTCTCTCTTCGTGATAGATCTCTGGAGGAAGAGGTGCCGGTCCGAGCTGCAGGAGGCCTGGCCGCATGGCACAGCACTTTGTATATTTGTCGCATACTTTTGTAAATTAATGTTCTATTGGGACGGAAGGGATGACCTGAGAGTTTTCGGGTATTTTGGTTGCAGAGTTAGGGCTATATAGGCAGTTTAGTCTTCAGTCTGACGGCCCATTGAGAGGCTGACTGGAGCACACTTATATATTATTTGATAGCCAATTCTGGTCCCTGACCGTGTTCTTAAAAAACAGGTTCGGGTTTTGTTTTAGTGTTACAAAATTAAAGACTGTTTTTTATCTAAACTTGACCCTGGTTTTGATTTGTTACGCGAGTCTGAGGAACCAGCCTTCAGGAGTCATAACAAAATGTTTGATTGGATTGTAAAGAGCCAACCCCTCTGTAGTTCGGCCCCTCAAGGTTCGGGGACCTATAAAAGGCATCCCCCACGGGGTCCTTTTTCGATCTTCTGGAAGAGCGCTTAGGACTGCGTGACGTTTTGGAGTGTTTCAGCTTGCACGAGGCTGAAGGGCTTGGCCAGGCACATACAAATATCGAACCTGCAGTGGTTTAGTATCGTATAGGGGAATTTGTTGTGCAATCCATAAACAAAGATTAGTTGTTCCAGTGCTTGACTCAGTGACTGAACTAGACTGGGGGGAAGCTTAGAAGAGCTTATTTACACCACCTTCTCAACGTCTCTCTCAAGCCTTCCACTACCTTCATGTTGACAGTTCACCTTTTTTGCTATCCACTCCAGCTGGAGTTATAATATTTATCAATTAAACACAGGAAGAAGAACATACTGCAAAAACTTCATATTTTATGCATCAACACTTCTTTTTTCATAGACTAGACTCAGACTGAAATAGCGTTCACCACACTCCCCTGCATACTTGGTCTGTGTAGGAAGGGACTGCAGATACTAGTTTACACCGAAGTAGGACACAAAGTGCTGGAGTAACTCAGTGGGTCAGGCAGCATCTCTGGAGAGAAGGAATAGGTGACATTTTGGGTGAGACCCTTCGTTAGACTGAGAGTCAGGGGAGAGGGAAACTAGAGGTATATCCCCTCCATTGGCCTTCTACCACCTTTAGACCTTCTCATATCTGACAGGCAGCATGACATATTCTTCTGTCCCCAGCTCTCTGCCTTTTTCTATGGAAATGATTCCTCATGACCTAGTGATGACCCTTTCTCTCATTGCCACCAGTCCCCCTCCTCTTGGACCCCTACAAATGGCCTTCTGCCCCCTTTAGAACCTTTTCATTTCAAGCTGTTGGCGTGATATCAACCGTCTTAACTTTTCCATTCCCCTTACCTACTCTAACCTCACCCCCTCAGAACATACAGCCCTCCACTCACTCTGCAACAACCACGTATTATCATGGTATGCTTCTAGTTTCACTCTCCCCTGACTCTCAGTCTGAGGAAGGGTCTCAACTCAAAACACCATCTATTCCTTTCCTTCGGAGATGCTGCCTGACCCACAGAGTGACTCCAGCATTTTGCACCTACTCATACTTGGCCTGAGCCCTAAACAGATTGTTTTCTCCATCATCAAGGCACCCTCCATCTGCATCTGCAAGTTTACCTATTACAACCACATTTTCAATGCATTCAATTCTCAACTGTGCTATTTGTTTCCACTTCAGGCTGAACCATGCCAAATGTTCCCAGAGATGGTTCCTATTTTCCACACTGTAAACTTAGGAAAATCCAAAACTCCGCTGCCTCACCTCACCTGCCTCCGCATTTAGTGCCTTATGTCCCGCAATTTCTATCGGCTCCTCTCTCACCTCATTCTGTAGTTCACAGAAACTTGTCAGTTTGTGGCGCCCTGGTCCATTTTTCAGTCCCTATCCTCCCTTTGCCATCCCAGAGCACATTCCCACATTAGAAGATGCAACCCCTGTCCATTCATCTTTTTCGTTATCACCATCCTGGGGCCCAAACAAACATGGAGCACAGGAGCTTGCGGATGTTGGAAAAAAGACGAGCAGCTGGAGGAATGTGGCAGGTAAGGCACCTTCTGTGGAGGGAAATGGACAGTCGACATTTCGAGACATCTAGACTAGACAAAGTGGCTTGACTGGAAATATCAACTTCCCATTTCCGTCCACTGATTCTGCCCGACCTGCTGAGTCCCTCCATCTGCTCATTTCATCATCATTTTAGGTGAAGCAGATTCACTAAAACTTACTAGTGTTATCCTTTACTTATTAATACTAGTAAACATATTCTTCAGTCAGAGGTTGGTGAAACTGTGGAGGCAAAGTTAGTGGATATATTTAAGGCAGAGATAGATAGATTCTTGATTTGTACGGGTGTCAGGGCTTACGGGAAAAGGCAGGTGAATTTGGTTAGGAGGGAGAGATACATCAGCCATGATTGAATGGTGTAGTCTTGATGGGCCAAATGGCCTAATTCTGCTCCTACCACTTATGATCTTATTTCAATCTAGTCGACTGATTTGGGAACAACTCCAACCAGAACCGCAAGAAATTGTAGTCGTGAACGTAGCCCAGGCCATCATGCAAAGCACCCTCCCTCCCATTGACTCCATCTACACTTCATGCTGCCTCAGCAAGGCCAGCAGCATAATCAAGGACTAGTCTCACCCCGCTCACTCACTCTTCTCATCAGGCAAGAGGTATAGATGTTTGAAAACGCATACGTCCAGATTCAGAGACAGTGTCTTCCCAGCTGTTGATCAGGCAAATGAACCATCTTCTCACCAGCTGGAGAGTGGTCCTGACCTCCCATCTACCTCATGGGTAGACCTGCTAGCAATCTTTAAACAATTTTATTGGACTTTATCTTGCGCTAAATGTCATACCCCTTGTCTTGTGTCCGTATACTGTAGATAACTTGATCGTATAGTCTTTTAACTGACTGGCTAGCATGCAACCAAAAGCTTTTCACTATACCTCGGTACACGTGACAATAATAAACTAAACTAAACTAAACTATATTTCCTCCTCGTTCAATGGTATTGATTTATTATGGTCACGTGTACTGAAATGCAGTGCAAAGTTGTTCATTGCGCGCTATCCAATAAAATCAGATAATACTGCACATGAACACAGTAAAGCCATACACATGTACAACAGGTAGGCCAAATTGCTGGTGATTGATGATCCAAACCCGTTGGATGATGCAGCCTTGTGTCCAAACTAATAAGACGAACTGACGAAGGAAGTCATTAGGAAAGGGCGTGACTCTCATCTTCGTGGATGGAGTATTCGTAATTACAAGTAGATCAGGGACATCCGACCGTGAGGAAATCTGAAATTTGCTCCATTTGACTGTAACGTTAGCCCCTCTTGTCTCTTGTTGAGATATTTCCATGCTGGATGAGTAGGTCCCTGCTGAAAGTCATAATGGTGAGGAGCGCAGAATAAGATATTAGATTTGCCACTTGGCCGCTAATAATCGTGGATCCAAGTGCTCTGTTGGAGAACTTCTGTCTTAATTAATCCCACGGTGCTACAACAGCTACCAAGAGGTACCTGGAGGCCGCCTGCTAAGTTAAGTTCACTCATGCAGCAGCTTAAAGCCGAGGATAGCTAAATGGGCTCTGCCACTTGTGTTCACAAGTTGACAAGTCATAGGAGTAGACAGGCCATTCGGCCAATCGAGACCACTATGCCATTCAATTATGGCTCAGCTCTGCCTCCTAATCCTATTTTCCTGCATTCTCCTCATAACCCGAGACCCCCGTTCTAATCAAGAATTTGTCTATGTTTTAAAAATATCCACTGACCTGGCCACAGCCCTCGGTGGCAATGAATTCCACAGATTAACTACCCTCTGACGAAACTGTGATGGGCATTGATTCGAGGATACGTCGCCAAGCTGATCCAGAGATGGCAGGTCCCCATAAGTAAACACACAACATTTTGGAGAAACAAGGAATGGGGAGAAACATGATGCTTGTTTACAAACAATAGACACAAAGTGCTGGAATAACTCAGCATGTAATGGCAGGATCTCTATTGCCTGACGAGCAAAATCTTGACTGCTTCGAGGTTAATTTTAGTTATTAATAAAGGGCTGGTGAGCAGAATCTTGCTCATCAGCCCATTATTATTACTTAAAATTGAACTCTAAGCTGCAAGCAATTGAAAAATTGAATTGAATGGAATACTTTGCTTGCATACACAAGGTATGTAAATAGTTGCCATGTAAAGGGCGCTTACAAAGTTACAAAGTATCCGCGCGCCACGCCCAAGCTCCTATTGGTGGGGAGGCGATCAATGAAGCGCCACCAGGAGGTGCCGGGAGACTGGCTTCTTCTAAAGTCTCCAGTCATTAGTCGTACCAGGTCACCTTGGTGCTTGATCAAATACTGCCTTGATGTCAAGCGCAGTCTATCTCACCTCCCCTCTGGAGTTTAGCTCTTCGGTCCATGTCTGATGCCACATCTGAGTCTACAAAGCCAGTGCATGTAAAGCTGTACAAGTTCACAAGTTATAACCATATAACATAGAACCATATAACAATTACAGCACGGAAACAGGCCTTCTCGGCCCTTCCAGTCCGTGCCGACCATTTATTTTCCCCTAGGTATAGGAGTAGATTTGGACCATTTGGCCCATTGGGTCTACTCCATCATTCAATCATGGCTTCTTCTTCTTCTTCTTCTTCTTGCGTATGGTGTGCACATCCTAAAGTTGTATAACCACTTGTTCTGTTTGATCTTCTGTTTGTGCACGCAAGGTTGATTGCATTCATTGAAGCAGGGTGAACCACGTGAAGGTTGCAATCTCCCACCCCAATCGTGGCTGATCTCTGCCTTGTAATCCCATTTTCTGCCTTCTCCCCATAATCCTTGACACCCGTACTAATCAATACTTTGTCTATCTCTGCCTTAAAAATATCCCCTGACTTGTCCTCCACAGCCCTCTGTGGCAATGAGTTCCACAGATTAACTACCCTCTGACTAAAGCAGTTCTTCCTCATTCCTTCTTAAAATAATGTCCTTTAATTCTGGGGTTATAACCTCTAGTCCTAGACTCTCCCACTAGTGGAAACATCCTTTCCATATCCAGTATATATGTGCCTTTCATTATTCTTTTCGAACGAGTCTAATGTGTATTAGGCTTTTGATTTTTTAATTTATGTATGTACATATATGTTATGTATATGTGTATGTGTGTATATGTATGTATATATATATGTACATTTATATGTATGTATGTGTGTATGTATTTATGTATATATATATGTATATATATAATTTTCCTTTATTTATTTATTTTCATCTTTTATTTTCTTCTCTTTTTTAATCGTTCGAAATAAAGATATCATTCATTCATTCATTCATTCATTCATTCATTCATTCTGTAAGTTTCAATGAGGTCCCCCCTCAACCTTCTAAACTCCAGCGAGTAGAAGCCCAAGTAGAGTTTCAGATGATATTATGGGCCGGGATGACTTTGGAGGGTACAATATGATTCGTATCAAAGACATTATGTCATACTTCTCAGTTGCAGGAAGCTTTTTCTCATTTATATCTGTGATCAGGCAACTGAACCATCCTACCTACAACAAGAGAGCAGACCTGAGATATTATTTACCTCATTGGAGATCCTCAGACTATCTTTGATTGGAGTTTACTGTACTTCATCTTGCACTTAACATTATTCACGTTGCTCCCTTTATCATGTATCTGTACACTGTGGATGGCTTGGTTGCAATCATGTATAGTCTTTCCACTGACTGGTTAGCACACAACAAAAGATTTTCACTGTACCTCGGTACATGTGACAACAAAATTAATTCAAACTTAAACTCAACTCAATTTAGCATTTGATATTGGATGTCCCGTGTAAGAATTTAAAGATTGTGAAGAGATCAGGAAAGATGATAGTGGGATAGATGTGGAACTGATTAATTCATTTCTCACAAAGAGCATGAGTGTCAATTGTTTTAGTTTAATTTAGTTTAGAGATACAGCACGGAAACAGGCCCTTCGGCCCAATGAGTCCACACTGAACAGTGGTCCACTCGCACTAACTCTCTCCTACACACACTAGGGGACAATTTTGCACTCATACCAAGCCAATTAACCTACAGACCTGTATGTCTTTGGAGTGCGGGAGGAAACCCAAGATCCCGGAGAAAACCCACACGGTCACAGGGAGAAGGTACAGACAAGCACCCATAGCCAGGATCGAACCGGGGGGAGGGGCTGGCTATTTATCCTAAAAAGAAAGGACAATAAAATAGCTAAAATAGGCAAAACAGCTAAAATGGAATAAAATTCATCAGAATTTATCAGCTGCTGTTTAACAGAGCAACATCATTTGTATCACATTCTCATCGATGCCCATAGTTGTCCTACAACTTTAGACTGTGCACGCCATATGCAAGATGCCCACAATAAACCCTCAATAGTAAGCTCAGCTTACTATTGACGGTTCAGCACTCAGCTGCTTTAAGACACTCAGTGTTTAGAATTCGGCTTTTCGACACAGATCAGAATTTTGTGTAAAGGAGTTGTTCTAGTTGTTAAAACATTTTGAGGTAATGACAATCTAACATAGCCCGGTCTCTGTAAGTAATCAATGTGTCTCATCATCCTTTTAAAAGTTAAAGCAATTTAAGGAGAAGTGCAGACAGAAATCACATTACATTATTCAAAATGGGTAAATAATGTATTGTAATGACATTTGAATGCTGCCTGCCAACTATTTGAAAGCTGAATGTGACAAGCGCCAGCGTTTTACAATGGGGTAATGACTGGAAAATAATTTGTCTAATTCCTGTGCAGTGTTCATAAAATTGCCTTCAATCAAGATAATGACAATTCTGTGAGCTGAAGGACTCAATAAAAGTTTGAGCTGTTTCCAGTCAAGAACACTCAGTACCTTTGAGGTCAAGTTAATTGGCTCAGTGCTTGAACATTTAACAAGGGGTTGAAGTCGAGTGTTTGTGAGGATATATGGAGAAGGTATTGAAGGTAGACACAACATGCTGGAGTAACTCAGCGGGACAGGCACCGTCTCTGGAGAGAAGGAATGGGTGATGTTTCGGGTCGAGACCCATCTTCAGTCTGAAGAAGGGTCTCGACCCGAAAATTCGCCCATTCCTTCACTCCAGAGACAGTGCCTGTCCCGCTGAGTTACTCCAGCATGTTGTGTCTACCTTTGATTTTAACCAGCATCTGCAGTCCTTTCTTACACATGGAGATGGTATTGAATGGATAGAGGCAGAATTCTCCCATTCATTCCTTCCGATTGCAAATTGGAACATCCTACAAAGGGCACAAGGGACTCCCGTGACTGGGAAATGCCATTGTCACGTTAGAGGAGTAGAATTAGAATTAGAATTGCAAATTGGAACATCCTACAAAGGGCACAAGGGACTCCCGTGACTGGGAAATGCCATTGTCACGTTAGAGGAGTAGAATTAGGCTATTCGGCCCATCAAGTCTACTCCGCTGTTCAATCATGACTGATCTCTGCCTCCTAATCCCTACATTTTCCTGCCTTCTCTCCATAACCCTTGACACCCGACCTAATCACAAATTCTAATTTTCTTTCCAGTTATGAGACAGCGAAAGACCAATGTAATCTGGTTCACGCTATTATAAAGATTTATGAAATACCGCATGGAACCAGGTCCTTTCGTCCATTGAGTCCACAACTGACCATCAGCCATTCATTTACATGAATCCTACACTAGTCTAATCTGACTTTATTCTCTCCAAGTTACTATCAGTTTCCCCCAGATACTACCTGTCACTTATGCACAAGAAGCAATTTTAAAGCAGCTGATTAACCTACTAATCTGCACATCTTTGGGCTGTGGGGGGAAACCGAAGCACCAGAAGAAAACTCACATGATCACAGGGAGAACCTGCAAGTTCCACATGAGGTCAGGATTGAAACCAGGTCTTTTGTGCTGTGAGACTGTGGGTCTATAAGCTGCACCACTATGCCACCCCAAGGAGGTCTATTATGCCTACTCCAATACACCTAGCTGCTAAATGTTCTAAAGTAACTGTCCAAACAATTTGCATGGCTGAGATTTGCCTTTCAAATAGTTTCCCTATCATGTTAGGACACTAACTTTATTTTATGTGTCGATCAATAGCCTGATCAGGATAATGGTAGAGAGCCAATAAAGCCGTATTAATAAAAAACAGAATCACTTCATCAAGGGAACCATGCCTTCATCTCCCAAGGCCCTAAACTCTTAATCATAGTCATTGTGTCACTCAGCACAGACATAGGTCCATCGGCCCAACTCATCCATGACGACCAAGATGCCCATTCTAAGCTTGTCCCATTTGCCTGCATTTGGCCTATATCCTTCCAAACCTTTTCTATCCATGACCCGTCCAAGTATCTGTTAAATGCTGTTTATAGTATCTCATCTCATGTGATAGGAGCAGAATTAGGCCATTCAGCCCATCTAGTCTACTCCGCCATTCAATCATGGCTAATCTATCTTTCCCTCCTAACACCATTCTCCTGCCTTCTCCCCATAACACCTGACATTCATCTCAATCAAGAATCTATCTATCTCCACCTTAACTCCCCCCGCCCCCCCCCCCCCCCCCCCCCCCCCACCCTGGCCACTCATTCCATATATCCACCTTCCTCTAAGTTACCCCTCGGGTTCCTATTAAACCCTTCCCCTCTTACCTATGTCCTCCGTTTTTTGATTCCCCTACTCTGGGTAAAAGTCTGTGCATTCACCCTACCTATTCCCCTCATGATTTTGTACACCAATAAAATGACCCCTTAGCCTCCAGCACTTCAAGGAATTAATGTCCAAGCCTTCACAATCTCTTCCTATAGCTCAGGCCCTGAAGTCTTGGCGACCACCCCGTAAATCCTTTCCGCAGTCTTACCAGCTGCCTACAGCAGGGTGACCAAAACGGAATACAATATTTGAAATGTCCATGCACCAACATTTGCTATTTCCTAATTTAAATGACCTACATTACTTTTTACCTTTAAAACATCTATTAACATGTACTATTTAATCAAACTTTTGACATCTATCTTTTGATGCTTGCTGTTAAATATTGTGTTGTACCTCTTCCCAGAAATGCAGATGCTGATAAAAAGTGTGGTACTGTTTTTGGAGGTTTATATGTGAGCTAAGGCGAATAGTAACACCTAACTGGAATTCACAGACAAACAACAACATTGGGACATCTTTTATTTTAAGGAAGAATTGCTGTGACACACAGATATGTACGTACAAAAAACAAACAATAGTAGTGCAATAACGGGGTAGGCAGGAACGAGGCACTGATTGTGGATGATCAGCCATAATCACATCGAATGGCGGTGCTGGCTCAAAGAGTCGAATGGCCTATTCCTGCACCTATTATCTATTGTCTATTGTCTATAATAATAACAATATTAGTCTATTGTAGTTATAGCTTATTTGAAGTTATAGGGTTTTATAGCCTGATGACTGTAGGGATATTATATTACATCGAGTTATCGAGTCATAGTCTTACAGGCCCTTACAGGCCCTTTGGCGCAACTTGCCCACACTGGCTAACATGTAAAACTGCACAAGTCCCTCCTGCCCACGTATGGTCCATATCCCTCCAAACCTGTCCTATCCATGTACCTGGGATAGTCCCTGCCTCAACTTCCTCCTCCAGCAGCTTGTTCCATACACCCACCACTCTGTTTGAAAAAGTTACCCCACAGAATCGCATTCAATCTTTTCCCATTCAATGTAAACTCTTGTCCTCTGGTTCTCGATTCACCTACTCTGGGCAAGATACTGTGCATCTACCCAATCGATTCCTCTCATGATTTTGCACACCTCGCCTCTGGCGTGGCCAGCAGCTCCCTCCTCCTCGACTCTCCGATCTTTGGGGGTGCGTTTGGTGGCTTCAGAACTCCCCCCATGCAGGCCGCGGCCAGCCATGCCTTTCACAAGTTTACAAGTTATAGGAATAGAGTTAGGCCATTCGGCCACATCGAATCTGCTCCGCCAATCAATCATGGCTGTTTTTTTTGCCTCCAAACCCCATTTTCC
This sequence comes from Raja brachyura, assembly GCA_963514005.1. Next base: position 17,995,791 of record OY740782.1, read on the forward strand.
TGCCTTCTCCCCATAACCCTTGACACCCATTCTAATCAAGAGTTTGTCTATCTCTGCCTTAAAAATATCAGCTGACTTGGCCTCCACAGCCCTCTGTGGCAATGAGTTCCACAGATGAACTACCCTTTGATTGAAGAAGTTCCTCCTCACCTCCTTTCATAAAGAGCATCCTTTAATTCTGAGGCTATGACGTCTGGTCCTGGACTCTCGCACCAGCGGAAACATCCTTTCCACATCCACTCTATCTATGCCTTTCATTATTCTGTAAGTTTTAATGAGGTCCCACCTCAACTTTCTAAGTACAGGCCCAGTGCTGTCAAGCTTTCTTGGCGGCAGCGAGCCAGGCCTTCCGCCAGGGGTGGGGAGGCTCGGTGACTTCCCTCCTTTGAGCCGCAGCCGCCGGGTCTTCCTTGGTCCGGCTCCACTGCACATCCCGCAGTACACCCCGGGAGCTTACTGCCACACTCGGGTGCAAATGTGCAATACACAATCAGGCCGGCAGCAACAATGGCTCTCTGGTGATCTCTCCTAGGCTGGCCGAAGACGCCAGAACCGTGGTGATGAATTCAATGTACGCGGGTCTTGCGAGGGTAATCATGCCGCTGATGTCGCACCTTATCCCATGGCCCCACCGTCAGTGGCAGCGTAGGGTCACAGATCATAGGGATAAATGAACGGCAGTAAGAAGAGAAATAGCAGATGCCACTATACAAAAAAACACAAAATGCTGGAGTAACTCAATGGGTCAGGCAGGACTTCTGGAAGACAGGTGACATTTCATATTGAGCCCCTTCTTCAAACTGCAATTATTGATTAATATGCTTTAAAGAGATAAAGATGACATGTTTAGGAAAGTGCAGATGCTGGTTTAAACCGAAGATAGACGCAAAAAGCTGGAGTAACTCAGCGGGTCAGACAGCATCTCTTGAGAAAAGCAATAGGTGACATATTGGGTTGAGACCCTTCTTCAAATCAAATGACGTGATTCTATTCAAAATGATGGGTAAATGATGGACTGAGCTGCCAGAAGAAGTAGCTGAGGCAGGTACTATAGCAACAGTTAACAGGCATTTGGACACGTACATGGATAGAAATGGACTAGAAGGATATGGACCAAACACGGGCAGGTGGAACCAGTGTAGATAAGGCATCCTGGTCTGCATGGGTAAGTTAGGCCAAAGGACCTGCTTCTGTACTCTATGACTTTACGATGCTATGCCTCTGGGTGTTGAAATTAAAAACAGCATCCATAGAAGGGACAGTTAAGTGGCAGGGGCTCAAATAAGGGTGGCACTGGGTGGCGCCGTCAGCGATCTGTCTTTTCGTCTTTTTTGAGTGTATTTTTAAAAGTATGTCTTAATGTTCTCTGGTTTGTTTTATGTAGGGGATGGGGGAGGGCGTCGGGGGAATCTCAATCTCTTACCTTGCCGGAGATGCGATTGTTTTCTGGATCGTAACTCCGGTCGCTGTGCGGCCTTGCTCGAGACTGACTTTGAGCCCCACTGGGGGGGCTGTAGACTTATTATCGCAGCCTGCGATCCCTCTGTGGATTTCACCATCAAGGAGTTTGCAGTCTTGGGTGGAGCTCCAAGCCGCAGAAGGTTCGACTAGCCCTGACCCGGGGTCTGATCGCCCGGCATGCTGACATCCCCCGGATGCGGGAGCTTGATCACCCCGATGCAGAAGGCTTGACCGCTGGCAACTGTGGCCAAGTTTGCCCCGACAATGGAAGGTTCGAGTGCCCCGACCGCGGGAGAACAAAGAACGGAAGAAGATTGAACTTTTTTTTATTGCATTCCATCACAGTGAGGAATGTGGAGAAGTCACTGTGGTGGATGTTTATGTTAAAATGTATTTTGTGTGTTTTGTTGCTTTTTATTGGTATATCTGAAAAAAACATACTTGGCTAAGTATGATTATGATTATGATTGTCATGTTTGAATCTCAACATGGCTGGTACAGGATTTAATGTCAAGTAATCTATTAAACCAGATATTATTTTAAAATCTAGTCTCATAACAGTATAAAACTAGTAGACTCCAGTCTGAAGAAGGGGCTCAACCCGAAATGTCACTCATTCCTTCTCTCCAGAGATGCTGCCTGTCCTGCTGAGTTACTCCAGCATTTTGTGTCTATCTTTGGTGAAGAATAGGTTTGGTATGTTTCTCTTTATCGGTTTGGGCACTGAGTGCAGGAGTTGAGAGATCATATTACAACCGTATAATGCATTAGTGTGACATCACTTGGAGTGTGGTGCACAGTTCTGGTTGCCCAGCTACAGGTGTCATTAAGCAGAAAAGATTCACGAGGGTGTTACCATGGCTAGAGTTATAAAGAGATGCTGGATAGCCTGGGACCTCTTTTCCCCTGAAGCTCAGAAGACTCTGTAGTGACCTTAAAGAGGCATATTAAATAGGTTTAAGCTGAGAGGGGACAGATTTAAAAGGTACCAGAGGGGGCAATGTTTTCTCACAGAAGATGGAACAAACTCACAAATGAAGTTGTAGATGTGAGTACAGAAGTAAGTATAGATTGAGTATAGAAGTGAGATCGACCGATTGACCAAATGGTGCCAGCACAACAACCTGGCCATCAACATCAGTAAAACCAAAGAACTGATTGTGGACTTTGGAAGAGGAAGAATGAGGACCCTTTATGTCAATGGTGGAGAGAGTCAAAAACTTCAAATTCCTGGGCGTGCATATTTCCGAAGATCTTTTGTGGACCCAGCACACAGATGCAATTATAAGGAAAACACATCAGTGCCTCTACTTCCTGAGAAGATTATGGAGATTCAGCATGTCAAAGAGGATTCTCTCGAACTTCTACAGGTACACAGTAGAGAGCATATAGACTGGTTGCTTGTGGCTCGGTTCGGCAACTTGAACTTTCGGGAGCGGAAAAAACTGCAAAAAGTTGTGAACACTGCCCAATCCATCACCAACTCTGACCTCCCCATCGTCGAAGGGATTTAGCAGAGTCGCTGCCTCAAAAAGGCAGCCAACATTATCAGAGGCCCACACCATTCTGGCCTCACGCTCATTTCACCACTGCCATCAGGAAGAAGGTACAGGAGCCTGAAAACTGTAACATCCAGGTTCAGGAACAGCTTCTTCCCTACAGCCATCAGGCTATTAAACACCACAACCTCATATAGGGTCTGAACTACAACAGGCTATTATTATTATTATTGCATTGTTTTGTTTGATTTTTGAGTATGTGTGTGTGTATATATATATATATATAGATATTTTTGCCTATTCTGTTGTGCTGCAGCAAGTTAGAATTTCATTGTTCTATCTAGGACATATGACAATAAAACACACTATTGACTCTTAACAACTCTATTATTTAAAAGATGTTTGGGCAGGTAGACGGATAGTAAAGGGATATGGGCCAAAGGGGATTGGCTTGGATAGACATCTTGGTCAGCATGGACATGTTGGGCTGAAGGGCCTATTCCTATGCTCTATGATTCTATAACATTGTAACTTTCTAATCTCCTTTTGGAAAGGAAATCTGCCATCTTTCCCCGGCCTGGTTTACATGTGACCAATTACATTCGTATGTTTGCTGCTAACCATGTTGCTAATTTTGGGGCAATTAGAGAGAGTCATTAAATGCTTCCATTGCCAACAAAGTCATTCTGTGAACGATTGAATTATTAATTTGCTCTGTTTAATTGGCTGCTTTGTTGATGAACATAAACTCATCCCAAACCTGCAGTTCCTTCCCACACAAAATCATGTCACCTGCTTCCTAGCCTATCTCCTGTTCACTCAGCACTTCTGACTCTACATTGGTCTTAGCATATTCCATTTACCCAGTTATGGAATGTGGGCACTGCTGACCATGTCCATTATTCTCCATGCTTAATTACCCAGAAGAACCCATGCAATAATTATCACCTTGTTTAAATATCTTCCCAAGCTTGCTTTTATCTTCACATCTCTTGTAAACCTCTGCCATCTCGGTGTTGTTGGGCACTGGGCTGCTTGTGCATCCATCTTTACCTTTCCCAAACATTGCCAAACAGGCCTGTAATTGTTAACTCAAAGCTTTGGAATTTCCCTCCTGAACCTCTCTGACCCTGATTCTCGATCTTTAAGAACTTCCTTAACACTTGGCTCTTTTTCCAACCATCCTTCAATCCCTCATTGACCCTTCTCAAAGGCATTTATCATCACACTTTTATTAAAGATTCATTATAAGTACAAATGGGAGCAGTGGAGATGCTACCAGCATAAATAATGATCTTTAAACCATGCTGGCCCCGAATGAAACGCACACGTTAAACTCTGCAAGATAGACACAAAATACTGGAGTAACTCAATGGGACAGGCAGCATCTCTGGAGGAAAAAGAATAGGTGACTTTTGGAGTTGGAACCCTTCTCTACAAAGTTTTTCTACGATGCTAATTAATCTATTTACAGAAAAACTGCTCTGTATTGCACCAGTACAGTCCCCACTCCATATCATGCTCCATTTCCTACACTTAAGGGCCTGTCCCACTGTACAAGGTAATTCAAGAGTTCTTCCAAGTTTTCCCCTGATTCAAACTCGGCGAATGTCCGTAGCGGGACCATAGGAGTTTATGGATGTCTCGTAGCGGCTCGTAATGCTAACGGTAGGTACTCGGGAAATCCGGTAAACTCGTGACATTTTTTGAACACTGTGAAAAATGTCCACAATTTAAAAAATACTCGCGATAAAAAAAATTGTTACTTTTTACTCGTACGAGCCGCAACGAGGCATCCCGAACTCCTATGGACCCGCTATGGACATTCTCCAAGTTCAAATCGGGGAAAACTCGGGAGAACTCTTGAATTACCTCATACAGTGGGACAGGCCCTTAAACCAGCATCCAGTGTAGGATAACTGCAGTGTGTAAGGAGAAACTGCAGATGCTGGTTTTAAACTGTAGATAGGACGGGTAGGGAGGATTTAAACTAGTGTGGCAGGGGGGTGGGAGCATGAGCAGAGAGGCAGGTGGGTGTAAAACGAGGGTGGAAGCAATAGGGAGCAAGGTGAAAAGTAAAAGGGGTAAGAGCGTTGTAAAAACAAGCCTGAAGGCCTTGTGTCTCAATGCAAGGAGTATTCGTAATAAGGTGGATGAGTTGAACGTGCAGATAGCTATTAATGAGTATGATATAGTTGGGATCACGGAGACATGGCTCCAGGGTGACCAAGGCTGGGAGCTGAACATCCAGGGGTATTCAATATTCAGGAGGGATAGAGAGAAAGGAAAAGGAGGTGGGGTAGCGTTGCTGGTTAGAGAGGAGATTAACGCAATGGAAAGGAAGGACATTAGCTTGGAGCATGTGGAATCAGTATGGGTAGAGCTGCGAAACACTAAGGGGCAGAAAACGCTAGTGGGAGTTGTGTACAGGCCACCTAACAGTAGTAGTGAAGTTGGGGATGGTATAAAACAGGAAATTAGAAATGCGTGCGACAAAGGCAAAACAGTTATAATGGGTGACTTCAATCTACATATAGATTGGGTGAATCAAATTGGCAGGGGCACTGAGGAAGAGGATTTTTTGGAAAGTATGAGGGATAGTTATCTAAATCAACATGTAGAGGAACCAACGAGAGAGCAGGCTATTTTAGACTGGGTATTGAGCAATGAGGAAGGGTTAGTTAGCAGTCTTATTGTACGTGCCCCTTTGGGCAAGAGTGACCATAATATGGTTGAGTTCTTCATTAGGATGGAGAGTGACATTGTTAATTCAGAAACAATGGTTCTGAACTTAAGGAAAGGTAACTTTGAGGGTATGAGACGTGAATTGGCCAAGATTGACTGGCAATCAATTCTAAAAGGGTTGACGGTGGATATGCAATGGAAGACATTTAAAGACTGCATGGATGAACTACAAAAATTGTTCATCCCAATTTGGCAAAAGAATAGATCAGGGAAGGTAGTGAATCCGTGGATAACAAGGGAAATCAGGGATAGTATCAAAGCAAAGGATGATGCGTACAAAGTAGCCAGAAAAAGCAGCATACCAGAGGACTGGGAAAAATTCAGAGACCAGCAGAGAAGGACAAAGGGCTTGATTAGGAAAGGAAAAATAGATTATGAAAGAAAACTGGCAGGGAACATAAAAACTGACTGCAAAAGTTTTTATAGATATGTGAAGAGAAAGAGATTAGTTAAAACAAATGTAGGTCCCTTGCAGTCAGAAACAGGTGAGTTGATCATGGGGAACAAGGATATGGCGGACCAATTGAATAACTACTTTGGTTCCGTCTTCACTAAGGAAGACATAAATAATCTGCCGGAAATAGCAGGGGACCGCAGGTCAAAGGAGTACTTGAGTGAAATCCAGGTTAGTCGGGAAGTGGTGTTGGGTAAATTGAATGGATTAAAGGCCGATAAATCCCCAGGGCCAGATAGGCTGCATCCCAGAGTACTTAAGGAAGTAGCTCCGGAAATAGTGGATGCATTAGTGATAATCTTTCAAAACTCTTTAGATTCTGGAGTAGTTCCTGAGGATTGGCGGGTAGCAAACGTAACCCCTCTTTTTAAGAAGGGGGGGAGAGAGAAAACGGGGAATTACAGACCAGTTAGTCTAACATCGGTAGTGGGGAAACTGCTAGAGTCAGTTATTAAAGATGGGATAGCAGCACATTTGGAAAGTGGTGAAATCATTGGACAAAGTCAGCATGGATTTACGAAAGGTAAATCATGTCTGACGAATCTTGTGGAATTTTTCGAGGATGTAACTAGTAGCATGGATGGGGGAGAACCAGTGGATGTGGTGTATCTGGACTTCCAGAAGGCTTTCGACAAGGTCCCACATAAGCGATTAGTATATAAACTTAAAGCATATGGCATTGGGGGTTCAGTATTGATGTGGATAGAGAACTGGCTGGCAAACAGGAAGCAAAGAGTAGGAGTTAACGGGTCGTTTTCACAATGGCAGGCAGTGACTAGTGGGGTACCGCAAGGCTCAGTGCTGGGACCCCAGCTATTTACAATATACATAAATGATCTGGATGAGGGAATTGAAGGCAATATCTCCAAGTTTGCGGATGACACTAAGCTGGGGGGCAGTGTTAGCTGTGAGGAGGATGCTAGGAGAATGCAAGGTGACTTGGATAGGCTGGGTGAGTGGGCAAATGTTTGGCAGATGCAGTATAATGTGGATAAATGTGAGGTTATCCACTTTGGTGGCAAAAATAGGAAAACCGACTACTATCTAAATGGTGGCCGATTACGAAAAGGGGAGATGCAGCGCGACCTGGGTGTCATGGTACACCAGTCATTGAAAGTAGGCATGCAGGTACAACAGGCAGTGAAGAAAGCCAATGGTATGTTAGCTTTCATAGCAAAAGGATTTGAGTATAGGAGCAGGGAGGTTCTACTTCAGTTGTATAGGGTCTTGGTGAGGCCACACCTGGAGTATTGCGTACAGTTCTGGTCTCCAAATCTGAGGAAGGACATTATTGCCATAGAGGGAGTGCAGCGAAGGTTCACCAGACTGATTCCTGGGATGTCAGGACTGTCTTATGAGCAAAGACTGCATAGACTCGGTTTATACTCTCTAGAATTTAGGAGATTGAGAGGGGATCTTATAGAAACTTACAAGATTCTTAAGGGGTTGGACAGGCTAGATGCAGGAAGATTGTTCCCGATGTTGGGGCCGTCCAGGACAAGGGGTCACAGCTTAAGGATAAGGGGGAAACCCTTTAGGACCGAGATGAGAAGGAATTTTTTCACACAGAGAGTGGTGGGTCTCTGGAATTCTCTGCCACAGAGGGTAGTTGAGGCCAGTTCATTGGATATATTTAAGAGGGAGTTAGATGTGGCCCTTGTGGCTAAGGGAATCAGAGGGTATGGAGAGAAGGCAGGTACGGGATACTGAGTTGGATGATCAGCCATGATCATATTGAATGGCGGTGCAGGCTCGAAGGGCCGAATGGCCTATTCCTGCACCTAATTTCTATGTTTCTATGTTTCTATAGACACAAAAAGCTGGAGTAACTCAGCGGGTCAGGCAGCATCTCCGGAGAGAAGGAATGGGTGATGTTTCGGGTCGAGACCCTTCTTCGGACCCTTCTTTAGAAAGGTCTCGACCCAAGACATCACCCATTCCTTCGCTTCAGAGATGCTGCCTGTCCCGCTGAGTCATTTCAGCTTTTTGTGTCTCTCAGGAAACTGCAGTGTGGGGGTGGGGTCTGAGATGTGTCCGATACTGAAGGACCAGTTAAATCGCCAGTATTTTAGTTTCGGAAAAGTGCATTTTTCAGTCGTGCTGCAGCGTTGAGTAATTTCTGCAGATTTCCAGGCCGATTTTGAATTCTGTTCCATTTCAATAAAGCACCTGCTCATTTTTTGGCTTTTGAATTGCTGACTGGACAACATTTATACAAGCCTCAGAATGAGCTCGATAAATCAGTCTGCATGCATGAGTCTGAGAGCAGCTTTGTGTTCATAGAATATCCTCTATTGGGCAAAAAAGGTGATACAATTATCCTAGGTCTTCATAGATAAACCTGATTTTGACTGCAAATGGATTACAAATTAATATCTTGTAACCTCTGTGGGAGAAGGGACAGAGACCTCAAGTGCCAAGTTATAAAAAGGAATTAAGAAAAAATTTAAAGACGGCTAAATATGTGTCACCAATACAGAATATTGTCCAAATACGTGGTAACTGTCCTTATAACTTAGTGAATAAGGCTTTTGACCACAAATCATAAGAGGCATGATTATTAATCCCTCCGTGGTATTTAGAAAATTTAATTTTAAGCAATGAAATAGATCGAAAATGAAAAAAATAGATTGGCATTAGTAACGTTCCCTACGAGACTTTAGGATTGTCATCAGAACCAATCTGGTGACTTTCTGGGGGAGTGGGGGGGGGGGGGGGGGGGTGGGTGGAATAATGGTGTCTGTCCTCTCTCATTCTAGGCTGTTAGCTAACCCATTTCATATAGATGATTCTTAACGGCCCTCTGAAATGGGAAGCTACCAAGTTCAAGGGACAAAGAGGGATATACAATAGATGCCAGAATTAGCAGTAGAAACTAGGAACAGCAGATGCTGGTTTGCACAAAAGGACACAGGGTACTGGAGCAACTTAGCGGGTCAGACAGCATCTCTGGAGAACACGGATATTTGAAGTTTCGGGACAGTCTGAAAAGGGTCCTATGTTGAAACGTCACCTATCAATGTTCTCCGGAGATGCTGTCTGTCCCGTCGAGTTACTCCAGCACTTTGTGTCCTCTAGCCTTGGCAGTGACGTTAGCAGCAACAAATAGATTTGCGTTTAAGATATGACCTCATACATTTGTAACTCATGCTTCAAGGGAAGCAGCATTCTTGCTGCCCTCATTAATAGTCTCTCAGTGTGCTAGTTGCTACTGGTAGAAAGGACAGTCAGAGGCAATGCAGCGTGATGCAGATCTTGAGGTTCAGAGGTGCCTGAAGTTGTTCGCCAAGACCATCTGTAACCTCATCATTTGGGTGCCAGTTGCCTCCTGTGAGGGAGCTACTGTGGAAGTACTACAAAGAAGCATTTGAACAGGTAAAGCAGCACAATGATTGAACATTTTTGCATTCACCCTATCTATTCCTGACATGACCTTATACAACTATGTAAGATCGTCCCTCAACCTCCTGCACTCCAAGGAATAAAGACCTCGCCTACCCAACCTCTCCCTATAGCTCAGGCCCTCAAGTCCTGGCAACATCCTCGTAATTCTTCTCCGTAATGTTTCCAGCTTAACAAAATCCTTCCTATAGCAGCACGACCAAAACTGAACACAATACTCCAAATGTAGTGCCACCAATGTCTTCTATAATTGTATAACATAACATCGCAACTTCTATCCTCAATGCCCTGACTGATGATGGCCAATATACCGAGGGCCTTGTTGACCATCCTATATACCAGTGATGCCATTTTCACAGAATTATGTGGCAGCACTTTGAGATCCCTCTGCTCTACAATGCTCCCCTGGTCCCTGCCACTCATTGTGAAGGTCCTTCCCTGGTTTGACTTCCCAAAATACAACACCGCACACTTGTCTGTAGTAAACTCTATTAACCTTCCCTCAGTCTATTTTCCCAACTGATCAAGAACCTGATCAGGATGTTCAGGATGCCCAACATGGTACAATATAACATAGAACAGTGCAGAACAGGAATAGGCCCTTTGGCCCATGATGCCTGAGTCGAACATGATGCCAGATAAAACTAGTCACCTCAGCGTACATCTGATCCTTATCTCTCTATTCCCTGCATAGCCATGAGCCTATCTAAAAGCCTCTCAAACTCAGCTATTGTATCTGCTTCCATCAGCACCCCGGGCACCTACCACATAATATTTTAGCTCCTACCAGGATTTCCGTCAGCCTCCGATGCATCAGAAAGTCCAAGTTTGCCCAATCTCTCCTCATAGCTAATACTATTTAATCCGGATAGTATCCTGGTAAACCTCCATTCCGGGGAACATCCTTATGAATGTTTTCTGCATCCTTGCTAGCTTAATCACATCCTCTCTCATTGAAACACATCCTCCCTCTCACAATGTTATACAATGGCACTTTATTGTCAGACTGAGGTCTGAAATTTGTTTTTGCATACAGCCATACAGTAAAATAAAGAACACAACACAAAAATAGAGTCCAACATAAAACATCCCCGCACAGCAGAATCGAAACATTTCCCACTGTGAGGGAAGGCATCAAAGTCAGTCCTCTTCCTCTGATGTTGCTGATGTTCACCCGTGATCGGGGCCTCCGGAGCCCTCAAGCAATCGCCGCTACGGGCAGCCCGCTGCTCAGGCCCGCTTGCCAGGATGATGGAACTCTGGCGCGGAATGGGAGGACTACCTCAGCGGCTTGGACCTCCGAATCGGTCGCTTCCCCCCCGGAGTCCGCGGCTCCCGATGTCCCCAGGCTGCGCCGGGTGGAGATTCACGCTGGCAGCCCTCGGCAAAGGGCCCCAGGGACCCCGTGATGTTTGAGTCAGTGCCGCCCACATTGGAAGCTCCCTGAACTTACGCTCCGGAGTTCCAGGTAGGTATCGCCTGCTCCGCGGCGAATTCAGTGCCGTGCCGCAGCTGCCGAAGCTCTGGTCCGGTCCCCAGTAGGAAAGCCGCTCCGATCCAGTGGTAGGCCGCGAGGAGGGGGGGGGGGGGGGGGGGCGAGGACGCAACTCGGAGAAATAGTCGCATCCTCGCCAGGAAGCGACTGGGAAACGGTTCCACCCTTACCCCTCCCCCCTCCCCCACATAGAAAAACGAAATAATCCCCAAAACAAACTGTTTAGACAAACTAAAATTAAAAAAAGATAGGAAAAAACGGACAGGCTGCAGGCAGAGGCTACTAGCAGTGCAGCACCCCCTTCTGAATGTTCCCTCTTCACATTCTCCAGTCTCACCTCATGACGGCCAGCAGTGGTGCAACTATCAGACTCAATGCTTCACAGCACCAGAGACCTGGGTTCTATTCATGTACTGTCTGTATGGAGTTTGCATGTTCTTCCTGTGACCACGTGGGTTTTCTCTGGGTGCTCTGGTTTCCTCCCACATGCCAAAGACGTGCAGGCTTTGTAGGTTAATTGGCATCTGTTAATTGCCCATAATGTGTGGGATGCAAAACTTGCATAACTTAGCATTGGTATGAGGGTGGCATGGTGGCATGGTGGCACAGCGGTAGAGTTGCTGCCTTACATCGCCAGAGACCCGGCTTCGAACCTGACGATGGGTGCTGTCCGTATGGAGTTTGTGCGTTCTCCCCGTGACCGTGTGGGCTTTCCCCAGGTGTTCCGGTTACCTCCCACACTCCAGAGATGTACAGGTTTGTATGTTAATTGGTTTTGGTAAAAATTGTAAACTGCTCCTCGGGTGTAGTGTGTGCCAGTGTATTGTGGATCGCTGGGCGGCTTGGACTCAGTGGACCCAAGGGCCTGTTTCCATGCTGTATCTCTAAACTAAAGCAAACTGAACTAGTGTAGGGGTGATCATTCATTGACATGGGCTCAGTCGGCCAAAGGGCCTGTTTTCATGCTGTATGTCTCATGAAAACTAATGTAGGCTAATTGGATTCCAGTAAAATGCCTCTAGCATGTGAGGAGTGGATGGGAAAGTAGGATAACTTAGAACTATTGTGAACGAGTGATCGATGGTTGGTGTGGACTCGGTGGTCCAAAATTCCATGCTGTATCAATCAATCAACAAAAACTGAGCGATACGTAAGCTAGAATGTGATAATGCAATAGGAAAGCTTCCAAAAGCAAAATGACGGTGGGAATCTGAAGTATAAATTGGGTCTCAAGGGAAGATGCTCTCACAACTGTTAAGTATCTCGATGAACACTGGGCTCATCATGCGTGACAGGCTGTGGACCTAGTGCTGCTAAATGGGATTCATGTACATGGGTACTTGAATTTTATTGCATGGACATAGTGGGCTGAAGGGCCCGTTTGTATCAGCCTGATCACATGACTCTAATGTTCAGCCAGTCAGGCAGCATCTGTGGATGGTGGAACACCGTAAATGTTTGCGGTAAATGACCTCCTGGATGATCAACCCAAAACGTTGGCCTTGCCAGTGATGCTCCATTATTACAGGAAGGAAAAACAATACCTTTGGTCCCTGGTACTATACAAATACAACAGTAAGTGGTTAAACTCAGGACCATAAACTGTGTAGAAATTGATGGTTGGCAATATTACATGTGAGAAATGGTAGTGAGCCAGGCTGTATTCCTTCTCCTTCAGAGAGTCTGGATAGAGTGGATGTGGAGAGGATGTTTCCACAAGTCTAGGGCCGGACGTCATAGCCTCAGAATTAAAGGACGTTCCTTTAGGAAGGAGATGAGGAGGAATTTTATTCCGATGTTAGTTAATCAGTGGAATTCATTGCCACAGAAGGCTATGCGGGCCAAGTTAATGGACATTTTTAAGGCAGAGAGAGATAGATTCTTGGTTAGTACGGGTGTCAGCAATTATGGGGAGAAGGCAGGAGAATGGGGTTAAGAGGGAAAGATAGATCAGCCATGATCAAATGGCGGCGTAGACCTGATGGGCCAAGTGACCTAATTTTGTGACTATCACATGAATTTATGATTCTAAGCCAGGCCATATAAGTGAGATGGAGACACAAGATACTACAGATGCTGGAATCTGGATCAAAAGGAAACTGCTGGAAGAACTCATCAAATCAAGAATTATCTCTGGAGGCAAAGTGAACACAAGTCCTGATAAAAGGTCTCTGTCCAAAATGCCGACCATCCCTTTGCCTCTGCAGAAGCTGCTCAAAGCACAGAGCTCTCCCAACAGTTTGTTGTTTTGCAGGTGAGACTAACATAAATCGGGAATCTTGGTCAGCAGGGGCAAGTTGGGCTAAAGGGTCTGTTTCCAAGTTGTATGACTCTCTCTTCAAATGCGATGGTCCATGAATCAAAGAAAACCGCAAAATGGATGAAAAATTATGAAAGACTATGGATGCAAAAAATCTGAAATAAAGAAAATAATATTTTGGAAACACTCGGCAAGTCAGTCACCGTCAGTGTACAGAGAAACAGAGTTAATGCGTTTGGATAATACAGACCCAAAATCCCGTTCGCAATTCTTCGATCTGAAATGTCTGTTGCCTGTTTTCATCCACCAAAGCTGTCTGACCGATTCAGTGTTACCAGCAGTGCACTGCTTTTGTACTATTAGTGAAGTGGGTTATTTAACATGCATGATGCTAGTTAACTTATTGATACCACAAAGTGAAGTCGATGACAGGTTTGACAAAGTGATGGAAAAATAAAAGCCACACTTCAACCATATGCCACCTGTAATATTTCAGAGCTTCAAATGTGCGACACCTAATTAAGTGTCAGTGGAGGCAATCAATGAATACATCATGAGCATGAGAATTTAGAAAGACACAGAGAGTATGGAATATTCCTGAACCCAGCAAAAGGCAGGTTATTTGTAGGTCAGGATTGAATGAACAGACTACAGTCTTAAGTATTTCAGACCTTACTTTAAAAAAAAACCTAAGATTACCATTAATTCAGAGCGCATTGAGTAATGCCAAAGTATTTCAGTTCCGGTCAAGAATATCACAAAACTGCAGGTTGTAAATCTGAAATAAAAACAGACAATGCTGGAAGCACTCAGCAGGCCTGGCGGTATCTGTGGAAAGAGACACTATTAGCAGAATTAGCTGTTTATTATCCCATAGAGGCAATGGGGGAGGGGGCAGTAATGTGCATGGATTTGGCAAACTTAACCAAACTGGAACAAGCAAATTCAAGGCCAGGAACTCTCTGGGAAACTGAGGCCCACAGCAGTGTACACTGTGGTTATAAATCACTGACAATGAGGCTACCTGAACATTCAAAGCTAGTCGGCTGTATCAACATGTACAGAGTCATTGGTTGGATACCTGCTTTCTACTAGGTTATTGATAATCACCAATCGCCTGGATGAGTGTAAAGCTTTTTCATTGTACATCAGTCCACGTGACAATAATAAACCTAACGATCCTGGGGCCAAACAATTATGAACGGACAGGTTTCACGAAGGACATTCAGCATTATTAGACAGGAGCTAGTCCGGTTCCATGTGGCAGAAGCTGGAAGAGAGAGTTAGATATAGCTCTTAGGGCTAACAGAATCAGGGGATATGGGGAGAAAGCAGGAACGAGGTACTGATTTTGACCATCACCCATGTTCGTATTGAATGACGGTGCTGGCTCGAAGGCCTGTATGCCTACACCTGTTTCTATGTCTCTAAGATCTCTAGGAGGTGACTGCTTAGGGTGTAGTTGCTCATGCAAGGTGGAACTCACTATGGAGCATTCTGAAGATAACGACCAAGATAAGATCTCTAAAGAGCAAATCAACAAGGGGGATGCAGTGCCTAGGAGCACCAGAGGAATGCAAGACTGATTTTAAGAGTGCAAATTAGTCCAGTTTAGGTTATTTATTTTCACGTGTACCAAAGTACATTGAAAAGCCTTTGTTGCGTGCTAACCAATCAGCGGAAAGACAATACATGATTACAATTGAGCTATCCACAGTGTACAGATACATGGTAAAGGGAATAACGTGAATAGCGTTTAATGCAAGATAAAGCCTGCAAAGTCCAATCAAAGATAGTCCATGGGTGTCCAATAAGGTAGATCCAGTAGGTCCAGACTGCTCTCTAGTTGTGGGAGGATGGCTCAGTTGCCTAATTAATTGGAGTGTGGAAATTAATTCCCCAATCTGAAAGGAGCTCAAGAGATACATTCATGCTGCCTTGGTAAGGCTACCAGCAAAATTAAGGACGAGTCTTACCCCAGACAATCCCTCTTCTCTCCTCTTCTATCAGGCGAGAGGTAAAGATGTATGAAAACGCATATCTCCAGATTCAAGGAAAGTTTCCTCCCAGCTATTATCAGGCAATAGAACCACCCTTTCAACACCTAGAGAGCAGTGCTAGCTACTATCAACCTCATTGCACACCCTCAGACTTTCATTAAACGGACTCTATTCCACTTTATCTTGCACTAAATTTAAATTCCCTTTATCATGTATCTGTACACTGCGGAAAGCATGATTGTAATCACGCGATTGTAGTCTATTCATTGAAGGTAGACACAAAATGCCGGGGTAACTCTATGGAACATCTGTGGAGAGAAGGAATGGGTGACGTTTTGCGTCGAGTAGTCTTTTTGCTGACTGGATAGTACAAGCAAGAAGCTTTTCACTGTACCTTGGTACAGGTGACAATAAGCAAAATTTAACTAAACTAAATATAGATTTATAACTAAAATTATATTTGTAAGGAAAAATATAAATTAAAATGAACTTTTTTGCCCCCGAATCCACAGTCTACAGTGTGATGCTGGAGGATCTCAGCAACACTGGGCTTCTCTGATGGAGGGAAAAAAAAATCCCAGGGGGAAAAAAAGAAATGACAGAATCAGCCATCCAGATCTGTCGGCAAGTCAGAGTCTTCAGTGCTACACATCACCTGCACGGTGGTCCCAGGCTTGCTGTTGTTTAATGGCTGAATGCTTGTGCCACTGAACAGGACAGGCAGCAATAAACCGGTGAGATCCAGCTCGTCTGTATCTTGCTAATATACTTCTCGTTGTCACAGGACGCATCTTTGCGATGCATATCATGCCCGTTGATGTGGGAATTCCAAACGGGGCGTGCAGCACTTTGTGAGGCTGCATCAACTGCAAGTCAGAGTAGGAAATGGATAAAACAGCAGCGCAGACAAATGAAGTTGTAAGCAGGACATTGAACAAACCAAAGGGAGAGTGAAGCTCTGCTTGATCCATCACCTGGTTCACGAGGCTTGATCTATTATGAAGTTCCTATTTAATAAAGCACAGAAATAAATCAGTTTGAGGTTTTGGATGGCAGTTATTAACTGCTGGAACATGTGCGTTCACACCTTGTTAGCCAAACGTCTCCAGAATACATGATGAACAGCCTGAGATCTCTGACCTGACTTCCGTGGAGCTCAGAGGTAAACCAACATGGTCTGAATCTTGTGACTGGCAATCTCAGCGAGATGGAAAACGTTCATTTCTGAATGCCTGTTGTAGTAATCACTTTATTAACTCATTGCAAATTGGTGGATGATTAGCCAAGAGTCACGATAATATCAGCTTGGAAGTCAAGTTGCCTCCATTCCGGGTGTCAGAGGTTATGAGGAGGGAGGAGAATGGGGTTTAGAGGAAGAGATAGATTGGCAGATTGGACTTGATGAGCCAAATTGCCTAATTATTCTCCTATCACATATGATCTTATGACGGAAATTCAATATTTTGACAATCGGGTGTGAGACATGTGAAGAACATGCATGCCTAATGAAACCATCTGAAAGCTTATTCTGGAGACACAGGAATCTGCAGGTGCTGGGATCTTGAGAAAAACACAAAGTGCTTGAGAAAGTCAGCAGGTCAGGCTGCATCTGTGGAGGAAACAGACATGTGACCATCCTCAGACTAAAGGGTCCCCGCCCAAAACATCATCTATCCATTCCCTCTACAATGTTGCCTGACTCGATCAGTTCCAGCAGCAGCTTGTATGTTGCTGAATCCTATCCTGTCAGTGAATTTGGAGGATTTATTTAAGACAATCAGCACAGCACGCACAGGGCATGCCAAAATATGGGCAGCACGGTGGCGCAGCGCCAGAGACCCGGGTTTGATCCTGACTGCGGATGCTGTCTGTACGGAGTTTGTACGTTCTCTCCATGAACCACGTTGGTTTTCTCCGGTTTCAAGGATGTGCAGGTTTGTAGGTTAATGGCTTGGTAAAAATTGTAAATTGTCCCCAGTGTGTAGGATAGTGTGTGTGCAGGGATCACTGGTCAGCGTGGAATAGTTGGGCCGAAGGGCCTGTTTCCGTGCTGTATCTCTAAATTAAACTAAACTAAACTATAACCTAATTTTGTACGCTCAACATCTACCCTTTCAAACTTTTGTAACGTAAATACATCCTTCCAGAGAAAATAATTCTGGCCTGTTCTGACCTTGATTTCTGACATGAACATTATGGCCCATGATAGTTCTTTCTCCAGTGCAAAAATGCAACATCTGTATAGGCCTTGATAACCCCCTGCCCATGACTGCTTGAAATGGAGATGGTGCACTTGGTCCATTTCATTTCATAGTATAATTGGCAGAAGGAGTGCTCTCCCTCACATTCAATTCAATTCAATTCAATTCAAGTTTAATGTCATTGCACAAATACAAGTATAGGTACAACGAAATGCAGTTTAGCGTCGTTCTTAGTGATAGCGATATAGAAAAATAAATACAGAGTGCAGTGGTAGCAATATGGAAAATAAATAAATACAGGGTACAGACAAGTCTATCAGCTGGGCTCCGAGTTCAGCAGTCGGATGGTGTAGTTGAAGAAGCTGTTCTTCGTCCTACTGGTGCGGGACCTGAGGCTCCTGTACCGCCTCCCTGATGGGAGGAGGGCAAACAGTCCATGATTAGGGTGTGAGGGGTCCTTGATGATCTTCCCGGCCCGCTTCAGGCACCGTTTTCGGTGGAGGGCATCCAAGGCAGGGAGCGGGGCACCGATGATGTACTGGGCGGTTTTCACCACCCGTTGTAGTGCCTTCCTGTCTGCCACGGTGCAACTGCTGTACCATACCGTAAAGCAGGTGGTCAGGATGCTTTCGATGGTGCAGCGGTAGAAGTTCGTCAGGATCTGGGGGGACAGGTGGGCTTTTTTGAGCCTCCTCAGAAAGTAAAGGCGCTGCTGTGCCTTTTTGATTAGCTTTGAGGTGTTGAGGGACCAGGACAGATCCTCCGAGATGTGTACCCCGAGGAATTTGTAGTTGGAGACCCGCTCCACCTCAGTCCCGTTTATATGGATGGGGGTGTGTCTGCCCCCTCTGTTCTTCCGAAAGTCAACAATTATTTCCTTCGTCTTCTGGGAGTTGAGGACGAGGTTATTGTTGGCACACCAGGTAGTCAGGTGCTGGACCTCCTCCCTGTAGGCTGATTCGTCATTATCACTGATCAGTCCTACCACCGTGGTGTCATCGGCAAGTTTTATGATGGCGTTGGAGCCATACTTGGGGATGCAGTCATGCGTGAAGAGGGAGTAGAGGAGAGGGCTGAGCACACAGCCCTGTGGCACGCCGGTGTTCAGTGTTATAGTGGAGGAGGTGAGGTTGTTGACCCTAACAGACTGTGGTCTGTTAGTGAGGAAATCCAGTGTCCAATTGCAGAGGGAGGTGGAGATGCCAAGACCGCTGAGTTTGGTGATCAAGCTAGCGGGTATGACAGTGTTAAAGGCAGAGCTGAAGTCAATAAACAGCAGCCTGATGTAGGTGTTGTTGCTGTCCAGGTGGGTCAGGGCAGAGTGTAGGGCCGTCGATATGGCGTCCTCTGTAGACCTGTTTGACTGGTAGGCAAATTGGTGGGAGTCCAGTGTGGGGGGGAGGCTGGCTTTGAGGTGAGCCAGGATCAGCCGCTCAAAGCACTTAGCGATGACAGGGGTGAGTGCCACTGGCCGGTAGTCGTTGAGACTCCCTGTCGCTGATTGTTTGGGCACTGGCACAATGGTAGATGTCTTGAGGCAAGTGGGGACGACACCCTGGGCCAGTGACAGATTGCTACCCAATCCCCTTTTACGGTCAAGTTCCTCCAGTCCCACCTGTGGACTTGTCTACCGTTCCAAAGTTGACCTCATCACTTACTTCAGCACCTTTTACCTGGAGCGGAAGCAAATCATCCTCACTCCAAAATATCTAACTAAGTAGAAGCAGCACCTCCAACTAATCCAATCTGTAAATGAGGAGAAAGGCCTTAGTCCAAAGTGAGACCAGAATATGGAACTCATGGTTAAATCGGAGCAGAATATTGGAAGATGATTGCAATGGATAGCGGATTGTCCCATGGTCATTTAGTCCTAGTGACCAATGCAATGCCATTTGGGCCGTGACCTTGGTACCTCAATGAGGAACCATACGGAAGACATTAGACTGTACTTTTCAGTACAGAAGACTTTGTCAAAGATCTCGGCAGCAGAAACTACTGCGCCCTTGTCCTGTTCTATTACTGTTTCCACAGAGGTTTGGGTGAAATGGTAGCGTAGTCACTGTTGCTGTGTGGTATCTAAATCCACTGTTTCCAGTGTCTCGGCTAAGATTGGTTGTAATGTTATTTACAAGCCGCCGGGTGTCTTGTGAACCCAGAACCGAGGGATGGTTGGGACTGTAGCCGGGTCAGGTAGAATCGGTGGGGTTCCCCGTTTGCACAGGGGTGAGCCTTTGATCCTTGGGGGAGGGTACGTAGGAGAAGAAAGTGGAGCTGAAATCCATGGCAAGTCTGAGTGATTGAGGCAGATGGGTTGACAGAGACGAGAGATAAAACTGAGTCAAAGTGTTGTAAAAGTGGTGTGTGATGTGAAGCCGAAAGGCGCGATATCAGGGAAGTGTAATAGGGTGGATTCTGCCTAAAATTGGTGAATTGAATGGTCATACTGTTTATAATTTGCGGGATATTGAGCAGTATTGAGCAACCGCGACATGTACATCCACAGATTGTAAATGATATCAACACTTACTAGGAGAGTCAAGAATAAATGAGATCTATAAATTAGATAGAGCTCTTAGGGATAACGGAGTTAAGGGCTATGGAGAGAAGGCAGGAATGGGGTACTGATTGTGGATGATCAGCCATGATCACATTGAATGGCGGTGCTGGCTCGAAGGTCCGAATGGCCTACTCCTGCACCTATTGTCTATTGTCTATTGTGTATTGTCTATCTCAAACCAAGAAAAAAATAATCCCTATAAGAAAACTGCCATTGATGGATGACATTTGTGTTCAGCTAAATTCAATAGGAGTTATTTTGACCCAAAGAATTGGTGTTTGACTGACTCCAGATGATTACTTTGGCATCCGTCAAAATGCAGCTATTTCAGCGCAGGCATTTGATGGAAGAATGGGCAGCATCAAAATTGGATAATGATGAGCCAGCCCAGACACCTTCCAGGAAGATGGGCAGTGACTCAGTGCCAGATGAATGGTCTCTGATAAAACTGGCCACCATTGTAAATCCAGAGTCTCAAGGAGCAGGAATACTCTCCACTTGCCTGGATGAGTGCAGCTGCAACAACGTTCCTGAGGCTTGGGAAAGGAGCATGCTTGAATTACACCCCCAGAAACAACCACACTAAGCCCATATTCCCTCCAGCACCAACATACAGTGGCCTCAGCACTGACCACTGCAAAGTGCACTACAGTTAATTGCCTGGGATATTATAGACAATAGACAATAAGTGCAGGAGTAAGCCCATTCGGCCCGTCAAGCCAGCACTGCCATTCAATGTGATCATGGCTGATCGTCCACAATCAGTACCCCGTTCCTGCCTTCTCCCCATATCCCCTGACTCCGCTATTTTTAAGAGCCCTATCTAGCTCTTTCTTGAAAGTATCCAGAGAACCGACCTCCATCGCCCTCTGAGGCAGAGAATTCCACAGACTCACAACTCTCTGTGTGAAAAAGTGTTTCCTCATCTCCTTTCTAAATGGCCTTCCCCTTATTCTTAAACTGTGGCCCCTGGTTCTGGACTCCCCCAACATCGGGAACTTGTTTCCGCCCTCGAGCGTATCCAAACCCTTAATAAGAGGGTTTCAATAACATCCCATTTCATCCTTCTAAATTCCAACAGCAATTCCTAAACCACCAACTTCTACCACCAAGACGGACAAGTGCAGGAGACAACTCACCAGCTGGTTCTTCTCCAAGTCACCCAGCATCCTGACGGAACTACATTGCTGATCCCTCATTGTTTCTGGGTGTAAATCCTTATATCACCATGGGAGTGCCTTCACCAGAATGGCAGCAACGGTTCAAGGAAGCGATTCGTAATCAAAGTGGCCAGGACAAGTAGGGACAGACAATAATACTGAGGTTGGCAGTGATGCCAATTTCCCATAAAGTGAATAATAAAAAATCAGCAGATCAACATGTGTCTTACAGGGATCAACATTTCTTGGTTTGAAATAGTCTTATGTGCTGAAAAACACAGTCTAAAGGTTTTGACATGGAGGTTCCAAGGTTGCGGGCCAAGTCCCATTGCATTGGTCACTCGGACTAAATGTCCATGGAACCATTCACTGTCCATTGCAATTATCGTTTGGTATTCCGCTCTATTTTAACCATGAGTTCCATATTCTGGTCTCTCTTTGCACTAAGACCTTTCTCCTCATTTACAGATTGGATTGCACTGCCTCTATTTAGGTAGACATTTGGGATCCCAATTAAACTACAAACCTGCACGTCTTTGGAGTGTGGGTGAAATCTGGAGCACCCAGAGAAAACCCATGCGGTCACAGGGAGAACGTGCAAACTCCATACAGACAGCACCCATAGTCGCGATCGATCCCGGGTCTTTGGCGCTGTAACGCAGCAACTCTACTGCTGCGCCACTGTGCCGCCTTGAGGAGGTTATAAAAGTAAGAAGGGTCAGGTCAAAGAAAGTAACAAAAGTAAGGATAAGAATGTTAAATGGGAATGTTACGCTCCTGAATCCCTGTTTTTGTTATTTTCAGAAAGAAAAACGAAAGGTGCAGGGGCTCAGTTAATTCTGTAAATTGTCCCTAATACGTAGGATAGAACTAGAGTACGGATGATCAGTGGTCGGCACGGATTAGGCGGGCAGAAGGGTCTGTTTCCATGCTGTTTCCATCTCTAAACTAATCTAAACTTTGTTCCCACAAGCGTCTTTTATTTCTCTATTTATCCAGTTCTTCCCTACTACACATCCAAGGCTTTGATCAGTTGACCAGGTTATATTGGCCGGAACTCCCTTGCTAAACCTCACTATCTCCCTTCTCTCCTTCATGCAATTTCTTATAACATACACTTTTGACTATCTGTCCTAATACCCCCTTATGAAGACCAGTGACAGATTCTGTTTGATCATGCTCAAGCAAAGAGCTGGGGATTATCTTACTTTATTAAAAGTACTAAATAAATCTAAGCTCAAATTTCACCAGATCTGAAATGGCGATCACTAGTCCCTGCTTTGGACTTTTCCTATTAGTGTTGTTTGATGAGAACAAGTTTGTAACTCACTAGTAATATGTCCACAGCTCAATTTTTGCCAATCCTTATGCTTTGGGCAGTAGTACATTGATTATTCTATGCCTGAGAACAGGTCAAACATATTTCTTGTCGTAGCAGTCTTATTATCCTGTTCATGAAAATGAGCCATGGTACGTGTCTAGCCCTTCATACCTAATTCATTAATTAAATGGGAAAATGGCAATCATTCAGTTACTGAGGCTCCATACTGATATTATCACAGACTGAAAAGGGGGGCAGAATTCAGAGTAAATCTGTTTTCTTGTTTCGTCGGAAATTCTGTTGCAAGACAAGAATACCGGCATGGTGGCGCAGCGGTAGAGTTGCTGCCTTGCAGCGCTTGTCAAAAGTGATAGGATTAGAATTAAGCCATTCGGCCCATCATGTCTATGCCGCCATTCAATCGTGGCTGATCTATCTCTGCCTCCTAACCCCATTCTCCTGCCATCTCCCCATAACCTCTGACACCTGTATTAATCAAGAATCTATCTATAAGGTCATAAGTGATAGGAGTAGAAATTACAGCACCAGAGACCTGGGTTCAATTCCAACTACGGTTGCTGTCCGTATGGAGTCTGTACATTCTCCTCGTGACCATGTGGGTTTTCTCCGAGGTCTTCAGTTTCCTCTGATCAGTGTGGACTCAGTGGGCCGAAGGGTCTGTTTCGGTGCTGTATCTCTAAACTAAACAAAAGTAAATCCGGTGGTAATTTTTGAGAACATTTATTCAAGCATGAGCAAGGCTGTTTCAGAATCTGAATACGATATAAGCTAAACTGCCTTTGAAAGGAAGAGCTGGTGAAACTGCGAGTCTGTCAGCCTGCATAGCAGCCGACGTTCTTTAGGAAGGGGGTCCTGCTGTGTTTACTCATTCTGGCGTAGATGTGGCTCCAGTTAAAAACAAGGATCAGGCTGACCATAATAATCTGCAGCTCAAAGAATGACCCACTGTCAGCTTCACTGGGCAATCAAGGCAAGCCTTGACACCAATGCTCATATCCTGAGAAGGCTTTAAGAAAAACGGTACAGTATACTGTACAGTATATTTAGCACAGCTTATCCAAAGGTTTAGCTTAGTTTAGTGTCAAGATACAGCACGGAATCTGGCCCTTCAGCCCACCGAGTCCGCACTGACCAGCCATCCCCGCACATTAGCACTATCCTACACACACTAGGGACAATTTACACTTATACCACGCTAATTAATCCACAAACCTGTACGCCTTTGGAGTGTGGGAGGGAACCGAAGATCTCAGGTAAAACCCACGCGGTCACGGGGAGAACGTACAAACTCCGTAGTCGGGATCGAACCCGGGTTTCATGCGCTGCAAACGCTATAAGGCAGCAACTCTACTGCTGCGCCATCGTGCTGCCTATTATGATGAATCCTCACGGAGCTTGAGCCCCGTGATATCCCTCATTGATTCTGAAAACAAGAACAAATAGGTTGCTTACAAATACAAACTATGATCGTACAGGACTGTCAAAATCTGCAAGCGCGTTTGTCAGCATGATAGATCACACACTTTTGCAAAGAAGTTAACATTCTCCATTTCTAAAATGCAATTATGAGGTCGGGACTCCAAGTTATGATTGGAACTCTTCCTCTGTCTCCAATCTTACCTTGGTCAATTCTGTTTTGAAGAAATAGCATTGATCCGAAATATTAACTGCTTTTCTCTTCACGAATGCTGCATAGCCTCTTGAGATTTTGCAGTGCTTTCTGATTTTGTTTTCGTCCAAATGGTGCTCGGAGAAGAGTCAAGAGTCAAGAGAGTTTGATTGTCATGTGTCCCAGATAGGATAATGAGATTCTTACTTGCTGCAGCACAACAGAATATGTAAACATAATACAGAACAAGCAAAACCAAGGAACTGATTGTGGACTTTGGAAGGGGTAGGATAGTGTCCACAATCCCGTTTATATCAATGGGACGATGGTGGAAAAGGCCAAAATCTTCAAATTCCTGGGCGTGCCTATTTCCAAAGATCTTTCCTGGTCCCAGCACACTGATGTAATGATAAAGAAGGCACATCAGCGCCTCGACTTCCTGAGAAGATTACGGAGAGTCGGTATGTCAGAGGACAGGTGCACAGTAGAGAGCGTACTGACTGGCTGCATCGTGGCCTGTTTCGGCAACTTGAACGTCCAGCAGCAGAAAAGAATGCAGAAAGTTGTGACCACTGCCCAGTCCATCACCGGCTCTAAACTCCCCACCATCGAAGGGATCTATCGCAGTCGCTGCTTCATAAAGGCTGCCAACATCATCAATGACCCACACTATCCAGGCCACACACTCATCTCTCTGTTGCCACCGGGAAGAAGGTACAGGAGCTTGAAATCTGTAACATCCAGGTTCAGGAACAGCTTCTTGCCCACAACCATCAGGCTATTGAACTCGTCATCAAAACTCTGAACTATAACAATCTATTATTACTATTGCACTTTATCTGTTTATTTATTGTGTATATATGGTCTACGGTCCATAGACAAACTGAACTTTATCTCCCGTTCTGATTTAAAACAATGGCAGCATAAGCATTGGAAAGAATGACAGTGAGAGAATAGTGTGCAAGAATCAGATTTCAGTGCTTCACCCAGTACAGAAACAAGTTATTTCATGGGGTGGCACAGTAGCGCAGCGGTAGAGCTGCCACCTTACAGCACCAGAGACCTGGGTTCGTTCCTGACTGCAGATGCTGTCTGTATGGAGTATGTATGTTCTCCCTGTGACTGCGTGAGTTTTCTCCGGGAGCTGCTCTTTCCTCCCACATTCCAAAGACATACAGGTTTATAGGTTCATCCGTAAAAATCTAAATTGTCCAGTATTTACTTTAACGTCATTTTAACTGAGTACTTACATACACAGAAGAAACAAAACATTGTTTCTCAATCAGTTCCCATCAGTGCAGTTAATAAAAAAACAGAATAAACAGACATTCAGACCGAACAGTAGCATGCTTTGACAGGTGCCTAGCATGGGCGAGGTTAGATGATTTGGTGTGTGATGTATGGGGAGGGGACACAGTCCGCTAACCAGTCTTATTGCCTGTGGGGCGAAGCTGTGTAGCATCCTGCTGGTTTTGCAGCTGATGCTCCTGTACCTCTTCCCAGATGGCAGAATGGAGAAGACGTTATGTAATGGGTGATGTGGGGTCCTTAATAATGGAGATGGCTTTACGGATGCTACGCTTCTGATAGATCACCAACAGGAAAGGGAGTGGAGCACCGATGATCCTACTGGCTGTCTTCACAATCCTGTTAAGTTGTTTTTCTTCATAAGCCTTGCAGCTCCCAAACCAGGAAGTGATGCCATAGGTCAATATACTATCAATGGTGCTCCTGTAGAAGGACGTAAGGTGAACAGTAGGGAGACCTGCTTTTCTTAGTCTCCGGAGAGGGTGGAGCCGCTGCTGTGTTCTTTTGATCACTGCTGTGGTGTTGGTCGTAGAGGTCAGGTCGTCCGCCAGGTGAAGTTCCAAGAACTTCACACTGCTGACCCTCTGCACAGCAGCACCATCAATATGCAGCTGTGTGTGATGGAGTTTTCCAGCCCTCCTGAAATCGATCACCATCTCCTTTGTTTTTTCCACGTTGAGGATGAGATTATGCGATCTGTCTGCACCACTCTGTAAGCAGCTCCACCTCCATCCTGTATGCCGACTCATTGTTGTCACTGATGAGACCCACCACTATTGTATCATCAGCGAACTTGTTGATGTAATTATTGTTGAGTCTGGCAGTAAAGTCGGTGAGTAAACAGACAGAACAGCAGGGGACTTAGGACACAGCCTTGGGGTGAGCCAGTGCTCACTGAGATGGTTCTTGATGTCCGACTGCCCACCCTGACTGTCCTTAGCGCTCGGGATAGTGCTAGTGTGTGGGTGGTCTCTTATCGGCGTGGACTCGGTGGGCCGAAGGGGTCGTTTCTTCAAAGAAGGAGCTATATCTCCAAAGTAAAGTCTTAAGTAAACTAAAGTAAAATAAAGGTGACACCAGTCAATGTTTATATTTATTCACTGCCACAGGTTTTTCACTCTGGGTAGCTCTGGTTTCCTCCCACATTCTGTAGACGTACAGGTTTGGAGGTTAATTGGCTTCTGTAAATTGTCCCAAGTCTGTAAGATAGAACGGGTGATTGTCGTGGGGCCGAAGGGCCTGTTTTCGCGCTGTATCTCTGATCCAAAATAAATTAAAAGGATGACCTTCAAGTACCCATCTGATGCTAATCCAGTTTACCAATATTTGGTCCACAGTTTTCCATGCCTTGGCAACTCAAGTGCTGGTTGAGAATCTTCTCAGATGGTGTGAGAGCTATCTGTCTCCACCATCTTCTGAGACAAGCCGCTGCAGATCCCAACTACCCTCTGGTTGAGGAAGTTCTTCCTTAGGTTCCCTCTAAACCTCTAACATCTTATCCTAAATCTATGATATCTGGTTTTAGCCACCTCTGCTATGGTAAAAGTTTCTCACTATCGACTTCATCTCCTTATAATGTATAGCAGACTTACTCCTCAGACTTCTCCACTACAAACCCAGCCTCCCTTCTCATTACTGAAGCACCACCCTTGGCAGCATCCTGGGGAAGAGGAATGGAGATGGTGCAGAGACCATTCACTAGGCCTTTGACTGGGGCATGGAACATTTTAAGACTGGAGAGGTTGGATTGGTTTTCCATGGAGCATGGGAGGTTACAAGGGAACTTTGATTCAGATACTTAAAATTATGAGGGATACTGATAAGGTAGAAACTTGAAAGTGTTCCCAATGTTAGAGGTGAATAAAATGAGAGGACATGGATTTAGGATGAATTGTAATTGTAATTAATTTATTAGCCAAGTATGTAAAAACATACAAAGAATTTGATTTGCCATACAGTCTTACCAAAAAAGCAACAAAACATGCAACTACATAAAAATCAATGCAAACATCCACCACAGCGCACTGTGATGGTAGGCAATCACGTATTATCTTCTTCACTCCTTTTCTCCGGCAGTCGGGGCGATCGAAGCTCCCACAGCCAGCGATCAAAGCTCCCGTGTCGGGGCGATCAAAGCTCCTGCAGTTGGAGCTCCTGAAGTCGATTTCTAACGAAGGGGCCACGAGCTCCACGATGTTAGGCGACAGAGATAGATATACAGGGGATCTGAGGTAGTTGGTGAGAGAGTGATTGGAGCAGAGGCACTGATAAGCATTTGAAAGGCCCAGGTATAGGAGGCTAGAAGTGCTAGAAAATGGGGTGACAATGGATTGGTGGCCATTGCTTAGTGTGGCTATAGGGAGATACATGACCTGTTTCCATGATATATGACCCATACCCCTCTAAACCCGTCCTTTCCATGTAGCTGTCCAAATGTTTTGCAATGTTTAAAGCCCTGTCCCACGTTATGAGTTCATTCCAAGAGCTCTCCCGAGATTTAAAAAAAATCAAACTCATGGTACGCACGAGAATGAACGTAGCGGGTACATCGGAGCTCGGGGACGTCTCTTAGCGCTAACAGCAGGTACTCGGGAAGACTAGCTAATGGCAGGTAAGCACGGGAAGACTCGTAAAGAATTTTCAACATGTTGAAAAATGTCCATGAGAGCCCTGAGTACCGACGAGTGGCCATTATCGTAAATCTCACAGTTCGAATCAGGGCAAACTCGGGAGAACTCTTGCAATGAACTCGTACCATGGGACAGGCCTTTTAAGAAACATGTGGACAGGTAGATGGATAGGGCAGGTTTAGAGGGATATGGGCCAAATGCTGGCAGGTGGGACTAGTGTAAATGGGACATATTGGTCGGTGTGGGCAAGTTGGGCTGAAGGGCCTGATTCCAAGCTATATGTATCAATAATTCTATGACTCTATGTGACAACTTCACCAGGACAATTAGGGACAGACCATAATGCTGATGTTGGCCGTGATGCCAAGATCCCAAAAAATGAATAATAAAAAATCAGCAGATCAACATGTGTCTGTGCACACCCTGAACCTATCATTTTTCTTTTGGGAAAAAAACCCCAAAGTAAACAGGTGGTCCTAAAAAAACAAGGATTCAGTAGCCTAACATTCCCATTTAACATTCTCATCCATATTTTTGTTACTCTCTATGGCCTACCCCTTCTTATTTTTATAACCTCCTCAGAGCAGCATGGTGGCGCAGCGGTAGAGTTGCTGCCTTACTGCGCCAGAGACCCAGGTCAAACCCGACTACGGCTGCTGCCTGTACGAAGTTTGTACGTTCTCCCTGTGACCACGTGGGTTTTCTCCGGGTGCTCCAGATTCCTCCCACACTCCAATGACATGCAGGTTTCTCCGTATGAATCAATGACTATGACTCTCCATGATTGATACTGTTGGATACTGCATTTGGCCACAACTAGAGGGTTGCTACATTGTTTAATTTGGTTTTAAATAAGAGAATGACG
This sequence comes from Raja brachyura, assembly GCA_963514005.1. The sequence continues at coordinate 18,024,779 of OY740782.1, forward strand.
AGTGCGTATCTTCCAAACATTGCAGCAAGAAGACGATGGGGTCTCTGAGGATTCATTTAAAAAAGCAATCTAACAGAAGAATAAATTTAGCCGATTGTGCTCTCCTTTCCTTTGCTTTGCTGTAACTAATGAGCCTATATCTCTGCATCACCTCAGTGTGTGAAAAAAAAAATTGGACTTAAAATAATGTGTTCTAAATTAGCCCAGTTTTATTTCTGCTCAGCTAACAGTTGGAACTGAAGTTGGATTATTCTCAGAAGAAGGAAATGTTTACAGTAAGTTGATTCTGTGTTTAGATTTTAGAGTTTAGGGATACTTCAGCCAACCGAGTCCACGCCGGCCAGCGATCATCCCCGTACACTAACGCTATCCTACTCGCAAAGGATAATTTTGTAATTTTTAACAAAGCCAATTAACCTAATTTAATTATTGATTAATTTAATTAACTAATTCACAATTAATGCACTTCTTTGGAGTATGGGAGGAAACCGGAGCACCCAGAGAAAACCCCTTGTGGTCTCAGGGATAACATACAATCTCCATACAGACAGCACCTGTAAACAGGATGAAACCCGATTTTCTGGCACTGTAAAGCAGCAACACTCCCGCTGCACCACTGGAAAGGTTGTAACTCATTGTTATGGCTTTACTAATTCACAGAATACAGGCATTACCAACTACCCTTCCCCAAGTTCCCTAAGGAGCAACATTTGGGATAAAAGTGACATTTTCCTTTCCCAGATGCTGATGGACTTTTACAAAACTTATTTACAAATGTATACTTATTTATAGTTACAAATTTAACTTAAATTACCAAGCTGCCACGGTCCGATTTGAATGCCTGCCGCCAAACCATAGACTGGGATTGGCTGTCGATCAGTGCAGATTGGCAGCATCATCTCCTCCTCACTTAACAACATCAACACAGGCTGCATGCTTAGGCTGCATGCTTAGCCCTCGGCTTTACTCTCTTTACACCCATGACTGTGAAGCGAAGCACAGCTCCAATGCCATGGCATCGAATTAGCAGATGACACCACTTATATTGGTTGAATTATGAATCAACATGCAGGAGAAAGACAGAACACCTGGTTGAGTGGTATCACATCAACGCCTCTCTCTCTCTCTCTCTCGCTCTGTCTCCAAGTCAACAAAGTCAAGGAAGTAAACATAGGCTAAAGAAAGGGAAATTGAGAGACCACGTGCCGTTTTTCATTGGCATGTCAATGGTGGAGAGTTTGCAGTTTCAATTTACTGGGGCATCACAGTAGCACAGTGGTAGAGTGCCATTCAAGTGACCTGGTTGGATCCTGACAATGGGTTCTTTTTTTACTTCCGTTTTCCAGGCCTCCACTCCCTCATTACACCAAAACATTGCTTCTCTCCAGAGATGCTGCCTGTCCCACTGAGTTAGTCCAGTTTTTTTTGTCTATCTACTAGAATGGGGACTTGCCTTGGATATCTCGCTGCCTCAGAAAATGTTTGCAGTGTTTCCCTTTTATGTAGATACTCCTAGATTGGGAATTAGGGGAGGACACCAGTAAATGGGGAGCTAGGAGAGAGCACCTGTAAATGGGGAGTTAGGAGAGGGCACCTGTAAATGAGGAATTAGGGGAGGGCACCAGTAAATGGGGAATTAGGGGACGGCACCAGTAAATGTGGAATTAGGGGAGGGCACCAGTAAATGGGGAATTAGGGGAGGGCACCTGTAAATGAGGAATTAGGGGAGGGCACCAGTAAATGGGAAATTTGGGGAGGGCACCTGTAAATGAGGAATTAAGGGAGGGCACCAGTAAATGGGGAATTAGGGGAGGGCACCTTAAATGAGGAAATAAGGGAGGGCACCTGTAAATGAGGAATTAGGGGAGGGCACCAGTAAATGAGGAATTAGGGGAGGGCACCTGTAAATGACCAATTAGGGGAGGGTACCTGTAAATGGGGAATTAGGGGAGGGCACCAGTAAATGGGGAATTAGGGGAGGGCACCAGTAAATGAGGAATTAGGGGAGGGCACCAGTAAAAGGGGAATTAGGGGAGGGCACCTGTAAATGAGGAATTAGGGGAGGGCACCTGTAAATGAGGAATTAGGGGAGGGCACCAGTAAATGGGAAATTAGGGGAGAGCACCTGTAAATGAGGAATTAGGGGAGGGCACCTGTAAATGAGGAATTAGGGGAGGGCACCAGTAAATGAGGAATTAGGGGAGAGGGCCTGTAAATGAGGAATTAGGGGAGGGCACCAGTAAATGGGAAATTAGGGGAGAGCACCTGTAAATGAGGAATTAAGGGAGGGCACCAGTAAATGGGGAATTAGGGGAGGGCACCTTAAATGAGGAAATAAGGGAGGGCACCTGTAAATGAGGAATTAGGGGAGAGGGCCTGTAAATGAGGAATTAGGGGAGAGGGCCTGTAAATGACCAATTAGGGGAGGGTACCTGTAAATGGGGAATTAGGGAAGGGCACCAGTAAATGAGGAATTAGGGGAGGGCACCTGTAAATGGGGAATTAGGGGAGGGCACCTGTAAATGAGGAATTAGGGGAGGGCACCTGTAAATGGGGAATTAGGGAAGGGCACCAGTAAATGAGGAATTAGGGGAGGGCACCAGTAAATGGGAAATTAGGGGAGAGCACCTGTAAATGAGGAATTAAGGGAGGGCACCAGAAAATGGGGAATTAGGGGAGGGCACCTTAAATGAGGAAATAAGGGAGGGCACCTGTAAATGAGGAATTAGGGGAGGGCACCAGTAAATGAGGAATTAGGGGAGAGGGCCTGTAAATGACCAATTAGGGGAGGGTACCTGTAAATGGGGAATTAGGGAAGGGCACCAGTAAATGAGGAATTAGGGGAGGGCACCTGTAAATGGGGAATTAGGGGAGGGCACCTGTAAATGAGGAATTAGGGGAGGGCACCTGTAAATGGGGAATTAGGGAAGGGAACCAGTAAATGAGGAATTAGGGGAGGGCACCTGTAAATGGGGAATTAGGGGAGGGCACCTGTAAATGGGGAATTAGGGAAGGGCACCAGTAAATGAGGAATTAGGGGAGGGCACCTGTAAATGGGGAATTAGGGGAGGGCACCTGTAAATGAGGAATTAGGGGAGGGCACCTGTAAATGGGGATTAACTGAGCAGTTGTTTAGTTTATTGACACGTGTGCCGGACAGTAAAAAGCATTTGTTGTGTGCTAACCATTCAGCAGAAAGGCAATACATGATCCCAATTGATCCATTTACAGCTTACAAAGCCCTCCGTTTCATCCTCGACCACAGTACCAGCCAATTTCCCTCCATAAAACTCCGCCTGGCAGAGCTGGTTACAAAAATGAGGCTGAAGAAGGGTCTCAACCCAAAATGTCATCCATTCCTTCTAACCAGAGCTGCTGCCTGTTCCCGCTCTGTTACTCTAGCATCTTTCTTCACTGAGTTATTACGTTGTGTCTGGCTATTCAGGTTTGTTCCCATATTCCTACGGCGTGCAGGTTTATAGGTTGATTGACTTCTGTAATTTGTCCCTAATGCATTTGTTTTTCATTTCTCTTCTTATAGTAATGCCTTGTTTTGAAACAGTGTATTTTTTCCTTTGCACTCTTGTATCTTATGTGTAAAATGTATAATTCATATTTTGCGCTTATGACTGAGTCTATGTACCACTGACTTAGTTTCGTTTTAGAGATACAGCACGGAAACAGACCCTTCGGACTGCCGAGTCTATGCCGACCAGGGATCCCCACACATTAACTCTGTCCTACACACACTATGGACAATTCAAAATTGTACCAAGCCAATTAACCTTGTAATCTGTAATCTGTAATCTGTAATTTGTAATCTGTACGTCTTTAGAGTGTGTGAGGAAACCAGAGTTCCCAGGGAAACCCCACGCAGGTCACGGGGAGAACGTACAAAGTCCGTACAGACATCACCCGCAGTCAGGATTGAACCCGGGTCTCCGGCGCTGTGAGGCAGCAACTCTACCATTGAGCCATCGTGCCACCTCCAAATGCCATTGCAAGCAGGATTTTCAATGTACCTATATCTCACCTTGTAATCATAAACTTGACGTGAACTTGCATTAACCACTTTGTGACAGCACCCCTGGTTTAACTTGTCACGTTTACCCTAATATGTTTACACTGAGAGCACGAGTCTGAGAAATGCAGTCAGGAGCAGAATCCGTGAAAGCGGGGAATACAGCTGACAGCTCTACTTCTTTGGGCAGGATTATTTACCTTCTCTCCCTGGTGTATCATGCAGATTCACCTAGAAAGACATATGGGGAGGGCAAGACATGCTGGAATCCTTTCCCAGCTGATAAGATACAGTCAGTTACAAATCTTTCATCCTGCCTTTGATTTTACACCCCACCGAGTTTTATTTAGCAAATTTTATTCCAGCAAAGATTTGTTGCCCTGTGGACGGGTGTGAATATTCTGACACAAACACAATTGCAAATGAGCGCAGGTCCCAGCATTACAAATGGATGCAATTAATGGCTGTTGTGGATACATCAATCATTTTTCAATTTCGGGAAATGAAGTTACTTTATTAACTTGCTTTGGCAATTTTGCGGGGCTAGTTCCGAACCTTGTACATTTAGAAAATATATTTGATAGGACAATATATGTGATCAAGATGCATTTTTAGCATAATACATAAATACATTATGCCGTGACCAAAAAAGACATTGCAATTTCTATCCCAATCACAGGGCCTCAATGATGGCAGGATTTGACAGATCGTTCTATCCGTTTATTGGTTTTGTTCCATTGTCTACACTGAGCTGCACTGCAATAAAACAAGCAGTTATGATCTTGGAATGTATTCAGGGCTGATTCCTTAATCAATATTGTATGACCAATGAGTTGTAAGAAATGCTACATATCTCCCTAAGCAACAAACTGAGGCTTCCTTGGATAATTAAGAAGAATATATTGCTGTAATTTTATCATCCAAAGGATATTTTAATATTTCATTGAAATGCTCTGGATTGCACAGTAGGTGTAGGATATAATCCCCGTTTGTTACATGACCTCCACTTTCTGAGAGGAATACCAGGCAGATTAGCACCATAATACCCTCTAAACCCCCTCCCCGAGAGAGGAGTCTTTCCAGCAATATCGAATACAATCCTACACTGTACATATTAATAGAGTTTTCATGTTTACTCATCCCTTGGGCTGAGGAAAATCAAAGGTAGGAGGAGCGTTTGTTTTGTTTTTAGTTGAGAGATACAGCGCGGAAACAGGCCCTTTGGCCCACCGAGTCTGCACCAACCAGCGATCCCCGCACACTAACATTATTCGACACACAACTCGGGACAATTTACATTTATACCAAGCCAATTAACCTACAAACCTGTACGTCTTTGCAGTGTGGGAGGAAACTGAAGATCTCTGAGAAAACCCAGGTCATGCGGAGAACATACAAACTGCGTACAGACAGCACCCGTAGTCAGGGTCAAACCCGGGTCTCCTGCGCTGCAAGCGCTGTAAGGCAGCAACTCTACCGCAGTAAGGCAGCAACTCTACCGCAGTAAGGCAGCAACTCTACCAAGAGAAAAAGGCAGAAACGTGTAGGAATATTCATCATATGTCAATATTTGTAGCTATGTACTCAAGTCACAAAACCCTGAGCTTTAGAATGCTTTAGATTTCCCTCTAAGAATATGTCAGCTTCTCTGCTTCCTTTTTCCTTCTTTAAGAAGGTTAAGACATCTCTCTTTGAAACTTCTAGCAACCTGCTTTAATAGAAAGAATGGGTGACATTTCAGGTTGAGACCCTTTTGACATTTCAGGTTGAGACCCTTGCCCCGAAACGTCACCCATTCCTTCTCTCCCGAGATGCTGCTTGTTCCGCTGAATTACTCCAGCATTTTGTGTCTATCTTCAGTGTAAACCAGCATCTGCTGTGCATTTCCTTCCTGCCCATTTGACCCGCTTTAATATTTGTTTTGAGAAAACTGCTGAAGGATCTCAGCGGGTTAAGCAGCAACTGAGAAAGGAGTGTTAACAAACTGGCTTCTGAATGGTCCTTCTATCAGATAAGGTGCTGTTTGATTCACCTCAGCCCCATTGCCGATCTTGGACGTTGTCCATGGTACTGATGCGCTACAATGTTGAGAACTATATCTTGCAGATAGACACAAAATGCTGGAGTGACTATATCCTGCACTCTATCTCCTCCTTTGCTCTATATAGTTTTCCTGCAGGATTTGTGTTCAGGATTCTCCTGAACTTCTACAGGTGCACAGTAGAGAGCATACTGACTGGTTGCATCGTGGTCTGGTCCGGCTACTTGAACGTCCAGGAGCGGAAAAGACTGCAAAAAGTTGTGACCACTGCCCAGTCCATCACCGGCTTTGACCTCCCCACCATCGAAGGGATCTATCAAAGTCGCTGCCTCCAAAAGGCAGACGACATCATCAAAGACCCACACCATCCTGGCCGCACACTCATTTCACCATTGCCATCAGGAAGAAGGTACAGGAGCCTGAAAATTCTAACGTCCAGGTTCAGGAACAGCTTCTTCCCTACAGCCATCAGGCTATTAAACACAATAACAAATAAGCTCTCAACTGTAAGAGACTATTATTATTATTGCACTATATTTGTTATTTATTGAGTATGTGGGCATGTGTATACACACACACACTGAACTTTTTTTTCTCCAGTTCTGTACTATGTTTACATATTCTGCTGTGCTGCAGCAAGCAAGAATTTCATTGTCCTATCTGGGACATATGACAATAAAACACTCTTGACTTGTATTTTTGCATAGTATCACCTGATCAGATTGGATAGCATGCAAAATGAAGTTTTTCATTGTACCGCAGTGCTCGTGACTATAATAAACCTAAACCTAACCTAGACATGTGGGAAGAACTGGAGCAAATAACAAAATCCTGTTGCAGGGCCACGACCCAAAATGTCGACATGCCGTCCGTCTCCACAGATGCTACAACCCATTCAGATCCTCTAGCAGTTTGTTTTTGTGTCCAGTTTTCAGAATCTGCAATCTCTTTTGCATCCATTTTAATATCTACTTAAGTGCCTTAGTGCTTTGTTTGGCAATGCCGTAGTGAAATGCTGAGAAGGTTTCTACTCCATTAAGGACACCGTACTAATTGAACATAAACAGATAGTGTAGGAAATACTCAGCAGGTCAGGCAGCATTTGTGGAAGGGGAGACAGAGCTAACATTTAGCAATGCTTTGGTGAAATGCTGAGAACATTTCTACTCCATTAAGGGCACCATATCAAAATTGAACTTAAACAGAAAATGCAGGAAACACTCAGCAGGTCAGGCAGCATTTGTGGAAGGACAAACAGAGCTATCATTTCAGATCCGATTCAGATTGTTAGTTCCACGGTGTGCTTTTGAATAGAATATCTCAGACTTTCAAACTGGGAGCAAGAAAGCAGTTAAAATGATATTCAAATTAATGGTGACCCACATAATTATAAACTTATGACTACAATTCAGAAGGATTTAAAATAACCAAATACTCAATAAGTGAGCAAGTGAATGGAGAATATAAGGTCTTTTTTTGTTTTGTCCAAATTTTCTCTATTTTTCTTTTCTTTGCCGTTTAATATCACATTTAAATTTGAAGCAGCCAGTAATGAGATTTAATTCTGTAGAAAACTGCACTTTAATAAAGTATCAAATTAAAGCGATTTTGAATTAAAATACTTAACACGGGGTCAACCAAACTGATTGTAAGTATTAGCCAGTTTGGGCAATAATTGCTTTGGTGCCCACAACCAGATCCTAGTTAGGTTGATGCTGTACATTAATGCGATCAAGACATTATTTTAATTGGCAATCCGAGTGACCCACAAGTTATGGTTGAAGTGTAAGTAATTACAATTTAGTGTTTATTAAAATGTATTATTTTGCAGATTGGATATGATTGCTTTCATTTATTTAAATTGTGCTGCTTTCAAAACCTGTAAGGGGGAGATGTGCTCTGAAGCTAAACAAGTGGGTAGAGGCTGAGGTCAATTAATTTTGCACTCCTTTCCTGAGGTCCTCTGACGTGAGATACCAGGAAGTTGGCATGCAGGTTCAGCAAGCAAATAGGTGAGGACTGACCTTCACTGCAAGGGTACAAAAGTGTGAAAGTCTTGAAGCAACTATCAAGGACTTTAATGAAATCTCACCTGGAATATCACGTATAGTTTTGGTTACTCTACTTGCCTTGAAGATAATGCAGAGAAGGTTCACTAAATTGATTACAGAAATGAAGGACTTGGCCCCATATGTACTTAGGAGGATCCAGAATTCATTGCCACAGAAGGATGTGGAGGCCGTCAATGTTTTCAAGGTGGATCTTGACAGATTCTTGATTAGTACGGGCATCAGGGGTTATGGGGAGAAAGCAGGAGAATGGGGTTGAGAGGGGAAAATACATTGGTCATGATTGAACATGTTGGGAGGAGCTGCAGATGCTGGTTTAAACCAAAGACAGACAGATCTACATGTATATCTCTCATTCCACTTTCCCCTGCCTCTCAATCTGAAGAAGGGTCTCAACCCGAAACGTCTCCTATTCCTTTTCTCCAGAGATGCTGCCTGACCTGCTGAGTTACTCCAGCTTTTTGTGTCAGTCATGATTGACTGGCGGAGTAGGGTCGATGGGCTGAATGGCCTAATTCTGCTCCTACATCTTATGAACATGAACTCATGAACCCGTACTAAAAAAAACTGTCAATCTCTGCCTTAAAAATATCCATTGACGGCCTCTACAGCCATCTATGGCAATGAATTCCACAGATTCATCACCCTCTGACTGAAGAAATTCCTCCTCATCTCCTTTCTAAAGGTACATCCTTTTATGCTGAAGCTATAAAATCTGGTCCTAGACTCTCCTTCTAATGGAAACATCCTCATTGTATCCAGGCCTTTCACTATTTGGTAAGTTTCAATGAGGTTCCCCCTCATCCTTCTAAACTCCAGCGAGTACAGGCCCAATGCCTTCAAACACTCATCGTATATTAATCCACTCATTCCTGGGATCATTCTCGTAAACCTACTCTGGACCCTCTCCAACCACAGCACATCCTTCCTCATATATGAGGCCCAGAACTGCTCACAATATGAGTATTATCACACTGGAAAATAATGTGGTTATGAAAGTTTTGTCATTTTCCAAACAAACTATCCTTAACGGACCAGCAAAAAAATTATCAGCCTGTTCTGTTATCATTGAGTAAAATAGCCCAACTTTCAACTCAAAGATATTATATAACATATATATATATATATATATAAATGTAAAATTTTACTTTTTATAATAAAAATATGCAAGAGGGATAGATCTAAAATACTAACCAATATTGATAACAAAACTAGTTATTCGTGGCCTATTATTCAAAAAGAAATTGGAAAAACGTCTTCCAAAAAACTATGATGTGGAATGAATTATCAATCTTCTCAATTTTAATGTAATGTCGACTTTCACTTCCAATGTGTGGGTGGGCCAGGAAGGATCCTGTGTTCCTTATCCACTGAGTTACAGAGGCATTTTGTGCCTTTCCTTATCTTCTCGTTTTGAATAGGAGTATTCAAACTTTGAGGAGCCGTTTCTACTTTCATGGTGTAAACCTATTTCTTGATATTCTGCTGGAAACACGCTCACAATTAACCTGGTTAACTTCTGGAGGAGATTCAGTATATTTTGAGCACCCGCACGATGTCCCATTCCTGTGCTCCATAGATGAATTGAATTGAAATGCAAAGTTAATCTACTTAGGGTTCAAGCACAGAAGATCACGTGCTCTTAGTCTTTTATATTTATTTCCTTAGTTATGGACTTCAACTTATTCCCACTGAGCCACTTCAATGTAACAGCAGTTTTATAGTCATTCACAATGAGGCAAAGCAGTAAGTTTGTAGTTGGTGGCGTAACAGAATGGTTAAGGGCCACTTTCACTACCTAATTCCCGACCTCTGCCGAGTTTGCCCTTGACTCATACTCACAGCATGGTCGTCACGAGGTCGTAGGAGGTCGTAGATAGGTCGTAGCAGGTCGTGATGCTAGTTGTAGGTACTCGTGGCAAAGTAGGTCGCAGCATTTTTTCTAGCCTGATGAAAAATGTCCACGAGTAAAAAAGGTTGTGATTTAGGTTGTGAAAGTGGGACAGGCCCTTTAATCGTGGGGAAATCTTGGACTAAGGCAAGGGGTGTGGAAAAGTAAAGGAATCTGATAATCTAGTTCGATCTAGTGGGGGCACTAACCCTACATGGCAAGACAAGATATGTTTCACTCTTGCTGCTCACTATTTTACCGTGACAATCTTACAGGGTATATGCTTCTGACAGTTGCAAAGGAGACCATCAAAGTTATTTTTTTGTTTCCTGAGGTAGCGAGATGGTGGGGGTCTGGGATGGATTCTTTAGAAGGTTCTGAAGAAGGGTCTTGACCTGAAACGATACCCATTCCTTCTCTCTAGAGATGCTGTCTGTCCTGCTGACTTACTCCAGCATTTTGTGTCCACCTTTGGATCAAACCAGCATCTGCAGTTCATTCCTACACATTTTGTTTCAGCATACTGGCATCTATAAAAAGTTAAACATAATTATTTTGTTAACTGGCTATGTGACATGTTTTGTTTATTAATCATATGTACGAGCACCATTTTGTCTATGAGGAAAATATTGTAGTTACTATAAGTTGGATGTGGTATAATACTGGAGTCACATATTAGGTCAGACCAGTTAAGGACAGTGACATGTAGAAACAAGGAACTGCAGATGTTGGTTTACACAACAGGACACAAAGTGCTGGAATAACTCGTGTTAAAGAAGGAACTGCAGATGCTGGAGAATCGAGGGTTACACAAAAAGCTGGAGAAACTCAGCGGGTGCAGCAGCATCTAAGGAGCGAAGGAGATAGGCGACGTTTCGGGTCGAGACCCTTCTTCAGACTGGTCAGGGATCAGGGAAACGAGAGATATAAACAGTGATATGGAGAGATAAAGCAAGAACAATGAGTGAAAGATATGCAAAAAAGTATTGGTGATAAGGGAAGCAAGCCATTGTAAGCTGTTTCTGGTGTGAAAATGAGAAGCTAGTGCGACTTGGGGGGGGGGGGGGGGAGATGGAGAAGGAATGTCAGGGCCCGAGGGCTGAGGGAGAGGTGGGGGGGGGGGGGAGGGAGCAGTCTGGGTTAACAGAATTGAGAAAATTCAATGTTTAAGCCCAGAGGATGCAAACTCCCCAAGCGGAATATGAGATGTTGTTCCTCAAACTTGCGGTGTTGTTCACTCTGGCCATGGAGGAGGCCCAGGACCGAGAGGTCGGATACGGAGTGGGAGGGGGAGTTGAAGTGCTGAGCCACCGGGAGGTCGGGTTGGTTATTGCGGACCGAGCGGAGGTGTTCGGCGAAACGATCGCCTAGCCTCCGCTTGGTCTCATTGATGTAGATTAGCTGGCATCTGGAGCAACGGATGCAGTAGACGAGGTTGGAGGAGGTGCAGGTGAACCTCTGTCGGACTTGGAATGACTGCTTGGGTCCCTGAAAGGAGTGGATGGGGGAGGTGAAGGGACAAGTGTAGCATCTCTTGCGGTTGCAAGGGAAAGTGCCCGGGGAAGGAGTGGAGCGGGAGGGAAGGGAAGAATTGACTTGGGGAGTTTGCATCCTCTGGGGATCATCCTCGGGCCCTGACATTCCTTCTCCATCTCCCCCCCCCCCCCCCCCCAAGTCGCACTAGCTTCTCATTTTCACACCAGAAACAGCTTACAATGGCTTGCTTCCCTTATCACCAATACTTTTTTGCATATCTTTCACTCATTGTTCTTGCTTTATCTCTCCATATCACTGTTTATATCTCTCGTTTCCCTGATCCCTGACCAGTCTGAAGAAGGGTCTCGACCCGAAACGTCGCCTATCTCCTTCGCTCCTTAGATGCTGCTGCACCCGCTGAGTTTCTCCAGCTTTTTGTGTAACGCTGGAATAACTCAATGGCTCAGGCAGCATCTCAGAAGGACATGGATAGGTGATGTTTCAGGTCACGACCCTTTTTCAGTCAGACAGTATCACCCCTCGCTAAAAGATATGAGAGCACACACCTACAACCGTCACAAACATTGTGCCAAAATTCCCTCACTCAGAGGGATGCAAACTTCTGGAATTCTCTCCCCTAAAATTGGCGGATTAAGATGATTAAAAATATTTAAGGTGAAAGAACAGAGAACTGATGGTATTGGAGAACTGGCATTGAGAAGAGGGTTGGGGCCAATATAAATCAGACATGATCATATTGAGCGGTGCAGCAGGCCTGAGAGGCTTGGTGACCTATCTCTGCTCTTGTGTTCCTGCGTTCTTTTAAACATACCAGAATGTTATCTCAGATATAGGTTTCTCGGTTCAATAAAGTCCAATCTTTTCCCTCTTTATTCTCGCATGGTCGGGACAGTCGAACCATCCGCAGCCGGGGCGGTCGAAGCTCCCGTGTCAGGACGATTGAAGCTCCTGCGATCAGGGTGGTTGAAGCTCCTGCGGCTTGCAGCTCCCGAAGTTGGACCTCCCAAAGTCGATCTCCAGCAGAGGCCGCCAGCTTGTCGATGTTAGGCCGCAGTGCGGGCAGAGAAACGACATGGAAAAAATTGCATCTCTGTCGAGGTAAGAGATTTTAAAAAGATTCCCCGCTCCCCCATGTAAAACAAGAACACTAAAATGTACATTTAACACATACTATAAAACAACAAAGAAGGAATGGACAAGACAGATTGTTGGCGAGGCAGCCATTTTCTAATCGTGAAATTGGGATAATGTAGAACCAGTGAGAAGATGAGATATAGATTTAGCTCTTAGGGCTAATGGAATCAAAGGATATGGGGAGAAAGCAGGAACCGGGAACTGATTTTGAATGATCACCCATGATCATATTGAACGGCGGTGCTGGCTCGAAGGGCCAAATGGCTTACTTCTACACCTTATTTTCATTGTTTCTGTGTTTCTATGAGAGCAAGATGGTTGGAGTGGACTCAGTGGATTTGTTTTCACGCTGTGTCTTTCAATTAATTTTTCAATCTAATCGAATTCCTGCCGGTGGGCAATTAACTCATTAGTTGGAGGAGGAGGAGAGCTCATGATTATCTCTGTCCTCAAGGACAGTGGTACCCAGTTTAGTAGCACAAAGGACAAAGTTGAAAGGTTGCTGCCTTCAACCAGAGGAGCCGATCCAATGATCTTTAGCCTGTGGGCCCTGTCATCATAGATGCCAGGCTGAAGCCTTCACATTAGGTCTGCCCACCAACTCTTGCCTATGGGTGATTGATAGGCTGACCTGACTGATTCCTGGGATGTCAGGACTGTCTTATGAACAAAGACTGCATAGACTCGGTTTATACTCTCTAGAATTTAGGAGATTGAGAGGGGATCTTATAGAAACTTACAAGATTCTTAAGGGGTTGGACAGGCTAGATGCAGGAAGATTGTTCCCGATGTTGGGGAGGTCCAGGACAAGGGGTCACAGCTTAAGGATAAGGGGGAAATCCTTTAGGACCGAGATGAGAAGGAATTTTTTCACACAGAGAGTGGTGGGTCTCTGGAACTCTCTGCCACAGAGGGTAGTTGAGGCCAGTTCATTGGCTATATTTAAGAGGGAGTTAGATGTGGCCCTTGTGGCTAAGGGGATTAGAGGGTATGGAGAGAAGGCAGGTACGGGATACTGAGTTGGATGATCAGCCATGATCATATTGAATGGCGGTGCAGGCTCGAAGGGCCGAATGGCCTACTCCTGCACCTAATTTCTATGTTTCTATGTTTCTATGTTTCTATGGGGATCTTATTGATCCTCGTTCTGATTCATATCCTTTGAAAGCTGGCTGTCACACCCCTCAGCTATATTGCAGCCAAATCAGTAAAATAGCCTGAATATTTTTTTAACATTTCTGAACCAGCGGCCACAGTCCTAGAATAAAGGGGAGGCCATTTAAGATTGAGGTGAGAAAAAACTTTTTCACCCAGAGAGTTGTGAATGTGTGGAATTCCCTGCCACAGAGGGCAGTGGAGGCCAAAGCACTGGATGGATTTAAGAGATACCTTTGAACCCCTCTGTCCCCACCTCAATGATTTCGGGGCCCGCCGTGACATTCAGCTCTTCTTCCATGGACTCAGCCTCCTGGCCTTCTTCTCTGGCAAGGAGTCCTCGCCACCTAGTGATGACCTACCAGGCTTTGTCTTGTCCAGCCTCACTTCCAGTGTTCTTTCCCAGCCCCCACCACAAGCAGTCAGAAGAAGGGTCCCAATTCAAAACGTCACCTGTCCATAGATAGACACAAATTCTGTTGTAACTCAGCGGGACAGGCAGCATCTCTGGAGAGAAGGAATGGGTGACGTTTCGGGTTGAGACCCTACTTCAGACCTTTATTTTTGACGTACCCTGCAAAGAGGCAGGTAGAGCTGGGACCCATACGAGTGCTCATAGTTACGCCTTGGATTTGGCGAAAGAGGGAGGAATCGAAGGAGGAGTTGTTAAGAGTAAGGACTTGTTCTGCTAGGCAAAAGAGAGTGTTGGTAGTAGGAAATTGGCTGATTCTGCAGTTGAGGAAGAAACAGAGAACTTTAAGACCTTCTTGGTGGGGGATGGAGGTAAAAGTGCCTGAACATCCACAGTAAAGATGAGAGAGCGGGGGACACCAATCTATATTCTCCAGAGATGCTGCCTGACCTGCTGAGTTACTTGTTCAGCACTCTTAAGGACATGCACATCAGTGACATCCATATTCCACTAATGAGACCAAAATGAACCAGACACTGACAAAATGCTTATCTGAGCAGTTCTACATTGAAGACCAAAGTTCTATGCTACAGTAACTTAGTAGTTAAGTAGCTGAACAAGCATTCAAAGGTGATTAAGAGACACAAATTTAAATCCCATTACGTCTGCTGAACGAATTTGATTTCAAGTACAAAGCTCAGGAATAGTAAAATACTAAAGATAGACACAAAATGCTGGAGTAACCTAGCGGGACAGGCAGCATCTCTGGAGAGAGGAATGGGTGACGTTTCGGGTCGAGACCCTCCTTCAGGCGAGTCTGAAGAAGGGTCTCGACCCGAATTGTCAATCATTCCTTCCCTGCAGAGATGCTGCCTGTCCCGCTGGGTTACTCTGGCATTTTGTGTCTATCTTTAGGAATAATTAATGCCAGAGGTTTCTAACAATATCAATATCCTGTGAATGTCTGGTTTAAAGATATCTTCCATCTCCACCCAGATTAAGTATTTTGAGAGGAAGGAATTGCAAAACGTTAATTGAACAGTGCTTTACTCTTTAATGTATTAGAGTTCTTCTGGAGCCCAACCCCTCAAAATCAATTTAATATGAAATTAGACATCCCACTAGCATGGAAGGGGCACATACTGTAACTATATATGGAGCAAGATTAACCATTGTCTGTGTCATATACAGGATAGACCATGTTTACTATCATGATTTACAACAGACAGTTAATTGGTAAACCTTCCCTGCTTCTGTCTTTGAACCCTGTTCTTCAGTGCTGTACTGTATAACTGTCTTTAATCTCGTCATTATCCACATCCCTCTTCCTGACCCCAAACCACAAAAGCTGCAATGCTCTGCTTATCTAACAGAATTTCATTCAGCTTGATTGGATTAATGAATTAAGGAATAATAGGGCTCCAATGTGATTTACATCCATTGATTAAATGTCAGGTTTGAAAAGCGGCAGGTTAAATTATGGCAGACATACAGGATAAAGCTAAGGAGGTTGTAACCTTATTTAACGCAGCTACTTATAAATCCACCGTGTCATTTATATGGTAGTTTGTCACATTTAATGCTTGAAATCTACTTCTGAAGGCTTTTAACTCTCTGTGTCCAACTTCTCTGGGGTTTTTTTTGTATTCGCTAGCTTATATAAACCATATAACCATATAACAATTACAGCACGGAAACAGGCCTTCTCGGCCCTTCCAGTCCATGCCGACCATTTATTTTCCCCTAGTCCCATCTACCTGCACTCAGACCATACCCCTCCATTCCGTTCCCGTCCATATACCTATCCACTTTACTTTTAAATGTTAAAATTGATCCTGCCTCCACCACTTCTGTAGGAAGATCATTCCACACAGCCACCACTCTCTGAGTAAAGAAGTTCCCCCTCATGTTACCCCTAAACCTTTGTCCCTTAATTCTCATGTCATGCCCTCTTGTTTGAATCTTTCCTACCCTCAATGGGAAAAGCTTATCCACGTCAACTCTGTCTATCCCTTTCACCATTTTAAAGACCTCAATCAAGTCGCCGCTTAACCTTCTGCGCTCCAAAGAATAAAGACCTAACTTGTTCAACCTTGTTTGGCAAACCTTCACCATGTACAACTGTGAATGCAAATCGCTTCGGTATTAATGTAGCACTTCCCATGGATAATATCTGAGCTCAAAATGATGAGTAGCGAGTCAACATTTAAAGGCACAAAGTGCTGGGGTAACTCAGTGGGTCAAGCAGCACCTCTAGACAACATGGATATGATGGAGTTTCAGGTCAGTAACCTTCAGGCTAATCATGTTTTGCAGAATTGATGCCTGACCGGTTGAGTTACTCCTTTAGGAACTCTTTATGGTACATTGTATTTATTTTAGTCGTTACTACACATTCATCCGTTTGGTTGAGCGAAACAGCCACTGAGTCTATGTTTGGTTTAGCCAATGAACAGGAGCCCACATAAGGAACACTAGATGCAGGGATGAGGTGAGAGGAGTTTCACGTGAACCCCTGTCTAACCTGAAAGGACTGTCGGGGTCCCTGGATGGAGTCAAGGGTGGTATAAGGACTGGTGTTGTACCTCCTGCAGTTGCAGAGGACAGTACCTGGGGAGGCGACGGTTTGGGTGGGATTGGATGAGTGAACCTGAGGGAGGATTTATAAGGAGGAGGTAATCGGTCCTGGTCTTTTCTCACCTCCACCTCTGCACTCATCCCCCCCCCCCCCCCCCCCCCCCACTACTTTCAGTCTTAAAGAAGCGTCCCGACCTAAAAACGCCACCTATTATTATTCTCCGAAAATGCTACCCAACTCCAGCACTTTATTTGTCTCTATGGTATAAACCAACATCTGCAGTTCTTTGTCTCTAAACTAAACAGGCCTGTCAGCCCAACTCGTCAATGCTGACCAAGATGCCCCATCTAAGATAATCCCATTAGCCTGCTTTATGCCCATATCACACTAAACCTTTCCTATCCATGTACCTGTCCAAGTGTGTTTGAATTGTTGTTATTGTACCTGCCTCAAGTACCTCCTCTAGCAACTCGTTCCATATACCCACCACCCTCTGAGTGAAAATGTTGCTCTTGGGGCTCCTATTAAATCTTTCCCCTCTCAACTTAAACCAACGTTCCCTGTTTTTTTTTACCCCGAGTAAAAGTCAGTGCATTAATCCTAGCAATTCCCCTCGTGATGTTATACGCTTCCGTCAGAACTTTTGTCTCCAGTCAGTGTCTTTTGTCAATGCGTTCTTAGCCACGTGGTGGCTGGCCCCGTTTTGTGTTTGAAAAGGTCTGAGTTAAGTGTTACTGATTTTTATTTTCAACAGCAGATTGCGGATTGTCAGTCCGGAGAGACCAGTGGTCGATTGATCACTGCTCAAAACTAGACTCTGACGTGGTTCCCTAAGCACTGGCTGTGGGCTCATTAATTATGAAACATCTTGCCTCAGAAGAATCAATGTGTGAGAAAACAGTGCTCTCATCAAATTTAAGTGATTTGTTATCCATATCAAATGTATATTTTTTATTTGCCTCACATTTACTGGAGTTTTTGAAGTGTAAGTAACTCTTCATAGCGTAAGATTATAAGGATAGAGGATGGTGGCACAGTGGCTCACTGGTAGAGTTGCTGCCTTAAGGGCATGTCCCACTGTACGAGGTAATGCAAGAGTTCTCCCGAGTTTCCCCTGATTCAAACTCAGAGAATTATGGTAATAGCCGCTCGTAGATACTCGGGGCCCTCGTGGACATTTTTCACACTGTTGAAAAAACTTCACGAGTTTACCATGTTTCCCGAGTACCTGCCGTTAGCGTTATGGGCCGCTAAGAGACTTCCCGAGTTCCGACGTACCCGCTACGCACATTCTACGTACTTACCACGAGTTTGATTTTTTTTTTAACTCGGGAGAGCTCTTGGGTAAACTCGTATAGTGGGACAGGCCCTTTACAGTGACAAAGACCTGGGTTCGATCCTGACTAGAGCTGCTGTCTTTATATTCTCATTATGACCAAGAGGGTTTCCTCCAGGTGTTTCGGTTTCCTCCAACACTCTAAAGACAAACGGGTTTGTAGGTTAAATGACTTTGGTAGAAATTGTAAATTGTCCCTAGTGTGCAGGATGGGGCGAGTGTACAGGGATGATCATTGATCGGTGTGGACTCAGTTGGCAGAAGGGCCTGTTTCCACACTGTGTCCCTCTGTAGTCTAAAGTCTAAATAGCTGTGCATATTTTGCACAAAGCAAAGCTCGCAATAAATCAAGTCATTTTCACTCTGTCGGGTGGGAGATTGCAACCTTCACGTGGTCCACCCTGTTTCGACTAATGCACAAACAAAAAGATCAAATAGAACAAATTGACCTACAACTTTAGGCTGTGCACGCCATACACAAGAAGAAGATTTTCCCTATGTACACATTTCAGCATCTTTAAAAATATGCATAGGCTTGGCCGCCAAAGCCTTCTGTGGCAATGATTTTCACAGGTTCACCACCCTCTGACTAAAGAACTTCCTCTTTTCTGAAGGTGCGTCCTTTTGTTCTGAGGCCTCTGGTCCTAGATTCTCCCACTAGTGGTAGCATCCTCTTCACATCTACTCTATCCAGGCCTTTCACTATTTGGTGAGTTTTAATGAGGTGTCCCCTCATCCTTTGTGTGGACGCTCTCACTCTCACTCTCACTCTCTCTCTCCCCAAATTTCTCTCACCCACTCCCTCTCCCTCTCTCCCTCTCTCCCTCTCCCTCTCTCCCCCTCTCCCTCTCCCTCTCCCTCCCCTCTCTCCTCTCTCTCTCTCTCCAACTCCCTCTCTCCCTCTCTTTTTTTTTTCAAAAACTTTATTCGACACAATCATATGATACAACACATCAAAACACAATCAAAATAACACTATATCAAAAAAAATCATTGTAGTACAACAGTACATTCATTGTTTACAATAGTCTCAACCCCATGCGGTGACCAGCGTTGACGGAAGGCCTCCAGAGTCCCCGTGGACACCGCGTGTTCCCTCTCCAGGGACACACGTGCACGGACGTAGGCCCGAAAGAGGGGCAGGCAGCCGACTCTAGCCTGACCATCAACCGCCCGCTGCCTGGACCCGCGAATGGCCATCTTGGCCAGGCCCAGGAGCAAACTGACACTCTCTCTCTCTCTCTCTCTCTCTCTCTCTCTCTCTCTCTCTCTCTCTCTCTCTCTCTCTCTCTCTCTCTCCCTCCCTCCCTCTCCCTCTCCCTCTCCCTCTCCCTCTCTCTCTCTCTCTCTCTCTCTCTCTCTCTCTCCAACTCGCTCTCTCTCTCGCCCCCCCCCCCCCCCACTCTCTGTTGGTGGAGCCTTCAGGGAAGGTCAATAAACTGGTTAATAAAAATGCATGCGACTGTCATTCTCCTTAACCAAAGGCATCAATATTCCACAACACCAAATAATAACAATAAGGAGGTAGGGCTTAAGGTGGCGAGTGAAGCATCGGAGATGCTGACACTACAGTGCAGAATTGATGACCATCTCACCTTTAGAAAATTGAAAGACAAGAAAATATTCCATTATCCTTCAAAATGACACCAGCAGATGGGAAAAGTAAAACAGAAAGAAATAGGTTGATTGGTATTGTATTAAAGAAAACAAGTGTTAGATTATTCAAATGTTCTGTCTCCGTATATATGTACTTTCCTAAACATATTAGCCACTAAACATCCTAGTGGTTAATACAACTCCTAAATAACAAGCACTTCATGTAGAATTATTATTGCATAGAGAACGGTCATTAGGTTTATTTAGACTATGTTGGCTCCGAGGAAAGTAATCCCTTAGGTTCTTGTTCCGACAACTCAGCAACATACCCTCACTCAATGCCTATTTAATTTCTCTTAAAAGTTTCAATTGATTCTGTTTCACCATATTTACAGACATTGAGCTCCAATTATAAGTATTCTTTGTCTAAAAATGTTTTCTTTCTCCTGAGTCCGCTTTGTATCGTTTGCCCAAAATGTTGAAGTTGCATTTCCAGGTCCGTCATCCATCCACTAATGGTAACAATTGCCTTTATCTGAAAGCATCATGATCTTGTACTCCATGAATGGATCACTTCTCAACCTCCATTTCTTCGAGGAGAACATCTCAACTTCTCAGGAAACCATTTAAGCAAATATTTTCTGCAACCCACCTCTGACGTCGACATTCTTCCCAAAGTGCGCTGGCTCATTTTGCATACATTGCTCTGATTGTGCTTCTACCTCACCTGTATCCGCCTATCACTTGTCAGGTTTAATCCCGTCCACAGCTTTCTCCCCCTCCCCCCTCCCAACACTACGATCAGGTTGAAGAAGGCACCCGACCCAAGACATCACCTATCCATTCCCCCCATAGATGCCGCTCGACCTGCTGAGTTACTCCAGCATTTTGTGTTTTGCTCAAGGTTCAAGCATCTGTACTTCCTTGAATTTTGTGTTTAATGCAAGACTAGCATAAACGTTATTAGTCTTGTATGCAATGTCTTGATTTAGGAAGCTATTGATCCTATATTCTTCTCAAACCACTTGCAATATATTCTGTTGCAATCAAGGCCCTATGCACATAGATATCCAAGTTTCCCTCTTCTCTGTACTCTTTTTGGAGCTGTAAAATATACCCTGTTTGGTACTCCCTTGTAGATGTGGATGGACCATGTAATCATCAGTAAATATCCCTGCTGACCATCAGGTAGAGGCAAGATCACAGTTGAAATGGCTGAAGATGGTTGGGATTAAGCCAATGCCTTGAGGAACTACTGATGTTCTGGAGCTGGGACAATTGATCCCCAACTAAACCCAGCCACATTTATTTGTGTGAGACACAATTCCAGCCTTGGGAATGTTTTCCCCATGAAGTCCATTGTGTTTAATATTACCTGGGGCTTTGTGATGTTTAGAGCAGTCATTCTCCCCTCACTTTTGGAATTCACCTCTATGGTACAAGGCTGTGAAGATCCAAGGATAGATTCTAGCAAAGCTGAAACAGGTCTTCGGTGAGCAGGTAAGGTAATCTCAATTGATATCACTATTTGCTTCACGGAGGGAGGGTGGTCTGATTAGCCATTAATTGGTTGGATTGGATATTTAGGTTAGTTTAGTTTAGAGATGTAGCACGGAAACAGGCCCTTCAGCCCACCGAGTCCGCACCGACCAGCATTCACCGCATATTTACACCATCTTACACATACCATGGACAATTTAAATTTATACCAGGCCAATTTACCTACATACCTGTACGTCTTTGGAGTGTGGGAGGGAACCAAAGATCTCAGAGATAATCCACGCGGTCACAGGGAGAACATACAAATTCCGTACAGACAGCACCCGTGGTCGGGATCGAACCCGGGTCTCATGTACCCCAAGTTAAAGTGAAAAGGATGCTGTCCAATTAAAACAGATAATAACATACATAAATACAATCAAGCCAAACACAAGCATAGCAGGTAGGGTAAACGGCAAAATACCAAAGTGCAGAATATAGTTTTGTAGTGTAACAGTTCTGAGAAAAAGCCCAATGTCTGCAGCAAAGTAAGTTGGAGAATCGGGCCCGTACCCTAGCTAATGGAAGGACCATTCAGAAGCCTGATAACAGAGGCTCTATATGGAGTGCTGGATCCAGAAGGTAGCTAATATCATCAAAGTCCCATGCTAGTCTCACTGCTATCATTGGGAAGACAACTTTCCAGACAACTGCCTCAAGAATCAAGAAATGGCTTTGTTCATCATCCATCAGGTTCTTGAACCACCCACCGTAACCCCAAGCACAACCCTACCTCAGCACCAAACCACTACACACTTTACCTTCCTAAGCTTGCACATAAGGTCACATAAGTGATAGGAGCAGAATTAGACCATGCGGCCCTTCAAGTCTACTCCGCCATTCAATCATGGCTGATCTATCTCTCTCTCCGAACCCATTCACCTGTGTGACCTCAGTCAGGTGAATGATAACAAACAGAGATAGCAGCAGCGCTGCAGCTTGGCGCCAACCCGGAGCATGCACCCTTTATTAGGGCGGGCACATATGGATGTCCAACCGGATGACATCACCCTGCTGCAGACATCTGCTGCCTCAAATGCAAGAAGAGGTTTAACTGATAATTTATTATATATTTACCTATTGTTGCATTGTTGTATTTAGTGTGCCTGGAAAGCTGTAGCAAGTAAGAAGGTCATTGTTCCAATCCCAGTATACGTGACAATTGAACACTCGAGACTCTTGACTCCAGTGATGGGTCATCCATTTGATATTTTGGTTTTAGTTGGCTACAAAATCCTTGGCCTGGTCTTTTTTGAAATTGGCTAAAATAGCACACGTTCAAATTGCCGATAAGCTATTCTATTTACACCATTTAAACAGCAACCCAAAAACCTTTAACCATTTAAACATTAAATGTTATACCACCTTAATTCTCAAATAACCGAATACTATTTGTGTACTTTTTTCATCTCTCTATATTTCTTTGATCTTTCCCTTGCATTTTTAATGCTGCTTAATGTTCACTACCAAAGTGGTAAAAAAAAATCTTTGGTCAGCACAGGTTTAGCTGTGGGGGTTGATTATCATTTCAAAATTCCCTTTGTCCTTGCAGATAACTTTGTGTTCTCTTTTTTGTTTAAAAAACAATTCTGACTAGGTTGCTGACGGGCACAAAAACTTGGCTTTGCTCTGCTCTAAGTCCTTAGGTCACTGATGTTCATTATTTGTCAATGACTTTTACCAGTCAGGAATGACATTACTGATAACAATCGTTCCATTGCTGGCAATAGGTAGTAAGAGATGGCACTCGTAAGTGCTGACATCCAAGAACATCTTTGCACTTAAGCAATTTAGTTCAATTCAATTTTTGTCCTGAAGCATGCAATGGTTTAAATTATTCTCCCCTCTTCTTGGCAACAAGGGACAGATGTTTCAGTGTCTAACGTCTCCTCTCCATGGCAATTTTTCGTCACCAAGTTTATCAAAGCAATTTTTTTTAATAAACTTAAATCAAATCTAAAATATTAGTCCAAATGTAGCTTTAATGGTACTGTGCATATTCTTAATGCTATAGTCTAGGATTTTCTCCACAAATGAAAATTGTAGAGAAAAAGGTTATATGAGGTATATATTAACATAACAGCAAGAAATAATTTAAAAAAATAAGGCCCTTGAAATGTCGAGTCGGTACATGGTAAGTACAGTTTAAGACAAACTTGTCCAAATACAAAATATGAGTGGATGGAATGGCATCGTACAGGGAATAACCACTTTAGAGATTATAGGACTTTGGTTCCGCCGCATTTGGAGTACTCATGTGCCGCAAAACCGGGGGGGCTGGGGGGGCTCGGGGGGCTGCAGCCCCTCCGCCTTTTTGGCGAGGTATGCTTCATAACCGGAAATTATCCGTCCCGCAGACGTATCTTTCACTTCTTCTGAGGACCTCCGACATCCAGAATCTCGGAACAAGCGCACAGTGAGCACGGCAAAACCAAAGACCAGCCGTGGTGGAAACCGACTGCCCCCCCAATACCCTCCCTTCCCTCAGCTCAACGGCCAATCACAGCGCGGTTCACAGTCGCGAAATGGGGCAGTGAATGAGGCGCTGTGATTAGCCGCCGAGCGGGAGGGAGGGTCGGCCCCGAAAGGGAGTCGCCCCCGAGAGAGAGAGCGAGAGAGGGAGGGAGAGAGGGGGGATGGAGGATATATCCCCCCACTTTTTGAGTTGGGGAATGGCCTGTATTATCCCCCAGTTTTTGGAGGTTGAGCAGCAACAAAAAATAATAATTGTGCCAACCTCCCCCCGCCCGGTCGCTACCCCCGAGGCCTGTGATCAGTGATCGCTCAGCCCCCCCCACCTTTAAAAATGTTCCGCGGCCCCTGGTACTGTGTGCAGTTCTGGTTGGCATGTTACAGGAAGGATGTGGAGGGTGTAAAAGAGGGTGTAAAAGAGGCTTACCAGAATACTATCAGACCTATAAGCAGAAGTTGGACATGATTGGATTGTTTTCTCTGGAGCCTTGGAAGCTGCGGGGAGATCAGATAGACATATAAAAAATGATGAGAGACATAGATAGGGTAGACAGTCAGAACCATCCTCTCAATATGTAAATGTCAAAGACTAGAAAGCATTACTTTAAGGTGAGAGGGGCACAGGGAAGTCTTTTTGCACAGAGAGTGCAGCGCATTGCCAGGTGTTAGTGGTGGAGGCGAGTATGATAACAGCATTTATGAGGTTTTTAGATAGACACATAGATATGCAGGCAATGGAGAGATTTTGTCCTCTCACCATAAAGTTATACTCTGATGGATCACAAGCAGGCAGAGGAACGAGGGGCCTTGGCAGGGTAGACACGGTGAAGGTGTTTCTCCTTTTGTTGGAGTCAAGAATAAAGGGTCCTGACTCGCATCCTTTTTCTCCAGAGATGCTGCCTGACCCGCTGAGTTACTACAACACATTGTGTCTATCTCCAGAATAAAGAATCACCCATTTAAGAGAAGATGAGGAGGAATTTCATCTCTCAAAGTGTTGTGAATCTTTGGAATTATTGACCCCAGAGATTTGTGGAGACAGTTATTAAATATATTCAAGGTAAACATGGACAGATTTTTGGACTGAATTAGTTATGGCAAACCAGAAGAGTGGTGTTAAGGCCAGGATCAAATCAGCCATGGCCTTGTTGAATAGCGGACTATTCTTTTGAGCCATATGACCTATGCCTATTATTATTTTTAATGCCTTCGTTGCCCTATATGTGATGGAATATCTGATGGTTGGAGAGGTTGCAAACGGGCCTTGAATTTGAACATTATAAAGTAGCATTGAATAATTAAACTACTGTGCAAAATGTATTTCCCAACTGTTTAATCGGCTTGTATTGATTATTTAAAAAGGCCAGCATGCTAACATCGTGTAGAATGGAATTTCATGCAAACACCAACATAAAAGGCAATGAAATTCAACGGTCACGTGAAATCCACCAACACCATTGAAAGTTGTCCGGAGGCCAACTTTAATTATCTAATAAGCTGTTACAATTTTGCAGGTTGTCTATTATTTCACGGTTTCCGTACTAGATTCATTTTTAATTGAAAATATTGAAATGTCACCTCGCCCCAAATAACAGGGAAGTTAGCCTATTTATGAGCTGGAAACAGCAACTCTAAATAGTTCCAAACCAGGAAATAATTATACAACATTCCCCTTGAAGCTACAAATGGCCTTGTCAAATGATTCCTTGCATAAGCAAAGTATTTCTGCCATAGGTTGCTGCTTTGGCGCCTGTTGTATCGAACATCAGAAATGCATGATTGAAGCATACGCCCCAACAACTGAGGCAAGAAGATGGACACAAAATGCTGGAGTAACTCAGTGGACAGGCACCATCTCTGGAGAGAAGGAATGGGTGACATTTGAATGAATTAATGAAATGCTACCTTTATTGTCATTCAGACCTTTCGGTCTGAACGAAATTCCGTGCCTGCAGTCATACATATAATAAAAATAACAAAAACACACAATAAACACAAATGTAACATCCACCACAGTGAGTTCACCAGGCACCTCCTCACTGTGAAGGAAGGCAAAAGTCTTAAAGTCTTTGTCTCTTCCCTCCTTGTTCTCCCTCTGCGCTGAGGCGATCCAGGCCTCCGATGTTGTGACCCTGCCGGGTGATGGTAAGTAAGTCAGTCCCGCGGCTGAATCTAGCTCCGCGAACGGGCCGATTCAAACTCCGCGGCCCGGGGCGGTCGAGACCCTTCTTCAGTCTGAAGTTACTCCAGCATTTTGTGTCGATCTTCTGTGTAAACCAGCATCTGTAGTTCCTTCCGACACAACTGATGCAATAAGGTTTATCATATAGACAGGATTTGTTATGTCCTTTAGTTTTTAGTTTTAGTTCTAGAGACACAGCACGGCAACAGGCCCTTTCGCCCACCGAGTCCGCGTCGACCAACGATCTTCGTACATTAACACTATCCTACACACACAATAGGGACAATTTTTACATTTCTACCAAGCCAATTAACTTACAGACCTGCACGTCTTTGGAGTGTGCGAGGAAACGGAAGATCTCGGTGAAAACCCACTCAGGTCACGAGAAGAAACGTACAAGCTTCATACAGACAGCACCCATAGTCAGGATCGAACCAGGGTCTCTGGCGCTGTAAGGCAGCAACCCTACCGCTGTGACACCGTGCTGCCCATCCTGTTTTGTATAAATGAAGCCTTGTGCCTGCATGTGAGCAACAAACCTTACCCAACCCCACCCCCTATTCCCCCTCTATTTCCTGTCCCACTCCCCCACGTGTTCCCATTTCACCCACTAACCTGCCCCCCATCCCCACCCACCAGCCTCCCCCTCCCCCTGCCATCCCCTTCTAACTTCATCCCTCCCTTTGGCTTTACATTTCACTCCTTTTTCAGCCCACCTCTCTTTATTTGACAGCCTTTTGTATCCTTGTTTCATTTTGTGTTTTTCTTCTGTCCCCTTTTGTCAATCTTTTGTCTCCTCTTCATCTTTAGTCTTTGTCCACCCATCTGCCATTACATGTCCACCTATCACTTGCTAGGCTTTATTTGATCTCCACTACTTTTCCAGCTTTCTTGACCCCACCAGAAAACCATTTGAAGAAGGGTCCAGATCATATCCGTGTTCTCCATAGGTGTTGCCGGACCCATTGAGTTAATCCCGCATTTTGTGTTCAATGCAAGATTTCACCATCTGCATTTCCTCGTGCTTTCAATCTCTCACTAAAGTCCCCCCGCCCCATTAAAACGCAACAGCTTAGCAAGAGCATTGCTGGCTTTAAAGGGCATCAATAATATCAGTGCCCAAGAAGAGCAAGGTGACGTGCCTCAACGACTATCAACCAGTGGCACTAACGCCGGTGGTGATGAAGTGCTTCGAGAGGTTGATCATGGCGCAAATCAACTCCTACCTCGAGAAAAACCTGGATCTACTGCAGTTCGCTTACCGCCACAACAGATCAACGGTGGATGCGATCTCGCTGGCCCTCCACTCCGCTCTGGACCACATGGACAACAAAAACTCATATGTCAGGCTGTTATTCATTGATTGCAGCTCAGCATTTAATACAATCATCCCCTCCAAGCTGGTTACCAAACTCTCAGAACTGGGTCACTGCGCATCCCTCTGCACTTGGATCCTCGACTTAATTATTCGCAGACCACAGACTGTTCGAATTGGTGGAAAAGTGTCAGCCTCGATAACAATCAGCATGGGAGCACCTCAAGGCTGTGTGCTCAGCCCCCTGAACTCACTGCTGTACTCACTCTATCTCATGACTGCGTAGCCGGTCATAGTGCGAACTCCATCACCAAGTTCACTGACGACACCACTGTTATGGGACGTATCACTGATGGGGACGAGTCAGAGTATAGAAGTGAGATCAACCGACTGACCAAATGGTGCCGGCACAATAACCTGGCCCTCAACACCAGCAAAACCAAGGAACTGATTGTGGACTTTTGAAGGGGTAGGATGGGTCCCACAGTCCCGTTTATATCAACAGGTCGATGGTGGAAAGGGTCAAGAGCTTCAAATTCCTGGGCGTGCACATCTGTGAAAATCTCTCCTGGTCCGAAAACACTGATGTTATTATAAAGAAAGTACATCAGCGCCTCTACTTCCTGAGAAGATTACGGAGAGTTTCATTGTCCTATCTGGGACACATGACAATAAACTCTCTTGAATCTTGAATCTAAGCAACTGAGGGTAAGAGGTATTTGGACTTTTGTTTTTAGACTTGAGACATACAATACAGGAACAAGCCCTTCGGTATACCGAGTCCTCGATGGCCAGCAATCACCACCGTCACTAACTTACACAAACCAGTGACAATTTTACAACTTCAGCTAAACAATTTCCTACCCCTATGGCAAAGCACTGTTTTTCAGGAAAATAATAACAACATTACATTTTGAAAAGGTGCTCTCATTTCATGAGGACTCTTAAGTTTGAAAATCATAAATATGAATTAGATGCTAATAACTCCAAAGAGAAATGTATGAGTAATTGTTTGATCCATTCAGTGTGGGTGAAGGTACCACAAGGTAGCATTGTGAATGAGTAGCATTGAGGTATTTAGGAGGAAGCAGATGAGGCAGAATGAAATTGACCAGAAAAGGTGGCCTGTTTCTGCACTGTAAATTCCACATTAAACGCTTTAGATTTTAGCAGCTTCCGTACTTCAATCTCGAAAAGAATATTGAGCATCATATGTGTTTGTTTGGGAGCAATGTGGGGCTTTCAATGGAACTATGATTCTTGATGAATTTAATCATGCTGGATTCTTAGTAGAAGATAGAACTGTACAGAAGATAGAATCTGAAGAAGGGTCCCGACCCGTCCTTTTTCTCCAGAAATACTGCTGGACCCTCTGAGTTACTCCAGCACTTTGTGTCTATCTTCTATATATACCAGCATCTGCAGTTCATTTCTACATTGAACAGTACAGCACAAGAACAGGCCCTTCAGCCCAACATGTCTGTCATAACCATGGTGCCAAACTTACGAATCCCATTTGCCGACACATGGTCTGTGTCTCTCTCCTGCTGCTCATGTGTCTGAATAAATACCTCTTAAACGTTGCTATTTTATCTGCTTCCACCACCATCCCTGACAGCTCAATCCAAGCGCATATCACTCTGTTTACAAAAAACTTAACCCCTATCCCACTTTTTTCGGCGATTTTTTTCGGCGATTTTTTTCGGCGATTAGGCTGTCGCCTGTATGGTCGTGTGTAAGCTCCTCAAGTTGCCTTAAGGTGTTTTTCAGTGACTGTGGACTTGACATAGCTTATCTTCTCCTGTCGGAGATGCTGTCGTAGGTTGTCGTCAGCATGACGCAGGTTGTCACCAGGTGATGTTGGTTGTTGCCAGGTGCTGACTGGTGAATTCCATTGGCAACCACCCACATCAACCTACGCCAACCGGTGACACGTACCGGCCACCGAATTGTCTTCAGTTCTCTTCAGTTGTCGCCGGCAGGGTCGTTGCTTGTCATAGCTTGTCACGGGTGGATGTACGTTGACTTTGGTTGTTTTAGGTTGTCGCCTGTGTGGTCCTAGGTTGTCGTAGGTGTGGTTGTAGGTAGACGTCCTCAGGAGTCGCTGGTTGTCGGTAGCTTGCCGTAGCTGGGTGGTAGGTTGTCATCCTTGACGTAGACATTTTCATGGGGGGGGGGGGGGGTCCAGTCGCCGCTTTCTCGGCGATCTGTTATGACTGTGACAGTCGGCAGCAGTCGCCGAAAAAATTGCCTAAGTGGAACAGGCCCATTTCTTTCACATCACCTTTAAACTTTTCCCCTCTCACCTTAAAGCTATTCCCTTTACTATTTGACATTTCCATCCTGGGAAAAAGATTCACTGTCTTCCCATCAATGCCTCTCATGATTTTATATATTTCAATGCACGTTGACTTGGACAGGTTGGGGGGTGTGGGCAGATGCATGGCAGATGCCGTTTAATGTGGATAAATGTGAGGTTATCCACGTTGGTAGCAAAAACAGGAAGACAGATTATTATCTGAATGGTGACATGTTGGGAAAAGGGAAAGTACAACGGGATCTGGGGGTCCTTGTTCGTCAGTCAATGACCCGGGTTCGATTCCGACTACGGGTGCTGGCTTTCTGGAGTTTGTACGTTCTCCCTGTGATCTGCATGGGTTTTCTCCGAGATCTTCGGTTTCCTACTCCAAAGACGTATAGGTTTGTAGGTTAATTGGCTTGATTAATTGGCTTGATAAAAATGTTAAATTGTCCAAGTTGGCGATATGCATAGTGCCCAGTTGACTACAAAATTCAGAAGGTTCAGTAGGTTCAATGAAAGTAAGCATGCAGACACAGCAGGCAGTGATCTTGGGCAGGACATGACTGGATGACATCTGAATGATATCCGATGCCAGGATATCAAAGCAGCTACTTTATGGAGCACAGACTGATGGCAAGAGATCATGTGGTGAGCAGAAAAAAGAGATTTAAGTACTCTCATAGAATATTTCAGAAGAGTTTCAACATTGGGTGGCACGGTGGCGCAGCAGTAGGGTTGCTGCCTTAAGCACTTATGTATGTTTGTATGTTCTCCCCGTGACCGTGTGGGTTTTCTCAGAGATCTTCGGTTTCCTCCCACACTCCAAAGACGTACAAGTCTGTAAGTTAATTTGCTTGGTACATATATAAATTGTCCCTCGTGTGTGTAGGATAGTGTTAGTGTGCGGGGTCCGCTTGTCAGTGTGGACTTGGTGGGCCAAAGGGCCTGTTTCCACTAAACTAAACTAAATTGCCATACATCATCGGGAACAACAGGCATAGGATCGCCATGTATGGTATGCCTGCATCAATAGCAGTGTTCATTCATAAGATAAATCAAGTGGAGGAAGTAAAGAGGAAAAAAACAAAGTGCATGTGGAACTCAACTTCAGGTAGCATCTGTGAAAGGAAGGAGCAGAAGGGGAATAGAGAATCCCAAAAATCAAGGACTACTGATGTTACTGCATCCCTACACTTCCATGTTTGAACCCAGACTGCTCCAGTCAGCAACTTCCATACTCATCATGTAAATATGGACTAGATGACAAAGTTAATGTTAGTCATACTGCATGGAAACAGGCCCTACACACCTACATTAACCCTACATACTATTCTCCCCACATTCTCATCGACTGCCTTCATGGGTGAATTGTGGGAGATTGGGGTTAGGAGGGAGAGAGGGATCAGCCATGATTGAATGGCAGAGGCGGACTTCATGGGCCGAATGACATAATTCTATTCGTATCACTTATGAATTTATGAAGATTCTATGCCTCACAAACACACACACACACTAGGGACAATTTATAGTGGTCAATGAATCTACTGACCTACACGTCTTTGGGACATGCGAGAAAACCAGAGCACCCTGGGGAAAGTATGGTCTTACTTGAGAAACTCTGACAACAACTTTTCTCGCCCTCTCTGTAACTTAGATTGCACTTGATTTGAAACGTTTCCAATCTGAGGAAGAGTCGATGAACTGAATTGTTGCCTGTGTGCTTCTCAGTTGCTGCCTAACTTTGTTTTTTTTCTGTTTTTGCGGGGAGAACAAGGATCATTTTTTCCTCCTAATCTCCAAACAAGGAATAAATGTGGATTTCAATCCGATGCGGGGAATAGCGATGAAGCGGAGTGACAGAAACGACTCATCATGTCCCATGTGTCGGAAGGAAATGCAGTTGCTGGTTTTCACCAAAGATAGACACAAAATACATATTTAACAAGCTGCCAGAGAAAGTGGTTAATGTAAGTACAATAACGATATTTAAAAGACACAAAATGCTGGAGTAACTCAGCAGGTCAGGCACATGACACCGTGACATTACTAATACAAAACTGTCAGCATGCAACATGTTACGTTCCCGGGGGATTAACCCTGCTTTGTGTTATATTTCTGCAGGAAAAACAAAGCAACAAATCAATAAGTCGATGCATTATTTCTGCTCCAAGTATAATTACCATCCTTACCATATACCCCATGCTTTAGTCCTATTATGCAAACTGGTAATTGGAACAAGTATTGCACAGAAGGAGAAAATCTAATGACATTGTTTGCCGTGAAGAGCAGCAGTAACTCTCTAACTGTCTCGCTGCAGTCTTGTCACGGACATATGGCAGTCATTTATTACCACAGACACAAAACCTTTTCAGGAATATAATGATGGAATGGGGCTTGAATTCTATGACTAACTCATAACGGAGGCTGGTACAACCTATTGAGTGTCAAAAACAAAAGGAATGGTTAGTCTACCCACAAAGTGCTGGAATAACCCAGCAAGTCCAACATCGCTGGAGAACATGGAATGATGACCTTTCGAGTCGGGACCCTTTTCAGACTTTTGTCTACCATGCTCTTTCTGTGCATTACTTTCAGTTTCTTTTAGTTGAAAGACAGACATTTAATTCAGTTCAGTTTAGTTCAGTTTTGTTTAGTTTATTGTCACGTGTACTGAGGTGCAGTGAAAAGTTTTTGTTGCGTGCTAACCAGCCAGCGGAAAAACAATACATTATTGGAATCAAGCCATTCACAGTGTACAGATACATGATACGGGAAATAAAATTTGGTGCAAGGTAAGGCCAGTAAAGTCCGATCAATGATCATTCGATAGTAGTTCAGGACTACTCACTGGTTGTGATAGGATGGTTCAGCTGCCTGATAACAACTGAAACTGACCCTGAATCTGGAGGTGTGCATTAGATTTAAAGAAAAGATTCAAGTGATTTATGTTTAAACTGTGCTTACTGTTTCAAGTGAAATGCTACAATAGCAGTTCAATGGTGCTTTATTGTTGCAGCAACCAAGGTGCAGTGAAATTAATTTTTTGCGTACGGTTCAGTAAATCTTACTGCACATGGGCACAATCATAGTTAGGTACAAGAGTGTAAGAATAATAGAATACAACGCGGCGGTTTACAAAAGTCGCCACCTTGTATCCTTCAAAGTTGTTAAAAAATGTGAAGACTTGACTTGGAGGCGACAAAATGAGTGAGGGGGGGGGAAAGGATTTTATTAAAAATGTGTACTGAAAAATGACTACATTTAATGAGGAGTGGATGTGCACATGTAAAAGTAAAATCACTAGCGAAATGGTAAAAACCTCAGCGTTTTGGGGTCTGGTTTTGGCAGAATAACGAATAAAAAGCCAAAAATATGACACACACACACACACACAAACACACACACACACGCACGCACGCACGCACGCACGCACACGCACACACACACACACAGAGTTTTACAAGTATATAGAAGTTATCAAGTGGGCTGGGCATGCACTTTGTGTAAAAGGTGAGAAAACAAGCGCTAAATAGACAATCCTTTCAAACGGAGTAACCGTTTGCAAGTGGGTGAGTTTTGGGCTAATTGAAGCCTCTAGTTATTTAAATTTGCCTGCAGGTGCTGAAATCACCGATTTGACTTTACCATTCTTAATGACTCATCAAATGGATACAGCGCGGAAACAGGCGCTTCAGTGCAACTCATAGCCTTATAGAAGCATTTAAAATTCTTAAGGAGTTGGACAGACTAGATGCCGGAAAATGTTCACGATGTTGGGGTAAGTTCAGAACCAGGGGTCACAGTTTAAGAATAAGGGGTAGGCCATTTAGGACTGAGATGATGAAAAAGTTTTTCACCCTGAGAGTTGTGAATCTGTAGAATTGTCGGCCACAGAAGGCAGTGGAGGCCAATTTACTGGAGGTTTACAAGAGAGAGTTAGATTTAGCTCTAAGGGCTAACAAAATCAAAGGGTACAGGGAGAAAGCAGGAATGGGATACTAATTTTGGATGATCAGCCATGATCACTTTGAATGACGGTGCTGGCTTAAAGGGCCGAATGGCCTACTCCTGCACCTATTTTCTAAGTTTCTATGTTAACTCATCCACACCAACCAAAAATGCCTCATCTAAGCTAGTCTCATTTGCCCATGTTAGATCCATATTCCTCCAAACCTTTCATATCTGTATACCTGCCTAAATGTTTTTTAACGTTATTATTGTACCTGCCTCAACTACTTCCTCTGGCAGCTTATTCCACATACATACCACACTCTGGTAAAAATAGTTGCCTCTTGGGTTTATTAAACCTTTTCCTTCTCACCTTAAATCTATGGCCTCCAATTCTTGAACACCCAACCCTGTATAAAAAACTGTACATTCGTCCTATCATTGCCGTACATTATTTCAGACACCTCTAGAGATCGCAGCTCAGTCTCCTGCACACCAAGGAATATAATCCTAGTCTACCCAATCTTTCCCTATAACGCAGTGCCTCAAGGCGTGGCGACATCCTCGTATACTGTTTCCCGCATGTATCACTGCAACAGACTGTTGCTAGATTGCACACTCCATATAGCAGAAAGCCAGCTGCCAAAAACCTTATTTAGCCAGCTCACAATCTGTGGAATTCATCATGACAGACGGCTATGGAAGCCAGGGCATTGGGTATTTTAAAAGTGGAGGACAAACATTGTGGGCTGAAGGGCATGTTTCTGTTTTTATACTGTTCTATGTTCTATATCTCTCTAGTGGCGCCCTCTATGCATTGCCTGAGGAAACTTTCCTGAACACATTTCACAAATTCCATCCCATTTAAGGTCTTAACACTTTGGCATTACAAATGTACGTTGGGATAGGTAAAAAATCCTCTACTGTGATCAACCTATATCTCCAGTTTTCCTCCCACACCCCAAAGACCTATATGTTTGTAGGTTAATTGGCTTGGTATAATGTAAATTGTCCCTAGTGTGTAGGATAGTGTTAATGTGTGGGGATCGTTGGGCCGCACGGACTCGGTGGGCAGAAAGGGCCTGTTTCCTCACTGTATGTCTAAGCTAAACGAACTAAACTAAACCTCATGTATCCATTTGATGCAACTCTGTAGATAATTCTGACAATCAATAGTCAATAATTCATATTTAGGTGATG
Source organism: Raja brachyura (assembly GCA_963514005.1). The sequence goes on from OY740782.1 coordinate 18,059,467, forward strand.
AAGCAGCATCATCATTTCAGATGGGACGGCAGCTTTTGGTATTTCCTACTGCTGTCTTCAGGATCATCACCGTCTACTGCTTAAAAAGATATGTATTGCTGGAGTAACTCAATGGGACAGGCAACATCTCTGGAGAACACGGACATGTAATGTTTCGGATCGGCACCCTTGTCCAAACTGAAGAAGGGTATTGTTCCAAAACGTCACCTATTCATGTTCTTGAGAGATACAGGCTGACTTGTTGAGTTACTCCAGCACTTTGTGTCCTTTTTTATGTAAACCAGCATCTGCAGATCCATGTTTCTACTGTCTAATGCTTTTAGTTTAGTTTAGAGATGCAGCGTGGAAACAGGCCCTTCGGACCACCGAGTCTGCGCCGACCAATGATCCCTGTACCCCAGCATTATCCTACATACTAGGGACAATTTACAATTTTTTACCAAAGCCAATTTACCTACAAACCTGTACGTCTTTGGAATGTGGGAGGAAACCGGAGAACCAGAGGAAATCCACGCGGTCACTGGGATACCGTACAAACTCCATACAGACAGTACCCATGGTCTCTGGTGTGGTAAGGCAGTAACCTTACTGCTGCACCGCTGTGCCACCCTTGTTTTGCTTGTTCCACTGGCTTGCATAGGAGCTTCGTAAAGTAAGACTGGCTCCTCATGATTGCTTCAGTGGGGTGGGAGATTGCAACCTTCATGTGGTCCACCCTGTTTCAACGAATGCAATCAACCTGGCGTGCACAAACAGAAGATCAAACAGAACAAGTTTTCTTACAACTTTAGGCTGTGCACACCATACGCAAGAGGAAGATTACTTCAATTACTTCAATCAGATCACTATTTTTTTTCCTCATCATCATTTGACTCCCACGATACTTTTAATATCTTATTCCTTGGATATGTTATTCCCTCAATATCTAAAAATTCCGCGCGGCAACGGCTTGTCGGCTCGCAGTCGCCTCGATGTATTACACACCGTCTCGACGTCGTGCCTCCGTGACCCTCTCTGTAGGTGCCACCGTGACCCTCTATGTGTGTGGCTCTGTGGCCCACTGTGTGTGTGCCTCTGTGTCCCTCTCTGTGTGCCCCTCCCTGTCCTGGCGAACTTACCTTGAAGACTTCGCTCCAAGTTCGCCTCACTTTGCGCCGCTTTGCGCCACTCACCCGACCTCCGTGCGGCCCCTGCTGCCGGTTTGGACGTGCTTCCCGCATGCAGGCGCATGCTGGTGGGACGGGCCCTGTACGGGGATCACCCGACCTCCGCGCGGCCCCCGCTGCCGGTTTGTTCACGCTCACCGCATGGAATCGCATGCTGGTGGGACAGGCCCTTAAGTCTGTTAACATAATGTAGGTATGTTGCAAAACTTACCTTGAGCAGCGCTGCAGTTCTGCCGCTCCCCGTGTGCGCGACTTTGGCGCCTTTCAGAGGGGGGCGGGCTTAAAGTGCCGTTTTTCAACAGGCAGGACAAATCGATGAATGTCGGGCGATTTGGTTGCGGAAGAAAAATCGCTCCGACATTTCATGAATGAAGGTATTTTTAAATTACTCTAAATTATTTATTAACTAGAGTAATTTAAAAATCACCTTCAAAAGCCGTGAGAACCGTCAACCGGAAGGAGTTTGCGTAGGGGAGAAGAAAAGGTAAATAGTTTATTTTTATATTAAAAGTTGGTTTTTCGGGAGGCTTTAATAATATTTTTATGTTGCGAAATGGGGTCCCAAAAAATCTATGAACAAACAGTATTTTTCCTCCCGACTTCACCGCTAACCGCAACGTTCCAATCCACCGCATTCCACTAAAACCCACTCGCTAGTTGATTTAAATGGCCATTAATTTACAGGAATCAAACACTAAATTCCTTCCATTTGGCCCAGAAATTCATGAAAATGAGATTTAAAAATTAAGTTATATTGTGGATTATTGTGTGAATGGTATTTGGACACTTAGGCAATTTTAAAAAAGTTTATCTTTTCTTAAGAAATGGATAGATGTTTAGATCTACTCATTGAATTTTGTAATTAGCTACAATTAGATAACTAACTAATTATATGCTTTAATTTCAGGTCATCCAAGTAAGATTGTTTCATATTTGTTTCAGAATGCTTCAATCTATAATAACTGAAAATTTCATTGAGTTCTCTTAATTTTTAAGAAAGTTATGGGCTTTTAACTTTTCCAGATCACAGCTTTTGAGTTAAGTCAATTGAAAGGCAATGGGAAGCAAGATGCTAATTTCCGAGTATGAAAATGGTCATAACTTTCTTAATACTGAAGATATGAAAGTAAATTAGGTGTCAAATTAAACTTCTTTTTATGCTTTATCTGATGGGATAAATTGCAGACTTGATTTTTTAAATCTCAAAATTTTGTAACATTGCTACATAATGACCACTATAACTGGTAGCCTGAACTCATGCCAATTGTAAACAACTACTCATCTTATTTGTTCACTCCTCTCAATGACACCCAAGAATATTCTTAATTTAAAAAATGTTCTCACCACTGTCTAAACTTCTAGTTGCAATTATCCTATCTGATGATGTAATATTTCACAGCTGCATAAATTTATATACTAGTGTTTCTATTATTGATGCTTTCTTTTATTTTATTTTATTTCAATCACTGCTAATGTGTATTCAAACTCTGTTCTTCACTTTGCTTATCTATCTCAGTGTTTTGTTATTCTCTCTTCTGAAGCTTTCTATTTAATTGCTTCTGTTCCAGTGGGACATTGCTTGATTGTCACTCGCCTTGCTTAATGTCATTCATAGACAGATACAGCATGGGCCAAGGCCCTTCAGTCAATTCAGTCCATGTTGACCCGCAACCATCCATTTACTCTAATCCTACATTCATTGTATGTTATATACCCACGCAGGTCACGGGGAGAACGTAGAAACTCTGTGCAGACAAGCACCCATAATCAGGATCGAACCCGGGTCTCTGGCACTGTAAGGCAGCAACTCTACTGCTGCGCCACCGTGCCGCCCTATTATTGGAAAGACTTCACACATAGTGAATATGAAAGCACTGGCCAGAAAATGTATCTTTGGCTTGGTGTTGACTAAAGGAACCTGTGATGAATGTACTGTACATGGGGATTGTGGAAGTATCTCCCACAGCTAAACATAGGCAACCGCAAAAGCATTTTAGTAGGTTCACTGGACATTTGTAAAATAAGATTATATGACCATTTGGTACTCACTGACAACATTGAAAGAAGCTAGAATAGAAACTAAGGTGACACAGTGGCACTGCAGTAGAGTTGTTGCCTAACTGCGCCAGATACCCAGGTTCGATCCTGACTACAGGTGCTATCTTTACGTAATTTGTACGATCTCCCTGTGGCTGGTGTGTAGGGTAGTGTTAGTGTACGGGTCGGCATTTTTGTGCTGGTCAGCGCAGACTTGGTGGGCCGAAGGGCCTGTTTCCATGCTGTATCTCCAAATTAAACTAAACTAGAAGTTAAAAGTTCAGGCTGGTGAATTGTGGACCACAGACCAGATGATAGGGCTCTACCTTTATCACACATGGTCTTCCTGAAGAACTCTAGTCAGACAGCGATCTACAACTTGAACACATTTTTGCAGAGTTATGAAATAAAACGGTTCCACTTCTCCTGACGATCAAGCTTCCAGCGGAGAAGTGGAACGATTACTTCACACGGTAAAGGAAGCATTTGTTGCCACAGAAGGCTGTGGAGGCAAAGTCAGTTGATATATTTAAGGCAGAGATAGATAGATTCTTGATTAGTATGGGTGTCAGAGGATTATAGGAACAAGGCAGGAGAATGGTGTTAGGAGGGAGAAATAGATCAGCCATGATTGAATGGCAGAGTAGAGATGGGCCAAATGACCTAATTCTACTCCTATCACTTATGATTTTATAATCTTATGATCTTACGGTCAATGTAGAGCACTGTGTTTTCGGGAAGGACTTTAGCACAGATCCACCAGAACAAAAAATGTGTAAAAATACGAGGTAGGATGCATACTCATACTTGTTGCTTCTTGAATAGGGAAGAATAAGGGATCATCAAACAGTGATACAGTAAATGAAGAGGAATCATTTACTTCAGTCACTTCAGAATCTTAAAGAGCAGTAGGAACATCAAAACACTGGGACAACTAAAAATGTAAGAAGTTAGCTTGATAGACTTTTATTCAAGACAGTAAATTGAGTTAAAATGCAGTCTGAAGAAGGGTCTCGACCCGAAACGTCATCCATTCCTTCTCTCCAGAGATGCTGCCTGTCCCACTGACTTACTCCAGCGTGTTATGTCTCTCTTTGGTTTAAACCAGCATCTACAGTTCCTTCATACATGATCTAAATGAGCAATGGAACAGGCTTGAGGGTGCGGGTTGGCCTATTTCTGTTTCAAGGTTCCTAATATATATTCTTGCTATGCAATGTACTGCGATTATTATTTTGAACAAAATGCACTTACAATTATATGAAAATACAATACTCAGAATGTTCTGAATCTTCCCTTCAAAGTGTTCCATCAGGACTAAGACATTGACTTCAACATCAAACAAGAACAAAGGTTTTACAATCGGATAGTCTTCCAAGTGTTCCTTTGGCTGCAACATCACACAAAGTTTTTATTTTTTAAAGATCTGTCGGTCACATATAATTACGCTTTCAACAATTTTTTTAATGTCATTCTTAGGATGTGGCTGTCTCTGCCTAGATTGACATTTATTGCCTTTGAGAAGATGATGGCGAACCACCTTCTTGAACTTCTGCAGTTCTTGAGGTGAAGGTACTCCCACAGTCTGCAGAGACAAGGAACTACAGATGCTGGTTTACCAAGGAAAGACATAAAATGCTGGAGTAACTCATTTGGACAAGTACATGGATGGGATAGGTGTAGGGGAATATGGGACAAACGCAAGCTGGTGTTTCCTCCCACACTCCAAAGACGCACAGGTTTGCCGGTTAATTGGCTTGGTATAATTGTAAATTGTCCCTAGTGTGAATAGGGTAGTGTAAGAGTGCAGGGATGGCTGGTCGGAGTGGGCTGGGTGGGCCTGTGTCCGTGCTGTATCTCTAAACTAAACTAAACTAGACTAAAGGTGATGTTTCAGGCCGGGACCCTTCAGAATAATCATCAACTGTTTCAGATCAACTGACATCAGTGTGATATCAACCACCTCAACTTCTTTATTCCCAGTACCCCCTCCAATCTCACCCCCTCTGAACGAGAGACTCTCCACCCACTCACCAACATTCTCAACATTATCATTAAACCCGCCGACCATAGCACTCTGGCAGGCTGACCACTGTGCTTAGAGCAGGCACCAGCTCTCAGACACCCCCTCATAAGAATAAGAATAATACGAATCTCTTTATTGTCATTGCACTTGGTGCAACGAAATTTAAAAAGTCAATTCAACGGTGCGATTCACAAGAACAATCCTAAAAATATAAGGAAAGGTAAAAATATATACATATAAAAAATACAATTCAGTCGAATGTGAGTGTTATTTCTTATTTTGCATTGTTAAGCTCACGTATGGCTATGGGGTAGAAGCTGTTCTCTGAGTCTGTTCGTGCGAGTTTTTAAAGACCTGTACCGTCTGCCAGAGGGCAGCTGGTGGAACAGGTTGTGTCCAGGGTGGGAAGGGTCCTTCATACCCACCCCTTGACCATGACCCCACAGACAAACATCAGGCCACCATTTCAAAGACAGTTTCTGATCTCATCATTTCTGGTGATAACCCCTCCATAGCCTCCAGCCTTATCATTCCCTAGCATTGGACTGCCCATTCTATCCCCTCCCCAAAATCCACAAGCAGAACTGCCCTGGCAGACCCATTGTTTATGCCTGCTCCTGCCCCCACTGAATGGCACAGTGGTGCAGCAGTAGAGTACAGCTCCAGAGACCTGGGTTTGATCCTGACTATGGTTGCTGTCTGTGCAGAGTTCTCATGTTCTACCTGATCACATGGACTTTCTCCGGGTGCGCTAGTTTCTTCCCACATTCCAAAGACCTGCAGGTTTGTAGGTTAATTAGCTTCTGTAAATTGTCTCGTGTGTAAGATAGAACTAGTGTATAGGAAGGAATTGCAGATGCTTGTTTAAACCAAAGATAGAAACAAAAAGCCGGAGTACCTCAGTGGGTCAGACAGCATCTCTGGAGAAAAGGAATGGGTGACGAAGGGTCTTGACTCAAAACATCACCTATTCCTTTTCTGCAGAGATTCAGTATAATGGGATGAGTTTGGATTTGTTTTAGTTTTGGAAATACTGCATGAAAACAGGCCCTTCAGCCCACTGAGTCGATGCCGACCAATGATCACCCAAACACTAGTTTGTCTGAAGAAGGGTCTCGACCGGAAAGATCACCCATTCCTTCTCACCAGAGATGCTGCCTGTCCCACTCAGTTACTCCAGCTTTTTGTGTCTAACTTCGGTTTAAACCAGCATCTGCAGTTCCTTCCTACTCATCTACACACACCTCGATTCCTTACCTTGGAAGACTTACCCAGTTCCCGCTGCATCAAAAAATCCCAGAATATTATAAAGGACATTTCCCAACCCGGACACTCCATGTTTGAACTGTTGCCGTCAGGCAGACGGTACAGATCTACAAGGACAAGGACAAACAGACTTAAAAACAGTTTTTACCCCACTGCTATAAAGGCACTAAATGTAGCCGTCAAGGAACGCGGGGACTAAGGGACTGTGGTTGGTACACTGTGAAATCGACAGAAGGATGTAGGGTTGGGTGTTTATGCGTGCTATTTTCATATTTCATATTTATTTTAGTTGTTTATCTTTTTTAATATTTTACCTTGTACGTCTCGTTAGCTTTTATGGTTTGAATGTTGCACTGACTGGTTGACATTTTTAAATTTCGTTGTACATGGTTCATGTTACAATGACAATAAAGAAACTATTCTATTCTATTCTATTCTATTCTATCCCCACCTTTTCCACAATGAGCCAATTCACCGGTCAACACCGGCTACAACCTACGAGAACCTTAGACCTCCTGGCAACCCACTAGGACCCCCTGGTGACCCACCTACAGCACGAGAATTCTCGCTACTCTCCATGGCGCCTTCATTCTAGTCGCCGTTTCAACACATTGAAAAATCTGCGGTGACCATAATGAGGCTGCGACTAGTTCCCAGAATGCGGGAACTCCTCACGACCATGAAGGCGACTCCCAGGCAACCGCTCGCGACCATGTGGCGACCATGTGGTGACTACATAGTCTCCTGCAGTGCCTAAAAAGTCGCCTAAGCGGGACAGGCCCATAAAGGTGAGAGGGGCAAAGATAACATGGGATACTTACAACTGACTGTCTGGTGCACTAACAATAACCTGGCACTCACCTCAACCAAAACAAAAGAACTGGTTATTGACTTCAGGAGGAGGAGAGAAGAACCTGCTCCTCTTTACATCAAAGGAGACATGGTGGAGAGAGTCACTGACTTTAAGTTTCTGGGCACATACATCTCCCAGGACCTTACATGGACAGTGAACACCATCACTCTCGTAAAGAAGTCACAGCAGCGGCTATATTTCCTGAGGACTCTGCGGAGAGCAAACGTCTCACAGCAGCTGCTGCTGTCCTTCTACCGGTGCGCCGTGGAAAGCATCCTCTCCTATGGCATCCTGATGTGGTTTGCTAGCTGCACTGTGGCTGGAAGGAAGGCACTACAGAGGGTTATTAAAACAGCACAGAGCATCACAAACACTCAACTACCCTGCCTGGAAGACATTTACAAGGCCCGATGTTTACGCCGGGCGACAAACATCACACAGGACTCATCCCACCCTGCCAACCATCTTTTCACTCTGCTGCCCTCTGGGAGGCGATACGGGTCTTTGAAGGCCCGCACTTGCAGACTACCTATCAGTTTCTACCCACGTGCCATTAGAGAACTTAACTCAAACAGATAACACTACGGGCAATGCTACACAATTCGGGGTGCATATACAAATTTGTCTGCTAGAATGTGCAATATAATGTGCATTTTTTATTATCTATTACTTATTTTATGCATTGATCTTGTAGTAAATGTAAATGCGAGAGTAAATGGTTGTTTGTGTTATTATGTTTTCTTTTTTTAATCTTTTTATCCTGTGTCTTTTATTGTTTACCAAGGGGATGCACATGAAATTTCGTTGCACAGTTGATGTGCAATGACAAATAAATGTTTTTGATTTGATTTGATTTGATTTGAGGTAGGTATTTTACACAGATAGTGGTAGGTGCTGCCAGGTAGGTCGTGGAAGAAGATACAAGCGTAAATCAAATCATTTAAAAGGCATTTTGAACAGGCATATGCACCGACAGGGAATAGAGGGATATAAGCCATGTGCAGGTAAATGGGATTAATTAGATTGGCATAATGGTCGTAAATTCATGTTCATAGGTGATAGTAGCAGAATTCGGCCATTCGGCGTATCCATTCTACTCCGCCATTCAATCGTGGCTAATCTATCTCTCCCTCCTTACCTCATTCTCCTGCCTTCTCTCCATAACACTTGACACCCATACTAATTAAGAATCTGTTTATCTCTGGATTAAAAATATCTATTGACTTGATCTCCGCAGCCTTCTGTGGCAATGAATTCCACAGATTCACCACCCTCTGACAAGATTTTTTCCCTCATATCCTTCCTAAAGGAGCGTCCTTTAATTCTGAGGCTATGGTCTCTGGTCCTGGACTCTCCCACTAGTGGAAACATCCTCTCCTCATCCACTCTATCCAGGCCTTTCACTAATCAGTAAGTTTAAATGAGGTCCCCCTTAAACTCAGCGCAGACATTGTGGGTAGAGGGGCCTATTCCAGTAGCGTATTGTTCCATGTTCTACAAATAGTAGCACAGGGCCTTTCCATCCAACTGAGAAGCCATACAAAGCCTCAATTTAACACCTCATCCACAGAAGGATACGTCCAACTGGGCAGCACTGTTGCGCTTTTGTGCTAAATTTGATTTTTGAGTTTGAGGCAAACTACTAAAAGCTAACAAGGTATAAGATGAATGCTGCTTAAGAATCACATCAGAAAATACAAAGGAGCCACAAATATCAGAGAAAGGAATGGTACTGATGATTATTGATTTGCCTGTGACAACAAGTAAATGCCAAATCCCACTGATTTCTTTTATCCTCCCTTGATCAATCATTTAAGCCTTTCTAACCTGTGGCTCACAGATTCTCTGCAATCTACAGTTTTCAAATGTTACATTCATTATTTACTCAGTGCATTAAAAACCATTAACACTCCATTGCTAACACACCTTTAAATTAGCCCTATATTATTGTGCCTGAAGAAGCAAGGGATTTCAATTAGCCAGTAAATGACTGGCATCAGAGCCTGCAAATGGTTAACTCATTTTCTCATGTGTCGAAGAGCTGTAGTTAACTGATAATTTAATCGACATTCTGTCTGTAGGAAATCGACTGATTGGAGCTAATAACGAGAGGAAATTGATTTTTCCTTCTTTTAAAGTCGGTGCTATCAACTTATTGTAACCATCACTCAAATGTTCAGGCACGGGTGCTGGAAACTTGTTAAAGCTGGATAATTGCTCATCATGGCTCCTTTAGAATTAGGAAATGTTGATTTAACTCATAGGTCAGGCTAGTTGGATTGACGTTAAAGGATTGTACAAATCATCAGTCTATTCTTTACAGATTTTGAGGTATGCGTAATATGCTTTACAATACATTTGTTCCCCTGGTGATCGAAGTGTGTCCTGACCTGAACCATTGCCTGTTCATTTCCCTCCACGGATGTTGCCCCACCCGCTGAGGTCCTCTGGCATTTTGTGCTTTGATCTAAGAGTGTGTGTAGGCATTTATGTTACTGTGCATGTGGGGCGAGTCTATTCACTTACGTAAGCTTTGGTGGTAGGGGAGGGGTAGATATTTATTTTATAGTGTTTTCAAAAGCATTAATTTTAAATGGCATGTCAGTCAGACCTAAAAAGGAAAGGATAACTGAAAAGTTAATGCACAATTTTAAGCAATGCAAAGTTGAAGTATTTTCTTCTCCCTCTTGTCGAATCTTCTTTACCCACAATTAAACTTTATTCCTAACTATTACAGTAATACAATCAGGACATACATTCTCAATTTGCCTGAAAGTCGCGTATATGTAACCTTCAGCCTATGATTTTCCCTGATAACAATAGGCGGCTTAGTGGTGCGGCTGGTAGAGCCGATACCTCACAGCTCACCGGAGACCAGGTTTCGATCCTGGCCTCGGGTGCTGCCTACGCGGAGTTTGAATATCAAAACTGCAGGTCTGGTCCAAAGCTCATGATCTATCATAAAGCCATAAGAATAAAACAGCATGGAAACGACCCTCCAAGCCTTCTGTGTATCTGCACAAGTGTATTTTAAATATTAGTAACAAGGAACTGCAGATGCTGGTTGACCAAAGAAAGGCACAAAGTGCTGGAATAACTCAGCGGATCAGGCAGCATCTCTGGAGAAAAAGGATGGGTGACATTTCGGTTCAGGTCATGGGTCCTGAACTGAAGCATCACCTATCCATGTTCTTTAGAGATGCTGCCTGGCCCGCTGAGTTAATCCAGCATTTTGTGTCTTTTAAATATTGTTGTTGTACCTATCTCAACCACTTTCTCTGGCAGATTGTTCCACGCACCCATCACCCTCATAAGACATTGCACTGCAGGTCCCTTTAAAATCTTTCCCATTAACTATAAGTCTACAACCTCTAGTTTTTGCTTTCCCTTCCATGGGAAAAAATACTTTAGGGATTCACATTATATATGCCCCCCATGATTTTATCAGGCAGCATTAATCCTAATTAACTGAATGACTCTATGAACCTGACACTTTTCAGACCTGCACTAACTACCACATGTACTTCAATGCATAAGAAAAATCCATGTAAAATCCATGTACCTGTCCAAATGTGTTTTAAACTTTGTGATAGTGCCTGACTCAACTACCTCTTCGGACAGCTTGTCCCATATACCTACCAACCTTTTGAGTAAAAAAAAGGTGCCCCTCAGGTTCCTATTAAGGATCTCCCCCTCGCCTTAAACCTATGTCCTCTTGTTCTTGATTCTCTCTTGATAAATATCATTATGACTATGAGTGATTGGATAGGACCAAGGTGGGAGAAGCATGGCTATGGCAGGTGGTGGGATCCCGTTGAAGCTAGCGGAAGGAATATTCTGGATACTGAGGGTCCACTAATTTTACTGATTGGTGAACGGCGAGGACCAGGGGAACTCTATCTCTGTTCTGTCCGTGGAGACGGGGGGCTTGAGAACGGACATGCCAGAAATGGAGGAAAAGTACATGAAGGCTTCATCAGCCATGGAATAGGTTTGCCATGTCTCCAGCTAGTAGAACTGCTAGCGTACAGCTGTAGTGGCCCAGGTATGATCCGGATCTCCAGGGCTGTGTGGAGTTTACATGTTCACCCCATGACTGTCTTGGGTTTCTTCTCACATCGAATATACATGGAGATAGGTTAACTCTCCACTGTAAATTGCCCCAAAATATAGGTAAGCGACAGGAAAAACAAGGAGAATTAATCTTTCCAAAGTCTTTCCACTGACCGATTAGCACACAACAAAAGTTTTTCACTGTACCCCGGTACATATGACAATAAACTAAACTAAATTAATAGGCAGAAGATAGACACAAAATGATAGCATAACTCAGCGGGACAGGCAGCATCTCTGGAGAGAAGGAATGGGTGACGTTTCGGGTTGAGACTGAGAGGCAGGGGATAAGAAATCTAAAGATATGGAAGGGTAAGGTTTAAAAATGACAAATCAAAGCAGATGATGATAAGGAAATGTAGACTGGTTCATCGTTAGTTGATGGGGAAGGTTGGCATACAATGAGTAATATTTAATCAGGAGAACAGTAGAACTAGTCAGAGAACTAGGATGGGGGATGGACAGACAGAGACAGAAAGCAAGGTTTACTTGAGTCAGAGTCAGAGAACTCAATGCTGATTCTGCTGAGTTGTAAGTTGCCCAAGCATAATAAAAACATGGGCTAGAACAGATTACGGAGAAATATGTGGGGGAATGAGACAGATGGGATCTCTCTGAAAGCCACCAGAGATTTGATGAGCCAAATGATCTTTTGTGTCAAAAAGAGGAATTCCCTTTCCCGTTCCCAGTCAAAGTGGAGAAGGAACATTTGCAGTAATGGCATTGCAAACCTTAAGGCCAATGTATTAGAAGCATATGGAAGCCCAGGAGTGGTGATGGAGGCAGCAGATCCCCACATAGACCGCTCACTGCCTTCTGCTCTATCTGTGATTCCCACATCAGCCTCATCAGTCACCTGAGAATCTACAAAATTGTATACAGCCTAGTCATCTTTAATCACAAATTTCTGGGGTAACTCAGCAGGTCAGACAGCATCTCTGAAAAACATGGGTAGGTGATGTTTCAGGCAGGGACCCTTATAACTCAATGAGTCAGGCAGCATCTCTGGAGAAGATGGGTCAGTGACGTTTTGGGTTGGGACCCTTCTTCAAAAAGTCTAAAGAAAAGTCCCACCTGAAACATCACCTATCCATGTTCTCCAGAGATGCTGCCTGGCCCGCTGAGTTACTCCAGCACTTAGTTTGGTTTATTTAGTTTACTGTCATGTCTATGGAGGTACAGTGAAAAGCTGTTGTTGAGTGTTATCCAGTCAGCAGATAGACGATACTTGATTACAATAGAGCCATTTACAGTGTATAGAGAGATTTAAGAGTGTGGAGCGATTATAATATGAGTTTGTAGATCTGCTTCTGTGGCTAGCACACAGATAGTTGCCTAGGTTGGACACCATCTTGGAAAGTTGTTTGTGTCTTTTTTGTAGTAAACCAGCATCTGCAGTTCCTTGTGGCTTTAATTAGGCATGTTACAAAACTTACCTTTAGCAGAGCTGCAGTTCTGCCACTGGCCGTGTGCGCGACTTTGGTGCCCTTAAGGGGGGGGGGGGGGGGGGTGGGGTTAAAATACAGTTTTCCCCTACCTTCCGGAGTTATATTTTCTCGGGGAGCGAGCTTTTACTGAAGATTCGTTCCGACTGCCGGTATGTGAATTTTTGTTTATAATCGCACGACTATTTCAGCACTGGAGTAAAATAAAAATTAGCTTCTAATGCCGTGAACGCCGACAACGGGGAAGGATTTCACGTAGGGGACAGGTAAAGGAAAGCCGTTTATTTTTTACATATAAACTTGCTTGTTAAGATGACCTTAGTCAAACTTTCATGTTGCGAAATGGTGATTTATTCCCCATACGAACTGACAGTATTTTTCCTGCCGATATGGGGTTTAAATTCACCGCAACTGCAACGTTCCAATCCATCACGTTCCAGAAAAACCCACTCGCAAGCTGATTTAAATGCCCATTAATTTACAGGCATTAAACACTAAATTCCTTCAATTAGGCCTATAAATTCATGACAATGAGATTTAATAATGATGTTGTATTGTGAATTTCATTTCGGAGTCACGTGAGTGACTTCGTGAAGAGCCCGCCGGCGCGCATGCTCGACATATCGTCGTACCGCGTTGCTGCGACGGCTGGCGGTGGAGCGCGCTCCTCGCCAGCCCTTCATAAGGGGCCACGGAGGTAAGTATTCTAACTTTAGTTGGTGGTCCTTGTTGTCTGATTATGTCTTGCAGCAAGGACATGGATGGGAGTTCGAAGGGCCGGAGGACGTCAGGACGAGTTCGCCGGTCAACAGTTCCGGGGCCGTTACCATCGGCAGTACCTGCAGCGCAGGCCGGGACTCAGGCGGAGATGTGGGTAAGCCCTGTGTTCACAGGTCCAGATCCGCCAGCACACCACAGCTCGGAGGAGTTCGACGAGGAGGAGTGTGGTGTGCCGCCAGAGCAGGGGGACCCTGCCATGGCAGTCAGGTCGTCAGCGGGCTCGCTGGCGGCCTCGAGCAGGGCACGTGCCGTTGCACGGCCTGTTCCACTCAGCCCTCCGAGAAGGGGGAGGGCAGGAGCCCAGAAGCCTAACCCTGTCAGGGCTAAGGCATTGCCTGCCGCGGAGGAGCGGTCAGGTTCCAGGGCGAGACCCGGGGTGGCTGTGAGGTCCAGCCGGCACACCCCGACTCTCGACGCCGGGACGGGTCGGTCGAGTCGGGTTTCGTCACGGTCGCCGAGCCCCCCATGGATGGGTGGGCGAGACCATGCGTCGGCAACGTCCACGATGTGGGCGGCCGACAAGACTGCGCGGGCCCCAGGCAGCCATGCTTCGGCTGGTGCCGACACCTCGCCGCGAGTGCCCTTAGTGGCAGCGGCTTCAGCTCCCGCTAAACGGAGGCGGTTGAACACGCCCGCGCAGGAATCGCGCAGTTTCGCCTCGGCGGCTGTTAGCGACAACTACCGGCACCGGCAGGGCCTCGACGAGGTGCGGGCCGATGACAGGAGCCCGGTTTTCTTTTCAGAGCCAGAGGACTCCGACCACCTGAGTGTTCAGGGTGAAGGGCGTATTGACCGTATGGAGCGGCTGCTGGAGCTCCTGCTTCAACGTCAACATCAGCAGGGCAGCAACAGGCACAGGGCGTCTTCACCAACATCTACTATCAGCCTGGAGCAGCAGGAGGAGGAGGTTCTGGTGGAGCCTGTACCACCTCCGTTGGAGGTGCCAGCGGAGGAACTCTTGGATGTGGCGACCAAATTCGCGGCCCCACATACGGCTGGTCTTCCTCTAAATACAAAGCTGGCAGCCACAGTAGACTTTCTTAATAATCAGGTGCTGCAGGAAGAAGTCCTCATCCAGGCTATGAGCCGTCACAAGGCTCCATCAAACTGCAACTCCCTCAACGTGCCTGTGGTCAATACGCCAATATGGGGCAACATCAGTGCGGCTATCCGTCAACAGGAGCTAAAATTGCAGCGGATCCTGAAACTCCTCACGGCCGGTATTACCGCCTTTGCGCGGTCGGTGGACGGGGACGAACTGAATTTGGACCAGGAAGATGCTCTGGCCTTATTGTGCGCGACCCAGCACGAAATCAACGGGTTTCGCAAAAACAGCATCCGCCCAGCACTCAACCCGAAGTTTGCAGGATTGTGCAAACCGCCGCCGCCGCCGCCGCCCCGTCAGCTCTTTGGTGAGGACCTCTCGAAGAGAGTCAAAGAGCTTGACGAACAAGCCAAAACGGTGGGGATCATGCGCTCTCAGAGTGCCCCCACACCGTCAGGCTCAAAAGCTCCATACATTCGCTCACGAGGGTCGGCCAGTGCCTCGACGAGGACTCACCCTCTAGCTCCACAACGACAACAGCACCAGAACCAGCACCAAGGGTCTTTTTTAGGACAGGGTCGGCAGAGACCTTTGTGGAAATCGAAGACGCCGCGCCCTCAAGCCAACCCAGCACCTCCACGGCCACCCACACGTGTCAAGGACCGCCGGTAACCACGGAGGTGAGGGGGTCTGGTTCTCTTTTTTCTCTCTGTTTAACTTCCCATGTTGGTGGTCGTTTACGGTTGTTTTTGGATGCATGGGGTAATTTTACTGGTGATGAGTATGTGTTGCGGAATATTCGGGGGCATAAAATTGAGTTTATTAATGGCGACATTCCTCCATCCCAGCACATGCCTGGTCGTACGTTCAAATTGTCTGCTGCAGAACAGGCAGCAGGTTACAAGGAAATTTTAAGTTTGGAACAGAAGGGTGTGATTGAGAAAACGGTGCATGAACCAATTGAATTTGTTTTGAACATATTTACTAGTCCTAAGAAGGATGGAGGCTGTCGTGTCATTATTGATCTAACCCGTTTGAATACGTTTGTAACATATACTCATTTTAAAATGGATACGTTTGAAACAGCCAAATCATTGATTTCTCATGGCTGCTTTATGGCATGCATTGATTTGAGGGATGCATATTATTCAGTATCCATCCAGAAAGATGATAGAAGGTTTTTGAAATTTATCTGGATGGGGCAACTTTGGCAGTATAAGGCTTTGCCTAATGGGCTTACTACAGCCCCTAGATTGTTCACTAAATTGGTGAAGCCAATCATGGCTTATTTGAGACAACGACATCATATAGTTATGGCCTATTTAGATGATGTCTTTATTGTGGGCCACACCCTGCAATTGGCTGAACAGGGTGTTGCAGCTGCTGTCAATATATTTCAACAATTAGGATTCATTGTCCATCCAGAGAAATCGAAGGTCTGCCCTGCCCAGGTAATTAATTACCTAGGGTTCACGGTGAACTCAATGAGCATGAGGATAACTATACCAATTAACAAAATTGAGGAAGTCACTCAGGTGTGCAGAGATTTAATTGGCACCAATATACCATCGATTCGGCATACAGCCACAGTAATTGGCAAGCTAGTGGCTTTGTTTCCGGCAGCACGATATGGACCTTTGCATTATCAGAATTGGCAAAGAGCTAAAATTACTGCGTTAAAACGGAACGCTGGTCATTACGATCGATCAATGCAGCTGCCGTCCGAAGCGATAACTGAGTTGCAATGGTGGGTGTATCACATTAGCAACTCATTCAAGCCTGTTAGGGAGGCTAATCCGGTGGTATATTTACAGACTGATGCAAGCTCCGATGGCTGGGGAGCTACTGATAATTGCTCTAGTTGTGGGGGCAGATGGGACACCCTAGAGTCATCGATGTTGTTGACTCAAGGGATTAACTATTTGGAGTTGCTGGCAGCATTCCACGGACTTCGTGCATATTGTTCCAAGCTTGTTGGAGCACACGTCCGTCTCCAAATAGACAACACCACAGCTGTGGTATATTTAAACCATATGGGTGGTACCAGGTCAGTTTCGTGTGACAAATTGGCTAACTCAATTTGGCTCTGGTATGTTCAAAGAGACATTTGGATTTCAGCTACCTATTTGCCAGGTGAGCTTAATACTGTGGCGGACACCAGGTCACGCAAATTTAATGACAATATTGAATGGATGTTGCATCCTGAGATTTTTTCTAAAGTCACAGCCAAATTTGGTAAACCGGACATTGACCTTTTTGCGTCACGGTTAAACCATCAGGTACCAGCCTACGTTTCATGGGAACCAGATCCTGGGGCAATAGCGCTAGATGCATTCTCGCTGGACTGGGGGAATTGGTTTTTCTATGCCTTCCCTCCGTTTTGCCTCATCAGTCGGGTATTGCGAAAGATTCAGGCAGATGCTGCCAAGGGCATCCTTATTATACCCGACTGGCCCACACAGCCTTGGTATCCGGTGGTCTTTGACATGCTCAACGAACCCTGGGTCCTTTTGAAGGGTTGCCCACAATTGGTTACTCACCCTGTCTCAGGGGAGCCACATCCCTGCCATGGCTATTTAAATTTTTTGGCTTGCAGGTTCTGAACAGGCCGTTAGTCCAATACGGCCTCTCGGCTCGGACCATGGATACCATTGGGGCGTCGTGTCGAGAGTCCACAAGGCAAAGATACCGCTCGCATATTAAGAAAGTGGGAAGCCTACTGCAGCCACTCTCGCATCACGTACGATGACGTGACAATAACCGACGTCCTGGAATTCCTCGCGGGGTTGCACCATGATGAACACTTAAGTTACAGTGCCATCAACAGCGCCAGAAGTGCGCTCTCATTCTACCTCAATATTGAGGTAGGATCCAACAGGCTAGTGTCCAGACTCATGCGGGGTATATTCAATATGAATCCGCCTACACCACGCTATAATATCACCTGGGATGTCAGGGACGTATTAACCCTGCTCAGGACGTGGTCTCCCATGGAAGGGCTCCAACTGGACCAACTCACCATGAAGCTGGTGATGTTACTAGCGCTGACTTCAGCTCAGAGGGTACAGACACTACACAAACTTCGTGTCGACAGAATGACATCTACCCCTACAGAAGTAGTATTTTTCATTGACGAGCTACTAAAGCAGCATAGACCTGGGTGCACAGGGCTGCAGCTGAAGTTCCCGGCATACCCCGCAGATGCTAGGCTATGTTTAGCCTCACATATCCGCCACTATGTCAACGTGACGGCACGCATCAGAGGAATGGAGAGATACCTGCTTGTCACTCATAAGAGACCTCATCATCGAGTGACAGTCCAGACGATATCCAGGTGGCTTTGAGTCGTCTTGGGTAAGTCAGGTATCGACACTAATGTGTTCAAGTCTCATTCCACCAGGGCTGCATCAACGTCAGCGGCGAGGGTCATGGAGGTGCCCATGGACCAAATTCTCGCCACAGCAGGATGGGCTAATGAAGCTGTGTTCCAGCGTTTTTATAACAAACCTGTTGCTGCTCCTCTACAGTTCGCAGAAGCCGTGCTGAATGCAGGTCAAGAACGTGGAGATGTCCCCGCATGAGGGGTTTTGATTTGTTATTAATAAATATGCTCTTGTTTTGCAGTATGAACTATTGAGCAAGTTTGTTCCTCCCATCCATCCCTGGTAGTGGTGTGTCAGCATGGACGTGGTCCAGGGCGTGTCATCACAGAAGCTTTGAAGTCTTCATGAAATCACTCACGTGACTCCGAAATGAAATAGTAAGATTGAACGAGAACTTACCAGTTCGAAGGTTGATCTTTATTTTATGAGGAGTCGAAGTGAGGGATTTCGTGCCCTCCTCGCCCAACCCTCAGTCACCTTCATCTGGTAATCTTAGTCAATTCAATCATACTATGCGAAGTCATTTCTATTGTTGGTTCTGTGATTCCACGCCGCTACTTTGAAGTATGTCGAGCATGCGCGCCGGCGGGCTCTTCACGAAATCCCTCACTTCGACTCCTCATAAAATAAAGATCAACCTTCGAACTGGTAAGTTCTCGTTCAATCTTACTATTCTTGTGTGAATGTTATTTGGACACTTAGGCTTTTTTAAAAAATGTTAATATTTTCTTCAGAAATGGATAGATGTTTAGATCTAATAATTGCATTTTGTAATTAGCTACAATTGGGTAACTAACTAATTATATGCTTTAATTTCAGGTCATCCAAGTAAAATTGTTTAATATTTGTTTCAGAATGCTATAATCTATAATAACTGAAAATTTCTTTCAGTTCTCTAAATTTTTAAGAAAGTTATGGGCTTTTGACTGTCCTCGATCACAACTTTTGTGTTAAGTCAATGGAAAGGCAATAGGGAACAAGATGCTAATATCTGAGTATGAAAATGGCCATAACTTTTTTAATACTGAAGACATGAAAGAGAATTAGGTGACAAATTAAACTTCTTTTTATACTTTATCTGATGGGATAAATTGCAGACTTGATTTTTTAAATCTCAACATTTTGTAACATTGCCACTTTAATAACTAGGGACTACCTAAGGAGACAGCAATAGTGAAAGACAGTTTGTGCATAGCCAACTCACAAAATACTGCAAGCAGATGATGACAGGCAATTTTTTCCAAGCATATCGATTCAGGAATTAGCATTGACCAGGGCACAAAGGATACTGTCAAAAAAATGCTGTGGATTCCCTTACCTTGCCTTGAAAGAAAATGCTGTGCCTCTGACTGAAGATCTCATCAGAAAGACAGTTATCAGCTGCAGAGCAGCAGCAGAATGCCAGGTTAGAATTCTGGATTAAAAAATGTTAAGAATTACTTTTAAAAATGAAAGAGACAAAAGTAGGCATAAGTGAATGTGCTATTTAATCCTTTCTAAATCTCCCCATAAATATCCGTTTCTTTTCACCTATACAAAAGTATAAAAGGTTAACAATCATAGTTATTACAAAGGCAACAATATCACCCACAGCAGAAGCATTTTATAGTAATTGCCTCCACCAATTCAAATGACTTTTTGACGTTTAAAATGCAGAGCTCTGTTAACATTTCTCTACTGAGATCGGTTAATTTAAGGACACAGCACCAGGCAATAAATAACGGAGTCTAACCACATACAAAAGACACATAATTACGTTGATTTAAGTCGGGAGCAAAGTACTTATCTTTTAACAGGGCCAGGAAATTTTCAGACAGGGTTACTGCAGCTTTGAAGTCAAAATGCAACCATTACTAACATTTGTTTTTCTGTCTGGATGTGTTATTTACTTATCATCTGGGTTTCATGTACATTTATTATTCATGCAGAATAATTTTGGACCCCACAATGTGACAGTGATAGTTAGTAGTTGCTGACTGCTTCAACAATGTTGTCCGGTGGTTCATTTGCATAAAAGGCTATCGACGTTGACACCTTCAGAGTGAAAATTGGCATGAAGAACAAAACTGGATATTCGAATTAAAAAACATAAAACACTGTAAATGCTCTGCAGAGGTGGACAGAAATCATTAGATGTAATTATGATACTAGAGTCACAAATGACAGCAGATGCTATGGAGTTATTTATTCATACAGCACGGAAACAGGCCCTTCAGCCTAACTTGCCCATGTAATTCCAACATGCCCCTTCTGCATTAAGGGCCTGTCCCACCAGCATGCAACTCTATGCGATGAACGCGATCAAACTAGAAGCGGGGGCCGCGCGGAGGTCGGGTGATCCCCTGTACAGGGCCGTTCCCACCAGCATGTGCCTGCATGCAGCAAGCGCAACCAAACCTGCAGTAGGGGCCGCGCGGAGGTCGGGTGAGTGGCGCAATGCGGTGCATAGTGAGGCGAACTTTGAGCGAAGTCCAAGGTAAGTTCGCCAGGACAGAGAGGGGCACACAGAGAGGGGCACAGAGGCACACACACAGAGGGCCACGGAGCCACACACATAGAGGGTCACGGAGGCACTTACAAATAGGTTCACGGAGGCACGATGTCAGGGCGGTGTGTAAATGTCGAGGCGACTGCGAGCCGACAAGCCGTTGCCGCGCGGAATTTTTGGACATAGTCAGTTTTTCAGAGCCCTGCGCGGTGTCGGGACGAACTCGGGACAAACTCCGCACAATTCCGCACGGCTCCGGCGATCGAAGTGGGACCGGCCCCGCGACGCCGGACGGCTCAAGCGACCACGTTAGGTCGCGCTAATCACATAGAGTTGCATGCTGGTGGGACAGGCCCTTTAGTCTCATCTATCTGCATTTTGTCCATCTCCTTCTAAACCTATCCTATCCATATACCTGGCCAGATGCTATAATCTTGAGCAAAGATCTGACTGTCACTGGCTGGTTAGCACGCAACAAAAGCTTTTTACTGTACCTTCATACAAGTGATAATTAACTAAACTGTACTACAAGAGAAACACTAAATGATACAGGGTTTTGTCTCGTGACATCGAGCATCCCTCCACAGGCTTGGCTGCAAAGCCAAAATAAAAACTGGGGCTGCTGGAAACATTCAGCAGGCAGGCAGCATTTGTGGAAAGAGGAATAAGGTTAATCTTTCAGGTCCAAGATCTTATGACAGAACCTAGAAAGAGAGAAAACCGGTTTGTTTTCATTTGCCGAAAGAGTGGGGAAGGGATGAGTGGAAGAAATGGAATAGTTCTGAAAGGGTGAAACAGGTTCATGTGACAGTTAGAAACTGATATTATTCAGTTTATTTACTTAGTTTAGTTTATTGTCACTTGTACCGAGGTACGGTGAACACTTTTTGATGCGTGCTAACCAGTCAGTGGAAGGACTATACATGATTACAATCGAGCCGTCCGCAGTCTAAGGATACAATATGAAGGGAATAATGCTTAGTGCAAGATAAGGTCCAGTAGAGTCCAATTAAAGTTAGTCCGAGGGTCTCCAATGAAGCAGATAGTGGCTAAGGACCGCTCTCTAACTGTTGACAGGATTGTTCAGTTGCCTGATAACAACAGGGAAGAAACTGTCCCATGCTTCTTGTCTGTGTACGTGTTGCTAATAACAGTGTTGTGTGACAGGTACAGCAGGCCAGACCATATTCATGGTAATAAATCTGGACTCAGGCAGAAACATCTCAAAAATAGTAGGACGGCACAACAGTGCATCTGGTAGAGCCACTGCCTCGCTGCACCAGAGACCTGTTTCGACCATGACCGCAGGTGCTGTTCTGTTTCCAATTTCTCCCACATCCCAGAGACATTGGTAGGTTAAAAAAAAGGACAAAAAAGTGATGGATTAAGTCAATGTGTCAGGCAGCATCTCAGGTGAACATGGATAGGTGGCTTTTCAGGTCGGGAATCTATCTTTGGTGCGGCACTGTGGCACTTGCCGAGTTTGATTCCAACTACGGGTGCTGCCTCTACAGAATTTGTACGTTTTCCCTGTGACCACATGGGTTTTCTCCCAGATCTTCGGTTTCCCCCAACACTCCAAATACGGACAGGTTTGTAGGTTAATTGGCTTGGTATAAGTGTAAATTGTCCCTAGTGTGTGTAGGATCTCTGGTCAGTGTGGACTTGGTGGGCCGAAGGGCCTGTTCCCATGATGTATCTCTAGACTAAACTAACGTTTTATCTGGTAGGTTAATTTGTCTCTGAAAATTGCCCCTAGTGTGGAGGGAACGGATGAGAAAGGGGGATAACATAGAACTGGTGAGAAATGGTGATCGATGGTCGATGTGCACTCTGTGGGCCGAAGGGACTCATTCTATGCTGTATCTTTAAACTAAACTAACATTTAAAAAAAACCTTACAAAGAAAGATGTATTCAGTGAAGATAATGGGTTCCCAGCTATAATGCAAATTAGAGAAGTATGTCTTCAAATAACAGAGTTATGAAGCCAGTAGTTAATGGTGATGTTTCGGATCAAGACCCTTCAGACCTCTCTGGATAGAAGGAATGAGTGACGTTTTGGGTCAAGACTGAAGAAGGGTCTCGACCTGAAATGTCACCATTCCTTCTATCCAGTGATGCCACCTGTCCAGCTGGGTTACCCTAGTATTTTGTGTCAATCTTTGGTGTAAACCAGCATTTGCAGTTCCTTCTTACACAACATATCCATGATGTTACTCCAGCACTTTGTGTCTTTTTTGCAAACCAGCACCTGCATTTCCGTGTCGCTACATTTCACCAGGTGAGCCAGCCTTGTCAATGTCCTTGCAATTACAACAACAAGTTGCATTGAACATTGCAAGGTGATCCAAGGTAGTTCATAAGATCATGTTTACAGATACAGCATGGAAACAGGCCCGTCAGCCCACTGTATCCGCGCTGACCAATGGTCACCCGTTCACACTTGTTCTATGTTTCACATAATTTCACATCCTACTCACAAGGGGAAATTTATAATGAAATAAAATTAGATTCCTAACTTTGTGAGGATATACAATTAAAAGCTTTGTCGAGAAGATGCTTTTGAGGACTGACTAAAGGAATTCTTCTTCTTCTTGCGTATAGCGTGCACAGCCTAAAGTTGTAGGACAACTTGTTCTATTTGATCTTATTTGATTGTGCACACCAGATTGATTGCATTCATCGAAACAGGGCGGACCACGTGAAGGTTGCAATCTCCCACCCCCTAAATGAATTCCAGAGTGCAGGACTGAAGAAACTAAAGACATGGTTGTCACTGGTGGAACAATAAATCTTGGGAATAAACCATGAAGAGTTGTATGCTCAAGGCAGTTCACAGAAATAAGGAAAAGCAAAGATGGTGGAATATGCTTGAAGCTGCATCTCAAACATTACCAATGTTACTTGCAAACACTGGTGACATTAGTTTTAATTACTGATACATTTTCAGGAGTAGCATAATATGCTTAATTGAATTTGACTTCAAGTGCAAAAGGGGGTCACATAAAGTGTTGTAGACAACATTGAGTATAGAAGTTGGGAGGTCATGTTGCAGTTGTATAAGACGTTGGTGAGGTTGCATTTAGAGTATTGTGTTCAGTAATGGGCAACATGATATAGAAAAGATATTGTCAAGCTGGAAACGGTACAGAAAAGATTTACAAGGATGTTGCCAGGGCTAGAGGGTCTGAGCTATAGGGAGGGGTTGAGTAGGCTGGGACTCTATTCCTTGGAGCAGAGGAGGATGAGTGGTGATCTTATAGAGGTGTATAAGATCATGTGGGGAATAGATCGGGTAGATGCGCAGAGTCTCTTGCCCAGAGTAGGTGAATCGAGGACCAGATACATAGGTTTAAGGTGGAGGGGAAAAAGATTTAATGGGAATCTGAGGAGTAGCATAAAGGGTGGTGGGTGTTTGGAACAAGCTGCCAGAGGAGGTAGTTGAGGCAGACACTATCCCAACATTTAAGAAATAGTTAGACAGGTACATGGATAGGACATGCAATAGAATATGTGGGATGAGTTGCTTGTGAATCATTACCTCACCTGGAATGAACAAACTAGGGAGGCTGAGGGGTGATCTTATAGAGGTGTACAAAATAATGAGAGGAATAGATCAGGTAGTCGCACAGTCACTTGCCCAGAGTAGAGGAATCGAGAACAAGAGGATGTAGGTTTAAGGTGAGGGGAGAAGTTTTTAATAGGAACCTGAGGGGTAGCCAGAGAAAAATAGGATCTCCTCGAATGTTCTGTGCACTCTGAACTTATCATGAAAAATTGCTCCGGTAAGTCATCTCCAGTCTCAACCCGAAACGTCACCCATTCCTTCTCTCCAGTGATGCTGCCTGTCCCACTGAGTTACTCCAGATTTTTGTGTCTATCTTCGATTGATAGTTCTACTGATGCAGAATCAGTCCGTGCCAGTCTACAGAAGGAAAATGGAAAACATCCAGAGCTGGCAAGAGGGAGATAATCTTTGGACTGCATCTTTGCTGGGTCAGATGATGACATCTTCCATTGCCTTATTTTTCACCCCATCAAAAGGGTCACCAATGGTGGAGTTCAACTGGACCATGTGAATTATCACCATGGCTAAATCTCAGCGTAAGCAGCTCATGCCCTGATCTCTCTGCCGACAAGGTCAAGCAGGGAACATAATAGCTGCAAAAACACTTAAGAACCTCAACATCATCCAGCAGAGATAATGCTGAAACTCCCCTTCTACCACAGAACGTTGATGAATGAGGATCCGGGGACATATTTCAGCGTCCACCTTTCTTTAATGGGATTTTTAGCCTTATTTTTCAAGCTTATCCACCCCCACACAGAGTCTGGCTTTTGTCGGCTTCAGATCTGAAGTTGTAACTCTGGGCTTCCTTCCGTGACTTTTGGAAGAGATACCATTCAGCAGAGAAACTAAACTTGAGAGCACAGTTGTTCTCCTGGATGGATTTAAATAAATGTTCTCTTTTGCCCCATGTCAAAATCATGGCTACAGGTGCTGTCTGTGCAGAATTTGTACGTTCTTCCAGGGACCATATGGGTTTTCTCTGGGTGCTCCGGTTTCCTTCTTATTCCAAAGGCATGCAGGTTTGTAGGTTAATTGGCTTTTAACGTGAACGGAGAGAACTAGTGCATGGGGTATCGTTGGTTGGCATGGGCTCGTTGAACCAAAGAGCCTACTTCCTCGCTGTGTCATCTGTTCCAAAGATGAGACTTTTCATTCAAGACATCCAAGATGTTTTCTTTCTTTAGTAAACATGGTTTTCTCCCGGCTGTCATAAATGGAACAAAAAAACCTCTTCACCTGTACCTAACTATTGCCTGACAGGCTATGTCCTGCCCCTCCTCTCTTCCAGCTTTCTCCCCCTCCCCTCAACCCGCCGCCAGAATTACTCTGAAGAAGGGTCCTGACGCGAAATGTCACATATCTATGTTCTTCAGAGATGCTGCCTGACCTGCTGAGCTGCTCCAGCACTGTGTCTTTTTTTAGCATCCGCAATTCCATGTTTCCACACAAAAAGTGAAACAGACAAGGTATAGAAGAAAAAGGTTCCAATGATGCCAAATTATATTTGCGTAGATGGGCAAATGGGTTGGTGTGGTGTGTGGGCCAAAGGACATCTTTTTGTGCTGTAGAACTCTCTGGCTCTGTAAGAACCTCCAAAATCAACTAACCTCCTAGTATCCTGGATAAGAGTATATCCACAGCTAAACACAAAGTGCTGGAAGAACTCTGCTGGCCAGGCAGCATCTGTGGAGGGAATGGACAGGGAACATTTTGGATCTGGACCCTTCTTCAGACTGAAGGATCCTGATCCAATATGTTGTCTGTGCAATCGCTCCACAGATGCTGCCTGACCTGTTGAGTTCCACGTCCAGCCCTTTGTGTTTTGCTCTGGTTCCTAGATGTTTCTTGTATATCTCCAGATAACCACAGCATACTCTCAAAAAACGATTATCTACTTATTTATACTTACATTGGTGCAGGTTTTCCAAATTGTACCAGCAAATGCAACTCATAAAAAGCACATCATTTGCTTTCATCTGATCTGTAATGTTTGGAGGTCTTGGATAGTTGAGTGTAAAAGTTTTCTTTCAGCGGTATCTTCTGGTCATTATCAATATACTTGGATTAGGAATGTATTAATTATACTTTTTACGTCTGTAGTCATTTTGTTACCCTGTAAAATTAATTGGGCTCGAACTTGTCCATCTTAGTGATCTTAATACCATCTTGTCACTAATTGTTATCTTTGGACTTGTCGGTAAATGTCACGAATAGCACGGGAAATAATTAAGGCTTTTGATCACTTTTCTCAGCAGCCATTAACAATTTGCATGTGGTAGATCTATTGGATGTATGATTAATTCATTGTGTCACATTCCCAATTAGCTACTACAAAGACAATCGCAATGAACATGTAAAGTGCATTAGCTAATGAAGTCACTGGCACTTCACATCCAATGACTGAAGAAAGGCTGAGGAACTAAGCAGTCCAGGAATTATACTTCCTTAACAACTTAATACTGTCCCCAACAACTCTTACTAACTTCTACAGATGCGCCGTAGAAAACATTTTGTGGGGATGCATCACAGGATACTTTGGGAACAGCACCATCCAAGACTACGAGAAATTGCAGAGAGTTGTGGACACAGCCCAGACCATCACGCAAACCAACCTCCCTTCTACTGACTCCATTTACACCTCACATTGCCTCGGCAAGGCCAGCAGTATAATTAAGGATGAGTCTCACATGGACACTCCCTCTTCTTCCCTCTCCTATCAGGCAAGAGGTACAGAAGTGTGAAAATGCACACCTCCAGATTCAGGGACAGTTTGTTCCCAGCTGTCATCAGGCAACTGAACCATCCTCTCATCAACTCTGAGCTACCATCATTGGAGACCATCGGACCTTCTTTAATTGGACCTTACTGGACTTTATCTTGCACTCCTCATTCCCTTTATCCCGTATCTGTACACATTGTAATCAGGTACAGTCTTTTCACTAACTGGATAGCACATAAC
This sequence comes from Raja brachyura, assembly GCA_963514005.1. The sequence continues at coordinate 18,086,600 of OY740782.1, forward strand.
AAAAAGCCTTACACTGTAACTGGGTACGAGTGACAATAAATTAAACTAAACTATTTCAAGGAATATTGCACTGTAAAGGGATATGGGCCAAATGCAGGCTAATGGGACTGGTTCAGTTATAAAACCTGGACGGCATTAATGAATTGGATCAAAAAGCCTATATCCAGGTTGTATGAGTCTGTGACTCCATGACTTTAAGCTTCAAATAGATATGGATAATCTAAATGAGTAGGCAACCAAATGGAGGATGAATCAAAATGTGAAAAATAATATCTGCTTTGGTAAAAATTAATAAAAAAGCTGAATGACAACAGAGAGGAAAACATGTACCTTCAAATGGACTTGGGCATCCAGGAATATAATCATTGAAAGTTAACATGCAGATGCAGCGGGCAGTGAGTAGTATGTTGGTCTTCATGCGAGAGCTTAGAGTAAATGTCTTACCATCATTACGTGGGGGGTTTGGTAAGACCACATCTGGAGTATTGTGTACAGATTTGGTCTGTTACCTAAAATAGATATACTTTCCGGAGAGAGAGTCAGCAAAGACTAGACTGGTTCTTGGGATCTGGTCATATGAGGTGTAACTAAGCAACTGGACTCTGATTGTTTAGTATATAAAATAACTGGAATATACAAAATTCTTAGAGAATGTGGCACGGTGGCACAGTGGTAGGGTTGCTGCCTTACAGCGCCAGAGACCCGGGTTCAATCCTGACTACGGGCGTTTATCTGTATGGAGTTTGTACATTCTCCCCGTGACCTGCGTGGGTTTTCTCCGGGATCTCCGGTTTCCTCCCACACTCCAAAGGTGTACAAGTTTGTAGGCTAATTGGCTTGGTATAAATGTAAATTGTCCCTAATGTGTGTAGGATACTGATAATGTGTGGGGATCGCTGATTGATGTTGATTCGGTGCGCCCACGGGCCTGTATCTGTGCTGTATCTCTTAACTAAACTAAACATGACAGAGTAGATATAGGAAGGATGTTTTCCCTCAGCTGCAGATTAGATTATCAGGGATACATCTCAAAATCATTCTTAATGCAGGGGAACTTGCAAGAGATGGTGCTCCTGTGCACTACCTGCCATTGGTGTTTATAGTAAGAGTGATCGTGAATTTAGGGGATGCTGTTGGAGTGTCCAAATAGAATAATTGCAACATATTTTGTAGGTGTTGGCCATGATACAACATTGGTGAATGTAATGAATGTTTAGGCTAATATATGCTAATCAAGTGGAGCGAGTTGCACCCTAGCCACTCCCTCTTCTCCCCTCTCCCATCAGGCAAAGTGTATAGAAGTGTGAAAACGCACCGCTCCAGATTCAGGGACAGTATCTTCCCAGCGGTTATCAGGCAACTGAATCATCATACCACAACCAGAGAGCAGTGCTGAACTACTAACTACCTCATTGATGACCCTAGGACTATCCTTGATTGGACTTTGCTGAATTTACCTTGCATAGAAACATAGAAACATAGAAAATAGGTGCAGGAGTAGGCCATTCGGCCCTTCGAGCCTGCACCGCCATTCAATATGATCATGGTTGATCATCCAACTCAGTATCCTGTACCTGCCTTCTCTCCATACTCCCTGATCCCTTTAGCCACAAGGGCCACATCTAACTCCCTCTTAAATATAGCCAATGAACTGGCCTCAACTACCTTCTGTGGCAGAGAATTCCACAGATTCACCACTCTCTGTGTGAAAAATGATTTTCTCACCTCGGTCCTAAAAGACTTCCCCCTTATCCTTAAATGTAGCACTAAATGTTATTCCCTTGCACTAAATGTTATTCCCTTATCCTGTATCTGTACACTGTAAATGGCTCGATTGTCATCATGCATTGTCTTTCCACTGACTGGTTAGCACACAACCAGAGCTTTTCACTGTAGCTTGGTACATGTGACAATGAACTGAACTGATACATCAGATGATATTGAGTTTCTTAACTTCTTCATAGCCATATCATCATGTTAAGTGGAAGATAATCCATAATTCTTCTAACTTATGGTTTGTAAACCGTGACGAAGCTTTGGCATGTCAGGTGCTGATTCACGAGGAGACCCAACTTCTAAACTGCTCTCAAGCCCAAGTATTTAGGTCTTTAAGCTAGTTTGGGGTTCTGGTCAATAGTAACCTTTAGGATGTTGATGGAGGGAGTCCGGATAATGGCAATGTTGGTGAACAAGAAGTAAATAAATATATTGACCCATGAAAATTGTCCCCAGTGTGTTGGGAATGGATGAGAAAGTGGGAAAACTTAGAATTAGTGTGAACAGATGATTAATGGTCGGCGTTGACTAATTGGGCCGAAGAGGCTGTTTCATGCCCCATCTCTAAACTAAAACTAAACTAAACTGAAACTAAACAAATGGCACGATAACACAGCTGGAGGACCTGCTACTTCAGAGCCCGGTGACCCGGTTCAATCCTGACCTCTAGTGCTGTATCTGTGGAGTTGAGTTTCCTTCCTCTGACCATGGGCTTCTTCTGGACCTTTTGGCTTCCTCCCACACCCAAAACATGTGTGGATTAATAGGTCAATTTTACTGTAAATTGTCCCTACTCTGCAAATGGGTGATAAAATCTGTGGAAAGGTGGTAGGAATATGGGGAGAATGAAGTTGGTGAAATATAAATGGGTCCATGATGATTGGTGAAGATATGTTGAAACAAATAATCTCTTATCCAAGATGGAAAACTCTCTGACTTTGTGACAAAGGTATTTAGCCTCTGGAGATAATTATTATCAGGCATGGTGTGTTGCGAGTATTATTTTCACATCTGAATTATGTCTATGAATATTGTTAAGTTCTAGCCTTATAAGCTGCTTCATTCTCTGCATAGATGCAGATGGAACTAAACATTGTTCTATCATCAGAAAACATCCTCACTTCTAACTTTATGATGGAAGGAAGGTCATTTCTGGAAATAAATAGGCCCATATATTGCCCTGAGGAGTTCTTGTAGAGATGCCCTGGGGTTGTGATGATTGGCCCCAACAATGACCACCATCATCAGTTACATAAGGTATGAATCCAACTCTAGGAACTTTATTCATTTTGATGTCCATTGACTTCAGTTTTACCAGGGTCCATGACGCCACACTCAGTCAAATGATAAGGCACGGTGGCGCATTGGTAGAGCTGCTGCCTTACATCGCCAGAGATGCAGGTTCATAAGTTCATGTTCATAAGCGATAGGTCATAAGGCATAAATGATAGGAGCAGAATTAGCACATTTGACCAATCAAGTCTACTCTGCCCTTCAATCATGGCTGATCTATCCTTTCCTTTAAACCCCATTCTCCTGCCTTCTCCCCATAACTCCTGACACCCATAAAAATCAAGAATCTATCTGCCTTAAAAATATCTATTGATTGGCCTCCACAGCCTTTTGTGGCAATTAAATCCACAGATTCACCACACTCTGACTAAAGAAATGTTTCCTTGTCTCCTTGCTAAAGGAACACCCTTTAATTCTGAGGCCATGACCTCTGCTCCTGGACTCTCCCACAAGTGGAAACATCTTCTCCACATCCACTCTATCCAGTTCGATCCTGACTACAGATGCTGTCTGCACTGAGTTTGTACGGAGTTCTACCTGTTCTACCTTTTCTCCGCGTTCCTCCCACACTCCAAATTTAAAGGCTAATTGTCTTCTATAAATTGTAAATTGTCCCTAGTGTATAAGATAATGTTCATGTGTGGGGTGATCGCTGGTCAATGCGGACTTGGTGGGCCGAAAGGCCTGTTTCCACTCTGTTTCTCTAAAGTCTAAATGTCAAATGTCTAAAGTCTACAGTCTAAAGATTCCTTGATATCAAATAAACTCACTCTCACCTTTACCTTTACTGTTCAGACATGAGAATTGACAGGGCCGTGATTTGTTATTTTTGAATTGCCGTATTTTTATAACCAGGTTTTTTTACCTTGGAAATCTTTCAGTTTGATAGGCAAAGGTCTACTGAAATTATTGACGTTGGATTACCATTGGTTGCCATTATACGATACGATAGAATTTTATTTTTCCCAGGAGGGAAATTAGTCTGCCAACAGTCATAAAACCCAACAAGATACATGAAACATGAAATTAAAGTGACGAGTGGAAAGTCCAGGATTGGCGATGTACAAAGATTGGGGGGAGGGGGGTCAGTCTACCCCTCAACAGAAGGGGGAGGAGATTTACAGTATCTATTTCACTTGGCATGTCAATGCATTGAGTCTCTTCTCAAGGTCACATAGAAGAAAGGGACTTGGCTGGTGACTGGCACGTATGACGATAGAACTTTATTTATCCCAGGAGGGACCAGTGTTTGATTGTGAACCAGGCTCAATTGGCTACCATGTACATTTTATTGAAGATGTTTGGTTGACCACCCTGCCTCAGGTCAATGTGGCTGGTCTTGATTGATCCTGTTCTAGGCTCATCTCTAGCTCTTCATTCCCCCTCCATCACCCCTACCCTCTCCCTACTTTCATTCAGTCTGAAGAAGGGCCCCGACTGAAACGTCATCAATCCATTTTCTCCAGAGAAGCTGCCTGACCCGCTGAGTTACTCCAGCACTTTGTGCCCATTGTTGGTATAAACCAACATCTGCAGTTCCTTGATTCTACTCTTGTTAAATCTTACCTTTTGTCTTGTATTTATGAGCTGCCATGGGTGAGGAAGGAGAGGTCATGTTGTCTGACCTTCAGTTGTTGAGAGGTTTACTGTAGCCCACACTGTGTACAGGGTGGCCACGGAGCATGTTGTGATCAGCAATACGGCTCTGGGCTGTTCGTCTAGCCCTTTGTTTTCCACTTTTACCTTTGATGTTATATCTTGAATCAGATTTAACAATAAATATTACATGCTATTAACGAAGATGCCTCACAAACTATAGGTATTAACACATTCTTCACCCGTGGCTAAACCATGCCCATGGAGCGGGATACAATAAACCATCAGTCAGAGTAGTTTAGTTTAGAGATACAGCTTGGAAACAGGCCATTCGGCCCACAGAGTCCGCATTGACCAGCACTATCCTACACACTCTAGGGCCAATTTGCATCTATACCAAGCAAATTAGCTTACAAGCCTACATGTCTTAGGAGTGTGGGAGGAAAACAAAGCTCTCGGAGGAAACCCACTTGGTCACGGGGAGAACGTACAAACTCCGTAGAGTCAGCACCCATAGTCGGGATCGAACCCGGGTGTCTGGCACTGAAAGCGCTTTAAGGCGGCAACTCTACCGCTGCACCATCATGCCACCTCAAGAAGAGTTTCAACCAGAAACGTTGTCTATTTCCTTTGCTCCATAGATGCTGCCTCACCCGCTGAGTTTCTCCAGCATTTTTGTCTCCCTAGTGCCACCTCAAGTGTTGTAGAATTTGAGAGGTCATGTTGCAGTTGTATAAGACGTTGGTTAGGCCATATTTAGAATATTGTGTTCAGTTCTGGGCATCATGTTATAGGAAAGATGGTGTCGAGCTGGGAAGGGTTCAGAGAAGATTTATGAAGATATGGCCAGGACACGAGGGTGTGAGCCATAGGGAGAGATTGAGTAGGCTGGGACTTGGAGTGCGGGAGGTTGAGGGGTGATCTTATAGAGGTGTATAAAATTATGAGAGGAGTAGATCGGGTAGATGCACAGAGGCAATGTGAGGGGTAACTTTTTTACACAAAGGGTGATGGGTATAGAACAAGCTGCCAGAAGAGGTAGTTGAGGCTGGGACTATCCCAACATTTAAGAAACAATTAGACAGGTACATTGGTAGGACAGGTTTGGAGGGATATGGACCAAACGCAGGCAGGTGGGACTAGTGTAACTGGGATATCTTGGCCAATGTGGACAAGTTAGGATGAAGGGCACGTTTCCACACTGTATTTCTCTATGAATCTATGACTCAATAAGCATACATCCATGCATGCACACATATACAGACACGTTTGAAACCAGTCTGAGAAAGGGTCCCGACCCGAAACGTCACCCATCCTTTTCCTCCAGAGATGCTGCCTGACCCACTGAGTTACTCCAGCACTTGGTGCCGATCTTTGGTATAAACCGGCATCTACGCTTGTGAAACCATCCACGTGCACATATGGCCATACAATGTACATATGCTTCCAATATTCCTGTATGATCCCTTATACACCATAATATAAGCTATTCATTCATGCACAGGGATTAACAGAAGCACACACAAATGGACAAGCAAAGAGCACAAATGTGCATGTAGATAATTGTGTCAATATCTGCACACACATACACAAATGTATACATTATCTTGCACTCACCACACATTATACTATAATCAGACGACTGTGATCTAACATGAATTTTTAACTGGGTCTCTTTCATTTTCACTTTTCCCTATCTAAATGAAAAATGTAGTTTAACATTGCTTATTCACTGAAAACATTGCTGTTAAAAATGCGAGAGAAAACTAACATTTTGAAGGTATGAAGACAATGGATTCTGCAATTCAGAACAGCTGGCTATCTCATGGTTGAATAGATTCCTTTTTTCCCTTGTTTCTGCTATTTTTCTTATCAACTAATCACCAGGGTATGCATTAAAGCATTTCTTAATTTTCTATTCTGGCCAGCACACACTGCATATAAAAATTAAACATGATTTAAAAACTGTAAAAGGTTAAAAGAAAGTTCAAAAAGAAAATAACCAAAATATGAGACGTTTGCTTGAGCTCTTCGTGTTCAATGAACTGAAATGCTCATTTTTAAATACTTGCCTTTTCCACAGAGTTACCAAAATATTTATTACACCAGACTAAGTTCACACGGGAGGGCTGGTCCCCCAATGCAATATTCCACCTCTCCACCAATTCCAATATTGGTGGCCAGTAGGAGGGTTTCTGGAGCACTAGTATGGGTGTTTTGGGTCCAATGGACTGGTTTCCAGAAGGCTACTATGAACATTGTGGGCTGAATGGATTCTTGGGCTGACAGCTCTGTCACTCTGGCCTGGTGTGTTGGCAGCTCACTCACTCAGGCCTGGTGGGCTGGCAGCTCAGTCACTCAGGCCTGGTGGGCTGGCAGCTCAGTCACTCAGGCCTGGTGGGCTGGCGGCACAATCACTCAGGCCTGGTGGGCTGGCAGCTCAGAAACTGCCAGAAATTTTGCCAAAAAACAAGACAGAGACTCTGTGAGAGAAAAGGGGGACAGGGTGGAGAATCCATTTTAAACATTTTTCATATTTTTCTGCAGATCACAGCAATGAAGCAGGAAAGTCTATCCTGGCCTGGATCTCACAGGGAGCCAATGAAGGGAGGGAGAAAAATACTGGGGTAAGGTTTAATACTTGCAGGAAGAATACTTACTGATGGGCCAAAGGGGTTCCTCCTGGGCTTGTAAAGGCCTGAAGGGCCGAAGGGGATCTTTAAAAAACTAATTGGAGTGAAATCTCAGTGAAAGGCAATTGTTCTGGACTTTTCCTGTCATTGCATGGGCCTTTTGGGCCAAAATGCTCCTCCTGGGCTAATACGGGCATTTTGCGCAAAAGGGACTGGTTTCTTGGCTAATAGGGGCATTGTGGGCCGAAATTTGTGGTTTCAGGCAAGCCAAACAACTAATTTCATTTCTTTTCCATTTCAATTTCAAGCACTGGGCAGGCTGAACAGCTCATTGCATTTTCATTTCATTTCCATTTCCATTGTAGTTTCAAGCACAGAGCAGGCCGAACACCTCATTGCATTTTCCTTACATTTCCATTGCCATTGCAGTTTCAAGCACAGGGCAGGCTGAACAGCTCATTGCATTTTTATTTAACTTCCATTGCTATTGCAGTTTTAAGCAAAGGCAGGCCAAACAGCTCAGTGCATTTTCATTTCATTTCCATTGTCATTGCAGTTTCAAGCACAGGGCAGGCCGAACAGCTGATTGCATTTTCATTTCACTTCCATTGCCATTGCAGTATCAAGCACAGGGCAGGCCAAGCCAAGCCAAACAACTCATTGCATTTTCACTTCACTTCCATTGCCATTGCAGTTTCAAGCACAGGGCTGGCCAAAACAAACCGATCATTGCATTTTCACTTAATTTCCTTTGCCATTGCAGTTTCAAGCACACAGCAGGCCAAGCCAAACAGCTCATTGCATTTTCACTTCATTTCCATTGTCATCGCAGTTTCAAGTACAGGGCAGGCCAAGCCAAACAGCTCATTGCATTTTCACTTCATTTCCATTGCCACTGCAGTTTCAAGTACAGGGCAGGCCAAGCCAAACAGCTCATTGCATTTTCACTTAATTTCCATTGCCATTGCAGTGTCAAGCACAGGGCAGGCCAAGCCAAACAGCTCTTTGTATTTTCACTTCATTTCCATTGCCATTGCAGTCTCAAGTACAGGGCAGGGCAGGCCAAGCCAAACAGCTCATTGCATTTTCAGTTCATTTCCATTGCAGGTTCAAGCACAGGACATGCCAAACAACTAATTTCATTTTCATTAATGGTTAACAAATCATTTATTGCAAGTACATTGCAGACTCACAGATCAGTTGATTCACAGAATGAGAGTCGTGGCCTCTCCCTCACAATTTTGCAGAGTGACTGAGTCATGTTCAGGCATCTGGGGTTCTATAGTTCCCCCCGGATGGGGCATTACCTTCATCGCTGTGATTGACAAGCAAGAGGATATCAAGGTTTTTTATACAGTCATTACTGTTTTACTTTTCATTGATGGGAAAAATCCTCAGGGCCTGCTCAGTGGAGGAGGACTGTGAGTACGATGGCCAAAAATCATAGCGATATATGGTAGCATTTTTTTCTAAAATCAATATACAGCACAGACCGGAAGTGGTCAAGATGAGACTTTTAATTATGTAGATTACCAATGTGTTATCATCAGGCATATAGTGAGGAGAGGAAATTAACTGCTACCCACTCAGAATAGAGCCAAGGAATTTGTTGAAAAAGTATTAAAACAAAATAGTGCTGCAACTAAAAACCAGCTTGTAAAATTGAACAATTCTGCACATTTCATAGAGTTTATAATCTGTTGGGAAATTCAACCACTGTTTTTTTGTTTGATTTGCCTTAGCACTGTTTTACTGAGGTGAGTTGTTCCACATGACCTCAACATAGACTCATATAGCTAGTGTATGGGGCGATCACTGGTCGGTGCAGATTCATTGGGCTGAAGGGCCTGTTTCCATGCTGTATCTCAAAAAAAAAATTAAACTAAAGCTGTACAGCATGGAAATAGGCTCTTCAGCCCACCTTGGGGTGACCAGAACTGTTTACGGTATATACGAGTGTGGTCTCACCAATGACATGTATAGGTGCATCATGATGCCCCAACTCCTGTAATCAATACCCTTCCCAATGAAGGCAGGCAGAACAAACACTTTATTTGCCACAATCTCCACCCAACTGAACGAAGGTGTTCCCCTCAAGTGGAAAGATCCATGATTTTGGCAGATGGACAGGAGAAGATTGGTTAAATTAATTCCACTCTGCCAGAAAGCTGAGTTAGGTTAATTTAGACAATCTTCAATAATTTTCAATTATTTAAGAAATATCCTTGGACTGCTTCAATTTCTGAGGGTGGCTGTTGCTGCAGGAAGACAGCACGAGTAACTCTTGTATGTTGCTGAGATACTTCACAAGGAGGCATTCTACTTTGTATTTTTCAGTAGCTTATGGGCAATGATAGTTCTTGTCTAGTTATGGTTGCATGGCAACCTGCTCCTTCTCTCTTATCTCATCCCACCATTGAATGGACTACCTAGATCCCTCATGACAGTGATAATGAATAGACTATCTAGATGAGGTTTACCAGAATGCTGCCAGGGTTAAAGGGTGTTACCTGTAAGGAGAAGTTGGACACACTGTTTTCTCTGGAATGTAGGAGGCTGGGAGGAGATCAGATAGAAATACGTAAAATTATGAGGGGCATAGATAGAGTAGAAAATCAAAAAAGTTTTTCAAGGGTGGAAATGCAACGATTAGAGGGCGGGGCTAAAACCTTGCCCTCTAGTCCTTGCAGTTCCATCCTGGGACAAAGCAAGAGGGTCAATGTTTAAAGGAAATGTACGGGGTTTTACACAGAGAATGGTGCCTAGAATGCGTCACCATGGGTGATGATGGAGGCGGATATGGCAGTGGCATTTAGATAGGCTCATGGAGATGTGCGGAATTAAGTGATATAGATTATTTACAGAGGTCAATTATGCAGGCAAGAGTTGGTCTTTGCATCATGTTCGGCAAAGGCATTGTGGGCCAAAGGGTTTAGTTTGGTTGAGTTTCAGGCCCTTCAGCCCACCAGGTCCGTGCCGGACAGCGATCCCCACACTATCCCACACCCAAATGTTTACATTTACCAAGCCAATTAACCTACAAACCTGTACGTCTTTGGAATGTGGGAGGAAACCGAAGATCTCGGAGAGAAACAGCACACGTTCACGGGGTGAGCGAACAAACTCCGTACAGACAGCACCCGTAATTGGGATCGAACCCGGGTCTCCGGCGCTTCATTCACTGTAAGGCAGCAACTCTACCGCTTCGCCACTGTGACTGTGGTCTGTTCGTGTGCTGTACTGTTTTACTGTTAAACAAAAATACACACAAAATGCTGTGCATTTATCAAACTGAGGAGTCGTAGATGGAGCTTTCATTTCCATTCGATGTCCTCATTACCATAGCTTTGCTTTAGACGTGACTTTATTTTAGACTTTTGAGTTAGTGTGGAAACAGGCCATTCGGCCCGACCAGTGCATTAACCCGTACATTAATGCCATCCGACACCCGAGGGACAATTTACATTTTTTACTGAAGGCAATTAACCTGCAAACCTGTGTGTCGTTGGTGTGTGGGAGGAAACCGGAGAACCAGGAGAAAACCCAGGTGGACATAAGCTCCATACAGACAACACCCACAGTCAGGATCGAACTCGGGTCTCTGGAGCTGTGAGGCAGCAACTCAACCGATGTGCCACTGTGCTGCCCCTTAGTGCACACCTCTGCATTCAGAGCCTCTCCGTACTTGAAAAGTTTTATTTTTGCTCCCTTGCCTCGCGCTGGTTCAGCGGCAATGCATTGCCACCTCGTTTCTTGCGTGAGCAAGGAATACGATTCACAAGTTCCATTTTCAAAACCCATTCTTTGTGCAAAGCTGCAGTTAAACCTGATACTTACCGTGCAATAAAAAAAACATTGGTCATTGCCTGCATCGGTTGTCAGATCACTGCGAGTGGTACAAAGCATGTAATGGCAATCCACACCTGAGCAAATATCGGTAATGGCCACGGAATAAATATAAGTTAATTGGATGATATATAGCTTGCATTTGTACCTGCAGTAAAATGGTTTGATTTGATAATATTTCCGCTCGGTGAGCACAATGGGGCGTTCTCACCGTGGTGCAAGGCTGGATACACAATATTTATCCTCAATGCATTTTAGCAGTCGCAGAAGCCTTGTCGCATTTGAAGAGCTCATGTTTCACGAGTAATCAGAGCGGTGAAGATTCACCGACCAGAGACAGCATGATGGATATCCATCGCTCGTAAATCCACACAGCAGCATGTAGCGGGTCTGTCAGTAGCTGCTTGTTTAGTGCTCACTCAGATATGTATGGAGTTTTGCCCTCTGACCCGAGGGAGTACCGACTTGACATGGTTTGTGCGGTGAGGCCATTATCCCATTTCCAATGTGCCCTGTTGGAAATTTATTGCCTTGCAGAGAATTGGTTTCGGTGGCCTGGGAAGCAGACGGTTGCCTGCTCCGGCCCATTTGTTCCACGTTTAATAAATAGCGGAGCCAAGTTTGTGATTAATTTCATAAAATAGCTTCCAACACCCGCTGCTCTATTTGGTTTAGGCCACGGTAAAGAATTAACGCAAAGCAACCATTTGAAAAAAAAGTGACTTGATGTTGCAAAAATATCCTTTTGATTTTGTGACACCTCATTTCACATAAAGGTATCATTGTATTCTTTCTGTGTTCGTAGATTCTCTGCATTGTGACTGTAACCTTTTTTTGCATTAATATATCCGCCAGACTGATGCTGTTGACAACTTGGGCTTAGCAATTTTGCTGATAGTTTATAATGGAAATAATCACTCTCCTGCATCAGAATTCCATCATACATGCTTGCTAAATTAAAGTATCTAGATTTGGGAATTTACCACCAAGGCCTATGGTTTTTTGACTGCGAATTTGCAGGATGAAATCCCATTCCAAATACCCACCGATCTCCGTGCTAAATAGTTGCCCCTCGGGTCCCCACTAAATCTTTCCCCTCTCACCTCAAACCTCTGTCCTCTGATCCTTCATTCACCTTCCCTGGGAAAAAGATGGAGAATTCACCCTTTCTATTCCCTTCATGATTTTCTACAGCTCCAGAAGATCACCCCCTCATCCTCCTACGCTCAAAGGAATAAAGTCCAGGGCTGCTCGACCTTTACTTGTAGATCAATATCTCGATTCCTGGCATCATCCTTGTGAATCTTCTCATCATGTTTTCGGATGTAATGTCTTTTTTCCAACTGTGGCTTGACCAAAACAGAACACAATACTTCAATTTCTACCAAACCCGACCAACGATCACCAATATACTAGTTCTTTGTTATCCCATTTTCGCATATACCACTGGATGGGCAATTTTGCAGAAGCCAATTCATCTACAAACCTGCACGTCTCTGGAATTTGGGAGGAATCCGGAGCACCCGGAGAAAACCCACGTGGTCACAGGATGTACAAGCTCCGTATAGACGGCAGCTATAGTCAGGCTTGAATCCGGGTCCCCGGCCTGGAGGCAGCAAGCCTACCGCTGCACCGCTGCAAGGTGTTGTCAAGTTAATTGTGGGCATCGGACAACAAAGTGCTGGAGGAACTCAGCAGTCAGGATGCATGATTCTATACACCGCTACAAATTCAAGATTAGGTTACAGGGAAAAAATGGGAAGACAGGATCGCTCCCAACATACTTAATAAGTCAAAATGATCTCCTTTTATGTCCTTTTGTATAGAGTATGGAAATTAAAATAAGATAATCAATTGGTGAGCCTCACTTCTGAAGACAGTTTTGCAACAAAGCAATTCCAAAAATTGTTGACATAATGTTTAAATATATATTTGGGGGGTCGGGGGGGGGGGGGGGGGGGGGGGGGGGGCGGGGGGGCAGAGTTGTGCAGTGGTAGAGTTGCTGCTGCCTTACAGCACCAAACACTCAGGTTCGGAACTGACAATGGTGCTCTCTGTAAGTACGTTCTCCTTGTGATCACATGGGATTCCTCCGGTTACTCTCCAAAGACGTACAGGATTGTAGGTTAATAGGCTTCAGTAAAATTGCAAATTGTCCCGAAGGTGTAGGAGAGTGTGTTAGCATACGGGGTGATCGTTGGTCGGCACGGACTCGGTGGGCCGAAGGGCCTGTTTCCTCAATGTATCACTAAAGGAAAGTTCAATTATATTTTGCTTGTCATCATTGTCAGAGGATAAAACAATTCAGCTGGGACAAATATAAAATAGCAGATGCATTAATGCTGCCCAAATTCTTCTGGTAGCATTAAAGATCTATCTAACGGGTGATGAAAATAAATTGCAATGGTGCCAGTTAATTGCAGAATTAGTAACCTCTCCTTCTCGCAGTACCCACCATGAAGTCTCTCGGATAGTGCTTTCAAATGGATTATCACATGAAGCGGTCTTCAATCATCTCCAAGTCTCCCACAAACACCAAGAGCACCTGCATGAGGAAGTGTCTTAAATATAATTAGCCTTGTAATAGCCAGCATGAAACTGATTGCTATGCACACATGTTAAAAGTGCGTGAAAGGATTTAATTGATGAAACCTGAACAAGCCTCTTGCAGTCTATTAATCCCTTAATCAGATGCATTCAAAATTAGAAATGGACCAACAGCGGCAATTAAATGTTGAGTGCCACATTTTAAGACTTTAGATCACCCTACTGGTAAAACTTTGCATATTTTTCTGTGAAAGCCACAGGTCAGCAGAGGTGAAGATATCAGTGAGATTCAGGCAGAGCATCAGAACCATGCATGGTTGATTTGATGAAAGGTAGTTTGACCTTAACACTAAGTGCTGGAAGGAACTCACTGGGTCAGACAGCATCTGGGGAGGGAGTCGACAAGTGACATTTTGGGTCAGAACTGAAGAAGAGTCTGACGTGAAACCTCGCCAGTCCAGTCTCCACCCCAGATGCTGCCTGGCCAGCCAAGTTCCTCCAGCACTTTGTGATTTGCTCAAGACTCCAGCACCTGCAGTTCATTGTGTCTCGATAGTTTAATCTTCTGCGATTATTCAAATTTGTTCTACTGTTGAAGAGAATAGGATGTGGGCATGTTTGGAAATAAGTTTCCATTTGTATGAGGCAAATGACTAAAGACAAATAATATTGCGTGATTTTAATATTATCAGTTGAAACAAGTTAAAATGACACTAGCTGAACCTAATCCAAAAATTATATTGTGTGTTCAACTATCGGGAAGTTTACCAATTTAATTTCAGCTGCACATTGACTGTGGTTTTCTTTCTTTGAATTAATTCAGAGATATGGAAGGGTAAGGTATGAAAACAAGAGATCACTGCTTATCCTTCCATATCTCTGTGTCTCCCTCTTCCCTCAGTCTGAAGAATGGTCTCAACCCGAAACGTCACCCATTCCTCCTCTCCAGAGATGCTGCAAGTGCCGCTGAGTTACTCCAGCATTTTGTGTCTATCTTCGGTGTAAACCAGCAACTGCAGTTCCTTCCTACACAAAGTGTTTTAGGATTCAGAGGTAGGGAAAAGGGAGGTAAATTAAGTTTATGATAGAGCGGACAGCAAGAAAAATTAAATGACAAAACGAATACTAATATGTGGCAATGGACAACTAAAATAAATAGAAAATGTGGAGAGAGAAGAAATGAAAATGAATATCAGAAGTGTAATCTGAAAATTTTGAACTCAGTATTGGGTCTGGAAGACTGTAGAGTTCATAGGTCATAAGGTCATAAGGAATAGGAGTAGAATTAGGCCATTCGGCCCGTCAAGTCTACTTCTCCATTCAATCATGGCTGATCTATCTCTCCCTCCTAACCCCATTCCCCTGCCTTCTCCCCATAACCTCTGACTACCTGTAGGAGTTGTAAGACAAAATCTCTCAAATCTCATTCGTGCAAATTAGCCATATACTGCACCCACTAAATGCACCCACTAAATACACAGTTCCCATATCATCATAAGCCATAAGTAAACTGTTTCCACTGGCAGGCAGCAACCTGGGATCTTAAAGCATAACCTTAAAGTATTTCAACAAAGGACCAGCAGGGGGAGACGAGGAGTATTTTTATTTTAGTTTTTCACAACGCTGAAATGGTCTTGGTCAAATACTGGGAATGAAGGAAAAGAATGGGTAATGGGAAGATTCTTTTGAGTGGAATGTGCAGCATAGCTCTATAAACAACCAGCAAGGAAGTAGTGGTGGACTTCTACCGTACTTCATGACATTTTAAATTGTGGAAAAAATTGTTAATTTCATTCACTGTCCATCGGAGGGTAATGTAATTGCAAAGTTTGAAATTCTTCCTGAGTTATTAAGTTGTGGTGCAATGTTGCTTTGACGAATATTGCAAATTAATGGCAAGGGCCATCTAGGGTGCCTCATGAGCATGTTCATTCATTCAGCAAGATCATGACTGAGCATTACAATGCCCTCCCCCCCGCCCCAACACTGCCCTTCCACATAAATCTCTTCATCTGGCTTCACAATTTTCAACTATTCAATCCTTTTGCCTCACACAGTAGGTTGAGTGGTGTTCTTATAGAAGTGTATAAAATCCTGAGAGGAATAGATGGGGTAGATGCACAGAGTCTCTTGCCCAGATTCTTTTGCCCGGAGTAGGTGAATCGAGGGCCAGAGGACATAGGGTTAAGGAGAAGAGCAAAAGATTTAATAGGAACCTGAGGGGTAACTTTTTCACACAAAGGGTGGTGTATGGAACAAGCTGCCAGAGGAGGTAGTTGAGGCTGGGACTATCCCAACGTTTAAGAAGTAGTTAGAAAGGTCCATGGATAAGAGGGATACTAGACTAAGTGGAACCCATTAGGTCCCATGGGCTGGGATGCAACATTACGTCCCAGCGAAATGTCCGCAACGTTACGTCCCAGCAACGTCCCCTAATGCAATATTCCACCTCACCACAAATTCCAATATTGGTGGCCAGTGGGGGGGGGTGGGGGAGCTTTCTGGAGAGCTAGTCTGGGTGTTGTGGGCTGAAGGGACTGGTTTCCAGAGGGCTGGTATGAATATTGTGGGCTGAATGGATTCTTCGGCTGGCAGCTCAGTCACTCGGGCCTGGTGGGCTGGCAGCTCAGTCACTCAGGGCTGGTGGGCTGGCAGCTCAGTCACTCAGGCCTGGTGGGCTGGCTGCCCAGTCACTCAGGCCTGGTGGCTGGCAGCTCAGTCACTCGGGCCTGGTGGGCTGGCAGCTCAGTCACTCGGGCCTGGTGGGCTGGCAGCTCAGTCACTCAGGCCTGGTGGGCTGGCAGCTCAGTCACTCGCGCCTGATCTGCTGGCAGCTCAGTCACTTGGGCCTGGTGTGCTGGTAGCCGACTCACTCACGGCTGGTGGGCTGGCAGCCGACTCACTTACGGATGGTGGGCTGGCAGCTGACTCATGGCTGGTGGGCTGGTGTGCTGGCAGTTGACTCACTGATGGCTGGTGGGCTGGCAGTTGACTCCCTCTGGCACACACCCTCCATCACACACACACACCCTCCATCACACACACACTCCGTCTCAGACATACACACACTCCATCTCACAGACACACACACTGAATCTCACACACACACAATCCATCTCATAGACACACACACTCAATCTCACACACACACCCTCGATCTCACACACACACATATTCACATACACACCCTCCATCTCACATACACACACACCCTCCATCTCACACACACACCCACCATCTCTCACACACACACACTCACACCATCCCTCACACATTCTCACACACAACATATATATGACAGTAAAGCTCTTGAATCTACTCATGCGGTTGAGCGTGGCCTCTCCCCTGAGCGGGACTTCCGCAGTGAGCGGGACTTACAGAATGAGCGCGACATTCAGTTCAAGCAGCACAGTTTGCAGACCAACCCTTCAATTCAGTTCAAGCAGCACAGTTTGCAGACCAGCTCTTCAAGTCAGTTCAAGTAGCACAGTTTGCAGACTCACAGTTCAGTTCACTCACAGCGTAGACTCACATTTCTGGACTCAACTCTCACTCACAGCCTTTCAGGATGACTGACTCATATCCGGCCTTCGGGGCTTGATTCTCCTGGCCCCCCAGAAGCGGAGTTACCTACCTCATGATTTTTTAAACATTCATAACTTTTTTATTATTTCACCAGTCGGAAAAAACCTTGGGGCGGTTGGAGGTGAGGAGGACAGTGAGTAAGATGGCAAAAAACTCATAGCAATATAGGGTAGCATTTTTTCTAAATTTATTTACAACGTAGACAGGAAGTGTTCAAGATGAGACTTTAAGTAATAGTATAGATGGACCAAACGCGGGCAGGTGGTATTAGTGTAGATGGAACATGTTGGCCAGCAGGGGCAAGTTGGGCTGAAGGACCTGTTTCCGTGCTGTATCACTCTATGACTATGACTCTATGACCTGTTTTATTATCTCTGGTGTTTTTCCAACCATCTGCTCATTAAATAACCCTCACCAAATGCTCCTTTGCCACTTCAAGCAATTCCCTGTACAAATTGTCATTAAGATTTAACCAGTTAAGACAACTTACAGTAAATTTTTGTCTTGGAAAATGAGTCTGATATTCATGCATTATTGCATATGTCATTGAGATTTCATACCAAAAGCCAACACCAATGCAAAGATCTGAATTGCCATGCAGTGTTAAAATCATTAATTCGGGAATTAATCTGTGCCATCAGTCGTCTCATTGTGTGTCACCATGAGAAGAGGTCAGAGAAATACTGTTTACAGATTTACAGTAGCAAAATCTATGCATCCTTAACAAGCATAAATATGAAAATAAAAAGCCAGGAACAAGTGGAGACCTTCTAACCTGCATCACAATTTCATAAGATCATGGCCGATTAGATTGTAACTTCAATTTCACATTTCCGGCTACATTGCCAACCTTTAGGTTCTCTGCTTATTTATCTACTTTTGACTTCATCTACCTCCTTTTAACTTTAAAATATCCAAAGCCTCGGCATTTGGCAGCATGGTGGCATAGTGGTGGCATGTAAGTACAGCGGTAAAGATCAGGGTGTCATCCTGACAATGGGTGCTGTCTGTATGGCGTTTGTACGTTCTCCCTCTGACTGGGTGAGTTTTCTCCAAATAATCCGGTTTCCTCCCACATTCCAAAGATGTAAATATTTGTAGATTAATTTGGCTTCGGTAAAAACTATAAATAGTAAATTGTTCCTTTTTCAAAACTCAAAACTTCACCTATTCTGATCCTCCAGAGGTGCTGCATGACCCGCTGAGTTACTCCAGAATTTTGTGCTTATCTGGGGTGTAAACAATGCTGTCTTCATCAACAGAGTTGCCACAGAGATGGTTGACGGCTTCAAGTTCCTAGATATCCATATCGCCAGCAACATAAACCGATACCTTCATGCTTATATGACCATCAAGAAAGATTTACTCAATGTATTTACTTTCTTAGGCTTCTGAATAGATTCACCGTCCATGAGGATTCTCCTCAGCTTCTACAGATCATAAGATCATAAGGGATAGGAATAAAATTAGGCCATTTGGCCCATCAAATCTACACCGTTCAATCATGGCTGATCTATCTCTCCCTCCAAAACCCCATTATCCTGTCTTCTCCCCATAACCCCTGATATCCATACTAATCAGGAAACTATCTATCTCTGCTTTAGAAATATCCATTTACTTGCCCTCCGCAGCCTTCTGTGGCAAAGAATGCCACAGATTCAACACTAAAGGAATTTCTCCTCATCTCCTTCCTAAAAGGAACGTCTGAGGCAATGATCACTGGTCCTAGATTCTCCCACCAGTGGAATCATCATCTCCACATCCACTCTATCCAAGCCTTTCACTGTTTGGGAAGTTTTAATAATGTTCCGTCCCCCCATCCTTCTAAACTCCAGCGAGTAAAGGCCCAGTGCCGGCAAATGCTGATCATGTGTACAGATGCATAATGCCCCTGTCCCACTTAGGGAAACCTGAACGGAAACCTCTGGACACCTTGCGCCCCACCCAACGTTTCCGTGAGGTTTCCTGGCGGTTCTGGTCACTCTCCCTAATAGTCGAAAGTGTAGTCGAGGCTTCTTCTGCGATTATTTTAACAAATTCAAAACCGGCCTCGACTAAAAATAGGTTGCCTTTTGGTCAAAGCCAGTGGAGTGGGGTCACTATTTACTTACTGGCAGTCGAAGGCAATCTCCTTCGCTGACCGGCCATTTTGATTGGCTCATTGCAGTTTTCAGCAAAATCCTATAGGATCTTTGGTTTTCAGGAGTTTGAAGATCCGCCGGAAGGTAAAATGCCCGCTAACTTTAACCTTGTTAAAACTGTCTCCACTCCTTCTCCCATTCTCTTCCCTTCTCTCACCTTCTCTCTCCCCTTCTCTCTCCTTCTCTCGTCTTCTCTCTCCCCTTCCCTCCCCTTCTCTCCCCTTCTCTTCCCCTTCTCTCTCCCCTTCCCTGTCCTTCCTTCCCCTTCTCTCCCTCCCCCCCCCCCGCATTCTTTAAATGAATTACCGTGCTCCGTGGAAGCCGTTTACCTTCCTCTTCATCGCGCAGACAGCGCTCATCCGCTGTCCCTGGACCCCACCTTCACGATGTGTTTGTGTGTGTGTGTGTGTGTGTGTGTGTGTGTGTGTGTGTGTGTGTGTGTGTGTGTGTGTGTGTGTGTGTGTGTGTGTGTGTGTGTGTGTGCGTGCGGTAGCAAAGATCCTGTAGGATCTTTGGTCAGTAGATGCAACTCACCCTTCGGTCGAGGCTTTCCAGGGAAGTCACCAAAACCTCTGGCGACTCATGGAAACCTTGGGTGGGGCGCAAGGTCACCAGAGGTTTCCGTTCAGGTTTCCTAAGTGGGACAGGGGCTTAAATACAGAGAATTTTGATGGCCTGCATCTCAGCCTGGTAGGAAAACTGCTCTACTCTTGACTGCCTGAACCTGCAGTGAGTGCCGAACACAGCCCAGTCCATCACAGGCTCCTCACTTCCTTCCATCCACTCCACCTTCATGGTGTGTTGAATCAAGAGCATTATAAGTATCTTCTTGGATGCACTGGCTATTCCTTAGCTTGAAAGGCCAGAGTTGTAGACTTAAGAACAGCTTCTTGCCAACGGCTAACAAAGTCCTTAACCAATCTCCTTTCTGACAACCACTTTCCATTGGACCTCCCATATACACGTACTCTATCTTATTTAGTTATTCCATTGTTGCAATTTTGTACTTTTTTGCACTACTTCAGATTGCACTATAATTTTTGCACCATTCTTCCGTTTTATATTTGTGGTTTTATTTCATGTTGTGTTTATCGTTACCATGTATATTGTGTACTCTGAGCTTCATTTGAACCAGGAATTTCATTGCATCTTGGTGGACGAGACCTGGTTAGGGTGCATGTCGTGAGTATATTTCCAGTATCCTGTTCTTCCAGGAGAGTCTAGGACCAGAGGGCAGAGCATCAGAATAATAATAAACTTTTTGTTCGAATAGAGATGAGGAGGAATTTCAACATGGCCAAAGGGTGATGAATCTATGGATTAATTTTTTTTTAAATGTTTATTGTTAAATTATTTGATGTTGTGTCATCTTTATTGTGTGCTGCAATGGCAAGTCAAATTTCACCACACCAATTGGTGTCTGTGATAATAAATGTCCTTTGTATCCTTGTATCCTTGTTTGGAATGCATTGCCACTGACGGCTGTGGAGGCCAATTCACTGGGTATTTTAAGGCGGAGATTGATTAGAAAGGGCATCAAATGTTACGGGGAGAAGGCTGGAGATTGGTGTTGAGAGAGAAAAATGGATTAGCCACGATCGACTAGTGGAGAAGACTCGATGGGGCAAATGACCTAAATTGTTCTCCTATGTCTTATGATCTTCTGATGACAGTAAAACGAATGTGAATAAGAGTAAGAAGACTTGCCTGGGTTGCTCGCGAAGGGAAAATTATTTTTACACAGAGAGTGATAGATGCACTGAACGCACTGCCGAGGAGGTGGAAGAGTCAGATTTGATAGTGGCATTTATGAGACTTTTAGATAGATACATGGATGGATAGATCAAGTCAAGTCAAGTCAAGTCAACTTTATTTGTCACATACACATACAAGATGTGCAGTGAAATGAAAGTGGCAATGCCTGCGGATTGTGTAAAAACTACAGAACTGGATAGAACAGAATCAGTATTTAAATATTAGAAAAAAACAGCAATTTTATAAAGACACAACACAACAGTAAATTAGTCCCTGGTGAGATAAGTTTACAGTCCTGATGGCCTGTGATTAGAAACTCCATCTCATCCTCTCAGTTTTCCCAGCATGACAGCGGAGGCGTTTGCCTGACCGTAGCAGCTGGATTAGTACGGGTGTCGGAGGTTATGGAGAGAAGGCAGGAGAATGGAGTTAGGAGGAAGAGATAGATCAGCCATGATTGAATGATGCAGTAGACTTGATGAGCCGAATGGCCTAATTCTGCTCCTATCACTTATGATCTTATGACATGATATACAGGGCATAGAAGGATATGGATCATGTAAAGGCAAAATAGAAACATAGAAACATAGAAATTAGGTGCAGGAGTAGGCCATTCGGCCCTTCGAGCCTGCACCGCCATTCAATATGATCATGGCTGATCATCCAACTCAGTATTCCGTACCTGCCTTCTCTCCATACCCTCTGATCCCCTTAGCCACAAGGGCCACATCTAGCTCCCTCTTAAATATAGCCAATGAACTGGCCTCAACTACCCTCTGTGGCAGAGAGTTCCAGAGACCCACCACTCTCTGTGTGAAAAAAGTCCTTCTCATCTCGGTCCTAAAGGATTTCCCCCTTATCCCCTTGTCCTGGACCTCCCCAACATCGGGAACAATCTTCCTGCATCTAGCCTGTCCAACCCCTTTAGAATTTTGTACATTTCTATAAGATCCCCTCTCAATCTTCTAAATTCTAGAGAGTATAAACCGAGTCTATCCAGTCTTTCTTCATAAGACAGTCCTGACATCCCATGAATTAGTTTAGTTAGTATCATGCCTGTCACGGATATGACGGGCCAAAGGGCCTGTTCCTGTGCTACACTGTTCAATGTTCTGTACAAATAGCAGGATAATATTCTTGCACAAATTTATTAAAACTGATCAAGCATTCATTTTCCCTTTGGAGCTTTATACCTGGTACTGCAACAGCTGCAGGCACAGTGACATTAGATCTTGACTTCCAATGCCATGTTAAATGATGAGCATCAACATTAACAGGATCACGTAAGATATACCCAAGATTACAAAGTGTATGAATGGATGAATAAGTTTATTGGTGAAGTATTCACATACAAGGAATTTGCCTTGTTGCTCCGCCCGCAAGTGACAACAACATACAGTGACAGTTAGGAAAGACACATAAAACATTAAACATTAACAATAAAGCATTATTGATTAAACATGTGAATTAAATTTTAAAAAACAGAGCAAAAGGAGGCTACAGATTTTTGGTTATTGAGTAGAGCTACTACTCATGGGGAAAAAAGCTGTTTTTATGTTTGGCTGTGGAAGCTTTGACAGTCCGGAGTCACCTTCCAGAGGGAAGTGATTCAAAGAGTTTGTGGCCAGGGTGAGAGGGATCAGAGATGATCTTACCCGCTCGCTTCTTGACCCTTGCAGTGTACAGTTCGTCAATGGAGGGAAGGTTGCAGCCAATAACCTTCTCAGCTGATCGGACGATTCGCTACAGCCTCTGGATGTCATGCTTGGTGGCTGAGCCAAACCAGACCATGATGGAGAAGGTGAGGACAGACTCTACGATGGCCATATAGAAGTGGACCATCATTGCCTGTGGCAGATTGGGCTTCCTCAGCTGCCGCAGGAAGTACATCCTCTGTTGTGCCTTTTTGACTGTGGAGTCGGTGGTGACCCCCCATTTTAAGGTCGTTGGAGATGATGGATTCCAGAAACTTTTGACTCCACAGATGTGACTGTGGTGTTGATGGTGAGTGGGGTGGGAGGAGGAGCACTCCTAAAGTCTACAATCAATTCCACTGTCTTAAGAGCATTGAGCTCCAGGTTGTTGCGATGGCACCAGGACGCTAGCTGTGTCACTTCCTTTCAATCAGCAGATTCTTCCCCATCCTGGATCAGTCCAATCAGGGTTGTGTCATCAGCAAACTTGAGAAACTTGACAGAGGAGTCAGTGGAGGTGCAGGCATTGGTGTAGAGAGAGTAGAGGAGAGGGGAGAGTACGCAGCCTTGCGGTGCTCGTATGCTGAGGGTTTGCATGTCTGAGATGTGCTTTCCCAGCTGGAGTAACTCAGGCAGTATCTCTTCTTCAGACATGCTATCCAGAGATGTTGCCTGACCCGCTGAGTTACTCCAGCATTTTGTGTCCTTTTGTGTAAATCAGTATCTGCATCTCTTTGTTTCTACGTTAAGATATACCTTATGTTTTTTAGTTTTTTAGCTTTAGGGGTACAGCATGGAAACAGGTCCTTCAGCTCACCGAATCCACACCGACCATCAATCTCTGCACACTAACACTATCCCACACACGCTATGGACAATTTTACATTTATACCAAGCCAATTAACCTACTAAACCTGGAATGTGGGAGGAAACCGAAGATCTAGGAGAAAACCCACGTCACAGAGAAGGTACAAACTCCATATAGACAACACCCGGTCGGGATCAAACCCGGGTCTCTGGCACTGTAAGTGCTGTGGAGCAGCAACTCTACCGCTGTTATCCAAAGAAGCTGCCTGACCCGCTGAGTTACCCCATCATTTTCAGTCCTCTTGTGTAAAACAGCAACTGCAGTTCCTTGTTACTACAAATCTCATGTCTTTTGAAACTCATCTCATTTGCATCCCTCACTTGCAACTTGGAATTAATGTTCATTGTCAGGAATGGAATTCCACATTCTTGATATTCATTTTCAGTGCCAGAGAGGTTGAACAGAAATAATTGTCACATATCAAGTTGGTAAGTGTGAACTTGGACTGAAATAATTTGATGCAACTTTCCATGGTGCGTTTGCCATGTACTTACAGGGAAAGTACAGGTGCTTCACAATGTGCCCTTTTCAAGCAGAACAGCATGTCTTTGAAGCAATTCTCTGAGTCTGACACTTAATCGAATGTCTGCTTCTGCCTCAAGCTGCTGTACTCTGTGCTAATAAATAATAATGAGAGCTATTTGCCCTGGACTTATTTTAGTTTAGTTTAGTTTAGTTTAGTTTACAGCGTGGAAACAGGCCCTTCAGCCACTCGAGTTAACACCGACCAGCGATCCCCGTACATTAACACTACCCTACATGCGCTGGGGACATTCTTTTTACAATTATACATTCATACATGCCAATTGGTATTGCAACAAACCTGTACACCCTTTGGAGTGTGGGAGGACACAGAAGATCTCAAAGAAACCTCATGCAGGGTCAGGGGAGGGGGGAGGATGTCATGGCAGCTCTAGTCTTGGTCTCAATGGTCTCACTCTTTTGCAGAAACCTCTTGACCCTTTGTTTGGTCACATGTTTATTAGTCTCTGAGCTGAATATATTCAATGACTCCGCCTGCACATCTCTCTAGGGTTCCAATAACCCTTGGAGAGAAGAAATCCTTCCTCCATTTTAAGCAGAAGAGACTATATGCTAAATCTATGCCTCCTAGAAACCCCACCAGGGGAAACATCCTGTCAGTTTCCAACCTGACAATCCACTTCGGAATCTTATATGTTTATGTGAGATCATTCCTCTAAACTCCTCTAAATTCTTCTAAACTCAAGAATTGTAACCCAAATTGTTTAACCTCCATTTCTTCCTCGACCGCAGACATTCAGTCACGCTACACCTCCATCCCTCACCAGGAAGTTCTTAAAGCTCTCTGTTTCGTCCTTGACCGCAGAACCAGCCAATCCCGCTTCCAAACTGGTCCCCGCCATTTAACAACTTCTCCTTCGACTCCTCCCATTTCCTCCAAACCCAAGGCGTAGCTATGGGCACTCATATGGGCCCCTGCTATGCCTGCCTCTTTGTTGGGTGCATTGAGCAATCCCTGTTCCAGGTGTACACTAACCCTATCCCCAAACTATATCTCAGTTATATTGATGACTGCATCGGTGCTACCTCCTGCATCCATGCAGAACTCATGGACTCCATTAACTTTACCACCAATTTCCATCCTGCACACAAATTGTAAACCAAGAGATGGTCCACTTGGACCATCTCTGACACCTCCCTCCCCTTTCTTGATCTCACTGTCTCCATCAAAGGTGATAGACTATCGACTGACGTTTATTAGAGACCTACCGACTCCCACAACTATCTTGACTACACTTTGTCCCACCCTGCTTCCTGCAAAGACTCTATCCCCTACTCCTAATTCCTTTGTCTATGCCACACTTGCGCCCAAGATGAGGTGTTCCATACCAGGATATCTGTGATGTTCTCCTTCTTGAGACAACGGGGGTTCCCCTCTTCCATCATAGATGAGGCCCTCACATGTATCTCCTTGGTACCCCGCAGCTTCGCCCTTGCTCCCCCTCCCCCCAGTCGCAACAGAGATAGTGCTTAGCATTTGCCCCATCAGCCCTCATGTGCAACAATTAACCCTCTGATATTTTTGCCACCTCCAATAGGATCCCACTACGTCACATCTTCCCTTCTCCACTCCTTTCCACCATTGGCACAGACCGTTTCCTCCGCAATTCCCTGGTTAACTCATCCCTTCCCACCCTTTCCACCCCCTCCCCAGGTATTTATCTCTGCAACCACAGGAGATGCAATACCTGTCACTATTCCTCCGCCCTCGACTCTGTCCAAGGACCCCAACAATCCTTTCAGGTTAGGCAGAGGTTCACTTGCACCTCCTCCAACCTCATCTACTGTATCCGTTGTTCAATGTGTGGACTCTTATACATCGACGAGACCAAACATAGACTGGGCGATCGTCTAGCTGAATACCTTCGCTCTGATGGCCTTGACCTACGTGATCTCCCAGTTGCCACCCTTCCCTTTAACTCCCCTTCCCATTCCCGCACTGGCCTTTCTGTCCTGGGCCTCCTCCATTATCAGAAAGAGGCCAAATGCAAATTGGGTGAACAACACCTTATATTTCGTTTGGCAGCTTACGCACCAGCTGATTTCTCTAACTTCAAGTAGCCCTTGCATCCCCTCTCTCCCCGTCCCTCCCCCACCCAAGTCGTTATACTAGTTTCACTGTGATGCTGTTGAGTTTCATTGTCTGTAACTCGTTTTCACCGAGACCACTGCCAACAATGGAACATTTTTTTGATCATCGCTAATTTGTTGCACATCTCTCATTAATTTGTTCTAATTCTCTCTACATCACAGTCTATATATCTTGTTTCCCTTTCCACTAACCCTCAGTCCGAAGAAGAATCTCAAGCTGAAACGTCACCCATTCCTTTTCTCCAGGGATGCTCCTGGACTGCTGAGTTGCTCCAATAGAACCAGTCAGTTTTGATGAAGGGTTGTTGCGTCCCTTGTCCATTTGTCCAACTGTTGTCCATTTCTCTTTCCACAGGTGCTGCTTGACCTGCTGACCCATTTCAATACTTTTATTTCAGATTTCCCGCATCTGCACTCTATTGAGGGATTTTCAAGGATATTCATGTTCATGTTCTCCAGAGTTGTGGCCTGACCCATTGAGTTACTCCGGCCTTGTGCTTGAGATTTAGTTTTGTATATTTATTTTTAGAGACACAGCGCAGAAACGGCCCTTCAGCTCACCGAGTCTGCACTGACCAGGGGTCCCCGCACATTACCACTGTCCTACACACTCTGGGACAATTTTACATTTGTACCAGGCCAATTAACCAACAAACCTGTACGTCTTTGGAGTGTGGAAGGAAACTGAAGTTCTAAGAGAAAATGCATGGAGGTCACAGGGAGAACGTACAAACTCCGTACAGTCAGCACCCTTAGTCAGGATTGAACCCGGGTCTCTGGCACTGGAAGGCAGCAACCCTACTGCTGTGCCACCATGCTGAGATATATAACAATGGGTTTTGATAAGATTGCCACGTCATGGAGAATCATTAATTAAATGCCCACAATTTCCTCACACACACCACTGGTGGGCAAAGATCTGTGTTTGGAGCAGACATTCGGAAACCAGTGGTTCACACAGCAGAGTCCCACAGGAGGATATCTGGAATTGTCGGACACATAGCGCTTTTAAAGCTAAACGCCAAAAGTAATTTGTGAAACATTGCAGAGTGAAGTTGCTGGCACTGCTAATCTGTAATGTCCTTGACACATCTGCATGAACGACAATATCCTCCATTCCCAAGCACAAACATATTTCACGTTAATAGACACAAATATTTACCAAAATGAAAATCAGGCAGCAAATCTTCTGGTCTTTTAGTGTTCATTAATTTCCATCCATTTTGGAAGACAAATGCTGGCTTATTTCTCAATTCATCAGCCGGTGAACAGAAGAAATTGCAAGATATGAAATCACTTAGTTACCGAGCACAACGGCAGCAGTGCTTTGTATCTGTACCCTTTCAGACACTGCAAACAATGCTTTAACCTTGAATCCATAATGAATGAAAATCGAGCATGAAATGTTGGTTATCAGAAAGTAGCGTTTCAGTCAACCATCACTGAGGACAATTATAATGAAACAATGAATGTATTTTAATGTTGCTCATGAAGGAGCTCCTTTAAACGACAATACAGTGGTAGGGCACTTGCAAACGCCATCCTGACTTGCCATGGTGTCACTTTACCGTTCACCTGTTCAGGAAGGACATGGAAATAACTCCGTTCGTCGTTAACTTCTTTTTGTCTTCTTTTGTGACCTTCCGACAGATATTGATAATGATATCTGACAGCTGATGCTTAATCAGTTTCATAAACGCAATGGCTTTCTTTAGTTTAGTTTAGTTTAGTTTGGTTTAGAGATACAGCATACAAACAGGCCCTTCGGCCCACCAACTCCATGCCGACCAGCATTCTAACACTATCCTACCCACACTAGGTATAAATTTAAAGTTTTACAGAAGCCAATTAACCTACAAACCTGTAGGTCTATGGAGTGTGGGAGGAAATTGGAGCTCCCGGAGAAAACCCTCGTAGGGTTTGAGAACGTACAAGCTCCGTACAAGCAGCCCCTGTAGTCAGGATCAAACCCGGATCTCTGGCGCTGTAAGGCTGCAACGCTACCGCTGCGCCACCATGCCGCCCTGTTAAGCACATTTCTATTGACGACATGACTTGCATTACAAGTTGTGGAAGTTTGATCAGGCTGTGTTGTTGTTCCACACGCACAAATTGGAGGCCCTTTGACATTGAACAAACCAGCGGACCTTTGCCGCCGTTAAAGTCTGGTGGAAATATTTGCCGTGTTATAAAAATAATTTGGATGTGAGTGAGTGAAGGAGTCGGGAGAGCGAAGATTAGGAAGACTCCCAGAGTCATAATTGCCGGCTCAATTCATCTGGCTCACAGTCATTCAAGAGCAGTGTGGTTGCATTAACAACCTTAATGATAGTCTAAATCTCAGATCAAATTCCCATCTTCAATATATCCTTTAATAAAGCTTCCATTGCCTATCTCTTGGCCTTAATTATTGCATCCACTCTCCCTTGATGATCAAATTAAAAGGTACCAGCTGGAAATGAAATCAGCCTTCTTCACTGCGTCCTAAATCCGCACTCACCTTGAGGGAAGGAGAGATGCCCTCTGATATCAAGATTTTTCGCACTGATTGCAGCCGTTGGTTGATAAAGGATTCCAAAAATACACATTTTTATAATCTAATATTGATTCTGATTTCCTACCTTTTCGCATTCGAGGGCAATGCAAGATTCGGTGACACAAAGATCTTCAGCGAACGCTGCAGGCGACCCACTGCCTGTCGGATTTACTGATTTTAAAAAGGGCAGTGTAAGTGAATTTCACCAGACAAGGAGAGGCAGCTGCTGCTTGCAAGATAGCTGAGTAAAAAGCTGTCCTGAGCTAAAGACTGAAACATCTAACATTCGCGTTACACATTTGTTTCCAGCTTAGGAGGCTAACTTTCTGAATTTGTTTTAGTTTAGCTTAGTTTAGAGATACAGCGTGGAAACAGGCCCCTCGGCCCACCGAGTCCACGCTGACCAGCGTTCATCCCTTAAGGGCCTGTCCCACCAGCATGCAACTCTATGCGATGAACGCGATCAAACTAGAAGCGGGGGCCGCGCGGAGGTCGGGTGATCCCCTGTACAGGGCCGTTCCCACCAGCATGCGCCTGCATGCGGCAAGCGCGACCAAACCGGCAGCAGGGGCCGCGCGGAGGTCATGTGAGTGGCGCAACACGGCGCAAAGTGAGGTAAACTTGGAGCGAAGTCCAAGGTAAGTTCGCCAGGACAGAGAGGGGCACACAGAGAGGGGCACCGAAGCACACACACACACAGGGCCACGGAGCCACACACATAGAGGGTCATGGAGGCACTTACAAATAGGTTCACGGAGGCACGATGTCGGGGCGGTGTGTAAATGTCGAGGCGACTGCGAGCTGACAAGCCGTTGCCGTGCGGAATTTTTGGACATAGTCGGTTTTTCAGAGCCCCGCGCGGTGTCGGGACGAACTCGGGACGAACTCCGCACAATTTCGCATGGCTCCGGCGATCGAAGTGGGACCGGCCCCGCGACGCCGGATGGCTCAAGCGACCACGTTAGGTCGCGCTAATCGCATAGAGTTGCATGCTGGTGGGACAGGCCCTTAACACCCGCACTATCCAACGCGCTAGGGACTATTTACAATTTTTTTTAACAATGTCTTAGGGACCATTCTTCAGACTATCTTCTGAAGGGAGATAAGGAACTGCAGATGCTGGTTTAAACCGATGATAGACACATAATGCTGGAGTCCTGCTCTCCCGCTGAGTTACGACAGCATTTTGTGTCTATCTTTGGAAGCTAAATGTACATGGTCAAAGCCCTAATTCCCAATGTCAGACTCCATGGTCATGTCAAGCAGGTCACCTTTAAGAAAGACTGAATCTCAAATGACTTGTGAAGGTGGGCATCTGATAAAAGGGTGTACAATTATGAGCAGCATAGACGGGGCAGATAGAGTCATCTTCACAGAGTGCAAATGGCAAATATCAGAGGGAGGAACTGCAGATGCTGGTTTAAACTGGCACAAAAAACTGGAGTAACTCAGCAGAACAGGCAGCATCTCTGGAGAGAAGGAGTGAGTGATGTTCCGGGTCGAGACCTTTCTTCAGACCGAAGACGGGTCTCGACCCAAAACGTCACCCGTTCCTTCTCTCCAGAGATGATGTCTGTCCGGCTGAGTTCTTCAGCTTCTTGTGTCTAATTTCACACATCCACACATTTATCTCCTCCCGCCTAGATTACTGCAACTCCCTTTACACTGGCATCAGCCAATCTTCCCTGTCCCGCATACAACTGGTCCAAAACGCCGCAGCGAGACTCCTGATGGGCACCCGGAAAAGGGACCACATCACCCCGATCCTGGCCTCTCTCCACTGGCTCCTTGTGCGGTTCCGTATAAACTTCAAGATCCTCCTCTATGTCTACAAAGCCCTCAATGGGCTTGCCCCCACCTACATTAAAAGTCTTCTCTCCCAGCACTCCACCTCCAGGTCCATTAGGTCGGCCCACTTGGGGTTGCTGAATATCCCACGGTCTAGGCATAAGCTCAGGGGCGACCGCGCCTTTGCGGTTGCAGCTGCTAAACTGTGGAACAGCATCCCTCGTCCCATCAGAACTGCCCCCTCCATCGACTCCTTTAAGTCGAGACTAAAAACTTATCTGTACTCCCAAGCCTTTCTTGACATCCTCTGAATGAGGGCTATGTATATATGTATGTAGTTTGTTTGTTTATACTATTCTTATAACAAATGTAAAGCACTCTGGCCAACGAGAGTTGTTTTTTAAATGTGCTATATAAATAAATGTGACTTGACTTGACGATTAATTTCAGGATAGAGTGCACAGTTATGCTGCCCAAAACAGCGGGTGTGACTTCCAAATTGTTCTTTTTTCTTATGTCTCATTATAAATATTATCCCATGGGCATCAGTTTTATATACAAAACTAACAAATGGCACCCAGCCAAATGTTGTTTGCAAACCCACCCACACACATCAACTTCACAGTCTTTATCCACTGTCTCTATTCCCTGATCAAACAGCTCCATCATATTACTCATTTGCCATTTCACATCAACAAATTCATCTCAGATCCTCTTTATTGATCAATTATTGTTCAAGTGGCTGTTGATTTTCTCCTTATTACTCTTTCTGAAAACCATAACATGAAGCCTATAATTGTGGAAACAAGGAACTGCTGATGCTGGGTTTATACCACGGAGAGACACAAAGTGTTGGAGTTACTCAGCAGGTCAGGGAGCATCTCTGGAGAAATGGGATAGAAAAAGGATCCTTTCTCACCAGAGATGTTGCCTGACCCACTGAGTCACTCCAGTACTTTTGTTTCTATCTTTGGCCTAAATCCGGAAGTGGCGGCGCTGCTTGGCAGCTGCGGCTCACCTGCAGTCCGTCTGTCTTTTATTTTATTTTTGTCTTCGTGCCTGTTTTTAGGGATTATTTTTGGTTTGTTAGGTTGTGTATGTGTGGGGGGGGGGGGAGGGTGGGAGAAACGGGGTTTTAGTCTCTCCCTTCGGGGGGATGCGACTTATCTTGTCGTGTCCACCGACACAGTCTCCATCTGTGCTGAGGCCCTAATGGCGGAGCTGGCGGCCTCCAGCTTCCAGCGGCGGTGGCACGGCTTTCGGAGCTTCAGTGGCGACCTGGCTTCGGAGCTGCTGTGCTCCAGCGACGTTCCGGCGGTGACCTGGTTTTCGGAGCTGCGGTGCTCCAGCGACGGCCTGGCTTCGGGGGTGCAGTGCTCCGGCGGTGACCTGGCTTCCGGGGATGCAGTGCTCCAGCGGCGTTCCGGCGGCGACCTGGCTTCCGGGGATGCGGTGCTCCAGCAACGTTCCGGCGGCGACCTGGCTTTCGGGGCTGCGGTGCTCCAGCTACGTTCCAGCGGCGGGCCCTGTGGTGGTGTTCCGGCGACAGCGGTGGCGGCGGCCCGGTTTCGGAGGCTCGGCAGCGGGCCTGGTGGACGGCAGCATCGGAGGCCTGGACCTCCTCAGCGCAGAGGGAGAATAAGGAGGGAAGAAGGCAGAGACTCTAAGACTTTTGCCTTCCACCACAGTGAGGAGGTGTTTGGTGAACTCACTGTGGTGGATGTTAATTTTTGTGTTTATTGTGTGGTTTTGTCATTTTTATATATGTATGACTGCAGTCACGAAATTTTGTTCAGACTGAAAGTCCTGAATGACAA
Organism: Raja brachyura; assembly: GCA_963514005.1. The sequence continues at coordinate 18,119,109 of OY740782.1, forward strand.
TAAAGGCTATTCATTTTTTCTACAATTGTGTTTTGTCATTCCAACCACGTGGCTTTATCCGTGAATCCGAGTGAAATAGGGACGTTATTTTCCTCAACTCACATATTTCAACCAGGCTGGGGGATGTGTTCCGACCTGAGACGTCATCTATCCATGTTCTCTGGAGATGCTTGCTGACCTGCTGGGTTACTCCAGCACTCTGTGTTTTCTTTTGTGAACCAGCATCTGCAGTTCTTTGTCTCTAAACTTCAACTGTTATTTCCCGAGTTCACCACCGGGAACATTTATACTAACTAGAGCATTATTACAATGCTGACGACTTTGTGGAAACATATCCAATGATTAAAGGCAGGTTGTAGAAGTCACCAGCATCAGGTCAGGTGTAGACAAGTTACAAGAACAATGAAGGAAAAAGCCTGCAAATATATGCAAGCATATTTGGGCTAAAGAATGACCAGAACATTGAAACATAGAAATTAGGTGCAGGAGTAGGCCATTCGGCCCTTTGAGCCTGCACCGCCATTCAATATGATCATGGCTGATCATCCAACTCAGTATCCCGTACCTGCCTTCTCTCCATACCCTCTGATCCCCTTAGCCACAAGGGCCACATCTAACTCCCTCTTAAATATAGCCAATGAACTGGCCTCAACTACCCTCTGTGGCAGAGAGTTCCAGAGACCCACCACTCTCTGTGTGAAAAAAAGTCCTTCTCATCTCGGTCCTAAAGGATTTCCCCCTTATCCTTAAGCTGTGACCCCTTGTCCTGGACAGTTAACTTAATCAACCTTTGAAATGGGCAAGCTAGATATTCAACAGTATCCTTACTATGGAGACACAAGGGACTGCTGGTGTGGGAATCTTAGTAAATACTAAATGTTAGGCAAACTCAGGGGGTCAGGTAGTATCTGTAGAAGGAATGGACAGATGACGTTTGAAGGCTAAGACTGAAGAAGGTCCCAATTCTAAAGGTTATTTGTGCATTTCGCCCACAGGTGCTGCCTGACCCACTGAGTTCCTTCATTTCATGTTTTGCTTTGGTATAATTACAATAGCAGGGCAGCATGGTGGTGCAGCGGTAGAGTTACTACTGCCTTGCAGCGCAATGGTCCTGGGTTTGATCCAGACTACAGGTGTTCTCTGTACAGAGTTTGTACATTTTCCCTGTGACCATGGGGGTTTTCTCCGTGTGCTCCGGTTTTCTCCCACACTGAGAAAAGAGGTACAGGTTTGTAGGTTAATTGGCATCGGTAAAATTGTTAAAATTGGCCCCAATGTGTAGGATAATCCTAGAGTATGGGGATTTCTGGTTGACGCGGACTCAGTGGGCCGAAGATCCTGTTTCCACTCTATATCTCTAAACAAAATTAAACTAAACTAAACTAAACTAAACTATAGTGGTTCGTGAAGGACACTCAACATCATCTTCACAGGGGCAACAATGGAGATGAACAATAAATGAGAGCATTGCTGGTGACATTCACATTCTGAAAAGTGATTCAGGAAAGTCATATCCCTCAGAAAAAAGGGGAAATCCTGAGAAATATTTGCCCGTCATTTTTCTAGGGTGCAGCATTCAAATCCTGCAATTGAAGGGTGAAGCCTCATGTCCAGGAGATGGGTGAGCTGAAGCAAGCCTCAGGAAACAGCTGGCCCAGGGCTTCAAACCAGGGCACTGCAAGTCCAGCAGAGCAGGTTTGGAGAGGTGTGGAGGCAGTAGCAGTCCAACAAGCAGAGCAGGACATCAACAAATGGCTGCAGCGGTTCACACAAAAACACTAAAAGCAGAAACATGCAGGGAAATGAACAGCACAACAAAATTTGCTGAGTTCTAAACTTAGTTCCAGCAGTTACATCCACCACTTTGCTAAGTTTGAAGTAGATTATTTTACTAGAGTGTGCTCCCTGCTGAATTGAAGGTGAATTGCAGCAAATTGTGTGTGACAAGTGACTTGGATAGTCACAATGCTTAATTACTTAGCAAGAACAACAATTCAGATCGCACTGGCACTATCCTAATTTTAATTTATCTGCATTGACAACTTACACTTGTGAAGCACTTTTAAAGTAATGAAATAGCCCAAGGAAACATAACCGGAGATTAATTAACTGAGCCAAAATGAATTTGGTGGGGGGACAGTTAAACAGACAGGATTACTAGCACCTTAGAGATGTGGGTGGATTTAGGAAGAGAAGTTCAGAATCCTGAGCCAAGTTCTGGGACATTTGCCATTTTGAAGTTTACATTTTCTTGGAAAAGGACAAGATTTTATTTGGGCATCAATGACACTCACCAAACAATTCATTATTTTTGTTTTTGGATCTTTGATTGTATATAATGTCTGTAATAAGCAGAAAGGCTGATGGAAGTAGTAATAGAGCATAAATAGTTATTTTGTATTACTGATAGTATTTTTGAGTAGGTTGTTAGGTTCTCAAGCATGGCATTTTATTTGAATGCTGTCCTGGTAGTTTGACTTCTAAACAGATAAAGCAGGTAATCATTCAGATATTGATTCTCCCTTGCAGCTTGCATGTTAACAAAGTGGAGCTCAGCCTTAGCTTGTGTAAGAACAACCTGGTAAATAGGCTGGGGTATTTTCAATGTTAAGGGTGCTATCTAAATGCAAGCCAAGGGCTTGATAATAACGAGATAATAACGAGAGCTCCTCCTGTCTTCATCTGGGTGAATCTTCATTGCACACATCTCCCTGTCCTGAAGTATGTATTTATTTACAGGTTGTATTTTTCAAAGATTTCTCCTCAGATGTTCAAAGCAATGGATACTGAGCTCACAAGAATAAATGCTAGAAGATCAAGATAACTTGGAAAATACAAAATATAACTTTTTTTTCACAGATTTATTGGAAGCTGTTCAGAGAAGGTATCTCGAGTTAAGAGCTAGATTTTCCTTTAGGAAATGCTGAGTAAATGTGACTTGTCTCTGCTGGAGCAAAATAAAACAAAGTGCTGGGAAAACTCACTGGGTCAAGCAGCATCTGTGGAAGGAAATGGACGAACAGAATTGGGATTGGGATCCTTCTTCAGACTGATGAAGGATCCTGCCGCAATACATTATCTGTCCACTTCTCCTTCTTCTTTCCACTAACGTTCATAGATGCTGTCTGACCCATAGAATTCTGTGTAGTTTAGTTTAGTTTACATGATACAGCATGGAAACAGGCCCTTCAGCCCACCGAGTCCGCATCGACAGACGATCCCCATAAACTAGCACTATCCTACATACTAGGACAATGTACAACCTTTACCAACGCCAATCAACCTACAAACTTGTATGTCTTTGGAGTGTGGGATGAAATCGGAGCACCCGGAGAAAACCCACAGGGAGAGCGAACAAACTCCTTCAGGATCGAACCCAGGTCTCTGGCACTATAGGCAGCGACTATACCATTGCTCCACTGTGCCACCCCCAAATTCATCAGCTCTTTGTTTCTTGCTTATAATTCGAACATTTACAGTCCCCTGTGTCTCTCTTGTCTTGTGTTTCTTCTGGACTTTGGGAGATGAGAGTGAATGTGACTGAAACATATAAGATTCTGAGTGGTCTTGACGTGGTGGAGATGGGGAGGATGCTTCAGTTCATGGGATAATCTAAAACTAGGGTTCATGGTTTAATGCCAAGAGGTCATCCGTTTAAGGAAGAGATGAGGGAAATTACTTTCTCTCAAAATGTTCATATGTAAGTCCAGTAGAAGCAGAACATTTGAAATGTTTTATTGATAATTGATAAGGAAAGGGGTGAAAGGTTATTGGGAATAGGCAGTAATGCAGGATTCACGTAGATTATCCTCAAGGCTCAAGTGATTCCTCGTCCCCTGGCTTTCTCTTCCTGAAGTCCGCAATCAGCTCGTTGGTCTTGCTAACATTGAGAGCAAGATTGCTGTTCAGGCACCAATGGCCTAGATTATGGAGGAGCCGGCGTGAGGGGGGGGGGGGGGGGGGGGACCGCCGTGAGGGAGGAGGGAGAACAAAAGTAGAGCTGGCGGGGGATGCTTTGTAACTTTGTAGGTGCTCTTTATGTGGAAACTATTTGCATACCTTGGGTATGCAAGCAAATAATCTCACTGTGACTTGTCATATTTGGCAAGAAAGTATCAGTTAATTCATTCATTATATATCTCTCTTGTACTCTGACTTATCGTTACCCATCGTGCATCCCACAATGTTGGTATTGTCAGCAAATTTAAAGATAGCATTGAATCTGTGTCTGTGCACATGGTCGAGGGCATAGAGAGTAGAGCAGGGGACTGAACATGCAGCCTGGAACTACTCCAGTGTTGATGGTCAGTGTGAAAGTGCTGCAAATTGGAAAAAACAGCATCTCATATTTTGCTTGGGCAGCTTACAACCCAGTGGTATTAATATTGATTTATCTCACTTTGTAACCCCGGCATTCCCTCTCTCTCCATCCCTCCCCCACCCAAGTCACACCAGCTTCTCATTTTCTCCCAACAAACAGCTAACAATGGCCTGTTTCCGTTATCATTCTTACCTTTTTGCACATCTTTCATTCATTTGTTCTATATCACTCCACTCCATCTTCTATATCTCTCGTTTTCCTTTCCTGTGAGTTTCAGTCAGAAGAAGGGTCTCGACCCGAAACGTCACCCATTCCTTCTCTCCAGAGGTGCTGCCTATCCCGCTGAGTTACTCCAGCTTTTTGTGTCTATCTTCAGTGAGAAAGAGGTGTTGCTGTCAATTTGTACTGATTGAGACCTGCCGATATGGAAGGCAAGGATTCAGTTGCATAGGGATGGGCAGATACCGAATTCCTTCAGTTTGATGAAATGTTTAGACTGGATTTATGGTAAAAAGCCGAACTGCGGTAAATAAGCAATGGCTTGATATGTGTGTTCTTGTTCAATGGTGCAGTGGCTGAGTAGGGAGCCAGTGAGATTGCATTCACTGTTGATCTGTTGTGGCAGTATGCAAAGCGTAATGGTCCAAGTCCTTACCACTTGGACCATTGGCAGGAGTTGACATGCGGTATAACTAACCATGCAAAACATTTAATCGCAATGGGTGTGAGTGCCACCCATCAGTGGTCATTGAAGCCTATCACCTTGCTCTTCAGGGACACTGCTATTATTGGCACAAAAAAGCTGGAGTAACTCAGCAGGTCAGGCAGCATCTCTGGAGAAAAGGAATAGGTGACGTTTTGGGCCGGAACCCTTCTCCAGTCTCGACCCGAAACGTCACCAGCAGTATTCCTTCTCTCCAGAGATGCTGTCTGACCCACTGAGTTACTCCAGCATTTTGCGTCTATCTTCGATGTAAACCAGTATCTGCACACTCCTTCCTACACTGGTATTATTGATGTATTTTTAAAGCAGGTGTGGACCTTGGTATTGAGGGGTTGCAGATGTCAGTGAAAACTCCAGATGGTTAGTCTATGCAGGTTTTATTAATGTGGCCAGGTACAGTGTCAGGGTCAAATGCTTTCTGAAGGTTCACTATCGTGAAGGATCTTCTGTAGTCAGCTTCAGAAACAATGATCACAGTGTCGCCGGGGACTCTAGGAGACGTGAAGGTCCATCATCGTTCTTCTTTTCAAATGAACACAGAAAGCATTGAGTTCATCTGGGAATGATGCGTTGCTGTCACTTGAACTATTTGGTTTCACCTTAGTTTAGTTAATTATTGTCATGTGTGAAAGGTTATTGAGAAGAGGCAAGAATGCAGGATTTAGATTATCATCAGAACTTATTGTTTGCATGCTATCAATCAATCAATTTTAATCAGTACAATCCGCAGTGCACGGATAAATGATAAAGGGTACAACATTTAGTGCAAAGATATAACATTGAAGTCCGTTAATGTCTGATCAAAGATAGCTCAAAGGTTTCCAGTGAGGTAGATCAGGACCACACTCTAGATCAGGTCCACATGAGAGGACTGTTCAGTTGCCCACAAACAGCTGGGATAACTGTTTCGGAATCTGGAGGTATGTACTTTCAACCTCCAGCCTGATGGAGGAGGGGAGAAGAGGGAGTGACCCGAGGTGAGGCTGGTCTTTCATTATGCTGGCAGCCTGGTCGAGGCAGCTTGAAGTGTAGATGGACTCAACGGAAGGGAGACTGGTTTGTGTGTTGGTCTGGGCTACATCCACAGCTCTCTGCAATTCCCTAAAGGAAATAATGATGCCAGTTTACCAAGCATAATGTGCCATAATGTCCTCATAACGTGTCAATACTCATTATAAATCCAAACATTTATGTAAGCACTGCATTTATTTAGAATTCCCTCATTTCTGCTACTCATGTGGTGGACCATCACTTACTGGTGATTTTATTGGTTGAAAGTTATCACTTCTCATCCCTAATGTCCTAAGGAACAAATTGAGCATTGCCTAATATTATTTATTATTTTTATTATTTTTTTAATTGCAACAGTATAATTTCTAATGATTCAAGCTAACCAGCGATGATTTTGAAAGATGGACACATCTCCCCTCAGTCTGCATGAGTGAGGATCCACCAAAGCCAGTGGAGTGGGACGGGAGGTAGGGGGATGCAGTCCATTTGCACTTTTAAGATGAATATTTAACAAGGAAACAAAAGACACCATTTCAGTAGTAGGTTTAAAGGGTTAGGAAGCCACAAAGAGGTTGCGGCAAAGAAAAATGCTGGTGATATGGAAAGGAGAGAATTAGAGGGATTTGGGCCAAACTCAGGCAAATGAGACTAGGTTAGATGAGGCATCTTGGTCAGCATGGGTGAGTTGAGCTGAAGGGCCTATTTACATCAGGTAGAGTCGTGGAGTCATAGAATGAGACAGCGTGGAAACAGGCCCTTCACCCACATTTGCCCACACTGGACAAAATGTCCCAGCTACACTAGTCCCACCTGCCAGCATTTAGACTCATAGTCATAGAGTGATACAGTGTAGAAACTGGCCCTTCGGCCCAACTCGCCCACAACCGCCAATAATGTCCCAGCTACACCAGTCCCACTTGCCTGTGCTTGATCCATATCCCTCCAAACCTGTCCTGTCCATGTTTCTTAAACGATGGGATAGTCCCAGCCCCAACTACCTCCTCTAGCAGCTTGTTCCATACACCTACCACCCTATGTATGAAAACGTTACCCTCGGATTCCTATGAAATCTTTTCCACTTCACCTTGAACCTATGGTCCTCTGGTCCTCGATTCCCCTAATCGAGGCAAAAGAATCTGTGCATCTACCCGATCTATTCCTCTCATGATTTTGTACATTTCTATAAGATCTCCCCCCAATGGGGCATGCAGTTCAACCCTTCCAAATGTGAAACCATGCGGGTCACCAGAAAGAGGAATCCAGGCGTCACATCCTACAACATACTTGATGTCACCCTTGAAAAATCCAAACAAACCAAGTATCTTGGCATCAAATTGCAGAATGATCTACGTTGGAATGGTCAGACTCATCATGTAGCAGGTGTCCTAAACTTCCTGAGATGCAACTTCCATCATTGTTCAGCTTCTGTCAAGGAGAAGCTGTATTTCACCCTCATTAGACCTCATCTGGACTACACAGTTGCAGCTTGGGACCCATACACAGATAAAAACATTTCATCCATCGAACGTGTCCAAAGACAGGCCGCTCGATTTGTTACTAACATCTACGAGAGAGAAGCGAGTGGCACCAAACTTCTGAATTCTCTGGGGTGAAATCCTCTCCAAGACAGACGTGAAGCTCACCGTTTGACCTGTTTTTACAAAATGTTAAATGGTCAGCTTGACATAGATCACAAGACCTACACCAACCCAAAACCAATTAGGAGCAGACGAGGGCATTCGATCCAATTTGTGGTCCCAGCCACAAAGACAGATGTGTACAGCAATTCATTCTTTCCACGCACTATTAAAGCATGGAATTATCTCCACCAAGCCACGGTTGCCCAGCCAGATGCAACTAAATTTAAAGTGGCACTTTCTTCCCAATAACCCTCTCTGGCTAAACCCCTCCCTTCACCACCTCCAGTTTAAATTCCAGTTGAAATATTTTGGAGGACCAAGTAACCAAGAACCAAGAAGAACCATACTCCTGTGCTCCATAGAATAGAGACCCAGCCTACCCAACCTCTCCCTATAGTTCACACCCTCTAGTCCTGGCAACATTCTCGTAAATATGTTCTGAACCGTTTCAAGCTTGAGAATATCTTTCCTATAACATGGTTCCCAGACCTGAACACAATATTCTAAATGCAGTCTTATACAACTGCAACATGACCTCCCAATTTCTATACGCAATACTCTGACTGATGAAGGCCCAAGTGCCAAAAGCCATTTTGACCACCATATCTACCTGCAGCTCGACCTTCAAGGAACCATGTACCTGTACACCTGGCCAATCAATCCAGATTCTGCTGCAATCGTTCACAACCACCTTCACTATCTGCAAAACCACTAACCTTTGTATCCATATCCCTCCAAACCTGTCCAATCCATGTAACTGTCTAACTGTTTCTTAAATGTTGGGATGGTCCCTGCCTCAACTACCTCCTCTGGCAGCTTCTTCCGTACACCCACCATCCTTTGTGTGAAAAAATTATCCCTCAGATTCATACTAAATCTTAAACCTATTTCTTCTGGTCCTCGATTCACCTACTCTGGGCAAGAGACTCTGTGCGTCTCTGTAAATGATGATATATATTCCCACGAAAAGGTGGCATCTTGCATGGTAGGAAATCAGGAATTGGTGCTGTTACCCTGTACCTCTTGCCCTTAGCTAACAGGTATCACAAATGTGGTAATTGCTATCAAAGAAGCGTTGATGAGTTGGTCCAGCACAACTTGCACATGATGTTCGCTGCAGCTGATGTACTCCAGCAGTTGAGGGAACAAGGCTTCAAGGTGGGGGTTTGACGGCTTATTTATCCTGTGCGGTGCTAAGCAGGGCTAAATCTCCATTCTTCCAGACAAGTGGAAATTATTCCATTGGAGTCCTAATTGGGAGCTCTTGGAACCGAGAGGGAGTCGCTGGAGACGTCGGACACGAGGAGCACGAGCTAGTTGGAGGGTGAACCGGGATAATGCCTCCAAGTCCCTTCAACATCGACTGCAGGAGGTGCCTTCGGGATACAAAGGTGGCTGGGCGAGGAGAGGGACGTCGGTTCAAGGGCCGATCCAGTTGAAGGCCTGCAGGAGCCTGGGGCTCACCTGGATTGGGAACTGCTCCAGTAGACCGAGCATGTGGGCGGACCAGACTATGGACATGAAAACATGGTGGCGCCTGCATGTGTAAAAATGCAAAATGAGTTTCACTGACCAGAAGCACATGTGACGAATAAAGCACCGTTGAATCATAGAAACAGTTTTAGGGAAATTATGATGTTGACCAGATACAGAACAACAAGCCTTTGAACTATTCTTTGTTCCAGTTATTTTGCAACTGGTTCAGTTAAGATTCTCATCCACGGTGACTTCAGGATGCTGATATTGGGCAAATTCAGTGGCAGTACAGCCACTGTAGTTTAAAGACCAGGAGTTAAACCTTTTGTTGGATTGAATTAAATGTCTGGATTCAATGTTGCGCAGTCATCAAACAACACCCACGCAGGTGACTTGTGTTAAAGTTCCTTCATTGGTGAAGCAGCAGAAAATATTTATGCCTGGGAATCTAGAATTCACGTGCAGGAAGGAACTGCAGATACTGGTTTATACTGAAGATAGACACAAATAGCTGGGGTAACTCAGCAGGACAGGCAGCATCTCTGGAGAGAAGGAATGGGTGATGATTCGTGGTAGAGACCTTCATCAGACTGAGATCTGATACGTCTTCAGTCTGAAGAAGGGTCTCGACCCGAAACGTCACCCATTCCTTCTCTCCAGTGATGCTGCCTGCCCCGCTGAGTTACTCCAGCATTTTGTGTCTATCTCAAACTCATGCAGCATTGCGATTGTTCACGGGCCTCCAATAACTGTGCACTTGTGTAGAGGTGAGATTCTCCGGTGTTTCCTAATTGCGAATTTTATTCTGACTCATGTCTGAGGTGAAAGATCGAAACTTCCGGTTGGACTTGTGAGGGATGTACAGAGCGTTCAGTAAGTATTCAGACCCCTTCACTTTTTCCACATTTTGTTACATTACAGCCTTATTTTAAAATGGATTTTTAAAAATTCATTTTTTTAATCATCAATCTACACACAATACCCCAAAATGAAGAAGCGAAAACAGGTGTTTAGAAATTTTTGCTAAGCAATTCAAAATAAATACCTGAAATATCACATTTACATAAGTATTTATACCCTTTGCTATGACACTCAAAATTGTCCGTAGACCTCCGAGACACGATTGTGTCGAGACACAGATCTGGGGAAGGGTATAACACTTTTTCTTTCTTATCATGAACCATCAGGACTCTTCACAGAACTGACCAATCGGGAAAGAAGGGCCTTGGTCAGGGAGGCGACCAAGAATCTGATGGTCACTCTGACAGAGCTCCAGTTCATCTGTGGAGATAGGAGAACCTTCCAGAAGGACAACTCTATCTGCAGCTCTCCACCAATCAGGCCTTTATCAGACGGTGCCACTCCTCAGTAAAAGGCACATGACAGCCCACTTGGAGTTTGCCAAAAGGCACTCTCAGACCATGAGAAACAAGATTCTCTGGTCTGGTGAAACCAAGATTCCTCCACGGAGAAGCAACTTTTACCATGTCGCCTCCCCCGTGGCCTAACATCGAGGATCGGTGCGGCCTTTCTCGGAGACGCGCCTGGGGCTTCAGCTGTGGGCGCAGCGTGGACTCTCATCGCGGAATCAGGCGAGCCCTCGCCGGGGCTTGCCAGAGGGGAGCGCTCCGTTCGCTGGCCCGCGGCAGCCTGAAGCCGGGGTCTGCAGAGCTCCAGCCGGCATGGCGTCCTGTGCCTGGGATCCCTCGTTGGGGACTCAGGAGAAGAAGAGCTCTGACTGCCGGCCTGCGGCCAACTTCTACCGCGGGCGTGGCCCCCTGGAGGGGAGCTCTGACCGCCGGCCCTGCAGTCTGCGGTGCCTCTGGCTGCAGCGTGGCAGGGACTTTAGATCTTCAACCGCTGGCCTGCGGCCTACACGAACCTGAAGCCATGTCTCCAGTGGGGAGGCACCGATACAGGACTTATCTGGACTATATCTTGTCTACTTATCTGGACGCCCGCAGCGGCGGCTGCGGAGGGTTGAGGTCCCAACCACGGGGGAAAATGGAGGAGGACTGGCCAAATTTTGTGCCTTCCACCACAGTGATGAATGCTGTGGTGGATGTTTATGTTAAATGTTTATTGTGTTTTTGTGTGTTCTTTTTCATTGTACCGCTGCTGGCAAATTCATTTAACTGCACTTTATGTGCAAGTGACGAATAAAACTGATTGATTGATTGATTGATTGAAAATTGAATTATTTGGCCTGAATGCCAAGAGTCAGGTTTGGAGGAAACCAGGTGAAGCATGGTGGTGGCAGCTTCATGCTGTGGAGATGTTTCCCAGCGGCAGGAACTGGGAGACTAGCCAGGAGGGAAAGATGAACGTTGCAAACTACAGAGAGATCCTTGATGAAAACATGCTCCAGAGCGTTCTGCACCTCAAACTGGGGCAGAGGTTCACCTTCCAACAGGACAACAACACTAAACACACAGCCAAGACAATGCAGGAGTGGCTTTGTGACAGGTCTGTGAATGTCCTTGAGTGGCTCAGCCAGAGCCCGGACTTGAACCTGATCGAATATCTCTGGAGGGACCTGAAAATAGCTGTGCATCGACCCTCCCCAATCAGGCTGACAGAGAAGAATGGGAGAAATTACCCAAAAACAGGTGTGCCAAGCTTGTAGTGTCATACCCAAGATGATTTGAAGCTGTAATCGTTACCAAAGGTGCTTCAACAAAGTACTGAGTAAAGGGTCTGAATACTAATGTAAATGTGATATTTCAGTTATTTCTTTTTAATTACTTTGCAAAAAAATCTGTTTTTGTAGAAAATCTGTTTTCACTTTTTTATTATGGGGTATTGTGTGTAGATTGATGATAAGAACAAAATAATCAAATCCATTTTAGAATAAGGCCGTAACATAACAAAAATATCGAAAAAGTGAAGGTGTCTGAATACTTTCTGAATGCACTGTATATACACTACCCCTCCGAGAAATTAAATAGAGGAAAAATCTTTTCATTTGCACTTTCATGACTTCGAACTTTATCAATTCAAATGTTCCATCAGGAACCAGGTGACAGCTGCACACATTCAGGGTGTACAATCTGAAGAAAGCTGATGACTATAGAGCTCATAGTAAGATTTGGCACTCACCTTCGCGAGTTAATCTGAGACTGCCACCCTGATATGATTTAGAAGCTCAGAGTAAATTAGGTGAAGGATTTCGACTGATCCATTTTCAATGTTTGTTGAGCCATACATGATCTTTATAGTGACTGGTTTGCTAATACACTGAAACAGATACTTCTACCCAGCAAAAGCTGCAGCCTCGTTCAACAATCCAAAACCGATGTTATTTTGGATACTCCGGAAGGAAACTTTGTCACAGCTTTTCAGGGCAAAATTCAAGAATGATTATATGCTTCTACAACATATGCAGCAAATGCTTGTCTGTGTTTTGCCTCTTAACTCTGGTTCAATATGTAGTCGGCGCTGTGATCATATGCAAACAAAATCACGATAACTATCTCCCTGTTCTTTCAGTAATCCTCGTCAGATGCGATATGATACGATAGAACCTTATTTATTCCATGATGGAAATTAATCTGCCTACACTCATAAAAACACAAAATACATGAAATTAGTGACGAGTGGAAAGGATTGGGTTTTGCTAAGATATGGAAGGTGGGGTGGGTGGGGGAGGGGGTCAGTCTCAGTCTACCCCACGACAGAAGGGGGAGGAGTTGTACAGTTGTGATTGTGAATAAATTGTTCGCACTGTGGTGAAGATTTTTGATCTGAGGTATGCAGGAATTTGAAGAAGGGTCTCGACCTGTAACATCACCCATTCCTTCTCTCCAGAGATGCTGCCTGTCCCACTGAGTTACTCCAGCATTTTGTGTCTGTCTAATTAATAAGTTAGGAACTGCTGATATGAGAAATGCTTACTCAAGTATCAAGTTCCGATAGAAAGGCACGAGGCCCTTTTTATATCCAAAAGCTGATGTTTAATTCTGTGTTGCATGTTGTGTATGTAGGATAATCGCTGATAAACTAGCAATGCGAGCCACATAGTTTTGACTGTGATACCTCTCAGGCTGCTGATTTGAGGTATGGGATGCCATTTTTGACTGGGGAAACATACGAAGATTGGGTCAAGGACACATCCACTGTTCAAAAATTGTGGCTGAGCCTTGTTCTTATTCCTGTCTGTGAAGGTAATCCCAAAACATCCATGGCCATTTCATGGTCGAGTACTCTCCTATCTGGATGCTCCATAAATCCTAAGCTCCTTGTTCCCATAGCAACCACAGTGACCAATTGCTAACTTGCAGTTTCAGGCTTGTTCTGATTGTGTGTTATATGTGTCCAACTTATAAATTGGCTTGGTTCGCCTTGTTATTATAGATTATAGACTAACAAAAAAAAAACCGTATCAGAATGTAGAAAGACTGTGGATCAAATTTATCCAGAGCCCACACTCATCAGTAGAATAAGTATGAATCTTTTTCTTCCTCTCGCTTTACTCAACTCTGCTTATTCTATTTGAGTTTCAATAATTAGTTATTACAAAGTAATTGTAAAAAAAGTTGTCAGCACAGGCTCACAAGATTGTTGCTAAATAACTAAAGGGCCACCACTGTTTTCATCTGCTGACATCTATACGTCATTTATTATAATAGGTGTTCTTTCCACTAGAAATATTTGGACCGTCTCGTCATTTTTTATGCTGTGATAAGAAATAATGAGTTCTCAGATGGTAATCCCACTGCTTGAGGGGATGAAAAACTGAGCAGACCCAATGATCCAGGGATTGATTTCACGTGTGCGTTCATGTAGGTGGGGAGCGGGGACAGAGATGTGAGTTTCAAGCTGCAAAAGGCTTCAGACTGGACCAGAGACGGACAGAAAGCTTGTTGCCTGAGTCGCCAGTCTTAAGGACCCTTCATCAGCGCCCTGCATGCATACTTTTGTGTACTGCATGCAAAACAAAGGCTTTCACTGTACCAAGTACATGTGACAATAAAGTATCAATACAGTGCAAACCCATTCCTGTCCTCTACTATTCTATGTTCTATCTGTATAGCATTGCCATTACTGGGCTACGCTTGAATAAATGGGAATTATGGAGGTGGTGCCGGGACATGCGTAGTGTGTTGTTCGAAGGATGTTGGGGAGAAGGCAGGAGAATGGGGTTAGGACGGAGGGATAGATCACCGCGGTTGCTATGGGAACAAGGAGCTTAGGATTTATGGAGCATCCAGATAGGAGAGTACTCGACCATGAAATGGCCATGGATGTTTTGGGATTACCTTCACAGACAGATAGATTGAATGGTGGAGTAGACTTGATGGGCCGAATAACCTAATTGTGCTCCTATCACTTATGACCTTATGACATTGCTGTTGGAGCACTACTGTGTATTAGTGTGTATGAAACGTGAAGGACTTGGAAAGACAACAACAAACTTTGCATTCTTTTCATAAATAATCTAATTTCCAAGACTCGTTATTTCTCGTGAGAATACAACTGTGCCTATTATTAACTGCGCCTGGTATTTCGAGGCTCTGGTAGTAAAGGAAATTGTCACAGGAAATTATCATCGGAAGACATTTACAGTCTTGTAAATGAAATGACACCTCATTTCAGAACCTAAGGGGTCTTGACGTGATGTAATTGGAAGATAGAAAAAGTTCTGAGGGAGACAATTAATGATTACTTGGAAAGGCTGGGACTTAGGTCAGCCAGAATGGCTTTATCATGTCAGATGCTCTCTGATTATTGTGATTCAAATCTTTGAAGAAGCAACAGTGTATCGACGAGAGCAGGGAAGTAGATGTGATTTACATGGACTTTGATAATTATCATAATTTCATGTATATGAGCAAACTTAGGCCATTCATCCCATCAAGTCTACTCCGCTATTCAATTATGGCTGCTCTATCTCGCCCTCTCATCGCTATTCTCCCGCCTTCTCCCCATAACCCCTGACACCCGTACTAATCAAGAATCTATCTATCTCTGCCTATATCCATTGACATTGCCTCCACAGCCTTCTGTGGTAATGAATTCAACAGATTCACTACCCTCTGACTAAGGAAATTCCTCCTCATCTCCTTTCGAAAGGTGCATCCTTTCATTCTAAGGCTATAGCCTCTGGTTTTAGACTCTCCCACTAGTGGAAACATCCTCTTCACATCCACTCTATCTAGGCCTTTCACCATTTGGTGAGTTTCACTGAGGTCCCCTCAATGAGGTGGCATGGTGGCGCAGCGGTAGAGTTGTTGCCTTAAGAGTCCGTCACACTTTCCCGAGTCCTCTGCCGAGTTGAAAGGACCTTAAAAAAAAAAACAAGATTTTTGTGATCTACGAAAGTTTAAATTTTTCTCCTCCTGACTATCTTTTTACTCGTGGAGTTTTTTGTCATGCTGGAAAAAACGTCCCGAATTACCTGATGCCCCGAGTAGCTACTGCTGGCATAACGAGCCGCTACGATATATCTACGGGCTCCTACGGCCTCCTACGGACATTCTCCGAGTTTGAATCAATGGGAAAACTCGGGAGAATTCATGAGTAACTCGGGAAAGTGGGACAGGCCCTTTACATGCTTGCAGCGCTGGAGACCTAGGTTCGATCCCGACTATGGGTGCAGTCTGTACGGTGTTTGTACGTTCTCCCTGTGACCGCATGGGTTTTCGCCAACATTTTCAGTTTTCTAGCACACTACAAAGGCATGCAGGTATGTAGGTTAATTGGCTTGGTATAAGTGTAAATTGTCCATAGTGTGTGCAGGATTGTGTTAATGGTCAGGGATCGCTGGTCGGTGTGGATTCAGTGGGCTGAATGGCCTGTTTCTGCACTGTATCTCAAAACCAAATTGTTTATGTGTCTGTCTAAATGCCTCTTAAATACCACTGTTGTATCTGCTTTCCCCAATTCCTTTGACAGCACAATCCAGGCACCCACTGCTCTCTATATAAAAATCTTGCGATGCATATCTCCGTTAATTTTTTCCCCTCTCAAAAATACACCCGCTGGTATTTGCCATTTGCACTCTATGAAGATGACTCTATCTGCCCCGTCTATGCTGCTCATAATTGTGCACACTTTTATTAGAGTGCAAATCTACCCTTACAAGTCATTTGAGGCTTGGCTCGGTCTTTCTTAAAGGTGACCTGCTTGTCACAACCACGGAGTCTGGCATTGGGACTTAGGGCTTTGACCATGTACATTTAGCTTCCAAAGATAGACATAAAACGCTGGTGTAACTCAGTGGGAGAGTGGGACTCCAGCATTTGTGTTTATCTTCGGTTCAAACTAGCATCTGCAGTTTCTTCCTGTACATTTAACTTCCTGCGGGTACTGGAAAAAATCCAAGGCTCAAATGCCCCAATCTCAGTAACATATTCTGCATGATTTCATATGCACTGTCTTTTTTGCAATATTGTTTTGCTTTGTTCGGGAGAATCAATGTCCTTTGGGAATCATTGTTGATAATGGCTAGTATGACATGTTTTAAGGATTGACAGGAATATTGCAATATTTTGATCTGAGATGCCAGAGGCAGTAATTGCTGGAGTATCCCAGCAATGGGAATTCAGCGGCTTCCTCCTGCTCTCTGTCACATAATCATCCAAAATATATTGATTCTAAAGGTGTGAACAATAAGGTGACTGGCCATAGGAACTCTTACTTCACACAGTAAAAATAGGAGACAATAATTTTACTTCGGAGTCACGTGAGTGACTACGTGAAGAACCCCATCCAGCCGTTGGTGCGTCATTACGTCAGACGCATTGGTGCAGGTCGGCCGGTTGGAGCAGCAGAGCTCCTCCAAGCGGTAAGTTTAAAACACGAGGTAAGTTTCAAACTTTCTTGCGTTCACGTTCTGTTTTAGCGGTAGGGTGTAGACCGTTAAAATGTTACAGAAAGTGAAGAAGGTGTCGGCGAGGCGATCCGCAGGGAAAAGGTTCGAGGATCGTGATAGTATTGTTAGCGGATGCCCGCCTAGGTCACCGGACAGGTAGGGCGTAAGGCTACTGCAAAATTAAATAGGCCCGTGGACCCAGAGTCGGGCCTGGAGGTTTTACCCTCACAAGGAGAGACCGTTTTCTCTCCCAGGTCGAGGACATATTACAAAAGATGCTCCACAGGGCCGAACTCCGTGAGGAGGAGTGGTGCCCACGCCACGCTACTGGAGAGCCTGTGCTAGCAGCGCCTATAACAGGGCTGCAAGAATACCCAACTTTTGAGGAGGAGGGTATACCGGTGCAGCTTACTGACGTCGAATCAGTGACTGGGGAGAGCCACAAGGGAGTGGAACTTGCAGTTATTCCGAATATAGCGGAGAAATTTGCAGTTCCGAGAGAGGCAGGAGAGCCGTTAGGGGAAGAATTGGCATCAGCCATCTAATATATGCTCTCTCACCAACTGCAAGAATTGGCAATGGATGAGGTGGATAAAAAGTATGAAGCCCCTATCAATTGCGGTTTACTAAAAGTACCAATGGTAAACCATCTCATATGGACACAGTTGGGGGTGTCAGCAAGATCCCAAGAACTAAAATTCAAAAGGTATTGAAATTACTTTTAGCAGGGCTTACAGCATTTGCTATTACGGTAGACAAGGGGCATATGTCGGAAGCTCAACAAGATGCACTGGGACTTGTGTGTAGTGCCTATTTTGAATTTAACAATATATGAAGAAGTGCTATTCGGCCAATTATAAATCCTAATCTGGCTTCATTGTGTAAGACGCCCAGCTTATAACCACCCAATCTTTTGTTTGGCGGGGATCTGGCCAAGCAAGTTAAAGAACTCCATGAGGACACTAGAACTATGGGCCTCATCAAGCCGGGTAGCAAACTATGGAAAAAGGGTTTTTCCTTAACAGCGGGGTACCATTACGGACGCCGGGGAAGGGACCAGCCACTCAGCTTCGCAATCTCGGAGCTGGCAGCCTGCCACAGGCGTGAGGGGAAGGATGACTTTCCTTACAATGGGCGGGGGCAACTAGGGCAGCCAGGAGGTATGCAGGTGATGAAATCTTCCTCCTAAAGAATATAAATCAAGTGAAATAGATGTTCAAATTGGGGGCAGATTACATTTGTTTCTCAAACAATGGCAGGAGATAACATCAGATTCATTTATACTGAGCAGTATAGAGGGGATTAAAATTGAATTTTACTCTACTGTGTGTCCACCTAATCAGTATGTTCCAAATTGGAAACTTATATTTTCAGAAGAAGTGAATGTGCACATACAAGCAGAGCTTAACACATTATACAAAAAAGGGGTTATTGAGGAGTCAGTTCGTCAAAACCAGCAGTTTGTGTCAAGTATTTTTCCTAGGTCTAAAAAGAATGGGGGATGTAGAATCATTCTGGACCTGACAAGCTTGAACTCCTTTGTTTGCTATACTCAGTGCCTATTCATTGTGATGATAGGAGGTATTTAAAATTTACCTGGATGAGTCAGTTGTGGCAATTCAAAGCATTGCCTAATGGGTTGACCAGCTCCTAGATTATTTACTAAATTGTTAAAACCTGTTCTAGGATCACTCCGAGCTCAGGGACATGTCGCAATGGCCTATTTAGATGATATTTTAATTGTCGGGAAGACTCAGGCCGCAGCTGAATCATCTGTTTCAATTGTTAAACTCACTTTTGAACAATTAGGGTTCGTTATTCATCCAGATAAATCTAAATTATCACCAGTTCAAATCATTGATTATTTGGGCTTTACCATTAATTCGAATCACATGTTAGTGACTTTGCCCAGGGACAAATGGCAGCAGTTAATTGAGGATTGTGTTAATCTCCTTAGTGAGCAACGACCTTCAATTAGACAAGTAGCAAGTTTAATTGGTAAATATGTGGCTGGTTTTCCAGCTGTGCAGCTTGGACCTCTGCATTACCAACAATTACAACGAGCAAAAGAACAGGCACTGAGGACACATGCGGGTAATTTTGATAGGCCTATGCAATTGTCAGCTGGGGCAATTTCAGACATTCAATGGTGGATCATAAATGTCTCAAAAAGCTCCAGGGAGGTTTTGGTTGAACCACCTTCCATAATATTACAGACGGATGTCAGTACACTGGGTTGGGGTGCTACAGATATGTCTTCCAGTTGTGGCGGCAGATGGAATACTGATGAGACATCCCTTCTTCAATTAAGAGGGATCAATTATTTAGAGCTTTTGGGAACCTGGTATGGGCTTGAAGCTTATTGCTCTGCCAGGAGTGACTTGCATGTGCAGGTTCAGATTGACAACACTACAGCAGTGGCAAATGTAAACCACATGGTTGGAGTCAAGTCACAGTCATGTGATAGACTGGCTTATTGGATCTGGGGCTGGTGCATTGACCAAAACATCTGGCTTTCAGCAATATATTTGCCAGGTAGATTCAACACAGTAGCTGACATTAGGTCATGCCAATTCAATGATAACATAGAATGGGTGTTAAATCGGGATGTATGTAATCAAGTGGTTGCTCAGTATGGAAAGCCAGATATTGACTTGTTTGCATCTAGACTAAGCCATCAGTTGCCCCGATATGTTTCATGGGAACCAGATCCTGGTGCAGCAGCGGTGGATGCATTCTCACTGCATTGGGGTGGAATGGTTGTATATGCAGTTCCTCCATTCTGTCTCATCAGTCGATGTTGCAAAAGATCAAGCAGGACTCCGCTTCAGGAGTATTGGCCTACACAACCATGGTTCCCTCTCGTATTGCAAATGGCTAGTCAGCCTCACGTGATTATTCCCAAACATAAAAATCTACTGGTAAATGCAGTAACTGGCGATCAACATCCTTTATATGATCGTATTGATCTGTTAATTTACAGATTTTAAGGAGGCCATACCTGGAGAGGGGACTGCCTAATCATACCATGGATGTTCTCACGTTGGCCTGCAGGGATAGTACTCAGAAGCAGTACATCACCTCGATAAGGAAGTGGGAGGTATTCTGTCTACAGCAGAATATCTCATAACAGACTGCAGGCATCCCAGATGTACTGAGGTTTTTGTCCACTCTGTATTTTGATCAAAAATTAAGCTATAGTGCGATTAATACAGCCAGAAGTGCTCTGTCTTCTTAATTACCCATGAGTTCAGAGTTACATTCAGGCGGGACACATCCGTTAGTTTCTATGAGATGATCATGGCTGATCATCCAACTCAGAATCCCGTACCTGCCTTCTCTCCATACCCTCTGATCCCCTTAGCCACAAGGGCCACATCTAACTTCCTCTTAAATATAGCCAATGAACTGGCCTCAACTACCCTCTGTGGCAGAGAGTTCCAGACCCACCACTCTGTGTGAAAAGGACAGGCTGGATGCAGGAAAAACGTTCCCCATGTTGGGGCAGTCCAGAACCAGGGGTCACAGTTTTAGAATAAGGGGTAGACCATTTAGGACTGAGATGAGGAGAAACTTTTTCACCCAGAGAGTTGTGAATCTGTGGAATTCTCTGCCACTTCACTGGATGTTTTCAAGAGAGAGTTAGATATAACTCTTCGGTCTAACGGAATCAAGGGATATGGGGAGAAAGCAGAAACGGAGTACTGATTTTGGATGATCAGCCATGATCGTATTGAATGGCAGTGCTGGCTCAAAGGACCGAATCACCTACTCCTGCACCTATTTTCTATGTTTCTATGTCCAGCTGTGGTGACTACCAAGGGATTTGTTACTAAGAATGTCACCATGGCCCTTCCCAGTGGATAAAGAGGTTCTTCGTTATCATGGTGTGAATTTCATCCTTGTGGAGGGACAGCAGGCACACTCTTCGTATGTGATCATTTGGAGAAAAATGCAGGGGTTGGGGGCTTTGCAACACCAGTCGCCACTGTGACCTGCTTCAACCTCATTAAAGCCTTTAGCTCCATCAATTATCAGGACTAGAAAACACCCTCTCAGACTTGGCTGCCCACAGAAATCCATCCCACTTCCACAGTTACAAGTCCAGTCAAGTCACATTAAGTCAAATCAAGTTAAATCAAGCCTATTGTCATGAGCACATGTACAATGAGGCGCGCATACAATTAAAATCTTGCCTACAACATCTTCAAATACACATAGACTCAGATAGCACACGGAGGCAATGATTAAACATAAATTAGAAAGAAAGTACAAAGATATTCTACAAGACAGCAAAAAGAAAAAGAGTATGCAAGATGCAAGGGCGGCACAGTGGGGCAGCAGTGGAGCTGCTGCCTTGCAACATTGTATACATAGAGATTGTTTGTCTATCAGCACTTGAAGCAAATCAGTCTGAAGAAGGATATCAACCCGAAATGTTACCCATTCCTTCTCTCCAGAGATGCTGCCTGCCCCGCTGAGTTACTCCAGCATGTTGTGTCTATCTTCGGTTTAAACCAGCTTCTACAGTTCCTTCCAGCACCTGAAGCTAATTTGGCCACACTGCAGCATCCTACAGAACTCAACAGATGCCCAAATTTATGCAATGAAAAGTTAGTAGATCAAGGTACTCACGATGATTGATGAACATCAGACTGTATCCTCATGTGTATCACTACTTTCAGAGGAAGCAAGCTGAAGCCCGGAGAAGTAAACACATTAAAAGATAATTAATTGAATTGGAACAGAATCACTAAGCTCTGTCTTCTAAACTTGACTCGCCTCACTAAATTCTGGGATTTATCCACCACAAAAATGGGTCGCTGTGAACTGAATTCTTCCCTCTGCGAGTTTAATTTCATGAAGTAAATCATACAATGAATGCTCACATATATAAAGCACGTCGAACTGAATAAAATATCCTAACCTGCTTCAAAAGACATGTGACACAGAGGTAAAAGAGGAGATATTTGGCAAAAACACCTGGACAAACGGAGAAGATGAAGAGAGAAGAGGAAGGGGAAGAGGAAGAGGAAGATAAGGAGAAAGAAGGAGAAAAAGAAGAAGAGAGAAAAAGCGGGAGGGGGAGGAGGAGAGAATTCCAGCATAGAGCCAGGTCGATAACAACCATTGTTACCGAAGGAAGTATAATAGTTCACAGGCAAGAACCAAAGCCAGGGAGGTACAGTGATGCAGCGGTGGAGTTGCTGCCTTACAGCACTAGAGACTCGGATTCGATCCTGACTACGGGTGTTGTCTGTATGGACGACACCTCATGACGGCGTGGGTTCTTTTCCGGGAGATCTGGTTTCCTCCCACACTACAAAGACCTGCCGGTTTATAGGTTAATTGGCTTTGGTAAAAGTAATTGTGCATTGTCCCTAGTGTTTAGGATAGTGCTAGTCTACACGGCGATCATTGGTCAGCACGGACTCGTTGAGCCGAAGGGCCTGTTTCTGCGCTGTATCTGCAACTTAGAACTCGGATATCTCAGGGGTTTATAGAACGGGAAAGGTTTACAGAAGTAGGGATGGGTAAGCCGATGGGAAGTTTTGAAAACAAGAATGACTCTTTTAAATTGCCAGATCTAAAGACAAATGAGGGCAAGGTGCGCAATGGTGGTAGGAATTGGTGCACTCCAAATAGTTAAAAATACCAATGGATTTGCCTATTATTTAAGCAAGTGTTTCAAACAATTAAAACACATCACTCTGCACTGAACCAAAAAGAGATCACAAATGAAGAACCTTGACTTGAAAATTATACTAAAAGAGTCCACTAAATAAAATAACTGCATAATAGCAGCAAACGTCAGATACGCTCAGTTTAATTGGCAGAAACAGGTGAGAAATGGCTTATCTTGCAGTCTTGACATCTATTCAATGCATGAGCGCTGTTTATTGCCTCTTAAGCTTGACAGCGTAACATATTGTATTTAATAGTCCTCCTTCTCTTACAAATAACATAAATTACGCCTTTACTAAACTTGAAGAATATAATTGTTTCCTAAACATTTAAAGGCACATTTAGTGTTGCAGTCACAGAACAAGAGAAAAAACAAACTCGGCACTCAATACGACTGGACTCCTTGCCGATAACAAAATGAGACTCAGCATTTACATAGCACCTTTCACAGCTCATCCCATCCAATGATGGCACTGCTGTGGGAAATGCTGCTGTTAACTGGCAGCCGTAAACACCAGCAAAATGGAGCTGGAAGAGCTGCAGCCTCACAGCACCATCGATCCAAGTTTGATCCTGACATTGGATGCTGTCTGTAAGGAATTTGCACGTTCTCCCGGTGATCACATAGGATTCCTTCAGGTGTTCCGATTTCCACCCACATCCCTGGTGTGTAAGTAGTGGCTGGGAAAATGGGATAACATAGCACTGGAGTGAACGGGCAAATTGCTGGTCATTTTCAGGCAAAACCGAAACGTCACCCATTCCTTCCCTCCAGAGATGCTGCTTGTCCCGCTGAGTTACTCCAGCATTTAGCTACCATCTACACTGACATTTTGCCCGACGTTTGTCACTCCTCATCCTTTCTTCTCCCTATTCCTGTCTGGCAGAACGTAAAGGAGCTTGAAAGTGTGCATCACCTGACTCAGAAACAGATTATTTCCCTCCATTATCAGGCTTCTGAACAATCCTTCCACAATCTAAGGTACTGCGTGATTCCTTTCTACCCCCTTCAGGCCATTGGACTTTGTTTAAGGCAATGATGCACTGGAATGCACAATAATGCCGGGAACTATATTCTGCACTCTGTATCTTCCACTTTGCTTAATCCCATTGTACTTGAGTTTGAAATAGACACAAAAAGCTGGATTAACTCAGCGGGACAGGCAGCATCTTTGGAAAGAAGGAATGGGTGACATTTCGGGTCAAGACCCTTCTTCAGACATTTGAGTTTGAATTGATTGTATCTATGTATGCTGTATCTGATCTATTTGGAAAGTATGCAAAACAAAACCTTTCACTGTACCTCAGTGGATGTGACGATAATAAGCCTATTTGGCGGTCGCACGAATGACAACTATGTTTTGTAACTTATTTTATTCACAAACTAGCTTCTCAGCTCACAGGTTCTCACAACACGTCTGGCCACAATGGTGGTCAGCACTGCACTGCCGCGCAAAAGCAAAACCACGCGAAAACTAGCAGCCCCTCCGAGTCACGTGACCGCGGCTTCCGAACGCCGGGTTCGATACTTTTGTGCGCCAGCAGGCGCCGTTACACCTACAGCTATACTGAAAACTAATCACTAAATCACTTGTGACTTTAAATTGTGGCACAGTGCCGCAGCGGTAGAGCTGTTTCCTTACTGTAGATATGGGAGATGCGGTAGAACTGTCCGGGGGGGGGGAGCGTGCGTGTGGCGGGCATGTCCCGGGGTGCTGTGTGGACCTGATCCACCCCCCGAACATCCGCGCCGCCGATGACCGCAACGATGATGGGAACGCACCCCCAGACCTCCCAGGAGACTGCGTTGAAGCCGGGCGGCGAGGCCTGTCTGGGCCGAAGGAGCCTCGGAGGTGGCGGCGATTGGAGACTCGGCAGTAACAGCGGGTGCCTTGGCGGCAGTGGGAGACTCAGCGGCAGCAGGGCCTCGTCGGCAGCGGGTGCCTTGGCTGCAAATTGGGCCTTGGCAGCAACGGGGGACTCGGTGGAGGTGGGGCCTTGCAGTTGGTGAGCATGAGGAGGGAGGGGAAGACAATGGGGACCGGACATGGGGGGACAGCCATGAGGGATGGTGGGAGAGCTAAGGGGGGCCCGGTGTGGGGGATGGGGGGGAGTCACTCTAGCTTAGAATCCTCTGCCCAGGGGATAAGTCTGTGTTTATTTGTTTGTTTGTTCATTTGTCCCGGTGAAGGCACTGTGCACACGGCAGCCAGCCTACAGTCGTTGATTTTTATTTTTATTTTCACTCTTAATTTCAAGTTTTTGTGTACTTGTGTGTTGTGACTGTCGGCCGACCAATTTCCCTCCGTGGATGAATAAAGTTTTATCGTATCTTATCGTTACAGCGTCGGTGACCCGGGTTCGATCCTAACTCTGGAGTTTGTGCGTTCTCCCTGCGACTGCGTGTGCTTTCTCCGGGTGCTCCGATTTCCTCCCACATTCCAAAGGAGTGCAGGTTTGTAGGTTAATTGGCGTCTCTCAATGGTAAAATTGCCCCTAATGTGTACGATAGAACTAGAGTACTGATGAGCACTGGTCGGCGCAGATTTTGTGAGCCGAAATGCCTGTTTTAATGTTGCACCTCTAAACTAAACTAAATTAAGGCCTGCACTGAACTGTGCTGGAAGGGACCCAGGATTCCACTACATCATGGAAAATGATGCGATGGGGATGTGAGAGGATGTTAAATGAAACAAATCTGGGCTAGTAGATCTCCTCAAAGTTCACTTATTCTACAGCTAAACCAAAACTTAATCACTGAATCACTCGAATCACTTTAACTGGTGGCACAGTGGCGTGGTGCTGGAGTTGCTTCTTTGCAGTGCCGGAGACTCCGCTTCCATCTAGTTTTCTTATTCTCTAATTTTCTAAAGTGCGAGGACAACAAACAAGGACCTAATTCATGTTGTCGCATCCCCTCGGGTGAGTGACTGTACAATCATTTGTGTGCCATTTTGATCTCTCCACCTCAATCAGAACCATGTCTGATGCCACTTTAACTGCATAACCAATTCATTACAAATGTTAAGTGGTAAAGAGTCTAGAGTCAAGAGTGTTTTATTGTCATATGTCCCAGATAGAACAATAGTAAGAAATCCTTACTTGCTGCAGCACAACAGAATATGTAAACATAGTACACTGTAAACAATATGATAGACGAGAGAGAAAAAAAACATACAAGTACACATACACAGATACATATATATATATATATATATATATATATATATATATATATATATACTCCCTCCAGTGTATATACATATACACATGCACATACACATACACATACACATACACATACATAAACCCACATACTCAAAAAACAAACAATAGCAGTGCAGTAATAATATATATATATACATATACATATATACATATACACATACATATATACATACCCACACACTCAAAAAACAAACAATAGCAGAGCAGTAATATTAATAATAATAATAATAATATTAATAATAATAATAGTCTAATGTAGTTCAGAACTTATTTGAGGTTGCAGTGTTTAATAACCTGATGGCTGTTTGAAAGGGTTGTTCCTGAACCTGGATGTTAGCGTTTTCAGGCGCCTGTACCTTCTTCCCGATGGCAGGGGTGAAATAAATATGTGGCAAGGGTGTTGTGGGTCTTTGATGATGTTGGCTGTCTTTTTGAAGCAGCGACTCCGGTGAATTCCTTCGATGGTGGGAAGGTCAGAGCCCAGTGGTAGACTGGGCAATGTTCACAACATTTTGAAGTCTTTTCCGCTCCCGGACATTCGAGTTGCCGAACCAGTCAATGTGCTCTCTACTGTACACCTGTAGAAGTTCAAGAGAATCCTCTCCGACATACCAAATCTCCTTAGTCTTCTCAGGAAGTAGAGACGTTGATATGCCTTATTTATAATTGTATCAGTGTGCTGGGTCCAGGAAAGATCTTTGGAAATATGCACGCCCAGGAATTTGAATCTCTCCACCATCATTGATATAAACAGGGTTGTGGGTTCCAATCCTTCCTCTTCTGAAGTCCACAATCAGTTCATTGGTTTTACTGATATTGAGAGCCAGGTTGTTGTGCTGGCACCATTTGATTAATCGGTCGATCTTGCTTCTAAACCTTGGAGACAAAGAGAAATCAGAACTTTTATTGTTTTTGGGAGCGACTTGATTTGCTAGCCCAGAAGGCAACCATGCTATTCAGTAACCCGAGCTGAGCGCTTGTTCTGTGGTTCCCGATGGTGGCTGATCTGTTTGTATGACAAATGTCTTCCTATTGCTCATAAGGATTATCTGCTGTCTGAATGCCAGTAATTCTTCCTCCAGGGGTGAGTACAGTTTAAATTTATTGCCTCCATAATTCACTGTGCAAAAAAATCTGTGCAGAAAAGAGTGCATTTCATCAATGAGCCAAAATATTTGAACTCAAAAGCTGCTGTCACTTTTGGAGGATGTGATTGTAGTGTCACTTGATTTTAAACTTAGTGCGATAGTGGAATCGTATAGCTACCATGGTGGCACAATGGGACAAACGATGAGCAGGTGAGACTCAATATGCTGGACTAGCTCAGTGGGACAGGCAGCACCATTGGAGAGAAGGAATGGGTGACGTTTCGGGTCGAGACCCTTCTTCAGACTCTGTACAACGATCTCGATTCGACTCCAGCAATTTGAGTCTCCGAGTTGGGTTTATATCAGCATTTTCAATTCCTTCCTACACAATGAGTAAGTGAGGTTAGGCTTGAGTATCAGGTCTGCCTGCAGATCTGGTCAAATAGGAAATTAAAACTATACCCAACTTATGAAGTTTTTAGACTTCAGAGTTGAGAGTTACAGCAAAGAAACAGGCCCTCAGGCCCACCGAGTCCACACTGGTCAACAATCATTAAAATGTAAGTTTTAGCAAAGCCAATTGACTTGCAAACCTGTATGTCTTTAGAGTGTGTCAGAGCACCCAGAGAAAACCCACACGGTCAAAGGGAGAACGTGCAAACTCCGTACAGGCAGGATTAAAACCAGGTCTCTGGCGCTGTAAGGCAGCAACTCTACCGCTGTGCCACCATCCCACCCAGATTTATTGACACGACAAGCCCGCATCTCTCAAGAGTTAAAAATAGATCTTCATATTTCTATTGTAACAAAAAGATTATTACAGTTTAAAGAATGAAATGTATGAATTAAATGAGCCGGTCGGGCTCTTAGATAGCTTAAGGAACTTATAGGATGATGATCTGACATAGACACCAACAGCAAGGAACAATATCTGCACCAGTGCCTCTTCGTCTACAAAAAACACTGCACAAAGCACAGGCCTCTCGTATGAACAACAAACTTGTTCCAGCTGAAACTCTGTCAGACTCAGGTCTGGTAGACATGTTTCAATGTGGATAGATGATGTTTTAGATCAGTACCCTCCTACAGACTGAAGAAGGGTCACAACCTGAAACATCATCTATCTACAGTATCTCATCTCACTTCTATATTTTCCCCTGGTAACTCGATCTGGATATTACCCTCAAAATGAAAAGGTTGTCCCTTAAATCTTTCACCCCACTTTAAGCCGGTGCTCTATAATTTTAGAATTCTACTCTGGGAAAAGGATTGTGAGCATTCACTTTATCCCATTTCTATGATGATCTTGAAATGCCCAATAAGGTCAGCTCTCAGCCTCCTAGAGTCCAGTCCAGCTGATCCGATATCTCCCCATTACTCAACCATACAGGTCCAGGTAACATTGTGGCAAATGTTTCCCATTTATATAAATATATATTTGCCATATATATAATGAAGGTCAGAGTTCTAAATGCCTTCTTCACTGACCTGTCCTCCTAAAGGGGCTGTCCCACTGCAGCGACCTAATCCGTGAGTTAGGAAGAGTGTCTTCGAACTTCAAGCTCGAGGGCACTCGCCTGGAAGACCTCGAGCTGAATCGAGCGTCCACATTGAAGCTGCGAGCTGGATCGACCGACCGCACACCGGAGTGGGGGGGGGGGAGAAAGGAGTGGAGACACTTTTAAGAAGTATAATAAAGTTTAGCGGGCATTTTACCTACCAGTCGATTTTCCTTGGTCTTGAAAATTCCAATGAGCCAATTAAAATGCCCGGTCAGCGAAGGAGATTGCCTACGGCTGCCCTCGACTGCCTGTATCGAAATAGCGACCCCACTCTACTGCAGTACGAGTCAAAAAGAACCATGCCGACCAAATTTTACTCATGCTGAACATTTCACCGTGAACTTTTCAACATGCTGAACATTTTTCCGTGACCTAGCTGAGGCCGCGAGTAAACGGGAACTTCCCTCGAGCATGAAGGAGAGTTCCAGTGACCTCATAGGACCTCCTAGGACTTCGTGTCAACCATGGTGCGAGCGTGAGTCGAGGGCAAACTTGTCTAAACTCGCAGATTATGTCGCCGCAGTGGGACAGCCCCTTAACTTGCCACTTCTCGAGAACTATGCACCTGTACTCCCTCTGTTACTTATAATGTAATTGGGTCATACAGCGTGAAAATAGGCCCTTCGGCCCAACATGCCCACACCGACCAACTTGTCCCATCTACACTAGTCCCACTTGCCTGTGTTTGGCCCATATTTCTCTAAACCTGTCCTGTCCACATTCCTGACCAATTACTCTTTAACGTTGCGATAGTCTCCGCCTCAATTACCTTCTTTGGCAGCTTATACAATACACCCACCACCCTTTGTGTGAACACGTTACCCCTCAGATTACAATAAAATATTTCTTTCTTCACCCTAAATGTATGCACTCTGG
Organism: Raja brachyura; assembly: GCA_963514005.1. The sequence continues at coordinate 18,148,533 of OY740782.1, forward strand.
TTCTCGATTCCTCCACTCTAGGCAAGAGACTCTCTGCGTCTACACGATCTATTCCTCTCATGATTTTATACACCTCTACAAAATCACACCCCATCCTCCTGCGCTCCAGGGAATGGAGTCACAGCCTGCTCAACCTCTCCCTATAGCTCACATCCTCAAATCCTGGCAACATTATTGTAAATCTTCTCTGCACCCTTTCCAACTTAACAACAAATTTCCTATAACATGGTGCCCAGAACTGAACACAATACTTTAAATGTGTGGGAAAGAACTGCAGACGCTGGTTTACTGTAAATCAAAGGGAGACACAAAATGCTGGAGTAACTCAGCAGGGCAGACGTTCCACGCAACCTACTAACCCTACTCAACAAAGTGGGTATGGCACTTCCGAAACATGGGTAAGTGCACCACTCACAAGTTGTAATATTTACACTTGTTTGTACAACACACAAAGGATAAAAACATCTGCTTAGAGGCACAGTACTAGCATTCCAAGCAAGTTTGGATTATGGCCAGGGTTGTCTTTGAAGATAAGGTTTAGAAATCGGGCCAGTTCTCATGCAAACCACCCATGGAGTAAGGAGTGCCGTGTTTATTATGAAAAATGGAGAGTGTCGGGCATATGAACTTTCCGAATATGAAAACTTCTTTCCCTAACGAACAACAAATTCATAAGGGTCTCAAAGATCCATTCTATGCAGTTCCCATTACAGAGGTTATCAAAGACAATATAACTGTAATAATAACAGTAAAACATTGCGGAATGGGATAAACTGTTTGTTGGTCATTGGGATTTACCTTTAACTATTAATTAGCCTATGACTCCACCCTGTGGCAAGAAATTGGAGTTAATAGCAACCTGTTATAAAACGGATTTTTATTTCATCAAGAGTAGTTGGCAATATAGTAGCTGTGTATTCAGCTGAGCAAATCAAGGAACTGATATCGTGCAAAGTAGCAACCTCTCAAAGGACATGTAGACCATTGTTAACAACCTTATGCTATTATCAGCTGAAGCTACCTCAGTCACAATGATGAACAAACAATATTCAGCATTGCTCCAGTACTTTGGTTGGTCGAATTCAATTATTACAAACTGATGCTAAGGTCTCTAAGGTGAGAAGTTCCAAATACCATCTCTAGTTGGAGGTAGTGGAGATTTGCATGAGTTACCAATTCTTCAGTTGTTGGTATCAACTAAATATATATACTAGATGCACCCCATGCGTAAGGGGCTATTGAGCGAATATACATATTTTACATGCTCAAGTTGCTACACTACGATGGAGACATATGTTAGTCACATGGCAATCAAGTAAAAGTATCCTGTGATAATTATCTAATCTCCTTTGCCACTGGTGTATCATCCAGTTCAGATCGGTGACAACACAGAATAGGTATTGGTATCATGAAAGTATTGTTCAATGCTGCATCAAATATTGACATGTTTTGGTTTCATGTTTATTCACTGATTGCAAAATTTGTGGCAGAAAAGTGCGGAGAAATACATCCTCGCTACAAAAGGAGGAATGCTCTTTTATGTCTTCCTCCATTTTGCTTCATTAGTCGGGTCTTAAAACAGTCAGCAAGACCTCGCTTTCAGTTTCGTACTGTCGGACTGGCTAAGCAGCCATGTTCCCTGCTGTCATCAGGCATAATAATACAACGGTATACGGTTTGTCTAAGAAACAAAAACTATGCCGGTTCAAACTGTGGTTCAGGAAACCGGCCTCTGCATAATAAAACAATTATTAACTTATACATTCTGAATGGATTGACTTACGGCTCAGGTTGTCACATCAAGCCATGGATCTGCTCACTACAGAGTGCAGGGATAGCATCCAAAAAAGCAGTACACTCCTGTTGAAGGGATCGGAAGTGGGTTTGTTTAAATGTCAATGTTACATTTAATACTATACAGATTATTGACATCTTCCAGTTCATTCTTAAATGGTGGAAGGATTTAAGATCATTTTTCAGATACCCCACAGTCTCATGTCTATGTGGGAGGACAGGCTTGCTATATTATATCAAGGCCACCAGAATCCTAAGAAGTGTGGAATCAGCATTGTTTATTAATTGACAAACAACCACACAAGGAAAGGTCAGTTCAGACTATTTCAAGGTGGCTGCAGCAGGTCCTGGTTTATGCAGGTATTAACATTGATGATTGTACATCTCATTCCACCAGGGCAGCATCAACATCAGCGGCCAGGGCAATGGACATTCCCATTGACCATATCCTCGCGACCGCAGGATGGTCAACTGAATTGATTTTAAAAAAATGTTTACCATTGGCCGGTTACTGGCCCGGGCTTTTTGCCCATTCTGTTTTAAGTCCACTTTAGATACAGGGGTTGCTATTGATTTCTTTATTAACGTAAACCATTAATACATTTGAATCATGCTTAATGCATTTTTTGATTATTCACTCATCCTAAGTCAATCAATGCAGTGAGACACCGAGATTTCGATCTGCGGCACAAAATCACAAAGCTTCGAAGCCTTCACGGAATCACTCACGTGACTCCGAAGTAAAATAGTGCCCTCCACTCCCAACCCTCTCTCATAAAGGTCATCTGGTAGTTCTTGAGTCATGCATCTTATTATGTCATTTCAGGAATTGTTATTTGTGATTTCATACCGCCGCTTTGAAGATTGACGCGCATGCGCACTAGTGGGGTTCTTCATGTAATCACCAACGTAACTCCTCATAAAATCAAGATCAAACTTCAAACTGGTAAGTTCTCATTTAATCTTACTATTTTAACAGATGCTGCCACATATCACACTCTTTGTAAGCAAAACCAGACATTATCAAAGAGAAAGTAATTAAGGTAACAAATTAAGGTAACAATGTTTTAGCGAGTTACTTGGAAGAAAAAGGATCTCGAAGATGTTTAGTTTAGATCTGCAGCACGGAAACAGGCCCTTCAGCCATCTGAGACCGTACCGACCAGCGATCCCCACACATTAACACTACCCTACACGCACCAGGGACAATTTACATTTGTACCAAGCCAATTGACCTACAAACCTGTCCGTCTTTGGAGTGTGGGAGGAAACTAAAGATCTCGGATAAAACACATGCCGTCACGGGGGGAACGTACAAACTCCATACGGACAGCACCCGTAGTCGGGATCGAACCCGGGTGTCTAGTGCTGTAAGGCAGCAACTCTACCGTCCTTATGAAAATAAATCCAATGCATTGATTAAAATTGATGCAAACTGAGAAAAATGTGTCAGATTTTGCACATTTTTCAAGCACAGACTGGAAGGAAAATTGAGACAAATATTGCAAAATTTAGATGGTTAGGCCCGATGGGAAAGTAGAGCAAATGACTAGCTCCGTTTTGGATTATTATCAGAAAAAGTATCATATAGTAAAAAGGAATGATTTCGAATTTTCTTTCACAACACAACCTCCATGTCCAAAGATGTGCGGTCAAATTCACTTTAACCGCCCCCTTCAAAGAAATATATTGGTTTTGCATTTGATCCACACTTAGAAACATGCAATAAAATAGTGCAGCACAGAGAAGTCATGGCAGGATTACTCAGAGGAGCAGAATATATAAAGTGGGATGTATTATGTGTTTATTTTGTGATGGAGGTGCTGATATGGCGTACTCGCAGCTCGAAAAATAATCCTATTGCCACAGAAGGATATGGAGGCCAAGTTAATGGATATTTTTAAGGCAGAAATAGATATATTCTTGATTAGTATGGGTGTCAGGGGTTATGGTGTGAAAGCAGGAGAATAGGGTTAGGAAGGAGCGATAGATCAGTCATGATTGAATGGCAGAGCAGATGATGGGCGAATGGTCTAATCACTTATGAACTTATGAACTAATTGACACTGTGAGTTGTCCCTTGTATGCAGTTGAGATTTGAGTCGGGGGAAACTTCAGAAGAGAGTGGGTAGAGTAAAGAATAAATTTACATTAAAAAGAAGAGGGTAACCAGGAAACGTTCAAGAATACAGGAGGGGAGTTATGCTTGAAGTCAGAAGATGTAGGAGGTAGGTTAATTTTCTCAATTCTGTTAACCCTTGATGTCTCCTCCCCTTCCCACATCTCCCTCAGCCCTCGGGCCCTGGCATTCCCTCTCTCTCTATCTCTCCCCCACCCAAGTCGTACTAGCTTCTCATTTTCACACTACAAACAGCTTACAATGGCCTGTTTCCTTTATCATTGATACTTTTTTGCATATCTTTCATTCATTGTTCTTTATCTCTCCACATCACCGTCTATATCTCTCGTTTCCCTGATCCCTAACCAGTCTGAAGATGGGTCTCGACCCGAAACGTCGCCTATCTCCTTCGCTCCTTCGATGCTGCTGCACCCGCTGAGTTTCTCCAGCCTTTTGTGTACCCTAGGTGGGGTACTAAATGAGTACTTTCCATCTGTATTCATCAAGGGGAAGGACATGAAAGATAGTGAGGTCTGTGTGGGAAATATAAATATGTGAGAGCAATATATGTTAAGGAGTATCCAGCAATGTGAGACAGCAGTTCTACCAGCTGTGCCACAGTGCTGTCCTGGTTTGGTTGGTTGTCTACATGGATTTTAGCAAGGCATTCGATGAAGTCTCACATGGTAGGCTGAACCGGAAGATGCATGGGATGGTCAGACTCTTAGTCTTTTGGCTTCAGAACTGGCTTACTGGTAGAAGACATAGGGTTGTGGTGGCAGACTGTTATTCTGGTTGAAGATCGGTTACCAGTAAAGTTCACAGGGATCTGTGCTGGCACCACTGTTATTTGTGATATATTTAAATGACTTGGAGATAAATATAGAGGTACAAAGGACTTCAGATGGTGGAATCTCACATAGAACACAGATGCTGGAGTAACTCAGCAGGTCGGGCAGCATCTCTGGAGGATAGGAATAGGCGACATTTCAGGTCAGAAACCTTCTCAAGGGTAGTGTAGGAGCCATTTATGTTTAGGCTAGGTACTGTTGGCATATTATATTATTTTGTCTAGATATATCGTGCAGTATTATTTTGGATACTTGGGGGTGGTCATTAGATGCACAGAGAGGCGTATATATAGGGGCATAGTGGACAGGGAGGGGCAGACCAGGCACAGGAGTGGAGAGCATACAGTTTTCACCAGACTGGGGAGAACAGCTAGCTACAACTTGTAGGCAGAATAAGGAAAGCCTGGTATGTTCATCTCTTTGTTTGTACAACTACTTCAATGTAGAACTGGCAATAATGACGGGAAAATCTGTTCTATTTGGTCTGCGTAAGATCACACGACTTACCTGTGTACTAATGACAATGGAAAGTTGGACAGTAGAAGAGTCGGAAATTTGCCATTACAGGTAGATTGGTTGGTGAGTAAGTTTGCAGCTAGCACTAAAATTGATGGAGTAGCAGACAGTGAGAAAGGCTGCCAAAGTATACAGCAGGATTTAGATCAGTTACAGATATGGGCAGAGAAATGGTAGATGGAGTTTAATCCAAGAAAGTGTGAGGATCCTTAACAGCATTCCAATGCAGAGGAATTCTATACATTAAAAATTCCTATCTCTGCCCTGAACAGCAGCACCATTAATTTAAGACCGTGACCCTGCTTCTACTTACCCAATCATGGAAATATAAATCATCATCAAGACCTGTAAGCACTTTTAAGGGTTCACTGAGATCATTTTCATTCTGCTCAATTTTCTTAATTTCACCCAAAATGGCAAACCCACCAATCCGAGAATCAATCTCTTACACACACAGGTACAAGGTGCATAACATACCAATCATGACACTTCCAGTACAAACGCCCAACTTCCCAGACAACAAACTGGCCTCCCATATAGTCATAGTGTGCAGCTCCTGAGAAACATCACAATGTGAGGAGACGAGTGCAGAATTGGCAGCCAAAACGTGTAGGATGAAACTGCAGGTGATGTTTTAAACTGAAGATAGATGCAGAATAGATGACGGTTTGGGTCGGGAACTTTCTTCAGAAATGTGGACACTCTGAAGAAGGGTTCCAACCCGAAACAGCTACCTATTCTTTTTCTCCACAGATTCTGCCTGACCTGCTGAGTTGCTGCAGCGTTTTATGTCCATCTGCAGAATCTGCAGCATTGATTTACAAAGGGTTAAAACAGTTTTATTCTTCCACCGTGCAATTCTTCAAATAGGTGATTACAGTGTGAAACGGGACAGAAACAGGCCCTTGGACCCACCATGTCCATGTGGACCATAAGTACCCACCTATACTAATCCTTTCTAGCAGCACTAGGTTTATGGCATGGCAATTAATGTTGGGTGAATACCTGCCTCCACCACCCCATCAGGCAGTGTATTCTGAACTACAACCATCTTCCAGGTGAAAAGGTTATTCCTCAGCCCACCCCCCCCCCCCCCCCACCCTCAAAAATCCTTAAACCCCTCTTAATCCAATCCACTCCATTTTCAGACATCACCATAATGGGGTACAGTGTCCAACTTTTAATCCTTTCCCTGCCCGAATTAGAATCATTGAGTCTTACATCGTGGAAGCAGGCCCTTCGGCCTAAGTTGCCCACTCTGACCAACATGTCCCATCTACACCAGTCCCACCTGCCTGCATCTTATCCCTTTAAACCTGTCCTATCCATGTACCTGTTTAAACGTTTCTTAAACATTGTGATAGTACCTGCCTCAACTACCTCCTCCGGCAGCTCTTTTGATACGCCCACCACACATTTTGTGTGGAAAAGGTACCCCTCAGATTTTTATTAAATCTTTCTACCCTCAACTTAAACCTATGTTGTCTGGGCCTTGATTCCATTACTCTGGGCAAGAGACTCCGTGCATCTACCTGATCTATTCCTCTCATGATTTTGTACAGAATATGATAAGACGGGTAAAGTATGACAGGGAAAGGAGCCGGAAAGTCTATCCTGTCAAGTAACGAGGTCTTCTTTTTGCATGACTTTCTTTGAGCCCTTGACAACAAACGGCAAGCTTCCTGCTCAGTCAGTGGCATGCCATCTCATGTGAGGAAGCACACCCTATAAAAAACAAAAGGATGACAAATGATGCAACCGGCAACCATTTGACAATATTTGGATACCAGACATCTTGACACCAAAGAAGTTCAACAACAGACATGTCAAAGATGTATGTGAGCAGAGAACATCCAAGTGGGAAGAAAGCTCATCAACAGGTAGGTTTTGATAGCTTCTGTGGTTTCATCGGGGCTGTATAGAAAGGTAATAAGATATCATTACTCTTGAGAGAGAGTTAGATTTAGCTCTTAGGGCTAAGGGAATCAAGGGATATGGGGAAAAAGCCAGAATGGGCTACTGATTTTGGATAATCAGCCATGATCATATTAAATGGTGGTGCTGGCTCGAAGGGCTGAATGGCCTATTCCTGCACCTATTCCGTATGTTTCTATGGTTCTATCATTATTCTTGTCACAGTCACAAATCCTTGACGTTGTGATGATGAAATAGGCAGGTGGAGTGCGTGCATTGTTATTTCTACTTAAGGTATAAAAAGTGTGAACAGGAGTAAAGGGTTCTAAGAAGACTAGAGACTGGTTTATCCGACAGTGCAATAGAACACATTTAAAGAAAACCCAAGCTACCGATTAGGAATTAATGAGTTAATGTCTCCATTAACAGAGCAGAGGAGGGTTGGTATGTGAAGCATTTATTGTGCTTTTGAAATAGTGACTAATAAAATCTGAAAACCTATGTGTGCTATTATGGTGAAGCTAGTCAGATGGGTTTTCCAGATCTTGAATTCTTCAGTTCTCGTAAGCATAACAAAAGGTAGAAAAGAAACTTCCTGCCTGTAAATCACTGTGAAATATCTTCAGGGTAAAGTTTTGACTTTGTATTGGCTAGGGACAACTTTGCTGATAGCATGCATTGAAAATATAAGAGTTAGATGCATGTGTGGCTCCTCATACCTACTCCGCCATTCAATATATCACAGCTGAGACTTTATCTCATCCATATTCCTGCCCAGTCCCCTTGTCCCCTGATTGCTTAAGTGGTATTCAATCTTGAACATGCTCAGCAACTGCACCACTGCTGCGATAGACATTTGCAAAGATTCACAATGCACTGAGCAAAATAACTTTTTGTCATCTCAGCCCCAATTCCTTATGTCTGTTCCCTTCAGCCCGATGGGGAAACCTCTTTGCACCCACCTGGGTCATTCCCACTCACAGTCGTGCTGGTTTCAATGGGTGGTGAATCTGTGGAATTCTTTGCCACAGAAGGCTGTGGAGGCCAATTCAATGGATATTTTTAACACATAGATAGATTCTTGATTAGTACAGGTGTCAGGGGTTATGGGGAGATGGCAGGAGAATGGGGTTAGGAGAGAGAGATAGATCAGCTATGACTGAATGACGGAGTAGACTTGATGGGCCGAATGGCCTAATTGTGGTCCTATCACGAATGAACTTATGATCACTTTGCATTCAATAATTTAATTGGGATAAATCAACAATGGTAAAAGAGTGGAGCGTATGAGGTGAGAGGCAGAGTGTGTTTTATGATTAACATTTTGCACTATGTTCCTGATGCATGTTGCTTTCTCCCTGGGGGATACATGCTACATGAAAAGGAAAAGGTGGAAACATTTTGTTTGGGTTTGTCTCACCTTGTGGTTTATTGTTCACAAAAGAAAAAAAACATCCACAATCCCAAATCCAGTTCCGATATGTTTCATTTCATCTCAGTTCAGCCATAATGTCCGTTTCAATCAGTTCCATCCACGAACACGATAGCGGAAAATTACCACTCACATCTGGGAGTTTTATTCAACACCAATACATTTCTTAACACTCTCCTACGCTCACTGAGCAGAATGTTTGATAAATAAATGCACTGATGCTCAAAGAGAAGAATAATCAGCCTCCCAACAATTTCAAAACAAAGAATATTTTCAAGCATCCCTCAGCTCAACAGGGACGATTGCCTCTCGAGTATGGCAGTGGGAGAAACTCACGGTGCAGGGAGAGATTAGAAAATTCTCACGAGGGAAAATACATTCATGCAGGAGAAATTGCATGACATTTTCTTAAAGTTAATAAAGTAATTAAATGTCATAAGGACGGCATGGTGGCGCAGCGGTAGAGGTCCTGCCTTACAGCGCTTGCAGCGCTGGACACCCGGGTTCGATCATGACTACGGGTGCTCGTTACGTATGGAGTTTGTACGTTCTCCCTGTGACAGTGTAGGTTTTCTCCGACGTCTTAGGTTTCCTTCCACACTCCAAAGATGTACAGGTCTGTACGTAAATTGGCTTGGGTTTGTATATTTGGTATAAGTGTAAATTGTCCCCAGTGTGTGTAAGGTGGAGTTAATATGTGGGGATCGCTGGTCGGTGAAGACTCGGTCGGCCGAAGGGCCTGTTTCCACTCTGTATCACAAAACTAAACTAAACTAATTTGTCTCTCACATTAGATTGTGGTTCTTAAAGTGGTTCAGAAATCATCTGCATAATAACAACACAATTAAAAGGGCACTTGTGTAGGAAGGAACAGCAGATGCTGGTTTACACCAAAGATAGGCACACAATGCTGCAGTAACTCAGCGGGCAGGCAGCATCTCTGGAGAAAAGGAATAGGTAATGTTTCGGGTTGAGACCCTTCTTCAGACTGGGGAGAGGGAAACTAGCCGTATGAAAAGGTTCAGAACAAATCAGAGCGGGCACCGATGACCAAGGGAAGGTGGAGCACACAATGCTTCATTGTTGGTTGTGCAAGAGATGGTAATGAAGGGGTAAACAGTGGAACTGGCAGGACCACTACGGTGGGGGAGGGGCAGAACAGAAAGGAAATGCAAGAGCTACTTGAAATTAGAGAAATTAATATTCATACGGCTGTGTTGTAAGCTGTCCAAACAAAATATGAGGTGCTGGTGCTCCAACTTGAGTGTGGCCTTATTCTGACTGTGGAAGAGGCCCAGGACCAAAAGGTCCGTGTGAGAATGGGATGGGGCGCTGAAATGTTTGGCAACCGGGAGATCGCGTAGGCCAAGGCGGACTGGGCATAGGTACTGACTCACCAATCCATATGAATAAATGGCGGCAAAAAGAGGAGCAACCTTTAACACTCAGCTCACCTCAGAAACATCAAGGAGTGTTATCCTTCACTGAATAATACTTATAATGGTATGTCAGCATGGAAAGATTTATGTCAGCAAGCAGAAAAATGGAAGAGAAAGTGGATCACGTTAATTCTGGCATTACATCTAAATTGCTTTTTAAAACAAAATCATTCATTTCTTCAATGGTTTCAAAGGTCTTTTATTGTCACGTGTACCAATTAAGGTACAGTGATATTCGTATTATCATAGAGCCATACTAAAAAAAGGATCAAGACAACTCCATAAAAGTCAACATAAACATCCACCACAGCGGGTTCCACATTCCTCACTGTGATGGAAGCCATTAAAGTCTAAACTTCGTCCCTCGTTTTTCTCCCGCGGTCGGGACAGTCGAACCATCTGTCGGGGCGATCGAAGCTCCCGCATCAGGGCGATCAAATCTCCCGCGTCGGAGCAGTCGAAGCTCCTGCGGCTTGGAGCTCGCAATGTCGGTCTCTAGCCAGAGACCGCGAGCTCCACGATGTTAAAGTCCGCAGGCTCACGAGATTGGAGCTCAAAGGTTGATCCCTGGCAAAAGGATCGCCAGCGCACAATGTTAAAGTCCTGCTGGCTCCCGTGGTTGGAGCTCACTAAGTGCATCTCCAGCAGGGGCCTCCAGCTCCTCGATGTTAGGCTGCAGTGCGGACAGAGATACGATACGGAAATAAATCGCATCTCCATCGAGGTAAGAGATTAAAAAAAGTTTCCCCAACCCCACCACCCCCCACATAAAACAAGCTAAAGAACAATAAAAACATACATTTAACACATACTAAAGAAACAACAGAGAAGGAAGGGACGGGACAGACAGGCTGTTGGCGAGGCAGCCATTGCTGGCGCCACCTGGTGGAACATATTATTGGGACGGAGACCTCGGTGGAAAGGCCAGTAATTATTATCCATTCCTAACTATCCTCGAAAATGCAGTAGTGAACTTTGATCCTGAACCACAGCATTCTTCTTGATTGATTGGTAAGATCAGGTAATTCCATAATTGTACGGTTTTGTAATTGAAGATAAAATGAGGTCAAGATTGTGGATTGGGAAATAAGGCTGAGTGTAACTGAGGTCATTTAAAGTTTATTCAGGGCAGGAGAGGTCAGACCCATGTAAGGGTCTATCTATGCGATGTGGGATATCAGGCGCATTTTCAGTGTCTATGGGAATGATGTGTGCAGGAGGTTTTACTCCCAGGTTGGTGGATAGTTGGAACAAGCTGTCAGAAGAGGTAGTTGATATTGATACTATAACAACGTTTAGTTTAGTTTAGAGATACAGCGCGGAAACAGGATCTTCAGCCCACCGAGTTGCACTGACCAGCGATCCCCGCAAACTAACACTACCCTACACACAAAAAGGGACAATTTAACATTTATACCAAGCAAATTAACCTACAAACCTGTACGTCTTTGGAGTGTGGGAGGAAACCGAAGATCTCGGAGAAAACCCACGCTAATCACAGGGAGAACGTACAAACTCTGTACAGACAGCACCCGTTGTCGGGATCGAACCCGGGTCTCCGGCGCAGCAAGAGCTGTAAGGCAGCAACTCTACCGCTTCGTCACCGTGCCGCTCATTTAAAAGACATGTGGACAAATGGGATTAATTTAGGTCAGCAAGGATGAGTTGGGCCAAAGGGCCTGTTTCTATGCTCTATGACTCCATGGCCAGATGTGTCCAGCTGTAGTGATGTGTTAGCCGCGTGATAGAGCTATATCTGACAACAGATTCATTTTGGAGTATCTGCTATGCTGAGATGGATATGGATAGTTTGCTGCGTGGATGGTAACCCAACAGAAATGGAACAGGGTAGCCGCCAAGGGGGTGTAGAAAGAGGCAAGATGTGCAGTAATCCCCTGTGGCCAACCGTGTGTTTAACAAGCATATTGCTTTGGATTCCCATGGTAGAGATGGCTTTCCTTGAGAAATACAGTAGACGTTACCGTTTTAATGGCAATCTGAACTGCACAAATGGAGAGAGAGGTGTGAAGAGGTGGTAATGACTCAGAATTTAATCGGGAGGGCAACGGATAGGTGTTCCTGTGGCCACAATATGACTCAGGGTGATACATTGTACGAGGTTAAATTTAATTGAGTTTTGTTTAGTGTACCGAGGTAAAGTGAAAAGCCTTTGTTGCCGTGCTAACCAGTCAGTGGAAAAACGATACCTGGGCGGTCACGGTGGCGCAGCGGTAGAGTTGCTGCCTTACAGCGAATGCAGTTCTGGAGACGACGGGTGCTGTCTGTATAGTGTTTGTAAGTTCTCCCCTTGACTTGCGTGGGTTTTCTCCGAGATCTTCGGTTTCCTCCCACACTCCAAAGACGTCCACGTTTGTAGGTTAATTGGCTTGGTAAATGTCAAAATTGTCCCCAGTGGATAGTGTTAATGTGCGGGGATCACTGGACGGCACGGACCCAGTGGGCCGAAGGGCCTGTTTCCGCGCTGTATCTCTAAGCTAATACATGATTACAGTCGAGCCATCCACTGTGCACAGATACATGATAATGGGAATCATGTAAATAACATTTAGTTCAAGATCAAGTCCAGTAAAGTCTGATCAATGAGAGGCCAAGGGTCACCGATGAGCTAGGAGGAAACTGTCCCTGAAACTGGAGGTGTGCGTTTTCACACTTCTGTACCGCTTGCTGGATGGGAGAGGGGAGGAGTGGCCAGGATGCGACTTGTTCTTGATTATTCTGTTGGCCTTGCCGAAGCAGCTTGAGGTATAAATGGAGTCAATGGAAGAGAGGTAGGTTTGTGTGATGGTCTGGGCTGCGTCCACAATTCGCTGCATGTTTCAGAGCAGTTGGCTGACATTCTAAAGGGTGATGATGAACTGTCAGGGTCACGTGACTGGGTTTGGCTGGAAGGAGTCGTCACGGGGTTTAGGGATGTGCCCTGGTATATATAATGAACCCTGGTCAACCTTCCCCCATGCGTAACTTGCTTATTCGCCCGACATACTTGGATAACTTCCCACAAGGTCTGAGGATGGACTTGGTCAGGCCCCAGGAATTTATCCACCTTAATGTATTTTAAAAGCACAAATACCACCCGTGTTGGCCCTAGCTATGCCTGCTTCTTTGTAGGGTACGTCGAACACTCCCTTTTCGAGGCATACTGTGGCCCTATTCCAGAACTCCACCTCTGTTACATTGATGACTGCATTGGGGTTACCTCCTGCACCCATGCAAAACTCACTGACTTCATCCATTTCACCACCAATTTCCATCCGGCACTCAAATTCACCTGGACCATTTCCGACATCTCCCGACCATTCCTTGATCTCACCATCTCCATCGCAGGTAACAGACTACTGACCGGCATCTACTACAAACCCACTGACTCCCACAGCTATCTTGACTACACTTCTTCCCGTCCTGCTTCCTGTGAGGACTGTATCCCCTCCTCCAAATTCTCCATCTACGCTGCATCTGCACCTAGGATAAGGTGTTCCAGACCAGGGCATTGGAGATGTCCTCATTCTTTAGGGAACGGGGGTTCCCCTCTATCATTATTGATGGAACTCTCACCAAGGTCTCTTCTATATCCCGCAGCTCCGCTCTTACTCCCCATCCCCCTACTCATAACAAGAACAGAGTCCCCCTTGTCCTCACCTTCCACCCCATCAGCTGGCGCATACAACCTATAATCCTCTGACATTTTTGCCACCTCCAGCGAGATCCTACCACTGGCCACATCTTCCCATCTCCTCCCCTTTCTGCTTTCCATGGAGAACGATCCCTTCGTAATTCCTTGGTCAATTCGTACCTTCACACCCAGACCACCCCCTCCCCTGGTACTTTTCCCTGCAACAGCAGGAAATGAGACTTGTCACTGCACGACTTCCCTCGACTCCATCCAAGGGCCCAAACAGTCTTTCCAAGTGAGGCAGAGGTTCACCTGCATCTCCTCCAACCTCATGTACTGCATCCACTGTCGTAGGTGTCACCGTCTCTACATTGGTGAGACCAAGCGTAGGCTCGACGACCCTTTCGCCTAACACCTCTGCTCAGTCTGCACTAACCAACATGATCTCTCGGTTGCCCAGCACTTCAACCTCCCCTCCCATTCTGAATCTGACCTTTCTGTCCTGGGCCTCCTCCATTGCCAGAGTGAGGCCCAACGTAAATTGAAGGAACAGCACCTCATATTTTGCTTGGGTAGCTTACACCCCAGAAGTATGAAATTGATCTTTAATTTCAGGTAGTGCTTACTCTTTTCCCTGTGGGCCCAGCTCTCCCACATAGCTAACTTCTCTCCCTCTTCCTTTCTTTTTTCTGCCCCCGCCCCCCCCCGACATCAGTCTGAAGAAGGGTCTCAACCCGAAATGTCGCCTACTCCTTTTCTCCATAGATGCTGCCTCACCCGCTGAGTTTCTCCAGTATTTTTTGTCTACTTTAGATTTTTCCATCATCTACAGTTCCTTCTTAAACAATACCTCCTCTTGGTAATTCGGAAAGGGTCCAAAATATCACAACTCCTATTCCTCTATTCCTTAGCTTCCATGATCTTCTCCACTGTAAAATATTTTTCCCATCTTTCTGGTTATAAAGACGGCCATGGTGATTTTTAAGAGGACCTATTTCCCCAAGACATCGTATTATTCCTAATACACCTTAGTTTAGTTTAGAGAGACAGCATGGAAACAGGTCCTTCGGCCCACTTAGTCCATGTCAGTCATTGAGACACCACGTGTACCATCTGCAGAATCCCTTGGGATTTTCATTTACATTGTCAGCCAGATCCACTTCATGTCCTCTTTATATCCTCCTGATTGCCACCTTAAGTGTATTCCTGCATTTCTTATACTCGCTGAAAGATTCGCTTGATCCATACTGTCTAATTCTGTCGTTTACTTCCTTCTTTTTCCTGTCCAGAGCCTCGACATCTTTCATCAACAAGAGTTCCCTAAACTTACCAGCCTTGCACTTCATTCAAACAAGAACATGCTGCCCTGGACTATTGCCATCTCACGTTTAACAGTCTCTCACTTGCCATCTGTTCACTTACCTGCAAACATACTCTGTGATTTAATCTCTGCAAGTTTCCATTTAATGCTTTCAAAACCGCCTTTGCCCTTATTTTGGACTTGTCAAGCAACCCTACCATTCTCCAGGACTATTTAAAACTTGTGCACGGAGACAGAGAAGGGAGATAAAGGATATTTTTGTACCTGTGTTTTTTTTTTCAGGAGCGGCACAGTGAGACAAGGGGTGAAGCGATGGAGTTGCTGCCTTACAGCGCCAGGGACCCAGGTTCAATCCTGACCACGTGGGGAGTTTGTACATTCTCACTGTTTGATGACGTTGAGCTTGGCGGTGGTAAGGCCTTCAACATTGAGCTGCAGCAGTGCTAAACCTCGACAGTTGGCGGCATTTAACGGTGCCACCTGGCCTGGGAAGGCATGGCTTTTAGCGGTCTGCAGACGCGGTAAAGACATTGGTTTCGCTTTGTGGGCTTATGAGCCTGTAAGCTACTCGTGGAGGAGGCCGCATAGAGGCTGTCTTTGTCTCCCCCATTCTCTCTGTGACTGCGTGGGTTTCCTCCGGCAGCTCTGGTTTCCTCCCACATTACAACGATGTACAGGTTTGGAGGTTAATTGGGTTCGGTAAAATTGTCAACTTTTGCCTGCTGTGTAGGGGGTGATTGCTGGTCGGCACGGACTCAGTGGACTGAAAGGCCTGTTTCTGCACGCTATCTCTAACATCTACAAAAGGAAAGATAAAAGAGGATGAAGCAAAAATGCAAAACAAGTTGTGAGAGAATAGGGGAAGGATACAACAAACAAATGCAAGAGTTCTGGTAACTTAAACAAAAAGACAGATCAAGGGATGGTGCCTTGGGGTGGAACATTCTCAGCAAGGTAAATGGCCCCATAGCAGATGCGTTCACGTCACGGGGCTGGAAACTGGAAGTATCCTGAGATAATTCTGCGAGCACCATCACAAGTGATGGCTTCCACTGATTGTCGCCGGAAGCTTGCGTCCTTTTCAGGACGGACGATGACAGCGAGGACAACATTTGTAACAAAATGGACACAAAAAGAAGAAGAAGAAGCAAGGTAAATTAATTAATCATGCAAATAGAAACAAAGGGTAATGATATTGTTGCTTTTGTGGAGACAAAATGATCGTAGGGTGACCAAGGGTGGGGACTGAACATACAATGGAATCAACATTTAGGAAGAAAAGGCTAAAAGAAAATTAAAGTGAGTGTTGGCGGTAAAAGGGGTGGGAGATAGTTTAAAATAAATCTGAGATGAGACATCCAGGAATGAGGATCAGGAGTGTAATGAAACACTAAAATTGATTGGAAAAAAAAAAGTCAGAATTTAATTTGAATCAGTTTTTAGTGCAGAAGGTTGTAATTTGCTGAGGAGAATGATGCAATGTTATTGCTGCTTCCACTGAGCTCCATTGGACCAGTGTTCAGTGTGAAAGACAGGAAGATCAGAAAGGGAAAGAGAGATTGAGTTAAAGTGGCAATTTACCAGTAATTCGGAGTTTTACATGAAACAGCACAGCAGTCTGCTAATGAGTTCATACGGGAGATGCTGCACTGTGAGTGGAAAAGGGAATAATGAATATAATGTACATGCATTCATAATAAAGTCTATGGAACTTAATGCTGCAACATAATTCCTGTCTTCACACTGAGGACACCCTGTGTGGCACAGCAATTGTGCTAAATGGGATAGAGAGAACAGATCTGGCAACTCCAAGCTGAGCCTCCATGAGCATTGAGAACCATCAGCAGCAGAAGAAATAGTCATCGAGGCTTAACACCATGGAAACAAACCCTTTGTTCCAACTCGGCCATGAGTTGGAACAAAACTCGGCCTCGACTCTTTCCAAATCTGAGGAAAGACATCCTTGCCATAGAGGGGGTACAGAGAAGATTCACCAGACTGATTCCTGGGATGTCAGGACTTTCATATGAGGAAAGATTGGATAGACTCGGTTTGTACTCGATGGAATTTAGAAGATTGAGGGGGGATCTTATAGAAACCTACAAAATTCTTAAGGGGTTGGACAAGCTAGATGCTGGAAGATTGTTCCCGATGTTGGGGGAGTCCAGAACAAGGGGTCACAGTCTAAGGATAAGGGGGAATTCCTTTAGGACCGAAATGAGGAAAACATTCTTTACACAGAGAGTGGTGAGTCTCTGGAATTCTCTGCCACAGAAGGTAGTTGAGGCCAGTTCATTGGCTATATTTAAGAGGGCGTTAGATGTGGCACTTGTGGCTAAAGGGATCAGGGGGTATGGAGAGAAGGCAGGTACGGGATACTGAGTTGGATGATCAGCCATGATCATATTGAATGGCGGTGCAGGCTCGAAGGGCCGAATGGCCTACTCCTGCACCTATTTTCTATGTTTCTATGTTTCTATGACAGCTAAGTCTATTTGAGCTAGTCCCATCTGCCTGCATTTGGCCCATATCTCTCCAAACAATATCTATCCTGGTACCTGGATAGAAACGTCATCTGTCCATGTCCTTCATAGATGCTGCCTGACCCGCTAATTACTCCAGCACTTGTCCTTTTTTGTAAACCAGTATCTGCAGTTTCTTGTTTCCACGGGTACCTTTCCAAATTTTTTTTTTAACATTGCAGTTTTTCTTGCTTCTACATCTTAGATCTACAGCTCATTCCATATCCACAGCACCATCTGTGTGAACAAAATGTACCTCAGAACTCGTTTAAATATTTCCCTTCTCGCCTTATATCTATGGCCTCTAGTTTTAGATTCCACCATCCTGGGGAAAAGGCTATGACCATCAACCTTATCGTAGCCCATCATGAATTTGCATATCTATAAAAAGTGGCACAGTGGCACAGCAGTAGAGTTACTGCCTTATAGCACCAAAGACCAGGGTTCGATCCTGACTACCGGTGCTTTCTGTACGGAGTTTGTACGTTCTCCCTGTGAACGCGTGGGTTTCCCCGGCTGCTCCGGTTTCTTCCCATATTCCAAAGACCTTCAATTCCAAATACGGGTGGCTGTTTGTACGGAGTCTGTACGTTCTCCCCGTGACCTGCGTGGATTTTCTCTGAGATCAGTTTCCTCCCACTCTCCAAAGACGCACAGGCATGAAGGTAAATTGACTTGATGTATGTGTAAATTATCCCTAGTGTGTGCAGGATTGTGTTAATGTGCGGGGATTGCTGGTCGATGCTGACTCGGTGGGCTGAAGGGCCTGTTTCTGTGCTGTGTTTCTAAACTGAACTAAACTAAACTAAATTAAGCAAAACTAAACTACAACGCATGGATACAATGTTCAAACTCAAGGACAATAGTTAGAGCAAAGGAGAAGATACAAAGTGCAGAATATAGTACTCAGCATTTTAACTCATTGTAATACCTTAGTACCTTCCAATAGGGCCTGTCCCATTGGGCGACATTTTAGGCGACACCCTGAAAAGAGGTTGTCACGTCGTGGTCGGGTCGTGACGCATCATGACGCGTGGTGACTCAAGTAGTGACGCGTGGTGTCCCCTTGCCGCCCCAGGATTTTGGAATGTTCAAAATCCTCGCGTGACATTTGTGTGTCTTATCTTGTCGTGTGCCCTTGCACACAACGACGTACGGGTGACGTGTGGTGGCGCATGGTGATGCACGGTCATTGCCTATGCTCATTTATTGTGTGTCATCGTGCATCACCATGCATCGCTATACGTCACTATGCGACTACGATGCGTCCGTGATGCATCGTGATGTTGCCCCAGGTGACGCAACCTGTCGTGTCTTGCCGTGTAATGTCGTGGGTGGACGTACATTGATGCCGCTTGACAGCTGTGATGTCACAGGTGCTGTTCTATGCTGTCATATGCTGTTGCATGCTGTCCTATGCATTTGCATGGTGACGCGTGTTTGTCCTATGGTGACGCATGGTGACGCGTGGAAATTGGTGACGCATGGTGATGCATGGTGACGTGGAGTGTCATACCTTGACGCGGCTGTGACATGGCTGTTGCATTACTTGACGTTTTTTAGGCAACATCGGGTGTCAGTCACTGACGCCCGTTGTCACCCATAAAATCGCAATGTGGGACAGGTCCTTACAGCTAGGTGACCAGAGCTGTACACAACCACACCCTACAGCCATGTTGCTGGAATAAGCCTCACTCCAGCATTACAAATGCACCAGCAGATCAATTCTGGTTCAGTGTAGAGTGAAAAAGAGCACATCAGGAGCAGAAGCAGGCAGACTTAATACTGAGGTACCAACATAGTACAGCTGTAACACAGGTCAACATGCATTATGCAGTAGATATAACTAAAACATTTCACAAACATCAGATTATGTCAATGTGGTTCTACCGTATGTGCTTGGAAGTGGTGGTGGGCAACTAAACAGCTAATATGTGTAGAAGACGGACAACATATTTCCATCTATATTTCTCGTTTCCCTTTCCCCTGACCCTCAGTCTAAAGAAGGGTCTGGACATGAAATGTCACCTATCCCTTTTTCTCCAAAGATGCTGTCTGACCCGCTGACGTACTCCAGCTTTTCGTGTCTATCTTCGGTTATAACTCATCATCAGCAGATCCTTCTTACTGATGCGATCAACATCCCCATCTTAAATGATTGTGGAGCCCAATATATGAGTGTCAAAGACAAGTGTGAAGTTTTTGCAACCATGATAAGCCTGCAATGCTGAGTAGACAATACATCTCAATAGACAATAGGTAATAGGTGCAGGAGTAGGCCTTTCGGCCCTTCGAACCAGCACCGCCATTCAATGTGATCATGGCTGATCATCCCCAATCAGTACCCCGTTCCTGCCTTCTCCCCATATCCCCTGACTCCGCTATCTTTAAGAGCCCTATCTAGCTCTCTCTTGAAAATATCCAGAGAACCGGCCTCCACCGCCCTCTGAGGCAGAGAATTCCACAGATTGAGGAGGAGAATTCCACAGACAGAGGCAGAGAATTCCACAGACATTCCTTCTTAGAACCCCATCAGTGAAGCTAGTCTTTAGCCAATTCAATTCACTCGGCATAATATTAAGATAATGCTGCAATGATTTTGGAAGCAGAGAACAGCTTAACTGCAGTGCTGATTACTTTCTTTTAAGAAGATGTACAAGATGTTGGTGTGGCCGCATTTGGAGGACTGTGTTCAGTTTTGGTCACCCTGCCATAGGAAGGAAGTAATTACGCTGGAAAAAGTGTAGGGAAGATTTACAAGGATGTTTCGCTATTTACAAGGATGATGCCAAGACGCGAGGGTCTGAGCTACAGAGAGGCTGGGCAAGCTTGGACTTCTATTCCTAAGCATGCAGGAGGCGGAGGGGTGATCTAATAGAGATACACAAAACCATGAGGGGAATAGATAGGGTGAATGCACAAAGTCTTTTGCCAGGCTACGGGAATCAAGAATCTGGGAAATACTAGGTTTTTAAGTTGAGATGGGTAAGATTTAATAGTAGCCTATGAGGCAATGTTTTAATTCAGGTAGTGGTTATATGGAACAAGCTGCCAGAGGAAGGAGTTGAGGTTGGTATTATGAAAGCATTTAAAAGAAACCTGAACAGGATTGGAATGATCTTGAGAGGTATGGGCCAAATGTGGGCAAATTGGACAAGTGTGGCGCCACCTGGTGATTAGGCCACTTACAGAGCGATCCCTCGGCACTAGGACTGGCAGGGTCATGTGACTATGTTTGGCAGGAAGAAGTTGACACGGGGTTGAGGGGTGTGCCCTGGTAGTCAGTTGGAGCTTGGGAGAACCCTCACCAGACGCATATGTGCTGCTCTCTGTATCAATATAATTAAAAGTCTCATCTTGACCACTTCAGTCTGCGCTGTATATTGATTTTAGAAAAAACACTACCATATATCGCTATGATTTTTGGCCAACTTACTCACAATCAGGATAGTAAAACCCCGGATGCCTGATAATGATTCGGTCACTCTGCAAGATCGCGAGGAAGAGGCCACGACTCTCATTCTATGTTGTGAATCTATGTTCTGAGTTGTTTGGCCTGCCCTGTGCTTGAAACTGCAATGGAAATGAAATGTAAATGCAATGAGCTGTTTGGCCTGCCCTGTGCTTGAAACTGCAAACACAATGGAAATGAAATGAAAATGCAATAAGCTGTTTGGCTTGGCCTGCCCTTGCCTGGAACTGCAATGGCAATGAAAATCAAGTGAAAATGCAATGAGCTATTTGGCTTGGCCTGCCCTGTGCTTGAAACTGCAATGGCAATAGAAATGAAGTGAAAATGCAATGAGCTCTTTGGCTTGGCCTGCCCTGTGCTTGAAACTGCAATGGCAATGGAAATGAAGTGAGCTTGCAATGAGCTGTTTGGCTTGGCCTGCCTTGAGCTTGAAACTGCAATTGTGATGGAAATGAAGTGAAAATGCAATGAGCTGTTCGGCTTGGCCTGCCCTGTGCTTGAAACTGCAATGGCAATGGAAGTGAAATGAAAATGCAATCAACTGTTTGGCGTGGCCTGCCCTGTGCTTGAAACTGCAATGGCAATGGAAGTGAAATTAAAATGCAATGAGCTGTTTGGCTTGGCCCGCCCTGTGCTTGAAACTGCAATGGCAATGGAAATGAAGTGAAAATGCAATGAGCTGTTTGACTTGGCCTGCCCTGTGCTTGAAACTGCAATGACAATGGAAGTGAAATGAAAACGCATTCAGCTGTTTTGCTTCAGCTGCCCTGTGCTTGAAACTGCAATGGCAATTGAAGTGAAATGAAAATGCAATCAACAGTTTGGCTTGGCCTGCCCTGTGCTTGAAACTGCAATGGCAATGGAAATTAAGTGAAAATTCAATCAGCTGTTTGGCTTGAGCCTTCCCTGTCCTTGAAAGTGCAATGGCAGTGGAAGTGAAATTAAAATGCAATCAGCTGTTTGGCTGAGCCAGCCCTGTGCTTGAAACTGCAATGGCAATGGAAGTGAAACGAAAATGCAATCCGCCGTTCGGCATGCCCTGTGCCTGAAACTGCAGTGGCAATGGAAGTGAAATGAAAACGCAATCAGCTGTTCGGCCTGGCCTGTGCTTGAAACTGCTATGGGAATGGAAGTGAAATGAAAATGCAATCAGCTGTTCGGCCTGCCCTGTGCTTGAAACTGCAATGGCAATGGAAGTGAAATGAAAATAAAATGAGCTGTTCAGTCTGCCCTGTGCTTGAAATTGAAATTGAAATGAAATTAGTTTTGGCCTGCTGAAGCCAGTAATTTCAGCCCACGAGGCCCCTATTAGTCAAAAAACCAGCCCTGTTTGCCCAAAATACCCATATTAGCCCAGGAAGTGCATTTTGGCCCAAAAGGCCCGTGCCAGGCCAGGAAAAGTCCAGAAAAAGTGCTTCTCACTGAAATTTCACTCTGATTTCTTTTTAAAGAGCCCCTTCGGCCCATCAGTAAGTATTCCCCCTAAACCGCACCCCAGTATATTCTCCCTCCCTTCATTGGCTCCCTGTGAGATTAAGGCCAGGATAGACTTTCATCCTTCATTGCTGTGATCTGCAGAAAAAGATGAAAAGTGTCGAAAATTGATTCTTCGCGGTCTCCCCCTTTTCTCTCACAGTCTCTCACCTGTTTTGGACAGAACTTCTGGCAGTATCTGAGCTCCCAGCCCACCAGGCCTGAGTGACTGAGCTGCCAGCCCAACAGGCCTGAGTGACTGATTTGCCAGCCCACCAAGCCTGAGTGACTGAGCTGCCAGCCCACCAGGCGTGAGTGAATGAGCTGCCAGCCCAAGAATCCATTCGGTCCACAATGGCCATACTAGCCCCCTGGTAACCAGTCCCTTCGGCACACAACACTGATACTAGCGCTCCAGAAAGCCCCCCCCCCCCCCCCCACCACCCACAGGCCAGCAATATTGGAATTGGTGGAGAGGTGGAATATTGCATTGGGGGTCCAGCCCTTCTGTGTGAACTTAGTCTAGTTACTTAATAAAGATTACTTTTGATTCACAATGTGTGGCTAGCTAAGATGGGATATTTAGATTGGCATGGATGAGTTGGGTCGCACAACTTGTGTATGTGCAGTATGACTCTATTGTATGATTTATTGGCCACTGCAGAACATATCATGATCAAATATAGCCACATTGAACATTCTCCAGTTTTAAAAATATGGCAGATGTTGGAAATCTGAATTAAAATCAAAAGGTCCTGGAAATGCCCAGTTTCTCAGGTATAATTCAGGGAGAGTTAAACAGTTGATAAAGATTCTAAGTTTTCCTATTTTTCCTGAGAGGTCATCAATCTGAATCATATGAACAACTTAACTCGCAGGTTTGAAGTTTAATCGGCTTCTGTAAAAATTGTCCCTGGTGTGTAGAATCGAATCAGTGTATGTGTGATGGATAGTCAGCGCGGGCTCAGTGGGCTGAAGGGCCTTGTTTCCACACTATATCTCTAAACTAAACTAAACTAAAAATAGAAGGAAACTGGAGCACCTCAGAACATCGACACGTTCACGGGGAATGTGCAAACTTCACATGGGCAGCACCGGAGATAAGAATTGAAACCAGGATTGGTGGAGGTGTAGGATACATTGGAGTAGATATCCTGACATCTAGCTCCCTCTCCATGCAGAAGAGTCATGTGTGCATTAAACCCACTCTCCACGGTCTGCACGGTGTGTAGAATGGATCAGGTGTGGGTGATTGTTGGTCGGTACGGACTTGGTGGGTTAAAGGTCCTGTTTCTAAAGGTTCAAAGGTTCAGTTTATTGTCTCGTGTACCAATTAAGGTACAGTGAAATCCGATTTACCATACAGCCAGACTGCAAAAAAGCAACAAGATACACAACTACATAAAAGATAACATAAACATCCACCATGGCGGATTCCCCACATTGCTCGCTGTGATGGAAGGCAATAAAGTCCAGTCACCTTACTCTTTAATCTCCCGCGGCCGGGGCAGTCGAACCATCAGCAGTCGGGGCAATTGAAGCTCCCACAGGCGGCGATCAAAGCTCCTGCGATAGGGGTTGTCGAAGCTCCTGCGGCTTGGAGCTCCTGAAGTCGGTTGCTAACTAGGGATGGCGAGCTCCACGATATTAAAGCCCGCAGGCTCCCGCGGTTGGAGCTCTGAGTTCGATCTCTGGCAAAGGAGCCACCAGCTCCACGATGTTAGACCACAATGTGGACGGAGCACCTCCGTCGAGGTAAGAGATTTTAAAACGTTTCCACCAACCCCCCCCCCCCCCCCCACACACACACACATATAACAAAGCTAGGAGCACCAAAACATACATTTAACGCATACTAAAAAACAACACAGAAGAAAAGGACGAGACGAGACAGACTGTTGGTGAGCCAGACTGTTGACGAGCTGCATCTCCAAAAATAAACTAAAAAAAGTTATATCTTTGTATTCCCACTTCAATGCAGAATAACACTGGGTCCTTTCTAACCATCACCATCTTATTGAGGAGGCATCCATTCCATCAATTAGAGATTTAGCTGCACATGTTTTGGCCTTTGAAAGGTGAACATTCTTGCAAAGCTGTTACTCCCGAGTAGGCAATTTGCAAACAGCTTGTCTATCAGGTTAAATTGCTTTATTAATTTCCCGGGGGCAACAAACAGTAGTACACTGCATTTTTACCAATGTCGGGTTTCCCCAATGAACTGGAGTATTATTGCACATGTTGCCAAAGAAAGGCAAAAAGGTAGCTTTTATTTCTAGAGGCGCAGGACACAAAAACATGCAGAGAATGCTGAACCATCAAAATATTAGAAAAGTAAAAAGGAGTATTATGTACATTGTAGCGTTTCAAAAGCAATTGGAACGGTCAGGTGTTATAGTCACTTTAACTAAAATGTATGCATTTATCACAATAAAAATAGCACTTCAGGTCAATATGTTCCATCTGTGTCAAAGTTCCAAATAGGGTTGGACAAATACATTTTTAAGTTGTTACTCTGCTGCAAAGTTTTTCCAAATTGGTATTTAATTAAAGAGTTTCCGATGTTCCATGTCATTGGCCAGTTTATCTTAGTAATTTTGTTGACAAGGACTACTGATTGGGAGAAAGTTGAAAATGTTCATTGTTTGTCTCAGTTTGCCCTCTCATATGAGGTTTATATAAAACATGAATAGTGTATGACTGTCAGCAATATGTAATTTAGAGTCATACAGTGTGGAAACAGGCCCTTCAGCCCAACTTGCCCAAGCTGGCCAACATGTCCCAGCTACTCTAGTCCCACCTGCTCGCTTTTGGTACATATCCCTCCAAACTCATGCAACTCATTTGGAGTGTTGTATACACTGCATGTGAGTCTACTGATTTGTCAGTGCCGTTATCCAAGACATTGGTAGGCCGCACTTGGAGTGTTGTGTTCAGTGTTGGTCACCCTGCTATAGAAAAGATGCAATGAAGCTGGAAATCCTGTCTGCACATGATATTTAATTAGTTGATTATTAAATTAAAGAATTATAGACTTTGGCGAGGCCACATTTACAGTATTTGTACAAGACATACCTAAGAGTATTGTGTTCAGTTTTAGGTACCGTTTCAGCCAATTAACCTACAAACCTGTACGTCTGTGGATTGTGACGGGAAACCTGGGGAAAACCTGGGGAAAACCCAAGCGGTCACAGGCACAAACTCCATACAGACAGCACCTGTAGTCAGGATCGAACCTGGGTCTCTGGTGTTGTAAGGCAGCAACTCCACCACTGTGCCACCTTAAGTCTTGAGTCAATGGATAGCAATTGCATAACTGATCAGAAGAAGTTGGTTGAAGTCCAACTCTAGAGTAATGAAACCAAACATTTAGGCTAACGTTCCAGTCTAGTATTTGAACCGTATGGTACCAGCTACTGCTGGTATTTAATACTGAGTCACGTTTCAGATCACCTATCCTTACTGTCACCAAAGTTGTATGTTTCCAAACCTACCCTTGGGCGAGTATTTCAGCTAAATCACTGCTGAAACTTAGATGCATGTTCATTTGACATCATTCAACATAGATTAGACCCAAAGATATGTTTCACAATGATGAATGAGGCTATTCTGCCTCTCAATTCTGTGACAAATCTTTGCAGAGCAATGATGCAATTTGTCTGTTCCATACAAGGATCAGAATGCTTTGCAACGATTTATCCTCTTTTCATTTTCGTTTTCCAATCCCTCCATAGTTCTAACTCTCCTAATATCTCTGTAATACAACAAATAGTCCTCCGTCATTTTTGCCACCTCCAACGTGACCCCACCACTCGCCACATCTTCCCATCTCCCCCCCCCCCCCCCCCCCCCCGTCTGCTTTCTGCAAAGACTGCTCCCTCCGTAACTCCTTAGTCAATTCTTCCCTTCCCTCCCACACCTCCCCGGGCACTTTCCCTTGCAACCGCAAGAGGTACTACACCTGTCGCTTTACCTCCCCCCTCGACTCCATTCAAGGACCCAAGCAGTGGTTCCAGGTCTGACAGAGGTTCACCTGCACCTCCTCCAACCTCATCTATTGCATCCGCTGCTCTAGATGTCAGCTGATCTACATTGGTGAGATCAAGCGGAGGCTTGGCGATCGTTTCGCCGAACACCTCCGCTTGATCCGCATCAACCAACCTGATCTCCCGGTGGCTCAGCACTTCAACTCCCCTGTCCTGGGCCTCCTCCATGGCCAGAGTGAGGCCCACCGGAAATTGGAGGAACAGCACCTCATATTCCGCTTGGGCAGTCTGCACCCTAGTGGCATAAACATTGAATTCGCCACTTTCCGGTAGCCCTTGCTGTCTCCTCCCCTTCTCAGCTCTCCCTCAGCCCTCTGTCTCCTCCTATTCCTTTTTCCTTTCTTCTCCCCATCCTCCCCCCCCCACCCTACATCACTCTGAAGAAGGGTTTTGGCCCAAAACGTTGCCTATTTCTTTTGCTCCTTAGATGCTGCTGCACCCGCTGAGTTCCTCCAGCACTTAAGTCTACCTTCGATTTTCCAGCATCTGCAGTTCCTTCTTAAACACATCTCTGCAATCTTGTTTGACCCACCCTTGATGAGACCTACAGGAAGCACTGCCTCAAGAGAGCTAGTATCGTCCAAGACCTGCAACAACTTGGCCATGTTCTCATCTCATTGCTACCATTGGGAAGAAGGTATACGAGCCAGAGTACCATGACCTCCAGGTTCAAGAACAGTATCTACCCATCAACTATCAGGCTCTTGAACCACCCTGCACAACGCTAACCACATCCTTACCTCAGCACCGAACTGCAATGAACTATGGGATAAGGTTACACTTTTTAGTTTTTTAGTTTGGAGCTCCGGCGCAGAAACAGGCCCTGGGGCCCACTGAGCCTGCACCGACTAGCGACCCCCGCATATTACCACTATCATACACGTGCCGATATGACTCCATTGCTTTGCCACCACGCACACCCTAAGTTGCGCTATACTTGCATTATTTTAATCTGGTTACCTAGCATACCTGATAATCTATTGCATTATTGTTCATTGTATATTTATTTGTTGGATGGTTGCGTTTGATGTGCTCGTAAAGCTGTAGTTAATAAGAATTCCTTTGTTCCAGTCCAAGTGCATATGACTTTAAACACACTTGACTCGCAGGAAAATCTACATTCCTCTATTTCCGACAGTCCCTCCACTGTTGCCTCCTCCACATCATTGGGACCGCTTTGCTGAGCACTAGCACTCTGTCCGCTGCGGATCTGCCAGTTGCCGGCCATTCTAATTCCCCGTCCAATTCCCACACCAGCAGGTCCGTGCTCCACCATCCCCATTGCCGGGATGAGGCCATTCACAAATTCAAGGAACAGCGCTTAATATTCTGTCTGGGTAGTCTACAACTGATGGCATGGACATTGAATCCACTAATTTCAATGAACACCCCCACCCCGCCCCGCCCCGTACCCCACAACCCCACCTGCCCCTCTTTTCCTTTCTCTCTCCTATATTCCTTGGACCTCTCACACTCTACTTACGCCCAGCTCCGTATCACCCTGCTTCTTTCTCCCAAGCCCCCACTTACTCCAGGCCAAACTCCCATACATTCTTCCCCTGGATCTCTTCTGTCCACTGATCACCGTCAGTGTTATTCCCACCTGTTGCCACCCCTCCTCATTCAGTTCCACTCTTCATCTTTTCCAGATAGATTCCAAGGTTGCAGTATTTTATTCTCTACTATTCATCTCCCGGCCTCTGTTGGTATCTCTACTCTTCGCTCTCCTACCCAATACATCCACCACTCCTCAGTTATATCCACCTATCTCGTCTTTAGGAAGCAACTGCAGATGCTGGTTTAAACTGAAGATAGATACAAAAAGCTCGAGTAACTCAGCGGGACAGGCAGTATCTCTGGAGAGAAGGAATGGGTGATGTTTCGTGGTCGAGACCCTTCTTCAGACTCTAGATGGAGGGTTTCAATGCAAGATATTGACAGTCCATTTTCCTCCACTGGTACTGACCCATTGAGTTGCTCCAGCAGCTCACCCTTTCCTCCTCTAATTTGTCCCTCTTGATCACTCCAGGTTTACTCCTCCACTGGTGGCTGGGCTCTCCATTACCCAGTTAAGCTTGTGTCTTTCTTCCTGAAGTCTCTCTACTCCTCAATCTCACTTCTCCCGCATTCTGCTTTTTAAACACCACCATTTCAAACAAGTGGGGTGGCGCAGTGGCAGAGTTGCTGCCTTACAGCACCAGAGACTTGGATTGGATCCTGACCATGGGTGCTGTCTATATTGAGTTTGTTCGTTCTCCCTGTAACCGCGTGGGTTTTCTCCGGGTGCTCTGGTTTCCTCCCACACTCCAAAGACGAACGGGTTTGTAGGTTAATTGGCTTTGGTGAAATTGTAAATTGTCCATTGCGTGCAAGATAGTGCTAGTGTACAGGGTGATTGCTGGTCAGTGTGGACACAGTGAGCTGAACGGCCTGTTTCTAAAAGTAAAGTAAAGTAAAGTAAATGGTTGGATATCAATGCTAATTATCTCCTTAAGTTAAGCCCCTGTCCCACTTAGGAAACCTGAACGGAAACCTCTGGAGACCTTGCGCCCCACGCAAGGTTTCCGTGAGGTTCCAGGAGGTTCTGGTCACTCTCCCTAATGGTGGAAAGTGAGCGTAGTCGAGGCTTCTTCTATGTTCCTGCAATCATTTTTTTTTTTTAAACGGCCTCGACTAAAAATAGGTTGCCGTTTGGTCGAAGCCAGTGGATACGGGTTGCTATTTACTTATAGGCAGTCGATGGCAATCTCCTTCGCTGACCGGCCATTTTGATTTGCTCATTGGAGTTTTCAGCAAAGATCCTGTAGGATCTCTGGTTTTCAGGATCTAGAAGATCAGCTGGTAAAATGCCTGCTAACTTTATTGAACTTCTTAAAACTGTCTCCATTCCTTCTCCCCCCACCCCCCTTCTCTCCCCTTCTCTCCCCTTCTCTCCCCTTCTCTCCCCTTCTCTCTCCCCTTCTCTCTCCCCTTCTCTCTCCCCTTCTCTCTCCCCTTCTCTCTCCCCTTCTCTCTCCCCTTCTCTCCCCCCTTCTCTCTCCCCTTCTCTCCCCCCTTCTCTCCCCCCTTCTCTCCCCCCTTCTCTCCCCCCTTCTCTCCCCCCTTCTCTCCCCCCTTCTCTCCCCCCTTCTCTCCCCCCTTCTCTCTCCCCTTCTCTCTCCCCTTCTCTTCCCCTTCTCTTCCCCTCCTCTTCCCCTCCTCTTCCCCTCCTCTTCCCCTTCTCTCTCCCCTTCTCTCTCCCCTTCTCTCTCCCCTTCTCTCTCCCCTTCTCTCTCCCCTTCTCTGTCCTTCTCTCCCCTTCTTTCTCATTCTCTCCCTCCCTCCGACGCTCTCTAAAGGACTTACCGTGCTCTGTGGCAGCCGTTTACCTTCCTCTTCATGGAGCAGATAGCGCTCCTCCGCTGTCCCTGGCCCCCAACTTCGTGATGTGTTTGTGTGTGGTCGGTAGCAAAGATCCTGTAGGATCTTTGGTCAGTAAATGCAGCTCACGCTTCGGTTGACGCTTTCCAGGCAAGTGACCAAACCCTCTGGCGACTCATGGAAACCTTGGGTGGGGCGCAAGGTCACCAGAGGTTTAGGTTTCCTAAGTGGGACAGGGGCATTACAGAGTGTCAAATGCTTACACTCTGTGAAATACTCTGGGAAGGTTTTGTAGCTTTGAAGACTATAACATTGCAAGTTATTGTGGCTGTTTGTACTTAACCTAGCAAAATCAAATGACGTATCAATGACAGCCAATTAGAAAAGAAATGCCAGTGAGGAAATAAAATTAAAAAATTGAAAAAGAAAGCAGGAAACAGAAATAAGTAATGACATTTTTAAAAACATAACAGACCATTGAAATAATGGGGAAGTGAAAATAAAAAAGAATTGGGGGACAATCATAAGAGAAATACAATGGAAGAGTAAATTTGATGATGGAAAAACAGTCAACGACAGATATTTTGAAATGCACGGAGAGAAACTTGCTAATTAGGAGCAAGAACCTGAGGGAAATTGTAGTAGAGGATAAAAAGGGCCAAAAAAGCCAGAGAATGAAAAATAAGCCAACCAGAGGGTGGGAATGTACACAAAAGCAAGAAAAAGACCATATACTGCATCAGGCTTTAAGCAAATATTTGGAAACCAAGCATATGAGATTGATGATGTTGGTTTAGAAGGTGTTCTGTGGTATACCTTCAGCCACAGCGAGACTATTGGGTTGTTTACTGATGTACTTTATGAGACAATGAAGAAGGTGTTTGAAGGAAGCACAGGTTGGAGATGAAGCCACGATGCTGACTGTTCAGATCTGATACTTGTGTTCTTGTGACCGCTTCTGAAGAAGGGTCTCGACCCGAAACGTCACCCATTCCTTTTCTCCAGAGATGCTGCCGGTCCCGCTGAGTTACTCTAGCTTTTTGTGTCTATCATCGGTTTAAATAGGCATCTGCAGTTCCTTCCTACACTGCACCTTCCTGTTGGGAACACAGCATTAGCCTTCAGCATTAACCTTCATGTGTAAATTGGTGACAGCCTCTTGATTTTGTTTACATGTTCTTGAGCTTTGAGATTGAGCTCTAGGGGCTAGTGGAGTCAAGAGATATGGGGACAAGGCAGGCACGGGTTATTGATAGGGGACGATCATCCATGATCACAATGAATGGCGGTGCTGGCTCAAAGGGCTGAATGGCCACCTCCTACACCTATTTTCTATGTTTCTATCTTCTGTGGAGGCAACAAAATGACATTTCAGGATGATGTCTTTAGACTTTAGAGATATAGGGCCTTTGGCCCACCTCCGAGAACTCCAGCGATCACCCCGTACACTAGCAATATCCTAGACAGTTTTACAATTTTACCGAAGCCAATTCATCTACAAACTTGTACGTCTTTTGAGTGTGGGAGGAAACCTGGGGCACCCGGAGAAAATCTACATGGCCACAGGGAGAACGTGCAAACTCTGTACAGACAGGACCCACCGTCAGAATCGAGCCCGGGTCTCTGGAGCTGTAAGGCTGCAATTCTACCTCTGCGCCACCGTGCCGCACAACCTAAGCGAATGTTGTCCCGCACTACCATTTATTTTCAGTAGAGCAGCCAGCATTTAGGGACATTGCAGGCATCAACACACCTGACGTGCAATGGGATGGCCTTGTCCATATGGGAACCGCCTTCTCGATCACGGTGTTTCCCCTGCCAGGTAAGTACATTGTACTACAGAAGTCAGGAACATGCTAAAGAATGGATGCTGGACTACCCAGTCCACTGTTCCAACTGAATCCAGTAGCAAAGAAGAAATGTCCCCAGCTGAGAGGTTGGGTGTACTATTCATCAGGCCCCTCAGCACTAATCCATGGATGGATAATGTTAAATGTGCAAGGCCCTTCACTTGAACATGGTCCCTGAAGTTGGTTGTAAAGATAGTTTCTAGTGAGACACTTGCCTGGTTTTCCTTTTATTAGTTTAATTTTACTTTATTTTATTAGTTTCTTCAGTTCAACATAAAGTTGTACAGCATGGACAAAGGCTCTTCGCCACCAACTTACACACACTGACCATCGTAAACAGTGTTGCAACAGGAAGATCCGATCTTGACCCCAGGTCCTGCTTGCATGTGACCACCCTATCACCAAGTCGAGAGTGGTCCTGAGCTACTATCTTGAGTAAACATTACTCCTTTTATCCTTTTATTCAGTCTGAAGAAGGGTTTTGGCCCGAACCATTGCCTATTTCCTTCGCTCCATAGATGCTGCTGCACCTGCTGAGTTTCTCCAGCACTTTTGTCTAACTCCTTTTATCATGTATCTGTACACTGTGGATGGCGCGATTGCAATCATGTATAGTCTTTCCGCTGACTGGTTAGCACCCAACACAAGCTGTGTGACAATAAATGTGACAATAAACTAAAGCTAAATTTAAAAAATATCATCAGCAAAATTACTGCATTTGATAGTTGCATAAAGAACGTTTCAAACATGTGGGATCTTTGAAATAGCTTGTTAAACAGTTTTAGTTAGAGAATGATCAATATTACACGTCAAGTCTGGAGTCAAGTCAAGTCACGGTTATTTCTATAGCACATTTACAAAACAACTCTCGTTGACCAAAATGCTTTATATTGGTGGAGATACTAACGTTATACAACAGTGGTTCATAGATTAAGTACATAAATAAATATATACATAAAGCCATCTTATATTGTGTTATTTTTTATTCACAGCAATGAAATAGCATTGTCAAGAAACTGAGTTTTCAAAGTGCACATTACTGCAGTTACTGTAGGTTGGTGGTGTAGGTAAAAGTGAAAAAGATCTTCAAAACAACATATTATTTTCTTCCTTGAGGTAAACGAGAGGCTCAATCACTTCCTCACTTTCATCCAGTTGAATCATCCAGGACAGTATTGTAAAAATCAAATTAACTTAGCAGAAATGTAAAATATACCAGGTTAAGGTTTAATATTGTCATGCTACCAAGGTGCAGTGAAAATCAAATGGGGTAATGCAGGTCCACCACTGATGTTCCAGTACTCTTGGTTCCAGAGCCTTTCTGGATTATCCGTTTTGCCAGATCAACAGAGGTCGCAGGGGGGTGGGGGCGGAAGGTTGCTATGGCAATGGATTTGCCGGCTCCGCCCAGGTCGAAATTCCAGAGCCTCGGCCGCAGGGGGCAAATTCTACGCACCGATTGGCGCGGAGGTCCCGATGAGGTTGCCCCACCTGACCTAGGCACCACATTTTCATGGGGACTTCCGGGAGTAGATGTCTTATATCCACATGGGGTACAGGTGAATTGGACAGTACCCTGGATTCTGCACTGGTTGTTCAGAAGCTTGATCATTGAGGGGAAGGAGCTATTCCTGAATCTGGTGGTGTGCACTTTCAAGCTTCTGATCTTCTGCCTAACAAGAGTGTGGAGAAGGAGTGACTGTGATGGGACAAAACTTTGATTAGGTTGACTGGTCTTTGATTACGAAAGATAGACGCAAAATGCTGGAGTAACTCAGCGGGTCAGTGAGCATCTCCAGATAGAAGGAATGGGTGACTTTTCGGGTCGAGACCCTTCTTTGGACTTTGATTATGTTAGCTAGTGATTTCATTATGTTTAATTTAGTACACTTGAGTGATGGAGATTTAGAGATGCAGATAAAATTATTTCAGTCCTACTGCTGGTGAAAATAATTCCAATTCCAAGTATATAGATTACATATGGACTGTCCCTATTAACAAAGGGGTTCCATATTCATAAACATTTTACTATATGTTCAAAAATACACAAAATAGCTCAGTATGGTAACCATGCCTCCACGGCATTGCTATGAATGGCATCAAAAACACACAAGACAAATAAGAAAAGCTATTACTCAAAGCAGAGAGAGAAAACTATTTCTGCCATGTAAGCTTGATTTTTGTGTGAGTGTCCATCGCCTGCATGCTCATAACTCAGGGACAGCTATTTTCTTGAATTATGTTCCATGGTTTTTATGTTTTGTCTCAAAATGGAATCTCATGTAATTCTGTTCAAGATATTGAAATATATAACGTGGTATCCTTCCTGAGTTATAGTCAAGTTAAGTCAAGCTGAGTTTATTGTTATTTGACAAGCAGGACCAATGGAAAATTTGCGTGCAGCAGCATCACATGCACTTTGACTCAAACCACACACTGAACATAATTATACTTAGAAACATAGAAAATTGGTGCAGGAGTAGGCCATTTGGCCCTTCGAGCCAGCACCACCATTCATTGTCATCATGGCCTATCATCCCCAATCAGTAAACCGTGCCTGCCTTCTCCCCATATCCCTTCATTCCGCTAGCCCCTGAAGCTCTATCTAACTCTTCTAAATTCATCTGGTGAATTGGCCTCTACTACCTTCTGTGGCAGGGAATTCTACAAATTCACAACTCCCTGGTGAAAAAGTTTCAGGCTCCCCCATTATTCAGACTGTGGCCCCTGGTTCAGTTCTGGACTCCCCCAGCATTGGGAACATTTTGCCTGCATCTAGCTTGTCCAGTCCTTTTATAATTTTATTTGTTTTGACAAGATCCATAATTATCCAAAATTATCCAAACAGCGAAATGAAAAAAACTGTGCAAGTACAGTTAAAGGTGTTTTCCATATGCACCTGGACCAGACAATTAAATTCTGGAGAATTTCTGAAGAAGGGTTTCGACCTGAAATGCCATCCATTCCTTCTCCCCAAAGGACTGGAGAATGGATGTAAAATGATCGGTGAATGATACAAGGGGGAAGTGGTGAAGCACTTCCATTAAAGGTTGCAACCCAGAATTCATAGGCTATCAGGTGGTGGAAGCATATTAATCAGAAGTTTCAATAGGAATTGGACAGGCAAGGGAAAGAGAATAAGTTACAAAACTGTGGGAAAGGAGTGATTTACTTTTGGTTTGGATATACAGTGCAGAAACAGGCCCTTCAGCCCACGGAGTCCATGCCCATCACTGATTCCCGCACACTAACACTATCCTACACACACATTTACATTCATACCAAGCCAATTAGCCTACAAACCTGTACATCTTTGGAGTGTAAGAGGAAACCCATGTGGTCTCAGGGCGAACGTACAAACTGTAAAGATAACAGCTGTAGTTAGGATCAAACCCTTTCGGGGCGGCACAGTGGTTCAGCTGGTAGAGCTGCAGCCTCACAGCGCCGGTGGCCCGGGTTTGCATCTGACTACGGGTGCTGTCTGTGCAGATTTAGTACATTCTCCCCCTACTGTGTGGGCTTTCTCCGATTGCTTCGGTTTCCTCCCTCATCCCAAAAACGTGCATGTTTGTAGGTTAATTGACCTCTGTAAATTGCTCCTGTTGTGTAGGAAGTGGATGGGAAAGTGGGATATCATTGAACTATAGTGAACGGGTGATCATTTGTCGACATGGACACGGGGGACCGAAGGGCCTTTTCCATGCTGTATCTTGCAACCACTTTCCCTACTGTGCTGCTGAAGTATACACCGCTGTTGTGTTGATCAATCATGGCTGATCTATCTCTCTCTCCTAACCCCATTCTCCTGCCCTCCCCATAACCCCTAGCACCCATACTAATCCAGAATCTACCTATCCCTGGCTTAAAAAGATCCACTGATTGGCCTCCACAGCCTCTCTATCCAAGCCTTTTAATATTTGGTATGTTTCAATGAGGTCCCCCCTCATTCTTGTAAACTACACCGAGTACAGGCCCAGTGACTACATGTGGAGGCCAGTGTGTGGAGGTGCATAATTACTTTGCAGTGAATCATTCTACACCAACCATCTCCAGGTTTATCCAGCTGGAGCTATTTCCTCCTGCTTCCTATTGACCCAGAGTTCTTGTCCTAGTGGCCTTGTCTTTCATTTTTAAGTCACTCTGAAATGGACAATGAATTAAAGCACTTTGGGGCGTGTCTACAACCTAGCACCAAAGTCTCAGATGGAAGTCACGATTTATCATAAGACCATAAGTCGTTGGGGCAGTATTAGTCTGCCATTCAATGATGCCTGATCTATTGTTCCCTCTCAACCCCATTCTTCTGCATTCTCTCTCTCGAGCTTATGATACCCTTACTAATCAGTAACCTATCAATCTCTGCTTGAAAAATACCCAATGACGACTTCCATCACCATCTGGGGCAATGAATTTCACAGATTCACCACCCTCTGGCTAAAGAAATACCTCCTCATATCCATTCTAAAGGTACATCCTTTTATTCTGAGATTGTGCCCACTGGTCCTAGACTCTCCCACTACCGGAAACATGGTCTCCATATCTACTCTATCTAGACCTTTCATTATTTGGTAGGTTTCAATGTGGTCCTCCCTCATCCTTCTAAACACACAGTGCACAGGTCCAGAGCCATGGAACCCTCCTCATATGTCAACCCAATCATCCCCAGGATCATTCTCATAAACCTTCTCTGGACCTTCTCCCATGCCAGCACATCCTTCCTCAGATATGGGGCCAAAAACTGCTCATAACCGAACGGTTTATTTTAGTTTTAGTTTAGTTTAGTTCATTGTCACGTGTACTGAGGTACAGTGAAAAGCTTTTGTTGGGTGCTAACCAGTCAAGGGCCTGTCCTGCCAGCATCCGACTCCATGCGATGAGCGCGATCAAATTAGAAGCGGGGGCCGTGCGGAGGTCGGGTGATCCCCTGTACAGGGCCGTTCCCACCAGCATGCGCCTGCATGCGGCAAGCGCGCCCAAACCAGCAGCGAGGGCCGCGCGGAGGTCGGGTGAGTGGCGCAATGCGGCGCAAAGTGAGGCGAACTTGGAGCGAAGTCTTAAGGTAAGTTCGCCAGGACAGAGAGGGGCACACAGAGAGGGGCACAGAGGCACACACACAGAGGGCCACGGAGCCACACACATAGAGGGTCATGGAGGCACCTACAGAGAGGGTCATGGAGGCACAACGTCGAGACGGTGTGTAATGCGTCGAGGCGACTGCGAGCCGACAAGCCATTGCCGCGCGGAATGTTTGAACATAGTCAGTTTTTCGGAGCCCCGCGCGATGTCGAGACGAACTCCGCACAATTCCGCACGGCTCCGGCGATCGAAGTGGGACCGGCCCCGCGACACCGGACGGCTTAAGCGACCACGTTAGGTCGCGCTCATCGCATAGAGTTGCATGATGGTGGGACAGGCCCTTCAGCGGAAAGAAAATACATGATTACAATCGAGCCATCCACAGTATACAGATACATAATAACGGGAATAATGTGAATAACGTTTAGTGCATGATGAAGTCGGGTAAAATCCGATCAAAGATAGTCCCAGGGTCTCCAATGAGGTAGATAGTAGCTAAGGACTGCTCTCTAGTTGGTGGTAGGATGGTTCAGTTGCCTGATAACAGCTGGGAAGAAACTGTCCCTGAATCTGGAGGTGTGCGTTTTCACACTTCATTACATTTTGCCCAATGGGCAAGGGGAGAAGAGGGAGTGGCTAGGGTGCAACGTGTCCTTAATTATGCTGGTGGCCTTGCCGAGGCAGCTGAGGTGTAAATGGAGTCAATGGAAGAGAGGTTGGTTTGTGTGATGGTCTGGGTTGTGTCCACAATTCGGTGCACCTTCGTATGGTCCTGGATGGGGGCTTCAACCTCGATGGATCTCACTCAGACAGATGAGTGAGTATGAGAGTCTACCTTGAAAAGCTTGACTCTCATAATTCATGGCTACATACTACCAGGAGTAAAATCACTGGTGAAAATAAAAGTCTAGTCTACTAGTTTTTAATCAATTTAAGTAAGTCTGATACTGCTTAGCAGCGCAACCCATCCTCCAGTATACCAGTGTCCTTTACCACTCTTTGCAGTCTCACAACACAATGGAATGTTTCACAAAGAAGCTACCTCAAATAGTTATTGCTATTTAACACCATCTATAATATCATTTGATGCTATGTGATGTTCACGTTAATTTTACATATGCTTCCTTCCCTCCCTCGTGTTTTGAATGTGCGCAGGATTCTGGTTCCTATTTGATATTGGGTTTTAATAGCGCAAACTGACAAAGGCTTAAATCGCAAATGAATGCGGCGTACCGAAAGAGAAGCCTTTATGCCATTTCCCATCATTGCTTCTGAAGGATGCTAATGGCAGCAGTGGGTCACGAGCAGTTAAGTCAGGGAGACATGACATTTCCTTTTCCTGGGGAAATATTTTGGCTTGGCTGTTTGCTTGGTGAATGTATGCAGCTGCCAAAAGAAAAAGTCAAATGAAGTAGAGAGACTGACGAGGGAAATAGTTGTTCAACAGGCATGCTGATGGTATCGGAAGAATGAGCATGTCAGAGGAAAAAGGTCAGTGTAGTCCTGAGCTGTATGCCTTACTCACAAAAAAGCACTACTTCGGTTATTTTTATGTTCAAGTGTATTGTGATTGCCCAAGAACAATATTACAGAAAGTTATAATTCAATGGAGTATGTATGAGCTAAAAAAGTCCTTGACTGCATTGCAGTCCAAAAAAACAGTGATTATTAACTTCTACAATTGCCTTCACTGAAAATACCGAGGGGAAGGGTCAATGTCTTTTTTTTTTGCTGGTTGATAAACATAGAGGAGGGGTTAAAATCGGTAGTGAGCTTGGAGGAGAATCGAGATCCATTATGCAAGTCATCAAAAATGGAAATAGTCGGAGAGATGAGGAGGAAGCAAAAAGCTGCATTTATGTAGCACATCTTCACATGCTCCTTCAGACTGGTGATTTTATGTGGTGTGCTGCCATTAAATGCATGGCCAAGAAAGTTGGCAGCTGAATACATTGTGGCAAACTTTTATGTTATCACTGTGGGGGGGGGGGGAAAGTGATTAATTATTTAAATAGTTAATATTATATTAAGGTTGTATTAATATGGAACAAGAAATATAAAGCAGTGGATAAAAATCAAAAAATATAAATAATACAGTCAATAAAAAACAATATAACATATAAACATAAAATATTGCAATACAGGGAACTGGACTGTGACCTTAGATAGACACAAAATGCTGAAGTAACACAGCGGGACAGGCAGCATCTCTGGATAGAAGGAATGGGTGGCATTTCGGGTCCAGACCCTTCCACAGACTGAGGCCTTAAGGGGAGACCCTACTTCAGACTGCAGAAGTGTATCGAGCCAACACGTCTCCCATTCCTTTTATCCAGAGATGCCTGAATCAGTGAGTTGCTCCAGCATTTTGTGTGTATCTTCAGTGTAAAACAGCATCTGTTGTTCCTTCCCACACATTTGGTCTGTGACCATTATTGCCTATGCCATATATTTTATAACCATATAACAATTACAGCACGGAAACAGGCCTTCTCGCCCCTTCCAGTCCGTGCTATTTATTTTCCCCTAGTCCCATCTACCTGCACTCAGACCATACCCCTCCATTCCCTTCCCGTCCATATACCTATCCACTTTACTTTTAAATGTTACAATCGATCCTGCCTCCACCACTTCTGCTGGAAGATCTTTCCACACAGCCACCACTCTCTGAGTAAAGAAGTTCCCCTTCATGTTACCCCTAAACTTCTGTCCCTTAATTCTTATGTCATGCCCTCTTGTTTGAATCTTCCCTACCCTCAATGGGAAAAGCTTATCCACATCAACTCTGTCTATCCCTTTCATCATTTTAAAGACCTCAATCAAGTCCCCCCTTAACCTTCTGCGCTCCAAAGAATAAAGACCCAACTTGTTCAACCTTTCTCTGTAACTTAGTTGCTGGAACCCAAGCAACATTCTAGTAAACCTCCTCTGTACTCTCTCTATTTTGTTGACATCCTTCCTATAATTAGGCGACCAAAATTGTACACCATGCACCATTTTGACAACGTTCCTCACAATCATCAAGTCCAGCAATCTTGGGTGTACATCTGCACATGTACTAACCATCCCATCTACATTTGTGTCCAAGTGGCCAGACAGGATGGTTGGTAAGTTTGCAGTTTACATCAAAATTGCCGGGGTTGAGGACTGTGAGGAAGGTCGTCAAAGTATGTGACCAAGTTATAGATTGGCTACAGAAGTGTAAATGCGCTCCGAAAGCTTACTCCCCCAGTCTAGTTCAGTAAAAAAACACTGACTCAAGCACCGGACCAACTAAACTTTATTTTTAGAACGAACAGCAAATTCCCCTGTACGATACGTAAACCACCGCGGGTTTGATCCTTGTCTCTGCCTGTCCAAGCCCTTCAGCCTCATGCAAGCAGACACTGCCCAAAAAGTCACGCAGTCCCAAGTGCCCTTCCAGAATATCGACACTGATCCAAAATGGGGCTTCCTTTTACAGGAACCTTGAGGGGCCGAACTACATAGGGGTGGTCCCCTTACAATGCAATCAAACACATCAATAATATCAATACTTTATTGACAGTTCCCCCATCTAATTATAGAAAGTCTACAACAATGATTCTTACAGAAGCTTCTGGAAGGAAGCTATTCAACTGAATAATGCAACATTTACCCTGGAACACAAAACAATTCTGCTAGGGCTTAACACTTTGGCCAATCAACAAACAGCACGGTAACTGTCTTGCACCATTATTTATATTATTTACAATTCCTTTTGCAGCAATCCAATCAAACTCATGAATTTACAATACTTTGGAGGTCCTCTGCAAGACTCTCATACATATTTACGTTTGCAGAGATACTTAGACCTTCCTTATCTGAAACACTGATCTAGGACCTAAACTTCCCGGCACCAGCCAGCAGCCTGTGTGTTCTCCTCCAGAAATACAGAATTGGCCAAAAAGGCCTTGTAATGCATGAATCCTCTGATTTACTTTGGCTCTATTCTGGCTCTATTTTGGCCAGAATTTACAGATGTGGGTGATGAAAAGCTACATGAAGTTTAGTCTGTACAAGTGTGAGATGCTGTATTTTAGGAAGTTGAATGTAAGGGGAAATTATACAATAAATGGCATGATCCTTAACAGCAATAAATGTACAGAGGGATCTTGAGGTCCAAGTTTATAACTCCCTGAATGTGGCAACACAACAAGATAGAGTGGTATAGAAGGCATATGGCATGCATGCCTTCATTTGTCAGATCATTGTGTGTATAAGAGCCTGGTGGCGATGCTGCAGCTTTATAGGACCTGATCCAGTAGATTTGGGGTATTGCGTGTAGTTCTGGTTGCCATATTACAAGGAGGATGTGGATGATTTGGGAATGGTGCCAAGAAGGTTTACCAGAATGATATCGGGATTAGAGAGTAATGGCTACAGGGAGAGATTGGACAGATTTGGATTGTTTTCTCCGAAATGCCAGAGGTTGCACGGAGACCCGATGGAAATATATAAAATTATGGTGGGCAGTCAGACCCTATTTCCCAGGATGGAAATATCAAACACCAGAGGGCATAACTTTAAGGTGAGAGGGACAAAGTTTAAACTGGCAAGTATATGGCAAAATATAGATCGGCTACAGGTGTAAACACACTCCTAAAGTTTACCCCCCTAGTCTAGTTCAGTAAAAAAACACTGAAGAAACACTGAAGAAACTGTTAAGAATAATGAGTAAGCCATTTAGAACGGAGACGAGGAAACACTTTTTTCTCACAGAGAGTGGTGAATCTGTGGAATTCTCTGCCTGAGGGTGGTGGAGGCAGGTTTTCTGGATGCTTTCAAGAGAGAGAGCTAGATAGTGCTCTTAAAAATAGCTGAGTCAGGGGATATGGGGAGAAGGCAGGAATGGGGTACTGATTGGGGATGATCAGCCATGATCACATTGAATGGCAGTGCTGGCTCAAAGGGGCGAATGGCCTATTCCTGCACCTATTGTCTATTGTCTATTGTCTAAAGGACTTGCAGGGCAGGGTTGTTACACAGTGGGTGCCTGGAAAATGCTACTGGGGTGGTGGTGGAGGTAGATACAGTAGTGGCATTTAAGACACATTTGGATAAAATCAAGGACCTGCAGGGAATGGAGGAATATGGATTATGTGCAGGCAGACAAGGGCTGATCTTGGCATCATGTTCAACACAGACATTGTGGACTGAAGGGCCTGTTCCTGTGCTGTACTCTTCTGTATTCTATGTCTATGTTTAAATGGATCTAGTTGTCCCAGTGCATGAAATTAAACTAAACTAAAAACTAGTAAGAGAAAATCCATACAAATATTTTTAAGTGAAATTAGATGAGGAAACATCATGTAAACATGTAAACCTTACTGTTTTCAGAATTTATGTATTTTTAATTTATTGCAATATTACTAAACACGGTTGATGAATTAAAATGTAAAGTGTATATCAATGAGTCCATGATAATACACTCCCATTTCATTTTGCATAGTTACATGGCAGATGTTTGCATCCTAAAGATGTTGACCCAAAGACCATATATAGTACAGGAAGAACAACAGCTAAATTAATTCTTGTCAAACGTAACTGTCTCCATCTGCCAGTTCTGACACACAGTGCGGTGGGTTAGCTATCAGAACATATAGGCAGTCCATACAGTTACATATAACTATTTATTTCGCCAGAAATAGATGCAAATTCTGGCCATTTGAAAAAAATGCCACCTGAGACTTGTTATCTATTAAGCTGTAAGTCTCGTTTGGTCCCTGTTAGTAACCTACAATCCCTGTCTGCTACTTTGGTTAAATAGATTTACGGTTGGGCTAAAATTACAACAAGTAGAACACTGTTGAATCCCATTTGGAGTCTGCCTGTTGACATCCACTTCTCGGCAATTATTTCAATGTCCATTAGCGTTTATGTCGGAAGGAACAGCAGATGCCGGTTTAAATCGCAGATGATGCAGATGTTTCAGTTCAAGACCCTTCTTCAGACAGAAGGGTCTCGACCCGAAACGTCACCAATTCCTTCTCTCCGTAGATGCTGCCTGTCCCGCTGAGTGACTCCAGCATTTTGTGTCTTTTTTCCATTAGCGTTTAGTTCTTTTTATCACTGCACCAATGAAGGGGCATAGGCAACAATTTTTTGACCTGTAATACTGATGTGGTGACGTGAAGAAGGAAGAGAGGAGATGCCCAGAATAGGAAATTAAAAAGAACTGCAGATGCTGGTTTATACCAAGGATGGGCACAAAGTGCTGGAGTAACTCAGCTGATATGAGCATTCTGCCCGCAGGGAAAGGCCATTTTCCTCTGAAACTGTTAGAAATTTATCATGATGTGCACACAATGGAGATTTGCAAACAACAGAGAAACAACAACAAATTATTTTCTCTAGAACATTGGAGGTTGAAGAAAGACCTAATTGATCTATTTAAAATTATGAGTCAGTGGAGTCAGTTCGACCCTTTCCCCAACGTGGATATGCCATAGGCTGGAGGGCATAGCTTTAAGGTGAAATGAGACGTGCGGGGAAATTTATTTTACACATAGATGCATGGAGTGTGCTGCCAAAGGAGGTGGTGGAAGAAACAAGGCTGTGGCATTAAAAAAAATAGGTTTTTAGATATGCTGGGAATGGAGCGATATGGATCACATGCGGCAGAGGAGATTAAGTTAACTTGCCATTATGTTTGGCCTGCACATTTAAGGCTGAAGGGCCTGTTACTGTGCTGTACTGTTGTATGTTACATGATCCCAAATTGTCAAGTCAAGCATACGATGAAATAAACTGATGACAAATGAAAACCTAAGTGAGTCCACAAGGCCAGAGCAATTCAACAGACGTGGACTATTTCTCGTTTGGTTTGCAATGTCTTTCAGGTTTTCATTCACCTGCGCCCTTGAATTTACAGTAACTTGCATTTGCAA
This sequence comes from Raja brachyura, assembly GCA_963514005.1. Next base: position 18,192,257 of record OY740782.1, read on the forward strand.
TTGACGCGGTTATCATCAATAGATTTCCCAATGCATTTTTTTCTTAGTTAACCAAGTGATTTAAAGATATAAACTGCTACCACTTCGAGTGCTTGAGATGAATAGTACATTTTCATTGATGAGAAAGCAAGATAACACAGTGATGGCTGCTTCCCCACTGAGGTAGCAGCAGGGACTGGGAAGGAAAAGACTCCGTCACATCCTCAGTGTTTTAATGTCCCTTATTTCTGAAGAGTGGATCTCGGAGACACAACAACAAATTTGTATGCGGTAGGATCCCTCCCACTGGGTGGTGCAGTGGTGCAGCAGGTAGCACTGAGGTTCAATATCTCAGCAGAGCAGGATCGATCCTGATCTTGGGTACTGACTGTGCGGAGTTTGCATGCTCCCCTACTGACTTAATGAGTGTCCTCTGCCTGTTCCAATTTTCTCCTATATCTCAAAGACTGACAGGAAATTGGTCAATCTAAATTTCCCCTGGCGTGGATGGGTGCTAGAACAAATCAGAGGGGAACTAACAAATATGTAGAAGAGCAGAAACAGGGAAATAAGTGGGAGCACAGAATTGATAAGGTTGTTCTGAATGTAGCACAGACCCGAAGGGTTGAATGGCCTCATTCTACATCATAATGAAATATATTTGAAAAATGAGCTGAACAGCCAAAGTACTTCAGTATTCCCTGCCCAGGGTCATCCAAATATGCCTGGTGTCCGCATGCTCTTGGTATGGCACTGTGCTGAGCGAATGGCCAGGACATTTCAGTGTAAATGGATCTTTATGGATTCCATGACCGTGATTACCTAAAGATAATGGTATTTTTCATCGGGAGGCACACCAAAGGAAGCTCTTTACCCAAAATCATTATAAAAGAGCTGGGGATCTGTTTCGCCAGCTCTTTTAAAAGGATGTAAAGTGCTGGAGTAGCTTAGCATGTCAGGCAGCATCTCTGAAGAACATGGATAGGTAATGTTTCAGGTCGGGACCTTTGCTCAAGGGTGGCAACCCAAAACGTCACCTATCCTCGTTCTCCAGATATGCTGCCTGACCCATTAAGTTACTTCAGCGCTTTGTGTCTTTTTTAATGTAAACCAGCATCTGCAGTTCCTTGATTCTACATTAGCCAGCTCATAAGCCTTCTTGTTGAGAAATGTTCTAAAGATGGAAATAATTTATTTGCAAGCATTTCCCACCTTGCATTTTGTTTAGAAGGCAATCCTCGGTAGGAAATTCGCAAAAAAAAGAAACAGCTGTAAAATCAAAGAAGAACTTCTCATGGTTTATAAAGTTTTAATTTTACTCTTGATGCTTCTGCTCTTTAAACGCGTCCTGTCAAAGATGAGCTCAATAGCAGCTGTACAGAGGAGCTGGTCTCCAGGGAGTAGCAGATCATATCTTTACGTCCACTCTTCTTCGCATGATGAATTGTCAGCCTCAACCATACAATCAGGAGCTAATAAGTGGAGATTAAGAAATTCACTGCGAGGAACATAGAAACAGAGAAAAATAGGTGCAGGATCCTATGTATGCCTCTCATAATCTTATAGACTTCTATCGGGGAGAGCGGGGAGAGAAGGGGGGAGAAAGAGTGGGGACAACTTTTAAGAAGCCATGTGAAGTTCGGCGGACATTTAACATTACCGGTCTGTTATCCTTGGTTCTGAAAAATACTGCTTACCATTTTTTTTCCCAATGAGCCAATGAAATTCACCGGTCAGCACCGTCAACAACGTACGAGTACCTCCGAGAACCTTTGACCTCCTGGCAACCCATTAGTACCTCCTGGCGACCTACCTACGGCTCAAGAATTCTCACTACTCTCCATGGTGGATTCATTCCAGTCGGCGCTAAATTTTCAACATGTTGAAAAATTCACGGCGACTTTAATGAGGCCGCGACTCGTTCCCAGAATGCGGGAACTGCTCACGACCATGAAGGCGACTCCCCGGCAACCACCCCGAACATGTGGCGACCATGTGGCGACTGCAGAGTCTCCTGCAGTCACCTAAAAAGTCACCTAAGTGGGACAGGCCCATTACTCTCTCTTGAAAACATCCAGTGAATTGGCCTCCGCTGCCTCCTGGGGCAGAAAATCCCACAGATTCACAACTCTCTGGGTGAAAAGGGTTTTCCTTATCTCAGTCCAAAATGGCATAACCCTTATTCTTAAACTGTGACCTTTGGTTCTGACCTCCCCCAGCATCGGGGAAAAATTTCCAGCATCTAGTCTGTCCAATGTTTTAAGAATTTTGTATGTTTCTATAAGATCCCCTCTCATCCGTCTAAATTCCAGCGAATACAAGGCCAGTCGACCCATTATTTCATCATATGCAAGTCCCCCCAGGTGAACCTACACTGCACTCCCTTAATAGCAAGAATAAACCTCGGGGAAAAAACTATGCCTGCTACAAATTAACTTTTACAGTTTACATCTTAACATATGATGACGGCAGGCACTGAATCTGTACTCGCTGGAGTTTAGAAGGATGAATCGCATTGAAATTAACAGAATAGTGAAAGGCTTGGAATGAGTGGATGAGGAGAGGATGTTTCCACTAGTGGGAGAGTCTAGGACCAGCGATAATCACCTTGGAATTAAAGGGCATTCCTTTAGGAAGGAGATGAGGAGGAAATCCTTTAAAAGAGGGTGGTGAATCTGTGGAATGCTTTGCCACAAAATGCTGTGGAGGCCAAGTCAATGGAAATTTTTATGGCAGAAATAGATGGATTCTTGATTAGTATGGGTGTTAAGTGTTATGGGGAGAAGGCAGGAGAATGGGATTAGGAGGGAGAGATAGATCAGCCATGATTGAATGGCAGAGTAGACTTGATGGGCCGAATGGCCTAACTCTGCTCCTATGACTTATGACCTCATGACCTCACAGTGTAGAAATGGCATTGCCCACGTCACTTTGTGTTTTAGCCTATAATTTTTGTCTGTGGAAACTCTAAACTCACAAAGAATTTGTTTCTACAGTGCAAAAAAGTAGTTTGCAAGCAAGTGGAACAGATATGACATAGACTGAAACTCACACATGTACAACAGCTCAACCTCCTGTATCTGTCTTCTCACTGTTACACATAGGTCCTTACTCTATGGAAGGGTGTCCAACTACTGTACTGTTCCACTGCTCAAGTAAAGAGTTAATAGAGGCAAAATGTGGGACGTTGGTGGAGGAGTTTCTGATGTTTGCAAGAAAGAAGTACAATAAGTCATCTTTGATTACAAGAAAAGGTTTACCTTCTTGGGAATAGTTAGTCATCTTGGTAAATTGCCCGAATAATCAAATTAACTGGGATTAACAATCATTGTATCAAGTTTGTGCATACCATGTACCTGGATATTCACGGTTGATTGTCATTCAGTAAATGACACTGTAACAAGTTTAATATAAATGAGAGTTTCTGATGCGGAGTGAAGTTAGAAATGGGTGCGTGTGTGTGTATCTGTAGGTGTGTGTGTGTGTATGTGTATGTGTGTGTATGAATGTGTGCATGTATGTGTGCACGTGTATGTGTTCATGCATACATGTATGTATGTGCACATATGTGTCTGTGTGTACGTATCAGCATATGTGAATGTGTTTGTGTATATGTGTGCGTGTATGTATGTGCGTGTATGTATGTGCGCATTTGTGTGTGTGCCTACGGGACTTTGTGTGCGTGTGAGTATGTTTCAAATGTTTCAAAGGTTTCAAAGGTCTTTTATTGTCACGTATACCAATTAAGGTACCTTGATATGCGAAGTATGTGTGTTTGAGATTCAGCCTATGTACATGTCTATGTACATTGTGTAGCGTATATTTGGAAATTAGAGGTTGAGGAGATACCTGATAGGAGTCTATCTGGAAGAATGCAAGGGCACTCTTCCAGATGTAGAGCCATAGAGCTGAAGATTAATTCAGCATTGAAACAGGCCTTTTGGCCGAACTTGCTTGCACCAACCAACATGCCCATCTACACTAGTCCCATCTGCCTGCGTTTGGCCCATATGTAAACCTGAAAATAGACACAAAATGCTGGAGTTGCTCAGCGGGACAGGCAGCACCCCTAGAGAGGCATGGGAGAAGAAGGGTCTCGACGCAAAACATCACACATTCCTTCTCTCCATAGATGCTGCCTGTCCCACTGAGTTACTCCAGAATTTTGTGTCTATGTTCAGTTTAAACCAGCATCTGCAGTTCCTTCCTACACATCTCTCTAAACCTATCCTATCCATGCACCTATCCAAATGCAGCTCATTCCATATACCGACCACCCTTTCTGTAAAACAATGTTGCCCCTCAGGTTCCTATTAAACCTTTCCCCCTCACCTTAAACCTATGTCCTCTGTTTCTCAATTCCTCTACTCTGGGTAAAAGACTGTGCATTTACCCGATCTATTCGTCTCAAGAGAGATAGAGAACAGGTTCAGTTTCACCAGGCCCCTGCATAACTGCAACTAGATGTTACAACTCTTGTACTTAAATCCTCTGTAATAGAGGCCAACATAACCTTTACCTTCCTAATTGCTTGCTATTACTTGTGATTCTTGTACAAAAACAGTTAAGTCCCCTTGGACTATTTCTCAACATTTAAAAAATATTCCACCTTCCTAGTTTTTTCCACACAAGTGAATGTCCTGAAATCTATTGGGGGAAAATTTCATTAAAATATGTTGAGGGAAATAATAAATGAGAGAAATAGAAAGTATAGACAGGCTAACTAAAACATGTCTACAATCCCAATAGAGGCCAGAACAAAAAACATTCTAATTTAGTTTCGAGATTCAGCATGGAAACAAACCCTTTGGCCCACTGAGTTCACGCCGACTTTCAATACCCGTTGACACTCTACCTACACACTATGGGCATTTTGCAGACCTATGGGCAGAGGGCCAATTAACTAGCATGTCTTTGGGATGAGGGAAAAAACCGGAGCACCCGGAATAAACCCATGCGCTCAGGAGAACGGGCAAACTCCACATGGACAGCAGCTGAGGTCAGGATTAAACCCGGGTCTCAGGTGCTTTGAGACAGCAGTTCTACCAGCAATGGCACTGTCCCATCTAAGTTTGGCTGGTTGTCTCGGCAACATTGCAACAGAGAAGGCATCTGCCAACTTCACAATCAATGGATGGAGTCAGGTGGCAAAGAAATGGTCATTTCTGGAGGAAAAGTGATATTGAAATGCAAGGCAGTCGTCACCATACTACTGGAGGAAAATACCACCGTGCTCCGGTTCTTCCCACACTCCAAAGACGTACAGGTTTCTAGGTTAATTGGCTTTGGTAAAGGTTGTAAATTGTCCCTAGTGTGTAGGATAGTGCTAGTATATGGGGATCGCTGGTCAGTGCGGACTCAATGGGCCGTAGGGCCTGTTTCTGCGCTGTATCTATATCTCTAAACTAAACAATAGACAATAGACAAAATACATTTTTTTTGGAATGTATGCGGGATAGTTATCTAAATCAACATGTAGAGGAACCAGCGAGAGAGCAGGCTATTTTAGACTGGGTTTTGAGTAATGAGGAAGGGGTAGTTAGCAGTCTTGTTGTGCGTGCCCCCTTGGACAAGAGTGACCATAATATGGTTGAGTTCTTCATTAGGATGGAGAGTGACATTGTTAATTCAGAAACAATGGTTCTGAACTTAAAGAAAGGTAACTTTGAGGGTATGAGACGTGAATTGGCCAAGATTGACTGGCAATAAATTCTAAAAGGGTTGACGGTGGATACGCAATGGAAGACATTTAAAGACTGCATGGATGAACTACAAAAATTGTTCATCCCAGTTTGGCAAAATAATAAATCAGGGAAGGTAGTGCATCCGTGGATAACAAGGGAAATCAGGGATAGTATCAAAGCAAAGGATGATGCGTACAAAGTAGCCAGAAAAAGCAGCATACCAGAGGACTGGGAGAAATTCAGAGGCCAGCAGAGGAGGACAAAGGGCTTAATTAAGAAAGGAAAAATAGATTATGAAAGAAAACTGGCAGGGAACATAAAAACTGACTGCAAAAGTTTTTATAGATATGTGAAGAGAAAGAGATTAGTTAAAACAAATGTAGGTTCCTTGCAGTCAGAAACAGGTGAGTTGAGCATGGGGAACAAGGATATGGCGGACCAGTTGAATAACTACTTTGGTTCCGTCTTCACTAAGGAAGACATAAATAATCTGCCGGAAATAGCAGGGGACCGCGGGTCAAAGGAGGAATTGAGTGAAATCCAGGTTAGTCGGGAAGTGGTGTTGGGTAAATTGAATGAATTAAAGGCCGATAAATCCCCAGGGCCAGATATTCTGCATCCCAGTGTACTTAAGGAAGTAGCTCCGGAAATAGTGGATGCATTAGTGATAATCTTTCAAAACTCTTTAGATTCTGGAGTAGTTCCTGAGGATTGGCGGGTAGCAAACGTAACCCCTCTTTTTAAGAAGTGAGGGAGAGAGAAAATGGGGAATTACAGACCAGTTAGTCTAACATCGGTAGTGGGGAAACTGCTAGAGTCAGTTATTAAAGATGGGATAGCAGCACATTTGGAAAGTGGTGAAATCATTGGACAAAGTCAGCATGGATTTATGAAAGGTAGATCGTGTCTGACGAATCTTGTGGAATTTTTCGAGGATGTAACTAGTAGAGTGAATAAGGGAGAACCAGTGGATGTGGTGTATCTGGACTTCCAGAAGGCTTTCGACAAGGTCCCACATAAGAGATTAGTATACAAACTTAAAGCATACGGCATTGGGGGTTCAGTATTTATGTGGATAGAGAACTGGCTGGCAAACAGGAAGCAAAGAGTAGGAGTAAACGGGTCCTTTTCACAATGGCAGGCAGTGACTAGTGGGGTACCGCAAGGCTCAGTGCTGGGACCCCAGCTATTTACAATATATATTAATGATCTGGATGAGGGAATTGAAGGCAATATATCCAAGTTTGCAGATGACACTAAGCTGGGGGGCAGTTTTAGCTGTGAGGAGGATGCTAGGAGACTGCAAGGTGACTTGGATAGGCTGGGTGAGTGGGCAAATGTTTGCAGACTATTATCTAAATGGTGGCCGATTAGGAAAAGGGGAGATGCAGCGAGACTTGGGTGTCATGGTACACCAGTCATTGAAAGTAGGCATGCAGGTGCAGCAGGCAGTGAAGAAAGCGAATGGTATGTTAGCTTTCATAACAAAAGGATTTGAGTATAGGAGCAGGGAGGTTCTACTTCAGTTGTACAGGGTCTTGGTGAGACCACACCTGGATTATTGCATACAATTTTGGTCTCCAAATCTGAGGAAGGACATTATTGCCATAGAGGGAGTGCAGAGAAGGTTCACCAGATTGATTCCTGGGATATCAGGACTGTCTTATGAAAGACTGGATAGACTCGGTTTATACTCTCTAGAATTTAGGAGATTTTATAGGGGATCTTATAGAAATTTACAAAATTCTTAAGAGGTTGGACAGGCTAGATGCAGGAAGATTGTTCCCGATGTTGGGGAAGTCCAGGACAAGGGGTCACATTTTAAGGACAAGGGGGAAATCCTTTAAGACCGAGATGAGACCGAGTCTCTGGAACTCTCTGCCACAGAGGGTAGTTGAGGCCAGTTCATTGGCTATATTTAAGAGGGAGTTAGATGTGGCCCTTGTGGCTAAGGGGATCAGAGGGTATGGAGAGAAGGCAGGTACGGGATACTGAGTTGGATGATCAGCCATGATCATATTGAATGGCGGTGCAGGCTCGAAGGGCCAAATGGCCTACTCCTGCACCTAATTTCTATGTTTCTTTGTTTCTACAATAGGTGCAGGAGTAGACTATTCGGCCCTTTGAGCCAGCACCGCCATTTAATGTCATCATGTACCCCGTTCCTGCCTTTTCCCCATATCCCCTGACTGCTATTTTTAAGAGCCCTACTTAGCTCTCTCTTGAAAGTATCCAGGGAACCTGCCTCCACCGCCCTCTGAGGCAGAGAATTCCACAGACTCACCACTCTGTGTGAGAAAAAGTGTTTCCTCGTCTCCATTCTAAATGGCTTACTCCTTATTCTTAAACTGTGGCCCCTGGTTCTGGACACAATATTTGAAAATTATGGGACTGACAATTTGAAGGAAATCAACACTGACTGGACCTCTTCTTGTCGATGATTTTACACTTTTAACGTGAATTGATAAGTGGGCAAACTGCCTAGAATTGCTGAAGAGCCAGAGGTAGTGACCTACATGTTATTGACCATCTCATTAAATGGTGCTCCATGCATTCTGCTGGAAATGATGTGTGTAGATTCCGAACATCAGAGCTGGCAGTTAATCAGAAATAGCATAATTTGACAACATTATCTGTCGCTTTTGGTCACTGCTGGTTGTTACTGGTTGAACCTTTACAAATATGACATCCCAATTCATTATGAAATGAACTGTGCGATTATCGTAGATATCATTTTGGGAACTTAGAACATATGGTGGTGCACCAAATTTGGGCACCATCGAGTTGGATTTCACCGGGTACACAAAATGCTGGAGAAACTCAGCGGGTGCAGCAGCATCTATGGAGTGAAGGAGATAGCAACGTTTTGGGCTGAGTTTCTCCAGCATTTTGTGTACTGTCGATTTTCCAGCATCTGCAGTTCCTTCTTTAACAGTTGGATTTCACCCTTGGGCTGTTAAATCACAAATAATTACCAATGTAAGTAGAATGATGTCATACCATTTACCAAAGCAAGTAAAACAAATGTTATTATTTAAAAAAAAAGAGAACTGGGTGGTGCTTCCAAAGCAAAAATTAAAACTAATTCTGTGAATAGACTGAAAAGTAGGATTTAAATAGCATGAAACAGAGAAGCAATCAAAGCATTCACAGTGGCACGTTTATACATGGACAAATATCCCTGCTCCCAGCTCTAAATTTTCTATACTTCCTTTCGACATAGAACATAGAACTGAGTCTGAAGAAGGGTTTAAACCCGAAATGTCACCCATCCTTTTTCTCCAGAGATGCTTCATAACCCGCTGAGTTACTCCAGCACTTTGTGTCTATCTTGGGTATACATAGATACATAGACAATAGGTGCAGGAGCAGGCCATTCGACCCTTCGAGCCAGCACCGTTATTCAATTTGATCATGACTGATCATCCACAATCATTACCCCATTCCTGCCTTCTCCCACATTCCTGCCTTCTGCAGGAAGATTGTTCCCGATGTTGGGGAGGTCCAGGACAAGGGGTCACAGCTTAAGGATAAGGGGGAAATCCTTTAGGACCGAGATGAGAAGGAATTTTTTCACACAGAGAGTGGTGGGTCTCTGGAACTCTCTGCCACAGAGGGTAGTTGAGGCCAGTTCATTGGCTATATTTAAGAGGGAGTTAGATGTGGCCCTTGTGGCTAAGGGGATCAGAGGGTATGGAGAGAAGGCAGGTACGGATTACTGAGTTGGATGATCAGCCATGATCATATTGAATGGCGGTGCAGGCTCGAAGGGCCGAATGGCCTACTCCTGCACCTAATTTCTATGTTTCTATGTTTCTATATCCCTTGATTTCATTAGCCTTAAGACCTCTATCTAACTCTGTTTTTAATGCTTGTGTCTCTGGATCTATTCAACTGTGTTGGACTTGATTTATTCCCATACTCTCTTCTCCAGAGTTTGTTACATGCTCGCTCCCAAAGTCTCACATTTTTGCCCTGATTCTTCCACTCTGTTGTCAGGCTTCCGAACAGTCCTTGTATAAGCCAGGGTACTAACCAATTCACTTGTATCCCAACGTGGACATTGGACTGTGCCTTTGGAACTGATATTCTACAATGCTGAGAACTATGTATAAACCATAATCTGCAGTTCCTTCCTTCACGTAGAACAGTACAGCACAGAAACAGGCCTTTCAGCCCACAATGTCTAGACGAGCATGATACCAAGATAAACTAACCTTGTATGCCTGCACGTGATCATATCTAGCCTTTCCCTGCATGTGGTTATCTAAAAGCCTTAACAGCACATTCCAGGCACCGATGTGTAAACAGAATTGCCCCGCTCATCTGCTTTAAACTTTGCCCCTCTCACCTTAACACTATGCCCTTTAAGGGCCTGTCCCACCAGTATGCGATTGCATGTGTCTAGTGCGACCAAACGTGGTCGCTTGAGTTGTACGGCCTCGCGGGGCCTGTCCCAATTCGATCCGCGGAGGCGTATGGAGTTGTGCGGGGTTGGTCCCGACATCATACTCACCAATCAGCTGGGCAGGAGGCGGGCCAACTGAATTTGGACGTCGCACGGCGTCAGGCGGTGACGTCATCACGCAATGGCATGTCGGGCAGTGACGTCATCGCGCAACGCCACGCGCAAGGCGTACGATGTCAAGACGCTGCGTACACCCATTGAGGCACTGCGTACGCCCTTAATGCGCCTGCGGGCCGACAGGCCGTTGGCGTGCGGGATTTTCGAACAGTTTTTCGGAAGCCCCGCGCGATCTTGGGGCCAGCCCCGCACAACTCCGTACGCCTCCGCCGATCAAAATGGGACCGGCCCCCTGCGAGGCCGTATGCCTCAAGCGACCACGTTTGGTCGCGCTAGATGCATGCAATTGCATGCTGGTGGGACAGGCCCTTTAGTCTTTGACATTCCCACTCATGCAAATAGGTTCTGACTGTCTACCCTATCTCTGCCTCATATAACTTATATCCTCCTATCAAAGTAAGAAGCATTTCAGCCCAAATGCTGGTTCACAGTGCAAATCCTTTCCCCACTATTTTTTCCATTGTAACATATTCTCTCCACATTCCCATCAATTGTGCCGTTGGATTCTACACACCAGGGGCAATTTACAGGGGCCAATTAACCGCATATCCATGAGTTGTGGGAGGAAACTGGAGCACCTGAGAACATCCACATGTTCACAGGGAATGTACAAACTTTACATGGGCAGCACCAGAGATCAGATTAGAAACCAGCGGGACAGGCAGCATCTCGGGAGAGAAGAAATGGGTGATTTATCGGGTCAAGATGCTTCTTCAGACTGATGGAAGTGTCTTGACCCAAAACGACATCAGTCTGAAGAAGAGTCTCGACCTGAAACGCCACCCATTCCTTCTCTGCAGAGGTGCTGCTTGTCCCGCCGAGTTACTCCAGCATTTTGTGTCCGCCTTTGGTTTAAAACAGAATAGTAAGATTGAACGAGAACTTACCAAGTTTGAAGGTTGATCTTTATTTCATGAGGAGTTGCGGTGAGGGATTTCGTGAAGAGCCCGCCGGCACGCATGCGCGACATTCTTCAAAGCAGCGGTGTGGAATCACAGAAACAACAACAGAAATGACTTGGCATAGTAAGATTTAAAGAGACTCTGATTACCAGCTGAAGATGATCGAGGGTTGGGAGCGGAGGGCACGAAATCCCTCACCGCAACTCCTCATGAAATAAAGATCAACCTTCAAACTTGGTAAGTTCTCGTTCAATCTTACTATTTCATTTCGGAGTCACGTGAGTGACTTCGTGAAGACTTCAAAGCTTCTGTGATTACACGCCCTGGACAACGTCCATGCGGACACACCACTAGCAAGGATGGATTGGAGTAAACAAGTTGATGAAACGAGGTTATACTGAAACAAAAAGAAAATTTGTTAATAACACAACAAATAACACCCTTTTAATCAGGGACATCCCCACGTTCACACCCGGCGTTCAGCACGGCCTCTGCGAACTGAAGGGGAGCAGCAACAGGCTTATTATAGAATCGCTGGAACACAGCTTCATTCGCCCATCCTGCTGTGGCGAGGATATGGTCCATGGGTACCTCCATGACTCTCGCCGCCGACGTAGATGCAGCCCTGGTGGAGTGGGATGTAAACACATTAGTGTCAATACCTGCCTTATTCAGGACGATCCGGAGCCACCTGGATATCGTCTGGACTGTCACTCGATGGTGAGGTCTTTTGTGAGTGACAAGCAGGTACAACTCCATTCCTCTGATGCTCCTCGTCACCTTAATGTAGTAACGGATGTGAGTGGCTTAACATAGCCGAGCATCTGCAGGGTATGCCGGGAACTTCAGCTGCAGCCCTGTGCACCCAGGTCTATGCTGCTTAAGTAGCTCATCGATGAAAAAGACTACTTCTCCAGGGGTCGACGTCATCCTGTCAATACGTAGTTTGCGGAGCGTCTGAACCCGCTGTGCTGAAGTCAGCGCTAGTAACATCACCAATTTCATAGTGAGTTGGTCCAGCTGTAACCCTTCCATGGGTGACCACGACCTGAGCAGGGTAAGTACATCCCTGACATCCCAGGTGATGTTGTAGCGTGGTGTAGGCGGATTCAGATTGAATATTCCCCGCATAAGCCTGGACACTAGCCTGTTCGATCCTACCTCGATGTTGAGGTAGAATGATAGCGCACTCCTGGCGCTGTTGATGGCACTATAACTCAAGTGCTCATCATGGTGCAACCCCGCGAGGAATTCCAGGACGTCGGCTATGGAGACATCATCATAGGTGATGTGAGAGCGACTGCAGTAGGCTTCCCACTTGGTGATGTGGGAGAGATATCTCCGCCTGGTTGACTCTCGACATGATGCTCCAATGGTGTTCATGGTCCGGGTGGTAAGGCCATACTGCATCCATGGCCTGGTCAGAACCTGCAAGCCAGTAATTTTAGATAGGCATGGCAGGGGTGTAACTCCCCTGAGACAGGGTGAGAAACCAAATGTGGGCAACCCTCTAGAGGGACCCAAGGTTGACTAATCATGTCAGAGACCACCGGATACCAAGGCTGTGTAGGCCAGTCGGGTATGACAAGAATGCCTCTGGCAGAATCCATCCTGATTTTTTGTAATACCCGACTGATGAGGCAAAACGGGGGGAATGCATAGAAAAACCACTTCCCCCAGTCTAGCGAGAATGCATCAATCGCTAATGCCCCAGGGTCTGGTTCCCATGAAACATATGTCGGTACCTGATGGTTCAACCAGGACGCAAAAAGGTCGATATCCGGTTGGCCAAATTTGGCTGTAATTTGGGCAAATATTTGAGGATGCAGCATCCACTCAAAACTATCATTGAATTTGCGTGACCTGGTGTCTGCCACAGTATTAAGCCTACCTGGCAAATAGGTGGCTGAAATCCAAATATCTCGATCAATACACCAGCACCAAATAGGATTAGCCAATTTGTCACAAGAGACTGACCTGGTACCGCCCATATGGTTAAAATATGCCACCGCTGTGGTGTTGTCTATTTGGAGACGGACATGAGTACCACTAAGATTAGCACAATATGCCCGCAGTCCGTGAAATGCTGCAAGCAGCTCCAAATAGTTAATCCCTTGTATTGGCAACATGCTAGCTTCAAGGGGATCCCACCTGCCTCCACAACTAGAAGAGCTGTCCGCAGCTCCCCAGCCTAGAGAGCTTGCGTCAGTTTGCAAATATACCACCGGATTGGGCACAACAATGGGTTTGAATGCCTTGCCAATATTGGACACCCACCATTGTAGCTCAACCTTAGCATCGGAAGGCAGCCCCATAGGTCTGTCAAAATGACCAGCGTTCTTTTTTAACGCAGCAATCTTGGCCCTTTGCAGATTTTGATAATGCAAAGGTCCAAACCGGGCTGCCGGAAATAAAGCTACGATTTTCCCAATCATCTTAGCTGTATGCCGAATAGATGGTATACTGGCAGATGCGAGATCCTGACATGCAAGGGAGACATCCTCCACCTTGTGAAATGGAATGGTGGCCCTCATTTGAATAGAGTCCACCGTGAAACCCAAATAATCCATAACCTGGGATGGGTGAAACTTCGATTTTTCTGGATGGACTATAAACCCCAGCTGCTGAAATATAGTAACAGTTGCTGAAACAGCGCTTTCAGCTGCTTCCAGTGTGTTGCCAATAATCAGAATATCATCTAAATAAGCCATTACAATATGATGTTGTATACGTAATTTGACCATAATAGGTTTGAGTAATTTAGTAAAGAGCCTAGGGCGGTAGTAAGCCCATTTGGTAAGGCCCGATATTGCCAGAGCTGATCCATCCAGACAAATTTCAAAAATTTCCGGTGATGTTTCCGGATGGACACTGAATAGCATGCATCTTTCAAATCAATACATGCCATAAAGCAACCATGCGAAAGCAGTGATTTGGCTGTCTCAAAAGGTGTCCATTTTGAAATGTGTATATGTTACAAAGGTATTCAACTGGTCAAGTCAATAATCACCCGACAACCTCCATCCTTTTTTGGCCTAGTAAAAATATTGGAGACAAATTCAATGGGCTCGTGAATAGTTTTCTCTATCACGCCTTTTTGTTCCAAACGAAAAATTTCAGCCGTGCCTGCTGCCTGCTCAACGGCAGACAGCGTAAACTTCCGTTGAGGCATATGCTGGGATGGAGGAATGTTCCCGTGAATAAATTCAATAGAATGACCCCGAATATCCTTCCCTCTTGGAGAAGTCTTCCCCGAAATTTTTTGATTCTGCTGCAGGAGGGGCTCCAATATCCGCTCCATCCTGGCCAATACGCCCCTTGAGCTAAAAACTCGGGCGGCCGAAGTCCTCATGTTCTGCTGAACTGCTGGGGCTTCGTCCATCGGCCCGCACCTCATCGAGGTGAACCTGGTGCCGGAAAGTTGTCGCCGGTAGCCGCTGCAGCGAAGCTGAGCGATTCCCGCGCGAGAGGTACACTCAAACGCCTCCTCGGCGGAGCTTGGTCTCGCTGCCTCGGAGGGCAAATGCGATGGGAAATCGGCACCTGACTTAGCATGGAGATCCGACGCCCGCGCGGGCTTGCCGGCTGCCCATATCATGGACCTAGCCGACGCATAGTCTCGTCCTCCCATCCATGGGGGACTCGGCGACCGTGGCGCATGGGCTCGTTGAAGGGAGGAGCAGTTCGCTGGCCTTAGTTTCTGCTGACGGTGGTTAACCTCCCTGTGCCTACTGGAGCTGGATGGCTCCTCTCCAGTAGCCGCGTCATGCGGCCATACGCCCTTCACCTTGAACACTGGGGTGGTCGGAGACCTCCGGCTCAGAAAGATTGCCGGGGCTCCTTTCATCGGCCCGCACCTCTGAGAAGTGATCTCGGTGCCGGCAGTTGTCGCTATCGGCCGCCGCAGCGAAACCGCGCGATTTCCCGCGCGGGAAGGTGTTCAACCGTCTCCCTTTAACGGGAGCGGAAACCGTTGCCACAAAGGGCCCTGACGGCTTGGGGTCGACTCCAGCAGAAGCATGGAGCGACGCCCGCGCGGGCTTGCCGGCTGTCCACATCGTGGACCTTGCCGACGCACGGTCTCGTCCCCCCCATCGACAGGGGACTCGGTGACCGAGGCGGGACCGTACCCAAGCCCCCCGTCCCAGCGGCGGGGTTTGGGAGTTGGGTAGCAGACCTCACAGACCCAGGTCCCGCCGTTGCACCAGACCGCACCATGGCGGCTGGTGGAGCCTTGGCCCGAACCGGGTTTAGGCTTACGGGCTCCTCCCCTGCCCTTCAACGAAGGGCTAGCGGAGGGGGGTCGGGCCGCAGCACGACCCCTTCCCCGTGGTCGCCAATGGCGAACTTGTGGCAGGGTCCACCCTTTCGAGAGGCACCCCGTTCTCGGCTCCTGGAATCAGCATTGGAGCTGCTGCTCCTCGAATCAGCACAGGAGCTCCTGCTCCTTGAATCAGCACTGGAGCTCCTGCTCCTGGAACCAGCACTGGAGCTCCTGCTCCTTGAATCAGCACTGGAGCTCCTGCTCCTCGAATCAGCACTGGAGCTCCTGCTCCTTAAATCAGCACTGGAGCTCCTGCTCCTTAAATCAGCACTGGAGCTCCTGCTCCTTGAATCAGCACTGGAGCTCCTGCTCCTCGAATCAGCACTGGAGCTCCTGCTCCTTAAACCAGCACTGGAGCTCCTGCTCCTTGAACCTGCACTGGAGCTCCTGCTCCTCAAATCAACACTGGAGCACCTGCTCCTTGAATCGGCACTGGAGCTCCCGCATAGCGGCGGGTCGGGCCCGGTAACAACAGGGCTCCCCGACATCCACGCCTATTTCCCCACGTACCTGCAGGGAGAGAACATAACATACACCCGCCACAACAAGACACCAACTCACACTGGAGCTCCGGTGTATCGGCGGGTCGGGCCCTGTACCAACAGGGCTCCCCGACTACCACGCCTGTTTCCCGGCCCGACTCGCAGGTGAGCCGCTGAGAAAGGCTCCGGGATAAGTGGCCGGCGACTCCAAATCCACGGTTACACAAAAAGCTGGAGAAACTCAGCGGGTGCAGCAGCATCTAAGGAGCGAAGGAGATAGGCGACGTTTCGGGTCGAGACCCTTCTTCAGACTGGTCAGGGATCAGGGAAACGAGAGATATAAACAGTGATATGGAGAGATAAAGCAAGAACAATGAGTGAAAGATATGCAAAAAAGTATTGGTGATAAGGGAAGCAAGCCATTGTAAGCTGTTTCTGGTGTGAAAATGAGAAGCTAGTGCGACTTGGGGGGTGGTGGGGGGAGATGGAGAAGGAATGTCAGGGCCCGAGGGCTGAGGGAGGTGGGGGGGGGGGGAAGGGAGCAGTCTGGGTTAACAGAATTGAGAAAATTCAATGTTTAAGCCCAGAGGATGCAGACTCCCCAAGCGGAATATGAGATGTTGTTCCTCAAACTTGCGGTGTTGTTCACTCTGGCCATGGAGGAGGCCCAGGACCGAGAGGTCGGATACGGAGTGGGAGGGGGAGTTGAAGTGCTGAGCCACCGGGAGGTCGGGTTGGTTATTGCGGACCGAGCGGAGGTGTTCGGCGAAACGATCGCCTAGCCTCCGCGTGGTCTCACCGATGTAGATTAGCTGGCATCTGGAGCAACGGATGCAGTAGACGAGGTTGGAGGAGGTGCAGGTGAACCTCTGTCGGACTTGGAATGACTGCTTGGGTCCCTGAAAGGAGTGGATGGGGGAGGTGAAGGGACAAGTGTAGCATCTCTTGCGGTTGCAAGGGAAAGTGCCCGGGGAAGGAGTGGAGCGGGAGGGAAGGGAAGAATTGACGAGGGAGTTGCGGAGGGAGCGGTCTTTGCGGAAGGCAGATAGGGGGGGAGATGGGAAGATGTGGCGAGTGGAGGGGTCACGTTGGAGGTGGCGAAACTGGCGGAGGACTATCTGTTGTATGCGCTGGCTGGTGGGGTGAAAGGTGAGGACCAGGGGGACTCGGCCCTTGTTGTGAGTGGGGGAATGGGGAGAGAGGGCAGTGTTGCGGGGTATGGAGGAGACCCTGGTGCGAGCCTCATCGATAGTGGGGGAGGGGAAACCCCGTTCTCTGAAGAACGAGGACATTTGCGATGACCTGGTGTGGAACACGTCATCCTGGGAGCAGATGCGGCGTAGTCGGAGGAATTGGGAATAGGGGATGGAGTCCTTACAGGAAGCAGGGTGGGAGGAAGAGTAGTCCAGGTGGGGGGCGAGGACTTGTTCCCGTGGAAAAACGCTGTGAGGCGGAGGCGACGGTAGAAAAGCTCCAAGTCGTGGTGGGCGCGGAACTCATTGAGGTGGGGACGGAGGGGGACAAAGGTAAGACCTCTGCTGAGGACCGACCTTTCGGTGTCGGAGAGGGGGAGGTCCGGGGGGATGGTGAACACACGGCAGGGATGGGGGTTGTGGCTGGAGGAAGGCAGGTGAGTGGACTGAGGACGGGGTGTTGTGTGGTGGGGGGGTGGAGGGTGGTCAGGGGGTGGGGGGGTATGGGGGCTGTGATGTGGGTGGGAAAGAGCAGGGGTTACATGGTAGGAGGGGGATGGGAAAGACCCAGTGGAATAGCCACTGAGGTCACCGGGGCTGGGGAGACGGGCACTAGGACCCAGTGAGACACCAAATCCCACCACGACTTGGAGCTTTTCTACCGTCGCCTCCGCCTCACAGCGTTTTTCCACGGGAACAAGTCCTCGCCCCCCACTGATGATCCCTTTTCCTGTCTCCCACGTACCCCCTCCTCGTGGACCCCCCCTCGTGGCCCTCCAGCTTTAGAACTATTTATACAAAACTGCCGTCGGGACATCAACCGCCTCGACTTCTCCACTCCCCTGTCTCACTCCAATCTCTCCCCCTCCGAACGTATTGCCATCGACTCACTCCGCAACAACCCAGACTGGGTTATCAAACCCGCCGACAAGGGAGGTGCCGTGGTAGTCTGGCGCGTCGATCTCTACAAAGCGGAGGCCACGCGCCAACTCTCGGACACCTCCTCCTACTTACCCCTGGACCATGACCCCACTGACGAGCACCAGGCCACCATCTCGAGCACCATAACTGACTTCATTAACTCCGGCTCCCTACCCCCCCGAGCCTCCAACCTCATCGTTTCCCAGCCCCGCACAGCCCGATTTTACCTTCTCCCCAAAATCCACAAACCCGACTGCCCCGGCAGACCCATTGTCTCTGCCTGTTCGTGCCCCACCGAACACATTTCCACATACCTTGACTCCATCCTATCCCCCTTTGTTAAATCCCTCCCCACCTATGTTCAAGACACCTCAGACACTCTCCGTCGGCTCCGCACATTCCGTTGTCCAGGCCCCCATCCTCTCATCTTCACCATGGACGTCCAGTCACTATACACCTGCATCCCCCACCAGGATGGTCTCAAAGCCCTCCGGTACTTCCTCGACCAGAGGAGCAACCCATACCCATCCACTGACACCCTCCTCCGCCTAGCGGAGTTGGTCCTTACCCTAAACAACTTCTCTTTTGACTCCTCCCATTTCCTCCAAACACAAGGCGTAGCTATGGGCACACGCATGGGCCCTAGCTACGCCTGCCTCTTTGTCGGGTACGTCGAACAATCTTTGTTCTCGGCGTACCAGGGCCCCACCCCCGACCTTTACCTCCGTTACATTGACGACTGCTTTGGTGTCACCTCCTGCACCCACGCAGAACTGACTGACTTTATCCATTTCACCACCAACTTCCATCCGGCACTCAAATATACTTGGACCATTTCCGACATTTCCCTACCATTCCTTGACCTCACCATCTCTATTACAGGTGACACACTCCTGACTGACATCCACTACAAACCAACTGACTCCCACAGCTACCTGGACTACTCTTCCTCCCACCCTGCTTCCTGTAAGGACTCCATCCCCTATTCCCAATTCCTCCGACTACGCCGCATCTGCTCCCAGGATGATGTGTTCCACACCAGGTCATCGCAAATGTCCTCGTTCTTCAGAGAACGGGGTTTCCCCTCCCCCACTATCGATGAGGCTCGCACCAGGGTCTCCTCCATACCCCGCAACACTGCCCTCTCTCCCCATTCCCCCACTCACAACAAGGGCCGAGTCCCCCTGGTCCTCACCTTTCACCCCACCAGCCAGCGCATACAACAGATAGTCCTCCGCCAGTTTCGCCACCTCCAACGTGACCCCTCCACTCGCCACATCTTCCCATCTCCCCCCCTGTCTGCCTTCCGCAAAGACCGCTCCCTCCGCAACTCCCTCGTCAATTCTTCCCTTCCCTCCCGCTCCACTCCTTCCCCGGGCACTTTCCCTTGCAACCGCAAGAGATGCTACACTTGTCCCTTCACCTCCCCCATCCACTCCTTTCAGGGACCCAAGCAGTCATTCCAAGTCCGACAGAGGTTCACCTGCACCTCCTCCAACCTCGTCTACTGCATCCGTTGCTCCAGATGCCAGCTAATCTACATCGGTGAGACCAAGCGGAGGCTAGGCGATCGTTTCGCCGAACACCTCCGCTCGGTCCGCAATAACCAACCCGACCTCCCGGTGGCTCAGCACTTCAACTCCCCCTCCCACTCCGTATCCGACCTCTCGGTCCTGGGCCTCCTCCATGGCCAGAGTGAACAACACCGCAAGTTTGAGGAACAACATCTCATATTCCGCTTGGGGAGTCTGCATCCTCTGGGCTTAAACATTGAATTTTCTCAATTCTGTTAACCCAGACTGCTCCCTTCCCCCCCCCCCCCCCCCCCACCTCTCCCTCAGCCCTCGGGCCCTGACATTCCTTCCCCATCTCCCCCCACCCCCCCCAAGTCGCACTAGCTTCTCATTTTCACACCAGAAACAGCTTACAATGGCTTGCTTCCCTTATCACCAATACTTTTTTGCATATCTTTCACTCATTGTTCTTGCTTTATCTCTCCATATCACTGTTTATATCTCTCGTTTCCCTGATCCCTGACCAGTCTGAAGAAGGGTCTCGACCCGAAACGTCGCCTATCTCCTTCGCTCCTTAGATGCTGCTGCACCCGCTGAGTTTCTCCAGCTTTTTGTGTAACCCTCGATTCTCCAGCATCTGCAGTTCCTTCTTTAAGACTCCAAATCCACGTTCCTGTAGGGAGAGAACACACTGCTCCCCCCCCCCCCAACAGGAAACACCAACTCTAGGGGGCTTAGCCTTACCTGAGTCGGCCCTCTGAAGGGCTGGTCAGGAGCCGCGCTCCCGACCAGCCGTCGGCAGCAATGCGATGCGACGATATGTCGCGCATGCGTGCCGGCGGGCTCTTCACGAAGTCACTCACGTGACTCCGAAATGAAATCTGCAGTTCCTTCCCACACAGAATAGAAACAGAGTGATAGATAGACACAAAATGCTGGAGTAACTCAGCGGGACAAGCAGCATCTCTGGAGAGAAGGAATAGATGATGTTTCAGGTCGAGACTCTTCTTCAGAATCTGAAGAAGGGTCCCGACCCAAAAGGTCACCCAGTCCTTTTATCCAGAGATGCTGCCTGTTCCGCTGAGTTACTCCAGCATTTTGTGTCTATCTTTGATTTAAACCAAAATCTGCAGTTCCTTCCCACACAGAATAGAAACCAGGATTGGTGGAGGTGTAAGACAGCTCTTCTACTAACTGTAGAACCCTTTGGAGTAGATATTCTGCCTTCCGGCTCACGCTGAACAATCATCTGCCCATTAAACCCACCCTACTCTGCCGTTCATTTGCTGCAAAATGCCCTCTCAGTATATGCTGCTCCAAGCTGACAGCAAAGGCCCAGTGCACCACAGTTCCTTTCCAATCAGCTAGTAAGAACACTTTGACAGCAAAGCCACATCTCCGAAACATCCACAAAGTTTGTGAAAGCTTCTGGCATTCGCCTATGTTCAAAGAAATTAAAGAAACAAACATAACAATAAATTAATGATATTTAAAGTAAATATTAACAAAACCAATGGAAATCAAGTGCGAAACCATAATAAATTATCTGTAGATAAATGTGAAGGTGTTTCTATTTCATGACAAATGCAGGTGGTCTTCACTGTTAACTTTGATATGGTTTGTCATGTTCCTGACCTGTAGTCAAACGTGAATGTCAATTTTTCATTCTAAATGCCTCCAAGAGGCAATGGTATATATGGAGGTATCCCAAAAAGAAGACTGGATATCTTGTAGTGATTACCTTATCTCCCGAGACCACAAAGTCTTTACTCCATCTACAAAATAAATGCCAGGAATGTGATGGAATACTCTGCATTTGCATTAATGAGTGCTGCTTCAAATGCACTCAAATAGCAAGGCATCATTTGACAGATAAACACAAAATGCTGGAGTAATTTAGCGGGACTAGCAGCATCTCTGGAGAGAAGGAATATATGATGTTTCAGGTCGAGACCCTTGTTCAGTCTGAAGAAGGGTCCCTTGTTCAGAGTCTGAAGAAGGGTCCTGACCCGAAATGTCACCCAGTCCTTCTATCCAGAGATGCCTCATGTTCCGCTGAGTTACTCCAGCATTCTGTGTCTATCTTCGGTTCAAACCATCATCTGCAGTTCCTTCCTTATCATTTCAGTGAGATTGGCCTGCTAGTTTAGCAATCACCATCTCAAGGACAATTCCAGATGAGAAATAAATACTGACCTTACCAGTGATGCCTATTTCCTACGAGCAGCCTGTGAATTACGTATTACCATTCAGAAAGATGGTTTGCTTTGGCAACTTTTTTCTTATCTTTTGGGCAGATGCACCAGCCTGATTGTCAATGTTAGGTAGACTTGTTTAGATTGTTAACGAAGCTGAATGCCCCCTGGAATAAAATGCAGATGGAGCAATGTGGGTGGCTAATTGATTTAGTCGCAAGATTAAAGCTAAGAAAAATGTTGAGTGTTTTCTATGCTAGGGATATAGTTACTATCTTCCAATCTACATGAATCTAGTATCTCTAAACTAAACTAAACCAATTACCTCATTGATGCCCCTGCACCTTTTCTTTTATCTGAACTTACTTTGTAACTGTAACACTCTAGTCTGTTTATTTTCTCTTTTGCACTACCTGATATAATCATGTATAGTTATGAACTGCCTGGAGAGCATGAATAGCAAGATAGCATGCCAAATAGTTTTTTTATTGTATCTCAGTAAACATGACAATAATGTTTTAAAGAAGGAACTGTAGATGCTGGAGAATCGAGGGTTACACAAAAAGCTGGAGAAACTCAGCGGGTGCAGCAGTATCTAAGGAGCGAAGGAGATAGGCGACGTTAAGGGTCTCGACCCGAAACGTCGCCTATCTCCTTCGCTCCTTAGATGCTGCTGCACCCGCTGAGTTTCTCCAGATTTTTGTGTAACCCCCAACATGACAATAATAATCAGTACTAATACTAAAGAGCAAGTTGTTCACCAGGGGTCAGTGCTGGTACCACTACTTTGCTTGACTTCATTGATAACCTGTTTTGGGGTTTTGGGGAAATAATCTCACTGATTGCAAATTGGATGTACACTGAGCTGTCAAAAGGATGACATTGTACTTCAGGTGGGAAAATTTCAATGGGATGGAATACCATACCATAGAAAGGGTTAAGGTTCAAATCTAAAAGTAAGGCAAACATCAGATGTATAAATGTATCAATCTTCAGTGATGGCAACATAATTTGAGAAAGTGGTTATGAAAACACACATGGTCCTCGGTGTCATAACCAAAGGTATGGACTGTTGAAGTACGCTGCCCAATTCTGGTCATTATACTCGAGAAATAATGTGAAGGCTTTTAAAAATCAATCTTGTAATGAAGTAGAGACATTGATGGGATTATTTATGATCACGTCGATACGCTGGGTCAAGCATAAATCTTCAGAGATATGCACAACTGGTAACTTCTCTCCACCACCGACCCATCGATGAAGGCAGGTTTGTGGACAGAGGCGTTGATGAGATTTTATTGTAATTGCATTCAATGTGCTGGGCCCAGGACAGATCATCAGAGATGTGTACACCCCGGAACTTGAACCTATCGACTCCCCACCTTATCGCTGATAAAGACAGTTGCAAGAACCCTTGCTTTTCTCTTCCTGAAGTCAACAAGTATTTATAACATTGGGGAAAATAATTGTTGCTCTTGTACCACTCAACCCGATTACCAATCTCCCTCCTGTATTCTGATTCATCGTTACGCATTATTTGTCCACATACAGTTGGACCGCACAGATTTTGAGAATGTCACCAGGCACACATCAGGGTTGGATGCTCTCTGAAGGTCAACCCTCGTGAAGGATCTTCTGACGTCAGCTTCAGAAACTGAGACCACAGGATTGTTGTGGGCTAGTGCAGGTATGTCATTGTTCTCCCTTCTCCAAACGAGTTTGGAAAGCATTGGGCTTGCCCAGGAGTGATGAATTGCTTTCACCTGAACTACTGGGTTTGCAGGAAGTGATGGTGTGCAAGCCCTGCCACAGTTGTTGTGCATTCATCTGAGCCTCCAGTTTAGACCGGATGTGTCTCCTTGAATTCTTGATGCCATTCAGGAGGTTATAACTTGACTTTTTGCATGACCCTGGACCATCTGATTTGAATGCTGCATATCTGGTCTTCGGTAGAATTCATATCCCCTGTGCTGGCTGCTCTTGAAATGGAGGCACAGTCCTCTTTCTTACAGTTTGGCTTTCTTCCCAACACATTGTTCAAGCGCTTTTGATTGCAGCATGCGCCTTAATTTAGCTCAAGAAAGAAACTGACAAGTTACAAAAGAACCATGTTCCATGGCTTTTGGCTTGGGAACATTTGGATGGTCTTTGTAGGAACAACTCCTCCACATATTTTCTTATGAGGTGGGTGACCACCATGGCATATTCATTCAGGTCCATTGCCAGATCCTTCTAGATCGCCCAGTGTACCGATATCAAGCAGTTTTGCAAAGTCACTCCACCGCTCTCCCTGACCAGCTCTGAACAATCCTCTCCGTTGGTGTTGCGCTCTTCAATCACTGCCTGTACGCTGGAAGAAGGAGCACTGGCAGGTGGTCCATTTTCCAAAGTGGGGGTGAGGGATGGAGCGATCAGCAACTCTCATGTTGGAGTAGCAGTGGTGGAGAGTGTTTGATCCTTGGTGCAGCAGGAGAGGAGCTGATGGTAGTTTGGCAGTGTCCTCTACAAGCTAGTCCCCGGCAATGGTAGAGAAGGCATGAGAGTACACCATCTGGTGTTTGTTGACCATGTCATGTAGTTGCACAAATCCTAGCCAGGCAAAAGTCTGGGGCAAGATGCAGATTAAAGTCTACATCAGATGTTCCAGGTGTCCAAGTTGGACAATACTACCATGTCTGACCACCACAAAAATTACCACAAGGCAGATGCTGCCACCTCTCTCTTTTCTTCATAATACCTTAGAAACATAAAAAAATAGAAAATAGGTGCAGGAGTAGGCCATTTGGCCCTTCGAGCCTGCACCACCATTCAATATGATCATGGCTGATCATCCAACTCAGTATCCTGTACCTGCCTTCTCTCCATACCCCCTGATCCCATTAGCCACAAGGACCACCTAACTCCCTCTTAAATATAGCCAACAAACTGGCCTCAACTACCTTCTGTGACAGAGAATTCCACAGATTCACCACTCTCTGTGTGAAAAATGTTTTTCTCATCTCAGTCCTAAAAGACTTCCCCCTTATCCTTAAACAGTGACCCCTTGTCCTGGACTTCCCCAACATCGGGAACCATCTTCCTGCATCTAGCCTGTCCAACCCCTTAAGAATTTTGTAAGTCTCTATGAGATCCCCCCTCAATCTTCTAAATTCCAACAAGTACAAGCCAAGTCTATCCAGTCTTTCTTCATATGGAAGTCCTGCCATCCCACCTTCCAGTCCATGTGATGGAACGAGAAGTCTTCAGGCTCCAGGGCCGAGTCTGAAGAGCTGGGGGGAAAGCTTTGTCTTCATGGAACAAGGTATACAACATTTCCTCATGACCCTTTGTAAGTAAGTAAGTTTATTGACCAAGTATTCACATACAAGGAATTTGCCTTGGTGCTCCGCCCACAAGTAACAACATGACAGACAGTGACAGTTACAAATGACTCAGAAAACATTAAACATTAATAATAATAAAACATTAATGATAAAACACCATTGATCAAGCATGTGAACCAACAAAATACCAGATCAAAGGGAGGCTACAGATCACTTTGGCAAAGTAATCTTGCCTTTAGTTTCTCAAAATTACTTTCTGGGGACTGTGATACTGTATCATCATACTGAATGGTGGGGCAAGTTGGAAAACCTTGGTCGCCTCCTGCTACAATTATCTTCTGCCCTTGTGTTAAATGCTAGGGCATGAAAAGGAATGTATCAATGATAAATCCACATTAACAAAATGTACATAATTCCCCCAGATATATTACCTGAAACCTAACAAAGACACAACAAACACTTGGCATTCGGCCAAGTTTGAATCATTAATCTATCTTACTTCACACCGAGCAAGCCTATGTGCAGGAAAGTTATTCAATTTGCATTCATTTAAATCAGTACAACAGATTGTTGCATAAATGTAGAAAAGAGGCTTTCATTCATTATTCACTGTGATAGACTACTGCTGAATAACTTCTAATCATACACCTATACTCATGTAGGATATTACGCTTACACTTACACCTTACGCTTCCGTATCTCCGTGTCTCGCTCTCCCCTGACACTCACTGAGGAAGGATCTTGACCCAAAAACTCACGCATTCTTTCTCTCCAGAGATGCTGCCTGTCCTGCTGAGCCACTCCAGCTTTTTGTGTGTATCTTCAGTTTAAACCAGCATCTGCAGATCCTTCCTACACCTATATTATGGTGGCTGGTTTCCTGCTTATCATTGTCCTCACAGTTTCTGATTTGATTTTTAAAACACTTGTCAGTTGCCTGGATGTTTACATCCAAGAATGGATGAACTGGGACAAGATCATTATACAGCACGGAAACAGACCCTTTGGCCCAACCCGACCAAGATGCCCCATCTAAGCTAGCCTTGCCCACATTTGCTCAATTTTTGTCCTTATTCCTCTAAACCTTTCCTATTCATGTACCTGTCTAAGTGTCTCTTAAATGGTGTTATTGTACATGCCTCTGGCAGCTCATTCCATATACCCACCACCGTCTGAGTGAAAAAGTTGCCCCTAAGGTTCCGATTTAATCTTGTTAAAGAAGGAACTGCAGATGCTGGAGAATCGAACGTTACTCAAAAGGCTGGAGAAACTCAGCGGGTGCAGCAGCATCTAAGGAGCGAAGGAGATAGGCAACGTTTCGGGTCGAGACCCTTCTTCAGAATGGTTAGGGATCAGGGAAACGAGAGATATAGACGGTGATGTGGAGAGATAAAGAATAACGAATGAAAGATATGTAAAAAAGTATCGATGATAAAGGAAACAGGCCATTGTAAGCTGTTTGTAGTGTGAAAATGAGAAGCTAGTGCGACTTGGGTGGGGAGAGATAGAGAGAGAAGGAATGCCAGGGCCCGAGGGCTGAGGGAGAGGTGGGAAGGCGAGGAGACAGCCAGGGTTAACAGAATTGAAAAAAATTCAATGTTGAAGCCCAGAGGATGCAGACTCCCCAAGCGGAATATGAGGTACTGTTCCTCCAACTTGCGGTGTTGCTCACTCTGGCCGTGGAGGAGGCCCAGGACCGAGAGGTCGGATACGATTTAATCTTGCCCCTTTCATCTTAAATCTGTGTCCTCTGGTTTTTGATTCCACCATCCTGAGTAAAATACTCGTGCACTCACCCCATCAATTCCTCTAGTGATTTTATGCATCTTCATATGATCACCCCTTAGCCTCATGCGCTCCATAGAATAAAGTCCTTTCAGTGCGCCTTCATCTCTCCATTCTGCATTCAATGAAGAAAGAACAAAAGGTTGGCAGTGCCCTGCTCCCAGGAGAAGGGATTGGCAACGTAAATATTTTAATGAAGCTGACAATCTGACTGAGACTGGTTTGCAGATTTACTTGTTCAGCACTTTAGCCTGCAGCTGAGGTTCATTGAACTTAGTTTATTTTTGTTTTAGAGGTACAGTTCAGAAGCAGACCCTTTTGCCCACTGTGTCTGCATTGACCAATGATGCTTTCACATTAACACAAGCCCATACACACTGGGGACAATTTACACTCATACCAAGTATTCGAACCCAAGCCAATTAACCCACAAACCTGTACATCTTTGGAGTGTGGGAGGAAACTGAAGATATCGGAGAAAACCCACAAACTCACGGGGAGAACGTAAAACTCTGAACAGACATCACCAATAGACGGGATCGAACCCGGGTCTCTAGCGCTGCAGGCGCTGTAAGGCAGCAACTCTACTGCTGCGCCACATTGCTGCCCAATTTTAAATTAATAGAGCGCGGAAGAAATGCAGGGTGGGGAAGAGAAAGGGTGGAAGAGAGGAGGTTGCATTGCCAGGCAGATGACCAATGGAAGAGTTAAGGTGACAAAAACACTAAAAGGAATCTTACAATTGGATAGTAGACACATAATGCTGGAGTAACTCAGCGGGACAGACAGCATCTCTGTATAGAAGGAATGGGTGACCTTTCGGTCCAAGACCCTTGGATAGGCTGGATAGCTGGTGGGAATAGAGGAAAATGTTGAATAGTTTCCATTAATTCTGAGATTAGTGGGAAATTTGTTGGAGGTGAGGCATAGCATTTACAACCAAAAAGCCTGAGGAAATTGTAAAGTCTTGACATCATTTTGCATTGAGATTGGATCTGATGGGGAGCTTTGGTAAGATCGCAGTCTGCAGGCCTTCATGAAGCAAATAGAAGATAAAAACAATGAGGTGGTGCAACTGGTAGAGTCACAGGTTCGATCCTGACCTCAGATGCAGTCTGTGTAGAGTTTGCAAGTTCTCCCTGTGACACAATACATTTCCTCTGGGTGCTCCAATTTCAACCAACATCACAAAGACATGCAGGGTTGTGGGTTCATTGGCCTTTTTAAAATGTCACCTCGTGTATAGGAAGTGGATAAGCAAGTGGAATCACATTGAGCTCGTGTGTACGTGATCAATGGTCAGCGTGGACTCAGTGCACCATTGAGCTTGTTTCCATGCTGTATCTTTCAAGATATTTTTATTTCTTTGGGCAACCATGTTCTCTGAGAAGGGAACATCTGGAGTCCCTCCCAATTGAGAAAGGGTCTGAGTGATGTAAGAAAAAGGCCATGCATCATGGTCGATGTTGGTCGGCGCATTTTTGTCGCTGGAGTTGTCGTGTGATTAAGATCATTTTCAAAGTCCCTTGAGACAGAATTAACTCACATTTCCTCATGATTACCGTATTTCTGAGTTTGAGAATGTCAAATAACACAGAATCCATACATGAGTATATTATTTATTAAGCAGACACACAGAGCTCAAATACATAGGTGTTGTAAGCTCAAACTCTATGACAAATCTAACTAGAGGCTGGTCTAGCAGGCTAGATAATATATGAGACAATCAAACCAGATAGCTGATTGAGTGTGCCGCAGTATACGGTAAAACATGACATGGATCAGGTCAACTCATACTGAGTGATCTACATCCTCCTTCTTAAGTATAATAAATCATGCAACGAAATAAGCAGACAAGTAAACCTTCCAATGTATAGTAGGAAGATACAGTGCTTTATAAATCGTGACTAAACCATGAAGGATATGAATAAGGAGGAATACAATGTGGCGTAGGTAATGGAAACCTGTAATCAGTTTCTAATACAGTCTTTGTATTTAGGGTTAGACCGACAAACCCGTCTTATACGCGTACGGTACAGGCCCTCTGCTGGAGGGGCGGTGGACATCATATCATGTGGTGGTTCAACAGTCTTTGTAGAAGACTTCACGGATGACATCACCGGCTGTCTAATAGGTCATTTTGCCAATAATGCCAGTGGCTCTTTGGCCATTGGGGAGCCGTTACGGTTTGAACCCACAGTCCCTCCATTAGTCTTTGGCACAAAGTCCGGGATGCTGACGAAGCCATATGAGAACTGCTGAGATGGTCTTGGTTCATTCACCTGCAGAATATGTTTTCTATTGCGCCTTTAAATTCCTCCTTCTGAACGGACTAGCTAGGAATGTGGCTCCAGGCAGGATTCTGCCACTACGCCTATGTGGTCATGCCCTTTCTGTGTTTGTAGGTGGACCATTTGACCGGGAGACAAAGGCGAGAGGGGGCAGCCGTTTTGGTCGTAACACAATTTTTGAACTTTCTGTTTGTGTTGTAGTTGGGCCTGGACTGCATGTGGATCACAAACCTCAGGTTGTAGCAGTTGGATAGGTACTGGAAGGGTAGTGCAGGTTTGTCTGGACATCATTGGCGTAGTGGCAGAAAACCTTCCCGGTTAAACGCGGGTTCCTGTACACCCAACTGGAGGCGTGGGTTCAAATCCCACTTCTGACACCATGTGAGAATGTCAAATAACTCAGAATCCATACGTGAGTATAAGTTGTTTATTAAGCAAACACACAGAGCGCAAATACATAGGTGTTGTATGCTCAAGCTCGACGACAAATCTAACTAGAAGCTGGACTAACAGGCTAGATAATATATGAGACACTCAAACCAGATAGCTGATTGAGTGTGCCGTGGTATGCGGTAAAACATGACATGGATCAGGTCAACTGGTACTGACTGATATTCACTGAGGTCTCCTGTAAACCTCTCCTCTCCCGGACATGAACGACAAGGTTATGCATTCATGGCTGAAGTTCCCCTCCGTCAAATCCAGTCGTTCAGGGGTTGCTGTGAAGCTGGATCAACAGGAATGCAGTCCAAGACTGAGTTACAATTGCGACTCTTCAAACTGTTCCTTCTGGTGGGTGTTGATTATCGACTACTCTATTCTTGAAATTATATTAATGATCCTGGCTCTCATTTGGGTTTCTGGGCCAAAGGCAAACTTGCCCAGTACTGAGGTTTCTGTGCTTGTCAGTGAATTGTTTGATTTCCTGCATGTTTTGCACCCATCATCTCGTTTTCAGGTAATTGACGTTCTGTTGGACCAGCCTGTGGACCTGTTTCTTTTCCCTTGAAGCAAGTTTCCAATCAAAGAACACCTTCCATTTGTGGTGAATTAGATCCTCTATATTACAGAGAAAGGTTGAACAAGTTAGGTACAGAGAAAGGTTGAACAAGTTAGGTCTTTATTCTTTGGAGCGCAGAAGGTTAAGGGGGTACTTGATTGAGGTCTTTAAAATGATGAAAGGGATAGACAGAGTTGACGTGGATAAGCTTTTCCCATTGAGGGTAGGAAAGATTCAAACAAGAGGGCATGACATGAGAATTAAGGGACAGAAGTTTAGGGGTAACATGAGGGGGAACTTCTTTGTTCAGAGAGTGGTGGCTGTGTGGAATGATCTTCCAGCAGAAGTGGTGGAGGCAGGATCGATTTTAACATTTAAAAGTAAAGTGGATAGGTATATGGACGGGAAGGGAATGGAGGGGTATGGTCTGAGTGCAGGTAGATGGGACTAGAGGAAAATAAATGGTCGGCACGGACTGGAAGAGCCGAGAAGGCCTGTTTCCGTGCTGTAATTGTTATATGGTTAATGGTTATATGGTTATATTGGTCATTCACATCAAACCAGAATAGCTAAAGAGTCTCACAATGGATTTTAATAATGCTGTAGATACCTTTTGGTTCCTGTTGGTTATGGGCTAACATGTTGTCAGTTCAGCAGCCATCGATACCTCCCATGGCATGGGTAATGAGGACATCCTTTTGCTCAGAGGATGACACAATCCAACAAGTGCCAATGCCTCAGATTGGGAATGATGCCACAAGACCTTGTGCTACTCTTTCTGGCAAATCTCCTGAGATGCTGTCTGACCCGCTGAGTTACTTTTTATGTTTATCGAGGATGACCAAGCTGCACGTAAGCAAAGAAGTGGCCCAGGACAAAGTTCCCAAAATGATAAGGATTGTCAACCTTATTTGTCACTCCACAGCCCTTCACCGTGGCAAAAATGATGCGGGCAGAGCTACGATTATGGTCATCTGCTACTACCGGTTGTAATGTCAGTTGTCTACATGTTGGATTCCTGCTCCTATTACTGTGTTCTTATGTTCCTAACCCCTCCCTCTTCTGTTAAGACTCAGCTGTGGCAAAGAAGGCATATGGGATGCTTTCTTCCACAGGTCATGCCTTGAGTATATGAGCCAGGATGTCATGATGTAGATTTACAGGACTTTGGTTAGGCCTCATTTGAAGCATTATCTGCAGTCCTGGTCACCCCATTACAGGAAGGATGCGGAGGCTTTGGAAATAATTTAGAGTAGGTCTACCAGAATAATGCCTGGATTAGGGGTTAATAGCCACAGGGAAAGGTTGGACGGATTTGAACTGTTTTCTCTGGATTTCGAAGGTATGTGTGGAGACTTGATAGAAGTATATAAAATTATGAGATGCATAGATAGGGTAGATAGTCAGAATCTTTTTCCCAGGACAGAAAAATCAAATACTCAAGGGCATAGCTTTAAGGTGAGAGGGGCAAAGTTTAAAGGAGAGGGGCGGGGCAAGTTGTTGTGGTGAGTTCCTGGAGTGCGCTGCCGGGGATGGTGGTTATTGAGTCATAGAGTCATAGAGTGATACAGCGTGGAAACAGGCCCTTTGGCCTAACTGGCCCACACCAGCCAACATGTCCCAGCTACACTAGTCCCACCTACCTGCGCTTGGTCCATATCACTCTAAACATGTTCTACCCATGTAATGCTATCCATGTAATGCTTTAGTTAGTGGCAATTAAAATACCTGGATAGGCATATGGTTCTGTAGGGAATGGAAGGCTATAGGTTATGTGTAGGGAGATTAGTGATGGTCTTGACATCATGTTCGGCACAGACATTGTGGGTCGCAGATCCTGTTCTTGTGCTCTACTTTTCTATGTTCCATGTTCTTAACGCCACAAAGTTGAGCTACTCAAAGTTGACTGCACTTTGACTTTGCTGTGGTTTTCTTTTTTTAAGTTTGAGACACATTGAGACTTTTTTACAACCTTAAGGGCCTGTTCCACTAGACAAACCTTTAGGGGACTACAGGCGACCAGGCTGTCGATACATGTCACCGGGGTATCGCCTGTATGGTTGTGAGTAGTCTCCTCAGTCGCCCAAAGAAGAGTAGCATCTTTCTGGTCGCAGCTGGATTTTCAACATGTTGAAACATTTTCGGAGACAGTCGGCGACCGTGGGTTTGATGCCAATGAGCGTAGCTTGACTTTTCCTGACGTAGGTGCTGTCGTAGTTGTCTCCAGGTTAACGTAAGTTGTCGCCGCTGCTGACTTAGGTTTTTTATTGTTGTTAAAGTAATGATTCTATTTCAAATTTTATGTCGAAGGGGGGTCCAGTCGCCGTTTTTTCGGCAACCTGTTACGACTATGACAGTCGCCAGCAGTCACCTAAAAATAGCCTAAGTGAGACAGGCCCTTTAAAGGTACAAAAGATTAGTATGCTGGTGAAATAACTCCGCACCCAGCATTCCATGAACTAAACCCCCTACCAACAGCCACCTCTGTATGCTTGGGAAGAGGAGGTGGGGAGGGTTGCAGAGGAGATGAGTTGGGTGGGTGGGTGTAACTTGAGAACCAGAGACAATCAGGGTCTCCTGGGTTTTGAATTATGTGTGTTTGATTTGACTGTTTAGTATTTTAGCCTATTAATTTGAAGCAAGTTAATGTCATTAAAATAATGCACACAGAAATTTGATTTAAGCACATTCACTGACGTGTAAAATTATGATTTATGTGTTTATTGAATTCAAAGTACATTTTTAATTGTCTACAAGTGAAGCAGAGCTAATTTAGATGTTACACAACAACAGGCTCCAAATGTTTGGCACCTTTTATGCTGTATAAAAGAAAGTTTCAAGGTGCCTCAAATCCTCAGGAAAAACAATGCTACAACAAAATCAAAGAAAAGAAGGTCTATTTACAGCCATTGAGTCGTGTCTTAAAGGAAGAAGGAAAGGTAAGAATATAAGAACATATTTAATGGGGCACACATTCAAAATGTAGACCATCACGCTAACTCCGTCATTCTGTAAGATCATGGCTCAACTTAACTTAGTTTCAATCCAGTTTTGCAACTGGATCCCCAACGATAAGGTAGACACAAAAAGCTGGAGTAACTCAGCGGGTCAGGCAGCATCACTGGGGAAAAGGAATAGGTGACGTTTCAGGTCGGGTCCCTTCTTCAGACTGAGAGTCAAGGGAGAGTGAAACTAGAGGTATGAAAATGTTTAGAACAAATCAGACCAGCACTGATGATCGAGAACACGTGGAGCCCACAATGGTTCATTGTAGGCTGTGGAAGAGGTGATAATGAGGTGTTTTGTGTCTATATCCGGTGTAAACCAGCATCTGCAGGTTTTTCCTGCATGCTTGGTTCCAACAGTCCCTCGGATTTGAAAATCTTCTATAATACATGACCCACAGTTCCCCGAAGTAGAGAATTCCAAAGAATCATGTTCTTCTGACAACATTTTTTACTAATTTCGGAATTAAATTCCCGGGACAGTGGCACAGCGGTAGAATTGCTCCCTTACAGCGTTTGCAGCGCCGGAGACCCGGGTTCGATCCTGACTACGGGTGCTGTCTGTAAGGAGTTTGTACGTTCTCCCTGTGACCTGCGTGGGTTTTCTCCGAGATCTTCGGTGCCCTCCAACACTCCAAAGACGCACATGTTTGTAGGTTAATTGGCTTGGTAAATGTAAAAATTGTCGCTAGTGTGTGTGGGATAGTGTTACTATGCAGGGATCGCTGGTCGGCGTGGACCTGGTGGGCCAAAGGGCCTGTTTCCAAGCTGTATCTCTAAATTAAAGTAACATGGGTGAACCCCTTATGCTGAAGTTTTGTCTTCTAGTTCAAGTTCAAGTTCAAGTTCACATTTATTGTTACATGCACCAATTGGTACAGTAAAATTTGAGTTACCATATAGCCATACGAATAAAAAGAACACAATACACAATTGAATTTAACTTAAACATCCACCACAATGAAATCAACCTTTCTCACTGTGATGGAAGGCAATAAAGTTCAATCACCTTCCTCTTTGTTCACCCGTGGTCGGAGCCTAGAACCCCCGCAGTCGCCGCTGCTGACGGCCCAATGTACAGGGCCCCTTGCCGGGATGATCGAAACTCCAGCGTCGGAACGGATCGGAACA
The DNA here is from genome assembly GCA_963514005.1 of Raja brachyura. The sequence continues at coordinate 18,226,571 of OY740782.1, forward strand.
CACTCTGCGGCTCAGAGTTTCCGAATCAACCGTTTCCTACCGGTGACCGTGGCTTCAGGCCGAGATGGGCGGAGCTCCAACACTGGCGATCATCGGCAAAAGATCCCAGGCCTCCGTGATGTTAAAGTCAGTGTCGCACCTGCAGCTAGAGCTCCGTAGACCACAGCTCCATGGTGTTAAAGTCAGCAGGCGCCACTGGACGAAGCTACAACACTGGCGATCCTCCACAGGATCCCAGACTCCACGATGGTAATTCAGCGCTGCACCTGCTGCTGAATCTCTGGGCCAATCTCCGGCAGGAAAAGCTGCGCCAATCCAGTTGGCAGACCGCGAGGGGGGTGAAGATGTGACATGGAGAAAAGATGAATCTCCTTCAAGGTAAGTGACTGAAAAATGGTTTCCCCCTATTCCCTCCATCACCCCCCCCCCCCCCCCCCCACATAAGACATACTGAGGAAAATTAAAACATACATATAGATGCACTAAAAATAACAAAAAATGCAAAAGGACTGACGAGCTGCTGGCAAGGCAGCCATTGCAGTTGCGCCACCCGATGGAATCCGCCACCTCTACTTCTTCCAGATTGCTACACAATTCATCCGGCATCCCGCTCACACCTTATATGTTTAAATTAGACTACCAGCCATTCTTCTAGACGCCAATGAGTCCAGGTCCAAGTTGCTCCATCTTTCCTCATGTGACAAACCCCATTTCCCCCAATAAATGAACGTACTGTAGCTAAGATTTATTGAACTGCCTCCAATGCATGATTATCTGAAACAAAAACTGGATGCAGTTTTGCTGCCATGCTCAAACAAGTGTGATCTTGTCAAAAACTTGTCAAGTGTAGAATTAAGATTTCCCTGCTTTTAAACATCAATCCCTTTGCTGTAAAGCTAAACCACAGTGGCACAATAGATAGTGCTTCTGTTTCTCAGCTCAATCAGTCCAAGTCTTGGGTTGCTAATTGCGTGGAAAGTACACATTCCCCATTTGGTCACATGGGTTTCCTTCTCGCTACTTAAGCTAATGAAATCCATCTTGATCTTGTGGGCTCTGTCAAAGCTTCATTCCAACTTTTATTTGTTCCAAAGCAGGTAGTTTAGATTACTTCCTCTAATCCTCTGCCATTCCTTAAACCATCTCAGTCAAACTTACATGTAACTTTCCTCCATTCACTTCACTTTTCCTGGACCAGTCTCCCTGCATTTATTGGGAGAAATGTTGCTGCTGGTTTCAGATTCCTCCATTCCAAAATAGATTTAGTCTCCCACACAAATTGGTCTTAGTTTCAGTACAATAGACTGTTTGCTGTGAATTATATACCATTCAAAACCTCCCACACATTCACTGACAGAGTGCAGCCAATATACTCTCAACTAAAATATGACTCCAAATCTTACTTTATTATCATGGACCATTTCATCAGATGAAAATCAAGCCTGATTTACTGGCTTAGGTTAAGTCAAAGGTGTAGAACTGTAATATAGTTCCAGGCATCCATGACCTATTACGGACCCTGATAGAATGGCACTGTGTGTTTTACAACGTGCCCATCAATTTTGAAAACCCTGAATCAATCAAGATCACATCCTAAGTCTGAAGAAGGATCCCAACCCGAAACGTCGTCAGACTGTTTCCTCCACAGATGTTGTCTGACCCTTTGCGTTACTCCAGCACTCTATGTTTTGTTTAGGATTCCAACATCTGCAGTCCCTTGTGCCTTCAACCACAGATCCCTGCTGTACTTAAATTGCTTATTTTATTGCAAGCTTATTGGAATTTCCATCAGATGTACTGGCACTTCGACATTGTCTTTCAGAAAACCAACAAGGGTGTTAATAACGAACATTTGATTATATCGAGGGGGCATGCAGTATTAATGGGGACCTTCAGAAGAGAACCTTCAGTGATAGTCAGTGGACCATAAAAATGTCAGGAACTTTGGTCTTAAGTGTCTTCTGGCACCCTTAATTTAGGGAGATTATGCTGTATCAATCTATATTTAAAAGACTAATTTATCCAACTCTTTTCTGAAGGGGTTTAGCTGTCAATAATCATTACTTAGAGTGATGTGTCCCCTTTGCCTTGAAGGAGACGATTCTCCCAGCAAAGGAAACAGATTAAACACAGTTAAATTATTTAAATCAAAGCATGCTATCATTTTCTTGAGGTCTAAATCCATAACACCCTGAAAGTGGCAACACAAGTAGAGTGGTAAGGAAAGCATATGGTATGCTTGCTTTCATATATCAGAACATTTAATTTAAGTATTAGGAAGTCATGATATTGCTTTATATGACATTGGTGATGCTGCCTTTGGGGTGTTGTGTTCAGTTCTGATCACTCCATTACAGGAAGGATGTGAAGGCTTTGGAAAGGGTGCAGAGAAGGTTTACCAGAATGATGCCTGGACTAGTGGGCATTAAAAAAAACAGGGAGAGGTTGGACAGACTTGGATTGTTTTCTCTGGAATGGCAGAGGTTGTGGGGAGACCTGGTAGAAGTATGTAAAATTATGAGAGGCATAGATAGGGTGGACAGTCAGAACATATTTTGAAAGATCAAATACTTGAGGGCATAGCTTTAAGGTGAGAAGTTTAAAGAGAATATACAGGCAAGATTTTCACACAGGGGGTGGTGCGTGCCTGGAATGCACTGCTGGAGGTGGGGGTTGAAGCTGATATGAAGCAAAAACACATTTGGATATGCATTTGGATATGCAGGCAATGGAGGCATATAGGTTATATGCAGGTAGATAAGTGATGATCTGGCATCATGTTCTCCACAGATATTATGGAACGAAGGGTTTGTTTTTCTGCTTTACACTTGTACGTTCTATGTTCTATGAGTAAATTCTACCAAAGATTATAATTTTAAGAAGGACTAGACTAACTGGGACCTGTTGGGTCCCATGTTCACACCGGAGGGTTGGTCCCCCAACACAATATTTCACCTCTCCACCAATTCCAATGTTGGTTGCCACTGGGGGTGGGGGCTTTCTGCGGCACCAGCATGTGTGTTGTGGGCCGAAGGGACTGGTTTCCAGAGGGCTAGTATGGACATTGTGGGCCAAATGGATTTTTGGGTTGGCAGCCCAGTCACTCAGGCTTGGTGGGCTGGCTGCTCAGTTACTCAGGCCTGGTGGGCTGGCAGTGCAGTCACTCAGGCCTGGTGGGCTGGCAGCTCAGTCACTCAAGCCTGGTGGGCCGGCAGCTCAGTCACTCAGGCCTGGTGGACTGGCAGCTCAGAAACTGCCAGAAATTCTGCCCAAAAGATGAGAGACTCTGTGAGAGAGAAGGGGGACAGGGTGGAGAATCAATTTTAGACATTTTTAATCTTTTTCTGCAGATCACAGCAATTAAGGAGGAAAGTCTATCCTGGCCTCGATCTTACAGGGACCCAATGGAGGAAGGGAGAAAAATACTGGGGTGAGGATTAATACTTGCATGGGGAATATTTACTGATGGGCCAAAGGGACACCTCCTGGGCTAGTACAGGCTTGATGGGCCAAAGGGGCCCTTTAAAAAAAATCTCAGTGAAATCTCAGTGAAAGGCTCATTTTCTGGACTTTTCCTGGCCTGGCACGGCACGGGCATTTTGGGACAAAACTCCTCCTGGGCTAATACAGGCATTTTGCTCAAAAGGGATTGGCTTCCCGGCAAATAGTGGGCCAACATTAGTGGTTTCAGCAAGGCCAAACAGCTCGTTTCATTTCATTTCCATTTCAATTTCAAGCACACGGCAGACCAAACAACCCATTTAATTTCCTTTTCATTTAATTTCCATTTCCATTTCAGTGTCAAGCACAGGGCAGGCCAAACAACTCATTCCATTTTCTTTTCATTTAATTTCCATTTCTATTGCAGTTTCAAGCACAGGGCAGGCCAAACAGCTCATTGCATTTTCATTTCATATCCATTTCCATTGCAGTTTCAAGCACAGGGCAGGCTGAACAGCTCATTGGATTTTCATTTCATTTCCATTTCCATTGCAGTTTCAAGCACAGGGCAGGCCAAACAGCTCATTGCATTTTCATTTCATTTCGATTTCCATTGCAATTTCAAGCACTGGGCAGGCCAAACAGCTCATTGCATTTTCATTTCATTTCCATTTCCATTGCAGTTTCAAACGCAGGGCAGGCCAAAAAGTTAATTGCATTTTCATTTCATTTCCATTTCCACTGCAGTTTCAAGCACAGGACAGGCCAAACAACTCATTGCATTTTCATTTCATTTCCATTTCCATTGCAGTTTCAAGTACAGGGCAGGCCAAACAGTTCATTGCAGTTTCAAACACAGGGCAGGCCAAACAGCTCATTGCATTTTCATTTCATTTCCATTTCCATTGCAGTTTCAAACACAGAGCTGGCCAAACAGCTCATTGCATTTTCATTTCATTTCCATTTCCATTGCAGTTTCAAGCACAGGGCAGGCCAAACAGCTCATTGCATTTTCATTTCATTTCCAGTTCCATTGCAGGTTCAAGCACAGGACAGGCCAAACAGCTCATTGCATTTTTATTTCATTTCCATTTCCATTGCGGTTTCAAGCACAGGTCAGGTCAAACAACTCATTGCATTTTGTTTTCATTTCCATTACTATTGCAGTTTCAAACACAGGGCAGGCTAAGCAGCTCATGCATTTTCATTTCATTTCCATTTACACTGCAGTTTCAAACACAGGGCAGGCCAAACAGCTCATTGCATTTTCATTTCATTTCCATTTCCACTGCAGTTTCAATTACAGGGCAGGCCAAACAGCTCTTTGCATTTTCATTTCATTTCCTTTGTAGTTTCAAGCATAGGGCAGGCCAAACAACTAATTTTGTTTTCATTAAGGGCTAACAAATCATTTATTGCAAATACATTGCAGACCCATGGTTCAGTTGATTCGCAGATTAGAATCAGTTGTGGCCTCTCCCTCGCGATCTTCCAGAGTGACTGACTCACATCCAGGCATCTGGGATTTTATCGTCCTGCCCCCCCCCCCCCCGGAAGGGGAATTACCTTCATCATGGTGATTGACAGGCTAGAGGACCAATCAGCTGATCTCAAGATTTTTTAAACACTCATAACTTTTTTATTATTAGTTTTTTTTTAATAATATTTTTTTATTAGAAGCAAGCACATATCATAATAACAACATTTCATATATATCAGTTGTACATTATAAATATTATCAATTATGAACTGATTCTGCTTCTTTTTTTATATAGATAAAGAGTGAGAAAGAGAGAAAAGAGAAAAAAAAGGGTAAATGATATAATAAAACAAGAATGGAATAATTTACCAATAATATATCATTGGAGATAGGTTCGTGAGTTATAAAATGTAACTTTTCATCTAATCCTAAATTCGGGCTTCAGTTAGGTTCTCGTGCTGATCCAATTTACCCCATCAGATAGTCAATGAGACCATATTCTGACAAAAAGTTCATGTTTGTCCATTAAGACAAATCTAATTCTTTCCAAGTGTAGGGTCTCTGACATTTCCACGATCCACATTTTAATTGTGGGGGTTATAGGGCCTTTCCAAAATTTTAATATTAGTTTTTTCCCAGTTATTATACTATAGTCGAGAAAGTTGATTTAGCTTGTTGTGAGTGTTAGGCTTTGTTCTGATATTCCTAGTATTAATAGTTTTGGATCAGGATCCACTTGGGTATTGATAATTTCAGAAATTATTCTAAAAATATCAGTCCAGAAATTTTTGATTTTTATACACTTTACAAAAGTATGCATTGTTAGCTTCTAGAGGCTAACATTTGTCACAAATAGGAGAGATATGTGGGAAGATTCTATTTAATTTTGTTTTAGAGTAATGTAGTCTATGTAATACTTTAAATTGCATCAAAGAATGTCTGGCGTTTAACGAACAGTGATGTATATATTGTAAACTTTCATCCCAAATATCTTTTGTTATAGGTTGGCCTAATTCATTTTTCCATGTATGTCTATATAATTCCATTGATTCCATCGCTATCTAAGAGGGTGTTATAAATATAAGTTATTAATTTATCTGTGTTTGGATGTTTATTCAAACATTCGTCAAGGATTTCTGGTTCCCTAGTCCTATAGTCTTGTGTATTAGATTTAACGTAAACTCTAATTTGTAGATATCTAAAAATGTTGTTTGAGTGTAATCCGTAAATCTGTTTTATTTTTCATAGATCGGAAAAATCCTAGGGGCTGCTTCAGCGGAGGAGGACTGTGAGTAAGATGGCCAGAAATGAAAGCGATATAGGGTAGCGTTTTTTCTAAAATCTATATACAGCATAGACAGGAAGAGGTTAAGATGAGACTTTTAGTTATATAGATTTCCAAAATACAAATACTATTCTGATGAGCTAGACATTCGTATCACTAAGTTTCAGGTGAACAAGTTATTTGCCACAGGAAGAAAACGCGGGGAAGTTCACAAGGACATAATTATAGGAGCAGAATTAGGCCCTTCAGCCCATTAAGTCTACTCTGCCATTAAATCATGGCTGATCTATTTTTTCCCTCTCAACCCCATTCTCATGCCTTCTCACCATAACCTGAATCTAGAGGTAAGCGTTTTCATACTTCTGTACCTTTTGCCTGATGGGAGAGAGAGGGTAAGAGGGAGTGACCAGGGTGAGACTCGTCCTTGATTAAGCCGGTGGCCTTGCCAAGAAAGTGTCAAATTGAGGCAATTTCTTGCGGTCTTGGAAGGTGTTGTTCCCAAATCATGCAGATGGCCCATCTTCATCTGTTCCAACTTTTGTAGTTAGTCTGTTCATTGACAATGTCATTTTATTCTTCAGGTCAGCATAGCCCATGCTAGCCTACTGTAGAATTTCTTTAATATTTAGGTTTGGATTAATGTACAACAGGTGACGTACAGACCATACAAGTTCTGGTATAATGTCTGACGTTAATGAGAAAATTGACAGCCATCTTCTCTTCTCCTTCATTTTCATCTCTGGATGATAAACATTAATCAAGAATGGTACCAATCTCATGTCCACCAAAACATGGTGGAAGCTGATTTTCTTATGAGTGGTGGCACACCTCTCTACCTCTCAAGGTAGATTCATAACAATGCATAACAACAGCTTAACGACAATAAATGTATAACAACAACTTCAATTCATACGGAGCTTTTAACATAATCACGTGAAGTGATATTAAACTAAAAATCGATGCCAAAGTCGCATTGTAGAGCAGATGTGAGCAGATGACCAAAGGATTGGTCAAAGAATAGGATTTCAAGAAATGTTCTATGAATTTAATTTGCGTGGGAAAGGTTTTCGGAGCAGATGCATGAATTTAGGCCTGGAAGCACAATCCTGATGTTGAAGCCATTGAAGTTGAGGATGTGCATAAATTAGAGGAGTATAGATATTCTGGAACACATATGGGTGGAGGAAGGGGAAGGGTGAGACTAGGGCAGGCATGATAAAATGATGCCCTCCTTGTATCCTGTAAGGTTTGATGCCTCTAATGATTCTAGTCACTGGATGAGACATATTACAAACTACTGTCAGATTGAATGGATCAATGCAGTTTGTCATGCACCAGATATAAAACACAGACTGAATCTATAAACGTCATCTCTCCAGAGACATGTGGCTCACAAACCAAAGAGCAGTCAATGTCTGGAGCAGGATGTATCGACAGATGATAATGATTACATGTGGAAAGGTCTGCCCCCTGGGTGTAACATTGTGCCATTGCAGTTTTTTGCTTCAAATAATAGGGTCCATTGCTTTGTTACACACTGTAACCATTTGCATGAGTACTTCTAGCCCAATTGAGCTGTCCATTGGAACACACGAGTCTGGCACAAAGGCAAACAGGTTAAGTTGGGATGAAAATCAACAAGCAAATAATGAGTGGTAGGACAAGATGGAGGGGCCGAGTGGACACTATGCTGCACACACCCAGGGACAATTTTAACATTTTCTACCAAGCCAATTAACCTACAAACCTGTCAACTTTGGAGTGTGGGAGGGAACTGAAGAACTTAGAGGAAACCCCACGCAGTCATGGGGAGAACATACAAACTCCAGACTGACGGCACCTGTAGTCAGGATCGAACCCGGGTCCCTGCCGCTGTAAGAGCTGTAAGGCAGCAACACTACTACTGCCCCAACGTGCCGTCCAGTTAAGAACCGAAAGAATAAGGAGAGCACGGTAAACACCTGCCAAAATATCCCACTGAATCTGCAGATTTACTGCACTTAAGTTAAAAGCATCAGAATAATTCTGTTTTACCAGATGCACATTTTGCCGGTACATTTATTCTTCAAATTGCTATTGCAATATTAGCCTTTGAATGTCCCATAAAATTTAGCAAAATGTAATGCTATTAACGTTGTTTAGTTCCATCTTGTTATATATACATTGATGGCATTTTCACAAGTATTTAAATTGAACAAAATACTGTTTAATTTCCAGCTGACTCTCTCCTTAATGATAGGTGAGAACATATCATAGAAAGGTTGAGAAAATCTGCCCCTAATTTATCAACTCCAGCTTCTCCTCCTTATTGCTCCATTTTCTACTTTTGCTCTAAAATAGGAACAGTTCCCTTTAGGCAGTACCACATAAAAACTAAAATAGAGATGAATTTGCACCATGAAAATCTCTCCCCAGATAAAAACAGGAGAGACATTTATTGGGTGACAACACCAGTGTTGCCTATTAAGTAGCATAACCCATACTGAAAGGTAGCGCCATCATGTCTATTTAGATGGTTGACAGCGAGCTCTCAATAGACATCAAGCAAGGATGTAAGAGGAGCTGAAAGTAAATGGGGTTCCTGTGCATTTGGACTTCAGCGATACAGAGATGGAGGGTGCCAAGGCATTTTATACATACATTCCCCTTCTTATCCAGTCCACACACAGACATTGTTCAGCCAGAGCTGAACACACTTCTTGGTATCTGCATACAATGGTGTCTGTCTTGTCGCTTCTTGCGCTTCTTGTGCGTGGTGGTGGAATGATTGGTGGAAACAGGGCCACGATGTGAACGCTCCTTCTTTGTCCCCATACACACATTAAACAGAGTGTAATGAAGGAGAGGGTGGGACCATACCAGGATAAGGGAGGGACTTTATGCTTGGAGGCAGTATATGAAGGTCTATTTCAACAAAATAGAGAGGGTACAGAGGAGATTTACTAGAATGTTGCCTGGGTTTCAACAGCTAAGTTACAGAGATAGGTTGAATAAGTTAGATCTTTATTCTCTGGAGCGCAGAAGGTTAAGGGGGGACTTGATAGAGGTCTTTAAAATGATGAGAGGGATAGACAGAGTTGATGTCGACAAGCTTTTCCCTTTGAGAATAGGGAAGATTCAAACAAGAGGACATGACTTTAGAATTAAGGGACAGAGGTTTAGGGGTAACATGAGGGGGAACTTCTTTACTCAGAGAGTGGTAGCGGTGTGGAATGAGCTTCCAGTGGAAGTGGTGGCGGCATGTTCGTTGGTATCATTGAAAAATAAATTGGATAGGCATATGGATGAGAAGGGTATGGAGGGTTATGGTATGAGTGCAGGCAGGTGGGACTAAGGGAAAAAAATTGTTCGGCACGGACTTGAAGGGCCGTGATGGCCTGTTTCCGTGCTGTAATTGTTATATGGTTATATGGTTATATGGTTAAGGTGCGCTACAAAACGAGTATTTTGCATCAATATTCACCAAGGGGAAGAAAATGGGGGATAGTTGGCAGTGTGGAGTATACTGGTATGCTTGGACACTTTGAGATCAAGAAAGAGGTAGTATTGAGGCGCTTGAATAGTATTGAAGTATTTAATCCCCAGGGACCAATGGCATCTATTCCAGGTTATTGAGAGGGGCAAGAAAGGAGAATGCAGGGATTGTCAAAGATCTTTGTATCCTCTCTAGCCACAGGTGAGAAGCTGGAAGACTGGAGAGTAGTCAATGTTGTTTCTTTGATTATGCAGCGAAATAGGGATAATCGAGGAAATTCTAGGCTGATGAGTTTTATGTGAGTGGTAGGGAAGTTACTGGAGAGGATTTACCTGCATTGGTAGAGAGTGAGTTCATTAGGGAGAGACTGCAAGGTTTCATGCAAGGTAGGTCATGTCTTACAAACTTGATTGTTTTTTTTGAGGAGGTGATGAATGTAATTGAAGATGGTAGGACAGTGGACGTTGACTGACTCTCAGTCTGAAGAAGGGTTTCGACCCAAAATGTCACCCATTCCTTCTCTCCAGAGATGCTGCCCGTTCTGCTGAATTACTCCAGTATCCTGTGTCTATCTTTGTTGTAAACCAGCATCTGCAGTTCCTTCCCAGACAAAGGATACAGCAAAGGATATAAATCAATTATAGATAAGGGCAGAGAAACGGAAGATGCCGGTGTTGGGCAAGTGTGAGGTGTTGCTCTAAAGGAGATCAAATATATGGGGATAGTACACAATTGATAGCAGGACTTAATAGCATTGATGCACAGATAGATGTTGGGGTTCAAGACCATAGCTACCTGAAAGTAGCAACACAATTAGATAGAGTGACATAAAAGGCATATGATATGCTTGCCTTCATCGGTTGGGTCATTCAGTTCAAGGGTCAAGAAGTCAAGTTGCAGCTTCATAAAATCTGGTAAGACCGCACTTGAAATATAATGTGCATTTCTGGTCACCCCAGTTGCAGGAAAGATGTGGCTGCTCTGGTAAGATTGCAGAAGAAGTTTATCTGGACACTGCTTGGAGTAGGGAGTTCCAGCAAAATAAGTGCGGGGCAAACTTGTTTATTTTTCTCTGGAGATTCAGAGGCGAAGGGGTGACCTTACAAGTTTATGAAATCATAAAAGACACAGCTAGGATATACAGTCAAAATCCTTTTTCCAGGATGGAAAAGTCGAATACCAGATAGGATGGCTTTAAGATGAGAGGGAGAAAGTTTAAAGGAGATGTGTGGGGCAGGTATTTTTCTATGCAAAGAGTGATAAATGCCACGAGTGTTGGTGGAAGCAGATACTATAGTGTTGTTTTAGAGTGTTTTCGGATATGTACATAAATATGCAGGAAATGGAGGGAAAAGGATCATGTATGTACATGCAGAATGGATTAGTTTAATTTGGCATCATATTCAGCATAGACATCATGGGTTGCAGGGCCTGTTCTTATGACACACTGTTTACTGTTATATGTTCTATGCGCTGATAGAATTCAATATTAACCACTTTCATTAGATTTTAGACTTTAGAGATACAGTGTGGAAACTGGCCCACTGATACCACACCAACAAGCAATCATCCCCATACACTTACACTGTCAATAGACAATAGACAATAGGTGCAGGAGGAGGCCATTCAGCCCTTCGAGCAAACGCCGCCATTCAATGTGATCATGGCTGATCATCCACAATCAGTACCCCGTTCCTGCCTTCTACACATACCCATAACTCTACTGCTGCTCCACTGTACTGCCCACCATAATTGAATCCAAAACTCAACCATTTTCATCTGAAGTATGCAATGGGTGAAATGTAGCTGTATGTGCAATGCTCGTTTTAACTTTTCATTTATTCATTCACAAGATTACAAAGCCAGCAATTATTGTCGATCCATAAAGAGCCCTGAGCTGATGAGGCAGTTTAGTCACAGAGGGTGGTTGGGGTCAAGTAAGGATGACAGATATCCTTCACTGAAAGGTTTGAGTGAACTATGAGGGGTTTTACTTGGTTATCATTGCTGATATAATAAACTTTTCACTTCCAGATTTCCTTCGATTGGATTTAAATTTACTAGCTGCCACAATGGGATTTGAACTAATGTATCCAGATCGATAATGCAGGCCTCTCGATGTTAGACAAGTTGAATAACTTAATCATGTGGGAAAAGTAACATTAACATTAGAAGGATTTGCTTCAGTCATACAGGGAAGTAGTGACACCATATCTGGAGTAGTGTGTACAGTATTGGTCACGTTATCTCTCTAAGGAAGGATTTGGTGCATTACAAGTGCTTCAGAGGAGGTTTAATTACTTACCAAAGCAACATATTACTTATTAAGGAGAGTATTCTGGTTTCTCTTTGATAAAGCAATCCCTTTAATCCTGTTCTCCTTCTCCCTTACCGCTGTTTATAACTTTATTTCTCTCTCACGTGACATAGAACATTGAACTTCCGGCCCTTCTGCTCACAATACCTGCGCCAAACATGATGCCAAGTTAAACTTATCTCATCTACCTGTAGTATATGATCCATATTCCTCTATTCCCTGCACTTCCAAGTTCCAATCCAAAAGTCTGTTTAAATGCCACTATCGTATTGCCAGGGGTGGTGGTGGAGAATCAAATCAGGGACCAGGTTGTCCAAAGTTTCCAAATCAAATGGCTTGAGACGCAAGTTGTTGGAGAAAGGTGACGTGCTAACATTAGCGGAAACACTGCCAATTGAAGCTACTTTTGAAGCTGTGGAAACCCAGTTTCAGACCATGACATTGGATGGAGTAAGCCACGTTCACAAGGTGACATCTACTGGCACTATCAAGGGACACGGTCGCGGGTAGGGTCATTCCAAAGCTTGAATATGATCGTGAGTGTTTTGGGCGTGGGTCATCTCCAACATTTTTGGCAAGGATTCGTGCGGCCCGGACAAGGGGGCAAGTGTGCAGAACGTGTGGCAAATAAAACCATTTTGCAAAGAAGTGTCGAGCCCCAGGCAAGACAAAGAGCAACATTGGGAAGACAAACAGAGTTGGAGGAAGAAGGGGGGACGAGTGGTGGATACTGTCAAAATTTACTCCATGTTGATGAATGTTCATGTGAATGGAAACATGATGAAACACAAACGGGCACAGGATATTCTTCTGCTATCAACAAGAAGCATGCAGAGGTGCCAGTAAGGATTGGAGGTGTGGTGGTAGACATCATTCTGGACTCTGGAAGTGAAAGCAATGTTATTGATAGAGCATTGTTCGTAAAGTTCATATGTTCCAGGAGCAGAATTAGGCCATTCGGCCCATCGTCAACTCTGCTATTCAATCATGGCTGATCTATCTTTACCTCTCGGCCCCATTATCCTGCCTTTGCCCCGTTACCCCGGACAGCCATATTAATTAACAATCTATCTATGTTTCTATCTATCTCCGCCTTGAAAGTATCTATTGACTTTCCTCCACAACCGGTGTGGTGGCGCCTTGTGGCTGTGGCTCACCTGCAGTCCGTCTGTCTTTTTTCTCTTTTTTTTGTCTTGTTAGAGTATGTTTCCGGTTTATTTTTAGTTGTGTATATGTGGGGAGCGGGACATTTTTAAACTTTTTAATCTCTTCCCTGAACGGAGACACGACCTTTTCCTTGTCATGTCTCCATTTTGCAAGGGTCTAACATCGTGAAGCTGGCGGCCCCCAGCCGGAATCGACCTGAGGGCTCCAGTCGCAGAGTCTGCGGACTCACTTACCATCATGGAGCTGGCTGACTCGGAGGCTGTGGCGGCGCGGTGGAATGTAAAATCGGGAGCTCGCAGGTCCCTGGTGGGAGACCGATTTTCGGGAGCTCCCACAAACTTCGCCCGCCCTGAATCGTGGGGTTTGAATCGGCCCGTCGCAGGGCCTTACATCGCCCGGTGCAGCTTAATCGACCACGGGACTTACCAACACCCGCCGGGGGTTTTAACATCAAGAGCCTCGATCGCCTTGACGCGGGAGAAGGACAAAGAACAGAGATAAGACTTTTGCCTTCCATCACAGTGAGGAGGTGTTTGGAGATTCACTGTGATGGATGTTTGTGTGAAACTGTGCTAATAGTGTGTTATGTTTATTTTACTGTTCTGACTGCAGGGAACAAAATTTTGTTCAAACCTTTGTTTGTTTGAATGACAATAAAGGCAATTTGTATTTGTATTTGTACAACCGTCTGTGGCAATTAATTCAACAGGTTCTCCACCCTCTCACTAAACAAATTCCTCCTCATCTCCTTTCTAAAGCTATGTCTTTTATTTCTGAGTCCATGGCCTCTGGTCCCAGATGCACTGCAGAAAGCATTTTATCAGGATGCATCAAAGCCTGGTTTGGGAACAGCTCCATCGAAGGTCGCAAGAAATTGCAGAAAATTGTGAGCGCAGCCAAGACCACTACACGAATATTGACTCCATTTATACCTCACGTTGCCTCGGCAAGGCCAGGAGCATAAAGGATGAGTCACACCCTGGCCACTCCCACTTTTCCACTCTCCCATTGGGTAAAAGGAAGTGTGAAAACGCACACCTCCAGATTCAGGGACAGTTTCTTCCAGGCTGTTATCAGGCAAGTGTATCATCTTACCACAACTCGAGAGCCGTGATGAACTATTACCTACTTCATTAGTGACCCTCGGACTATATTTGATCAGACTTTACTGGCTTTACCTTGTGCTAAACGTTATTCCCTTATCATGTATTTATGCGCTGTAAATTGCTCGATTAAAATCATACATTGTCTTTCCGCTGACTTGATAGCACATAACAAAAGCTTTTCACTGTACCTCAGTACACGTGACAACAAAAATAAACTAAATTAAACTAAACTAAACTACGTGTCTTTTAAATGCTGTTAAAATACTTGTCTTAACTACCCCCTCTGGAAGCTTTATCCCTATACTCATGAAGGCATCCAATTTCCAATTTTGCAAGACCAATTTCCCTCCTGGGATAAATAAAGTTCTATCATATCGTAACGTAAATGCAGCCTCACCAATGTCTGATACAACTGTAACATAATGCCCTGAGTATCATCAATACCCTCCATATTTTTGAATATGTGTTATCTAGAAGTACAAAGAAACATTAAATGCAAGGGGTGAAAAGTTGCTGCAGTTAGATGAAGTTTATAATCAGATCAGCCATGATCTCACTAAAGGGCAGAGCTAGCTTAAAGGACTATGTGTCTCACTCCTCCTCTTAACTTGCATGCTACCAGGATCTTAGGATTACTGCAAGGAACACTTGCATTGTTACCTCCCAAGTTACCAGCAACAATATGTTTAAACCGCGCTGAGCCAGTGTGAGAAGTAATTCCATCATTTCATCTCTGCGGGAACCCAACGAGCTTGTGGCATTTAATTGACACCAAGATGCAAGATGCCTAGCAGCTGTCAGCCTTTGTTTTTATGCTATTGCACAAGGGATCTCTGCAGACTTGGCTCTGATTATGATGAGCTCATGCTGAGTTTGCGACGGAACCAACTTACTAACTAAAAGTTAGATCACTTGTCTCTAATTCCTATCGTGTGTAACTGAAATTCTATTCCATCCCCGCTGCTTCCTGCACGGCTTTTGTCAACGCTGTATTGGATTTGGGCAAAGTTAATATTCAGCACCGTTGTCATCAGCTTCCATTTAACGAAACTGCCTGAATTCAGTTATGCTGCATTACTGCACAGTGCAGACATGTGGAGCCCTATCATGGCCACTTGAATGGTTTCGAAATCTTTTGACTTTTGGGAATACAGCAGAATATATCCATTTAAAGCTGACTTCACCCTTAAAAGACCACTCTGTACTTGTATCTCTCTCGGTCAATTCAGTCAGGAATTCATTGTGAATGCCTACTTCCAAAAGACTAGACATGGGTCAGTTAATTGTGAATTTTCTGACATGCAAAGCTTGAAGATCCAATTTCCTCCAATTAGAAACATAGAAACATAGAAATTAGGTGCAGGAGTAGGCCATACGGCCCTTCGAGCCTGCACCGCCATTCAATATGATCATGGCTGATCGTCCAACTCAGTATCCCGTACCTGCCTTCTCTCCATACCCTCTGATCCCCTCAGCCACAAGGGCCACATCTAACTCCCTCTTAAATATAGCCAATGAACTGGCCTCAACTACCCTCTGTGGCAGAGAGTTCCAGAGACCCACCACTCTCTGTGTGAAAAAAGTATTTCTCATCTCGGTCCTAAAGGATTTCCCCCTTATCCTTAAGGTGTGACCCCTTGTCCTGGACCTCCCCAACATTGGGAACAATCTTCCTGCGTCTAGCCTGTCCAACCCCTTAAGAATTTTGTAAGTTTCTATAAGATCCCCTCTCAATCTCCTAAATTCTAGAGAGTATAAACCGAGTCTATCCAGTCTTTGTTCATAAGACAGTCCTGACATCCCAGGAATCAGTCTGGTGAACCTTCTCTGCACTCCCTCTATGGCAATAATGTCCTTCCTCAGATTTGGAGACAGAATTAAGTCCGTGTTGGTCCCTTTCACTTCTTGCACTATGGGAGACACCGCTGTGAGAGCGTAGAGAAGATTTACAAGGCTGTTGCAGGACTCGAGGGCCTGAACTATAGTGGGCAGTTGGACAAGATAGGACTTTAGTCATTGGAGCCCAGGAGGCTGAGGGGTGAAGTTATAGAGGTGCATAAAATCATGAGGGAAATTCATTGAGTCTTTTACCAAGGGTAGAGGAATCACAAACCAGATGACCTAGGTTTCAGGTGAGAGGGGAAAGATTTAATAGGCACCTGAGGGACAACTTTTTCACTGAGAGGGCGGTAGGTACGTGGAACGAGCTGTCAGAGGAGGTAGTTGATGCAGGTACTATAAAATCATTTAAAGGATACCTCAATAGGTACATGGATAGGGAAGATTAGAGGAATAGGGGCCAAATGCACATGGGACTAGCTTTTGGTACGTTGGACTTTATCCGTCAGATTATTGAGTATTGAAGGTGGGATTTTATGTTACAGTTGTGCAACTCTTTGGTGAGGCTGCATTTGGAGTATTGTATTGTATGAAGCTGGAAAGAGTGCAGCGAAGAGTTATGAGGATGTTGACAGGACTCAAAGGCCTGAGCTGTAGGGAGAGGTTGGGCGGGCTAGAACGTTATTTCTTGGAGCTCCAGAAGCTGAGGGGTGATCTTATAGAGGTGCATCAAATCATGAGGGCAATATATAGAGTAAATTCACAGTCATTTACCCGGAGTAGGGGAATTATGAACCAAAGGACATCGGTTTAAGGTGAGAGGGAAATGATTTAATAGGAACCTAAGGAGCAACATTTTCACACAGGGAGTGATGCATGTATGGAACGAGCTGCCAGAGGAGGTATTTGAGAGGTACTTTAAGAACATTTAAAAGACATTCTGACAGGTATATGGATAGGAATGGTTTAGAGGGATATTGGCCAAGCACATACAGTATGTGTAGGAAAGAACTGCAGATGCTGGTTTAAATCGAAGATAGACACTAAATGCTGGAGTAACTCAGCGGGACAGGCAGCATCCCCGGAGAGAGGGAAGGGGTGGCATTTCGGGACGAGACCCTTCTTCAGACATGTGCTGCCAGTCACGCTGAGTTCAGCATTTTGTGCTGCCTGTCCCGCTGAGTTACTCCAGCATTACAACATTTACAGGACATGTGTACAGGCACATGGATAGGAAAGGTTTAGAGTGTTGTGGACCAAACACAGGCAAATAGATTGGCATAGATGGCATCATAGTCAGCATCGATGTGTCGGGCCAAAGGGCCTGTTTCTGTACTGTGCAATTCTATGAATCGTTCTTTATAGTCAGCCCTTTGTTTGGCTGAAGGGCTGGAGCCAGTTAGTGCAATAATCATGATTATAAACAGGAAAAGATACTGTGACTGAGGGAGATGGACGGAAAGACCATTATCTGGGAGAAAAAAAAAAATGGGCTGTGACTAAACAAGAGAAGATTACATTTCAAATTCACACATTCCATTAGGCGCTGCTGATTTCTAAGCTCTTGGAAAATATGATTACATTTGAAAATTTCTTGCATCATTTGTACTAATCCTGGAGTCACAGTGATCAAAAGTGATGGCCATTCAATAGATTGATTCTTATCAAATATATGAGCTTACTTCTGCCATTGAAAGTGACCTGCGTTGAGTCAGCATAAATAAAGCATATCGCGGAAGTCTAACAGCTCATAGTTTTAAGACTCTCTCATCACATTCCCTCTGGAATATATTTGAACTGGTTATACAAAATAGCAAGGTGCTCTCTGCAGGCTGAAATAAACGTGCTGTTGCAGTAATGAAATAGGTTCTCCAGAATGACTGTAAATGAACGGCAGATTATTAAAGCACGTGCCATAGAAAAGCAAGTATATTGTTAAATAACAAAGCCCATTAGTGTTCCCTGAATTCGTAATCATGGAATCCACCACAAATGCTCTCCAGCAAAGGCAGTATTTCATTCCAGTTACATTTTCTCCTCTTCATTCTTCCCATTCTAATCGGAAAAGTGTTGACGTGTTCAAACAATAACAACAAAAATCCATTTACCCTGTAGATCATCTTTACCGTGGCAAAATGTTCCCAGTCAATTTGCAGAGGCGTTTTCTAACGGAATTTGATACCAAGCCCTCAAGGAGATATAAAATCACAATCAAAGACTCTCAAAAGGGGAAAGGAGGGGTGGAAATGGCAAGAGGGCTTTAGGAGGGGATTCCTGATCTTAGCTCCTTGACACCAATGCTGGAGGCATAATCAAAAGAATATTATTAGAGAACAGAAATCGTAATAGATCATTCAGATCGTTTTTATTTGAGGATCAACAAATTCATCAGGAAGGCTGGCTGCGTTCTGGGGGAGGAGTTGGATTCATGGGAGGTGGTTTTTGGAGGGGAGGATGCTCCTTAAACTGTGGTGCATCCTGGACAGTACAGCTCACCCCCTCCATGACACACTGGTCAACCTGAGGAGCACCTTCAGCAACAGACTGGTTCCACCAAGATGCAGGACAGAATGCCAAAGGCGGTCATTCTTCCCTGTGGCTATCAAACTGTACAACTCCTCCCCCTTCTGTTGTGGGGTAGACTGAGACTGACACCCCCCCCTCCCCAATCTTTGCACTTCCCCCAACCCTTTCCACTCGTCACTTTAATTTCATGTTTCATGTAATTTGTGTTTTTTATGACTGTTGGCAGATCAATATCCCTCCTGGAATAAATAAGGTTCTATCTTATATCGTATCGTATTGTTTTAACATCACAGGAAAGTGCAAAGTTAGACATGGATGGAGTTGCAAAGAGAAATGACAGAGATCGGGATTCTCAACTCTGGTGGTTGCTTAAGCAGGAGTGAATGCAAGTCAATAATAGGTGTACATGACTTTATTCGAGTTGGGGCACAGGTAACAAAATTCTCGATGAGGTTAACAGAGGGCAGAACAAGGAAGGCTGACAAAAAGGTAGAAACAAGGAACTCTGGATGCTAGCTTACAAACGAAGCTACAGAGTGCTGGAGTTGCACAGCGGGTCAGGCAGCATCTCAAGTGAACATGGATAAGGGTCCCGAAGTTCTGAAGAGGGGCCCTGAACTGAAACATTGCTTATCCATGATCTCCTGAAATGCTGCCAGACCCGCTGATCTGCTTCACAACTCTGTCTCTTCTTGTCTTGCTGACAAAGAGTGGATAGGAATACTCAAATCCAGAAATACCTATCAGTGCATGATAATCGTGTCATTGTGGCTGCTGATTCCCTGCTGGCCACTGAAGTTAGCATAGACTGTGTGGTCTTGTGTTCTATTATCTCTATACATCCCTCGGTATCGTTACAAATTGATTGAATCCCTATTTATTTGTAACTCTTTAATCTCACTTATTACACGTTAGAATGTTTTTTGTGTAGGAAGGAACTGCACTTGCTGGTTTAAACGGGACAGGCAGCATCTCTCGAGAGAAGGAATGGGTGATGTTTTGGGTCGAGACCCTTCTTCAGGCTAGGGTCTGCGGAAGGGTCTCGATCCTTGCTTCCCCTCTCTCTCCATCCCTCCCCCATCCTAGTTCTCCCACCACTGTCCTCCTCATTAAATTTTATCTTTGTATGCCTCTTGTCACCTTCCCCTAGCTAACAATGATCTATTTTACATTTTCCTTGAGCTTCATTCCCTTTGATCCCTCATTTTCACACCTTACCCTTCCATATCTCGGTGTCTCCCTTTCTCCTGACTCTCAGTCTAAAGAAGGGTCTCAACCCAAAACATTACCCATTCCTTCTCTCCAGAGATGCTGCCTGTCCTGCTGAGTTACTCCAGCATTTTGCGTCTATCTTCAGTATTAGTGCAGTTCCTTCCAACTCATCAGGTAATACAACTCACGGAAAGGAGGGGAAGGATAGGTAGAGGGGGCAGGAGGTTTGTAGAGAGAATACGTGATCTCGAGCATGACACTCAAGAAATAATGCCAATGACGAAACAAGGATGGGACATATTTGGAGAGGAATAGAAATTTGAGATTGGACGGCTGGTGGAGGTCAGAAGTAGAATAAGGAAGGATAGAATGATGGAGAAAACAGGTAGAGGAATTTAGAAATTAGCTATGCAGAAAAAGGAGCCACAATATGATCATAACTACAGCAGCAATGGATGAAAAGGACTTGGTATGATTTAGGACAATGGGGACAGAGGTTTGAATAAATCTAATTTAACAGGTTACAAGATTAAAGAGTCGCTGGGAGGTCCGGGGAACATCCAAGTGTTAACGTAAGAAAGTCATGATGTTTTCAATTGCAAGTGAGCTGTGATAAGGGAAATGATGGAGAGTGATTCTGGAATGGTTCTGGAAATAGGAAGTAGATGGAGTTAGCTTTTAAACACTTCAAATGTTTTTCTCCAAGCTAAAGAATTGCAAGTTTCATTGACATCCTGCCTTTAGCATAGTAACATATCACAATATATTTTGCAAGAGCTTAGTCAGTCAAAAGATGAAACCAAAGCACAAGGTTAGATGAACAAATATATTCAAAGCTTGAAGTTTCTTGGAGTAACAAATAAAATGGCAGAGAGTGTTCTTCTTTACAAGATTAATTGATTGAAAGATACAGTAAAAAAACAGGTTCCCTTGGCTCACCGAGTCCAAACCGACCATCACACATTTGCCACGTTATTCTATGTTTACACAAGTTCTTTATTATCCCACTTTCCCATCCACTGCCTACATGCCAGGGGCAATCTACAGTCTGAAGAAGGGTCTCGACCCGAAACGTTGCCTATCTCCTTCGCTCCTTAGATGCTGCTGCATCCGCTGAGTTTCTCCAGCCTTTTGTGTACCCTCGACTCTCCAGCATCCTTTTTTAATACAGAGATCAATTAACTGACAAATCCACACGTCATTGGGAAGTGGGAGAAACTCGAGCACCCGGAGGAAACCCAAGCAATCGCAGGGAGAACTCCACACAGGCAGCATGTGAGGTCAGGACCAAACCTGGATCTCCAGCATTGTGATGCAGCAGCCCCACTGTGCTACCCTTTTAAAATTAAATCTAGAATACTTTAAAAATCTTGGTCGACCCCAAGTTAAAGTCAGACTGTGCCCACTCATACGTTATCTTTTGGTTGGCACCTTTCTACAGCTGAGGATCGTCAGTTTTTTGGGGGCTAATATACTAAACGCAGTCAATACCAAAGTAAAATAAGAATATAATTAATTGACAAGCGATCAATAAACCCAGATAAAAATGGTGGATTTAAACAATTCGAAGCTCCATTATTAAAACAGTCATTTTTGAACCAGGTTACTTGACATAAATTTTTCATAATCATTTTAAACTTTCATACGCAGTATATCCTACACGGCAAACTAACCCTAGGCAGCAAGAATCTACTTTCATTGCCCACACTGTGCTCAGGTTATTACAGATTCCATGCAATATTTATATATCTTGCTCCCCTCTATGCCAAGGTTAGTGTGTTGCATCTCCTGAGGTGCCTGCAGGAAAGCATGCAGGCATTTCGGTTTAAACAGGTCGATCCTTGCTCAGCCCAGTAGTGTTTGATTTCCTTGCTCCTTGGCAACAAATTTAACTCGGAATCCGATTGTTCACGGCAGTCGGGAAGGATTCCTACTTTGTTGAGGTTATATGGTCATAAGGGCATTAGTGATAGGAGTAGAATTAGGCCATTCAGCCCATCAAGTCTACTGTGCCATTCAATTGCGGCCGATCTATCTCTCCCTCCATTCTCCCTCCATTCTCCTGCCTTCTTCCCATAGCCTCTGATACCCGTACTAATCTGGAATCTATCTATCTCTGCCTTAAAAATAACCATTCACCTGGCCTCCACAGCCTTCTGTGGCAAGGAATTCCACAGATTCACAACCCTCTGACTAAATAAATTTCTCCTCATCGCTTTCCTAAAAGAACGTCCTTTAATTCTGAGGCAATGACCACCAGTGGAAACATCCTCTCCACATCCACTCTGTCCAAGTCTTTCACTATTCTGCATGTTTCAATGAGGTCCCCCCTCATGAGGTGAGTCACCACAATCATTACATTCAGTTGCTTTAGGTGCATGTCTCTGCTCCATCAAGTCTGGTGTGCCATTCCCCCCTTGCAACATAAAACATTAAACTTTAAATCTTCATATTTTGTAAAATTAAAGCACAGTCAGTTTGAATGAAGCACCTATTGATTTTGGGAACATGGCAAGAGTAAGCCAAATGGCTCTTGAATCAGTGTCACGATAATGTCAGATAACCACTACGTGTCATCACCCAGAAATGAAAGAATGGATCGACTGGCCTTATATTCACTGGAATTTAGATGGATGAGAGGGGATCTTATAGAAACATATAAAATTATTAAGGGATTGGACAGGCTAGATGCAGCAAAAAAGTTCCCAATGTTGGGGGAGTCCAGAACCCAGGGTCATAGTTTAAGGGATGGGCCATTTAGGACTGAGATGAGGAAACATTTTTCACCCAGAGAGTTGTGAATCTGTGGAATTTTCTACCACATAAGGCTGTGCAGGTCTATTCACTGGATGTTTTCAAGAGAGAGTTGGATATAGCTCTGAGGGTAACCAAACCAAGGGATATGGGGAGAAAGCAGGAACAAGTTACTGATTTTGGATGATCAGCCATGATCATATTGAATGGTGCTGGCTCGAAGGGCCGAAAGGCCTACTGCTGCATTTAGTTTCTAAGTTATATGTTTCCATGTTTCAAAGGTACATAGTTTCCAGAAATCTTTTAATGTTTCTGATTTAATTTTTTTAATCAACTGTAATGAGCCAAGTCAAACACATATCAGGATACACCACGTGTTTATTAAATGTACTTACAGAATCAGTCTGCTGGGTAGTGAAGTTAATCAAAACCCACCAATATTACCTTTATCCATTTCCTGCTGCATGCAAGTGTTTCCTACTTTCCTTCCAGAAAAATCAGCAAATGTTAGAAACACGCCATAGGTCAGGCAGCATCTGAAGGATTAACAAAGTTAAGGGCCAAAGATCCTTTGTCAGCCCTTGATAAGTGTTTCCCTCAGTTTCTGCTATAATGTTGTTTCATAATTGAGGCATCTGCAGTATGTTGATTTTCATTTACTCCTTAAAGTCAGGTTCAAATTTGTATACAATGTGCGCCAACCCTTGTCTCCCCATCCAGCAAAAATAGTTTCTCTTCGACCACTATTTGAAGTTTTTAGTTTCTCTGACAATGCTATGTTTAATGTTATTGGGAAATGTAGGAAAATATACTTACTGAATTGATTGATCATGCAGATGGACACAAAATGTTGGAGTTAAGGACACTTACGTGTCCTTGGCACGCAAATTACGCGACCTCATGGTCGCGTTGAGCCGCGATGGGCCCGCGAAGGTTGCGCGCGATTTCATGCGTATGCACAGCAATCTGGAGCGTGTGACATCGTTTGAAGATTGTCACATAGCTGGAGTCACACAGCGGGACCGGCAGCATCTCCGGAGAGAATGGGTGATGTTTCGTGTCGACACTCTTCTTCAGTCTGAAAAGAAGGGTCTTGACCCGAAACGTCACCCATTGCTTCTGAGTTACTCCTGCATTTTGTGTCCATCTTCAATTTTCTTGGCCCCGCTCTGGGAGTAGAAGTGGGGGCGGATCCGGACGGCAACGGCCGTGAGACTCACGCCAGGTTCGGCGATCGTTTGCCTGCTTCTGCTGCTGTTGGAGGTGAGACGTTGCGTCGCGCCAGGGTCTTGGGCATGTCCCACTTTGGCCGTCAGTTACGCGACAGGTTGTTGGCGCGCGAAGATATTGTTCGCTACAAACATTTCGGAGCACCGCGCGATGTCGCGCACAACTACATACCCCTCTGCGCTTCTCAGTGGGGCCGGCCCCGCGCGGCCATACGATGTCCGTGTGCCTCAACGCAACCACGAGATCGTGTTATTTGCATGCCAAGGACACGTAAATGGGACAGGCCCTTAACTCAGCGGGTCAGGCAGCATCTCTGGAGAAAAAGGAATAGGTGATGTTTTGTGTCGGAAGGAACAGCAGATGCTGATTTAAACCAAAGAGAGACACAAAACGTTGGAGTAACTCAGCAGGACAGGCAGCACCTCTGGAGAAAAGGAATGGGTGATGTTTTGGGCTGAGACCCTTCTTCAGACTGGTTAGGAATAAGGGAAATTAGATATATAGACAGTGGTGTTGAGAGATAAATAACAATAAATGAAAGATATGCAAAAAAGTAATGATGATAAAGGAAACTGGCCATTGTTAGCTGTCTGTAGGGTGAAATTGAGAAGCTAGTGCGACTTGGGTGGGGGAGGGATAGGGAGAGAGGGAATGCCGGGGCTACCTGAAGTGAGATAAATCAATATTCCTTGGGCATCAGTGCCGGTTCTGATATGTTTGGTACCTTTTCATGCCTCTAGTTTCCCTCTCCCCTGACTCACAGTCTGAGGAAGGGTCTCCACCCAAAACGCCACCTTTTTCTTTTCTCTAGAGATGCTTTCTGACCCGCTCAGTAACTCCAGCATTTTGTGTCTATCTTTGGTGTAGAGCAGTATCTGCAGTTCCTTCCTATACAGTTTATGCATTCAGTCTTGACACAAAGCTAACTTGTAAAGTTTTATATTGCATAGAGTAAATGTCATTGAGGTGAATAGGGGAGGAGAAAGAGAGAGAGGGAGGGGGGGGGGGGAAGAAGAGAGGGAGAGAGGGAGAGGGAGAGAGGGAGAGGGAGAGACAGACAGACAGACAGACAGACAGACAGACAGACAGACAGACAGACAGACAGACAGACAGACAGACAGACAGACAGACAGACAGACAGACAGATGGAAATGGTGAGAGTGTGGGAAAGAGAAAATGCCCATTTGTTTAAAACTAGGTTACATGTTAAGTGTAAGGTTTCACATTTACCCATCCTTCAAGTAGCAATGATTACTTGGATGGCAGTTGCTGGAGGCACTCTATGTTCAGCCTGCAATAAGCAGGGCTGATAGAAATAATTCAATTCTCTTTTTAAAAACAAATTTAGAAGTCTATTTGATTCCAGGCTTGGCTCTAATAGACTCGTATGCAAGTAATATAGTAAAAGGGTTGAATTAACATCCTGACCTGTTCCACGATTCTGATCAATCTTCACTGTCCAGTTCATTCAGTTAATAGCATTTTCAGTTCCTAGTTGAAGACACTAGGTTCAAAACTCACATCTAAGATGTTAAAGTGCAATATAATAAACTACAATAATCCAGCACCCTCAGGACTTCTGTAGTGACAGATTTCCTGAACTATTAGATGTTACTCATGGAGACAGACAGGCATAAACAGGTTCTTCGGCCCAACTTATCCATACCAACCAGGATGCGCCATCCAAGTTAGTCTCATTTGCCCATATTTAGCCTTTCCATGTACCTAGACAAATATTTGTGAAAATATTTGCCTCAACTCCTTCCAATACATTAATATTAATCATATTAATCCTTGATTGATAAGTAATATGATATTTTTCATGCTAATGCCAAAACCTAGTATTTCATGTGGGAAGGCACCACAGATGGTGGTTTACACTGAAACATAGAAACATAGAAATTAGGTGCAGGAGTAGGCCATTCGGCCCTTCGAGCCTGCACCGCCATTCAATATGATCATGGCTGGTCATCCAACTCAGTATCCCGTACCTGCCTTCTCTCCATACCCTCTGATCCCCTTAGCCACAAGGGCCACATCTAACTCCCTCTTAAATATAGCCAATGAACTGGCCTCAACTACCCTCTGTGGCAGAGAGTTCCAGAGACCCACCACTCTCTAGGTGAAAAAAGTCCTTCTCATCTCGGTCCTAAAGGATTTCCCCCTTATCCTTAAGCTGTGACCCCTTGTCCTGGACCTCCCCAACATCGGGAACAATCTTCCTGCATCTAGCCTGTCCAACCCCTTAAGAATTTTGTAAGTTTCTATAAGATCCCCTCTCAATCTCCTAAATTCTAGAGAGTATAAACCGAGTCTATCCAGTCTTTCTTCATAAGACAGTCCTGACATCCCAGGAATCAGTCTGGTGAACCTTCTCTGCACTCCCTCTATGACAATAATGTCCTTCCAGTGTGAAGATGGACACTAAATGCTGGAGTAACTCAGCGGGTCAGGCAGGATCTCTGGAGAAAAGGAATAGGTAACTTGCGGGTCAAGATCCTTCTTACGTCTGAGTTACTCCAGCATTTTATGTCTATATCTTGTATTTCACTTGGTTTAAACGTTACACAGTGATCAAATAGTAAGATTAAATGAGAACTTACCTGTTCAAAGTTTGATCTTTATTTTATGAGGAGTTACGATGAGGGATTACGTGAAGAAGCCCCGCCAGGCGCATGCGTGCCATACTTCAAAGCAGCGGCGTGAAAAACACAGAAACCGATAGCCGAAGTAAGATAGTAAGGCTTACAGAAGACTAGAACTACCAGATGATTCTTTAGATTATGAGGGCCGGGAGCGGAGGGCACGTAATCCCTTATCGTAACTCCTCATAAAATAAAGATCAAACTTCGAACAGGTAAGTTCTCGTTTAATCTTACTACTTTACTTTGGAGTCACGTGAGTGACTACGTGAAGATTTTAAAGCTCTGTGATTTTCATGCCGTAGATTCACTCCATACGACACACTGCTTCAGTTGACACAGTAGTGAATAAATAGTATATTGAACATTGCTTCAAATTATTCAATAACTATGTTAATAATAATAATAATAATAATAATAATAATAATAATAATAATAATAATAATAATAATAATAATAATAATAATAATAACAAAGGAAAGTAATAACCCCTCTATCCCTGGGGAAAATTACAACAAATGATTTGAAACAAATGATATGAAACAAAGTAAACAAATTGAACAGAACCCAACACAACATGTGCAAACCCTGGAACTGTGACAACAGGTTTATAATAAAATCTAGAAAAAGTTACTTCTTTAGATCATCCTGCGGCCTCTAAAATTTGGTCGAGCGGCACGTCCTGCTCCTTCGCCGCGGACATTGATGCCGCCCTTGTGGAGTGAGATTTAAACACATGAGTGTGAACTCCAGCTAAATACAGAACCTGTTTTATCCATCTAGAAATAGTTTGTACTGTCACATTTTTATATGTTTTTTGTGGGTAATGAACATTGGTGTCTCACAGTCTTGGAGACTCTTAGTTACTTCAATATATTGAGTCAGATGCTTAACCACACACAATGTTTGGTCCACAGGGTATGCTTTAAAGATTACCTTGGTTCCAGCCTTTCCTGTCCTGCTTTGCTTGCCTAGATCATAGACATAAAAGGTAATTTTATCTCCAGACAACTGCATACAATCTAACCGCAACATTTGTAATGTTTGTACTCATTATGCTGATACGAATGCCATGAGCATAATCACTTAAAATATTAACTTCTGAAAAGACAGTGGCGTAATTGGAGTCCACTGCCAAAGCAATGTGAGAACTATACTGACATCCCAGATTTCTGTATATCTGGGTTTGAATAGAATAGAATAGTTTCTTTATTGTCATTGTAACATGTACAACGAAATTTAAAAATGTCAACCAGTCAGTGCAACATTCAAACCATAAAAGCTAACGATACATACAAGGTAAAATATTAAAAAAGATAAACAACTAAAATAAATATGAAATATGAAAATAGCACGCATAAACACCCAACCCTACATCCTTCTGTCGATTACACAGTGTACCAACCACAGTCCCTTAGCCCCCGAGTTCCTTGGCGGCTACATTTAGTGCCTTTATAGCAGTGGGATAAAAACTGTTTTTAAGTCTGTTTGTCCTTGTCCTTGTAGATCTGTACCGTCTGATTCCTGGGATGTCAGGACTTTCATATGAGGAAAGATTGGATAGACTCGGCTTGTACTCGCTGGAATTTAGAAGATTGAGGGGGGATCTTATAGAAACTTACAAAATTCTTAAGGGGTTGGACAAGCTAGATGCTGGAAGATTGTTCCCGATGTTGGGGGAGTCCAGAACAAGGGGTCACAGTCTAAGGATAAGGGGGAATTCCTTTAGGACCGAAATGAGGAAAAAATTCTTTACACAGAGAGTGGTGAATCTCTGGAATTCTCTGCCACAGAAGGCAGTTGAGTCCAGTTCATTTGCTATATTTAAGAGGGCGTTAGATGTGGCACTTGTTGCTAAAGGGATCAGGGGGTATGGAGAGAAGGCAGGTACGGGATACTGAGTTGGATGATCAGCCATGATCACATTGAATGGCGGTGCAGGCTCGAAGGGCCGAATGGCCTACTCCTGCACCTATTTTCTATGTTTCTATGTTTCTATGTCTGCCTGATGGCAACAGTTCAAACAGGGATGTCTGGGGTGGGAAATGTCCTTTATAATATTCTGGGATTTTTTGATGCAGCGGGAACATGATGAAGCGGTAGGATTTTTATTAAAAATTCCTCTCATAAATTGGGATATTAATGGATGAGACCCGATAGATTATTGTTCTGAAAATTGTCCTAAATAGGAGGACAAAGCACTCCGAGCACTCTTAATGGCACTATAACTCAGGTGCAACATAGCAAGGAACTCCAATACATCCGATATGTTTGCAGTATGATAAAATATATCTGACTGTATACAAAAGATTTCCCATTTCTTTATATGAGACATATATTGTTTCTTAGTGCTATCTCTCCAAGCTGCAGTTATGACATCCATGGTCCTATCCGACAGTCCAAGCCCTTGTAATGGTCTGGTCAGAACCTGCAGATTAACAATTAATATGATCATGTAATGGATGACTTTCTCCTGTACCAACAAATTACTGCAGCTGGTGATTGTCATGAATGGCTGAGTCATCATTCTGAGCACCAATGGGAACAATGGCTGTGTAGGCAAGTTTGGAACCACCAAAACACCTGCGGTAGAGTCTTGCTCTATTTTGGTGAGACATTCCCTAATCAGGCAAAATGGGGAAAAGGATAGAAGACTATACTTCCCCAATGTGGCGAGAATGCATCCACCACTGCTCCTGGGTCTGGCTCCCATGAGGCATATTTAGGCAACTGGATATTTAATCTGGATGCAAACAGATCAATATTTGGTAACCCATACCGACTGACAATCTTTTTGAAAACTTCTGGATTTAACATCCATTCTGTATTGTCATTGAACTTTCATGATCTGTTGTCTGCCACAATATTGTCTCTCCTGTTAGATAGATAGCTGAAACCAGATATGTTTGGAGATACACCAGTGCCACATGAGGTTCACCAGTTTATCATTATACTGATTTTACTCCCCCCATGTGATTGATATATGCCACAGGTGTGATATTGTCTACTCGTAATTGAACATGTAAGTCATTCATTGTAGAACAATAAGCTATCAATCCATAAAATGCCCCCAATAACTCCAAATAATTGATACCATGTGTATGGCTAATTAAATCGTCTTGGACAGTCCATCGACCACCACAACTGGTGGCGCTGTCCGTAGCCCCCCATCCGAGGGAGCTCACATCAATTTGTAATACCACTGAAGGTTGCTGAACCAAAATATTTTCTAGTAGCTTGTGCAACATTGAGAATCCACCATTGTAATTCAGCTAAATCTTTAGTTGGTAACTGCATGTACCTATCAAAATGACCTGCACGTTTTTTTAAGAAAAAATTAAATTGTATTTTATTTTTATTTTTTTTTATTATTATTTTTTTTATTTTAGTGCTTGTTCTCTGCTCTTTGCAGACTTTGATAGTGCAGAGGTCCAAACTCGACAGCCGGAATGCTGCTACCATTTTACCAATAACCCTAGCTACTTCTCGGATGGAGGGATAAGGTCTCTCAGTGAGACAAGTACAGGCATTTGTAATATCCCCAACCTTATCTGTTGGCAAAGTTACTGAGATATCAACTGAATTAATGACAAACCCCAAATAATTAATTGTTTGGGATAGCTGTAGTTTAGATTTTGTTGGATGGACAGAAACCCTAGCCTTTCAATAGGCTTATGGTTGCTGAAACCAGTTCTTCAGCTGTCTCCTGAGTGGCATTTACAATTAACATATTTTCTAGATATGCCATTACAATGTGATTCTGAGCCCTCAGTAACACCAGTGCTGGTTTCAATAATTTTGTGAACAGCCTGAGAGCTGAAGTTAACCCATTAGGTAATTCTTTAAATTGCCTCAGCTGACCCATCCAATTAATTTAAAGTGCCTGCGATACTGATGAATTTGTACTGAAGAATAAGGCATCTTTTTTTTTAATAGCAGCCTTGTGATAACAACTGCTTACAGTGTTGAAGGTGTCCTTTTTAAATGCCTATACTGAACATATGAATTTAAGTTTGTGATGACCAGAATGACTCTGCAACCCCCATCTTTCTTCTGTCTGGGAATATATTTTTCAACCTGACGAGTTTCTGCTGCAGCAAACACCAAGCCGATCAGATATTATGCAGCATCATACATTATAAAACAATTGTAATCTACCCCCAACCGGAGGTTGTTCCCCAGAAGTTCTATCGGTGATGGAATTAAGTTTCTGTACCTCCGTTAATAATCTAGAAGATGTCCTTCTCCCAATATAAGGGTTGATGTGGGCTGTATTGGGTATAATACTTTGTACCCATCTCCCTGCCTCTGCTGGTCTCCCAGAATGAAACCCCCTTCATATTCAACCTGCTTGTTTTCTCAGAGCAGGGATGAGAATTTTTATAAGGTAAATATCCTTAATTGTTTTGGCATATTTTCCCCAATAATTAATCCGGTGCCTGGATATTGTTTGCCCTACATAGTCCTGTATGTTTTGGGTATAATGTTGGCCAAATGGCAATTATCCTCATACAATTAGGTTTGAATAGGCATTGCAGAATAATGCAAGCATGTCCTTATGAGTTTTGGACATTATCGACCCTTGTATGTCTTTCCCAAATGCAGTGATGCCAACTTATATCAGCTAGAGGACATTCTGGAAACACATTTCCTGCCCTCGCATCATTACACTCATGGGTGCCCAAATTACTGAGTTTAGTGTTGGCACCCCGAGTGAGGCACAATAGACAGGTGTTTTATATATATTTTTCAGCTGTTTCAATCATAACAGTTTCTTGGAGCTGGTGAGAAACCAAATAGTTTATGTTGGCTGCCAGGTTTTCTTCCATGGCCTCACCGCTCCCTTCTGGTGTAGCAAAGGACTGTGCTACATCAGGTACACCTGGAGTTTTACTCTTGTGCTGTGGTGGGTATTCAATACCAAAAACACCACCTTCAGGGTCAGTCTCCTGCCGCCCTGGTACTCCTAAGACTTGCTCAAAGGAGACTTCTTCCAGGCCTAAACAAGGCTGTGGAGGTTCACATTCCATGTTGTATAGGCACCATATTCTTGATATGGAACCCCCTCGGGGGCTGCCTGGGATATCTCTGGGTCTTTGGATCCTTGACTGATTAAAGTTTGGAGCATTTTATCTTGCTCTAGGGAGACCTCATCCAGAACTAAACAAGGCACTGGAGAGTCAGACTCCCATTTTTAACAGGCACCATACTCAGTGTATGGAACTCCTCCGGAGGCTGCCTGGGAATCTTTGGGTCTTTGGACCCTTGACTGAGTAAAGTGTGGAGCATTTTCTCCATTTCCAGTCTCCCCCACACTCTTGTCCTGTCTTGGAGGAAGTCACTTTCTTTTACATTTTCTTGTGTATTTGTGCATAAAACTAAGAAAACTGCATCTGGTAACACATACTCAAAGCAGACCTTGTATGTAATTTCCTATTGTTGTGGCCTCAGTGCCCTGCGACACTAAAGCAGCTGGAGGGTTATTAACTACGGGAATAACAGCCACCGGTATCGGAACTGACACCGCACTTATCTATTTTCCCGATCGCTGAGATGGGACCGCAATGCTGCGTGACCCACGCTTGCTCCTCCCGTTGTACCACAGGCTCCTGCTGACTCGCAAGCCAGCCTTACGGAGCTTAACTCTCGCTGGAAAGTTTTTTAAAAACACTTACCTGCGAGGTTTTCTACTCACCACTGGTGGAGCTGCGCTCTCCAGCTCCGTTCAATGCGACATGCGTCGACGTAATGATGCGCATGCGCCTGGCGGGGCTTCTTCACGTAGTCACTCACATGACACCGAAGTAAAATACATTTTACAGGAAAACAGATGGGTTTAAATGAAGCCAAAAACCTATGAATGCTCTTGCTTTAAACCTTCCCATGTCCCTGACCTTGAGTGCTCTGAAACTCACCCTGGATCCAGTGGCACACAGAGGTACATAGGCAGCACAGTGGGGCCGCGGTGGTGTTGCTGCCTCACAGCACCAGAGACTCGGGTTCGATCCTGACTACGGGTGCTGTCTGTGCTGAGTTTGTACGTTCTCCCTGTGACCAAGTGGGTTTTTTCTCCGGGTGCTCCAGTTTCCTCCCGCACTCCAAAATGTCCAGGTTTGTAAGTTGGACACAAAATGCTGGATGGAGTAACTCAGCGTCACAGGCAGCATCTCTGGAGAGACCAAATGGGTGACGTTTCAGGTCGAGACCCTTCTTCAGACCCAAAAGGTCATCCATTCCTTCTCTCCAGAGATGATGTTGGTCGCGCTGAATTACTCCAGCACTTTGTGTCCTATTTTTGTGTAAACCAGCATCTGCAGTTCCTTGTTTCTGTAATGCTAGTATTAGCCCTCGGGTAATGTTTCCCGTGTTGAAATTGTAACAACATTTGTTTATAGTCATATGGCATTAAAATCATTGTATATTTTGATGGTATTGTAACAGGTCTTAGCCTTGGGGCTGTTGAGAAAATTTGATGCAAGATTTTAGTAAGCAGGGTGTAGTGGGAAAGCATTAATATATTTTGCAGCTGTGCCTCTCTCTCTCTATGTACTTATGTTGACAGATTCAATTTCATGAACGTGAAAGCTATTCTGCTCAACAAGATCATAAATTATTTTATAAAGCAGGATTCTGCATCTTATGGTTCACACTGAAGAGAAGATAGCTTCTCCCTCTTTGTTTTAATGGGTGACAGATGAGCTAATTGCATTTTTTGGTAAATTAATGTCGCAGGCATGTCTTTGAATTCAGATCTGCTCTGCATTCCCACCCAAGTTCTTCCATCGAACTGAATGGTCACCTGCTTCCATCGTGGACCATCAAAAAATGAACTGGAATATTTCAATGTCACCTCCCAATAGATAGATTCTCGATTACTCCGGGTGTCGGGGGTTATGGGGAGAAGGCAGGAGAATGGGGTTAGGACGGAGAGATGGATCAGCCATGATTGAATGGCGAAGTAGACTTGATGGGCTGAATGGCCTAATTCTGCTCCTATCACTTGTGAACACCATGTTCGCTACCACCATGAAACTGGCAGGCAGCAAGTGCATGGGAACATCACTGCCAGCAGGTTTCACTCCGAGTTACACATCGTGCTAAATCACAAATATATTTCTCACTGTTGCATCTAATTCCTGAACTCCTTAAACTGCTGCACTTTGGAGAACCATCACCAGAAAGGCTAAAGGTGGTCAAGAAGATGGCAATGTACAGGTGTCAGAGGTTTTGGGAAGAAGGCAGGAGAGTGGGGTAAGGAGGGAGAGATAGATCAGCCATGATTGGACGGCAGGGTTGACTTAATGGGCCGAATGGCTTAATTCTACTCCTATCACTTATGACCGTATGATCTAACCCATCTGGATACAGTTCACTCTGCACTTTCTAAACCATGTTTTCAGTTTCCTTGCAATCTGCTCTGTAACTTTAAATATTACTCACATGTACCTCTACCTCTTGACAACTTTGCTCATAGCTCATTGCGCCAATCAGAGAGGAATCAGTTCCTAGGAGTTCAGGAAATAAATCCCTCTAACACCCTCTGTCAGCCTTCATGATGAGAGGATTCTAGTGCAGTCCTAGATGGCTTGCTGCATTTATACGGAGGCATGGTGAGACTATGCCTTGAGTATTTTGTACCATTTTGGTAGAGATACAGCATGGAAACAGGTCCTTTGGCACATTGAGTCCACAAGGACCATCGATTACCTGTTCACGCGAGTTCCATGGTATCCCACAATCACATCCACTCTCTACACACTAGAGACAATTAATGAAGCCAATTAACCTACAAGCCCAAAGATAGAAACATAACGCTGGAGTAACTCAGCGGGACAGGCAGCATCTCTGGAGAAAAGGAATGGGTGATGTTTTGGATTGAGACGCTTCCTCAGAACTACAAACCCTAATGTCTTTGGGATGGGGATGGAAACTGGAACACCTGGAGGAAATCCACGCGGTCACAGGAAGAACATGTAACCTCCACACAGTCAGTATCCGAGGCCATGATTCAACCTTGTTATCTGGAACTATGACACAGCAGCTCTACCAGTTACACCACTGTGCCGCCTCTTATTTGCAGAAGAATGTTCTTACTATGGAGGAAGTATGGTGAAGGTTTACCTGACTGATCCCTGAGATAGCAGGACTGATGGAGCCCTGTATTCACACAGCATAGAAATAATCCTTCAATGGTTCAAGGATTCAATGGTCCTTTATTGTCATGTGTACTAAGGTACAGTGAAATTTGAATTACTATACAGTCATACCAAAAAAGCACCAAGATACAAAACTACATAAAGATTAAAAATAAACATTTAGGCCCAAGTCATCCATGCTGGCCAAATTTTAGAACTGAGCTCGACCCATTAGCATGTGTTCATAAGGTCATATGTGATAGGAGTAACGTTAGGTCATTCGGTTCATCAAGTCTACTTCGTCATTCAATCATGGCTGATCTATCTTTGTTTCCTAATCCCATTCACCTGCCTTCTCCCCATAACCCCTGACACCCATACTAATCAAAAATCTATCTATCTCTGTTTTTATATAGTCAATATAGTCATATAGTCATTTTAGTCAATATAGCCAAATAGTCATTATGGTCAATATAAGCAGGACGGCTCTTAGTGAGCGGCAGTGAGGGAGTGGCCTTGTGAGGGAAGTGATCTGTGAGAAAAGTGCAAGTCTTTGGCTCGAGAGTCTTTGGCGAGGAGGCTGAGGAGAGGAGGCTACGCAAAACGCTGGAGAGGGAGAGACGAAAGAAGGAGATGTCAAGCAAGCTGATTCAGTGTGATGCTTGCAGTATGTGGGAGGTCAAGGACACTGCTGGTGCCTCTGGCTGCTACAAATGTGAGAAGTGCATCCAGGTACAGCTCCTGAAGGACTGTGTTGGGAAACTGGAGAAACAAGTGGATGACCTCAGGTTCGTCCGAGAAACTAAGTTGTTCCTCGACAAGTCCTACAGTAAGATTGTTACACCTAAGGTACTGGAAGAGAGAAGGTGGGTGACGGTGAGAAAGGGAGGGAATGCAAAGGTCCCCAGGTGTTGTACATCTTGTGAACAGGTTCACCCACTTAGAAGCTGTCGGGACAGAAGACGTTATCACACTGAGCGGCGGACTGGCTTGCGAAGCAAAAAGGGCTGTTGAGCCCAAACCAAAGAGGCCAACGTCAGGCAATGCCATTGTAGTTGGAGACTCCATTATGAGAGGTACGGACAGGGGTTTCTGGAGGAACAGACGGGATTCGAGGATGGTGTGCTGCCTTCCTGGTGCCAGGATCCAGGATGTGATGGACAGAGTGCAGAAATTCCTTAAGGGCGAAGGTGAACAGCCGGAAGTGGTAGTGCATGTCAGCACAAACGATGTCGGAAAGAAGGGGATAAATATTCTGCAGCATGACTTTAGAGAACTTGGAAAAATGCTGAAAAGCAGGACCTCCAGGGTGGTTATCTCCGGTTTGCTTCCAGTTCCTCATGATGGAGAGAGCAGGAACAGGGGGATACGGGACCTGAATGTGTGGCTGAGGAACTGGTGCAGGGGGCAGGGATTTAGATTCTTAGATCACTGGGATCTGTTTTGGAGTAAGGGGAACTGTACAAAAGGGACGGATTGCATCTTAACAGGTGGGGACCAGCATTCTGGCAGGCAGGTTTGCCACTGCTACACGGGTGGTTTTAATTTGAATAAGGGGGGTGGGGTGTCAAATGGGATAGTCCAGGAGGGAGTTAAAGGGAAAGAGAGTAAAGGGATGGTTAATGACCCCAGAATTAACGGGAAAGGAAGCTCACAAAGGGATAGGAGAGTATGGCCAAGTGTAATAGGGATCGATGTGAAAGGTGAGATGCGTAAGGAATTAAAAGTATTGTATAATGAATGCGCAAAGTATAAGAAGTAAAGTAGATGAGCTTGAGGTTCAGATAGAGGTTGGTAGATATGACATTGTGGGGATTACTGAGACGTGGCTGCAGGAGGATCGGGCCTGGAAACTTAATATTCAGGGTTATACATCCTATAGAAAGGACAGGCAGGTGGGCAGAGGAGGGGGGGTAGCTCTGCTGGTGAGTGATGGAATTTAGTCCCTTGCGAGGGAAGACATAGGGACTGACAAGGTAGTGTCACTGAGTTGAGGAATTGTAAAGGCAAGAAGACACTAATTGGTGTTATCTACACACCCCCAAATAGTAGCCTGGATGTATGGTGTAAGTTGCAGCAGGAGTTAAAACAGGTATGTAACAAAGGCAATGCCACAATGGTGATGGGGGATTTCAATATGCAGGTAGACTGGGAAAATCAGGTTGGTTCAGGACCCCAAGAAAGAGAGTTTGTAGAATGCCTCCGAGATGGATTCTTACAGCAGCTTGTAATGGAGCCGACCAGAGAAAAGGCAATTCTGGATTTAGTGTTGTCCAATGAATCAGATATGATAAGAGAACTCGAGGTAAAGAAACCACTTGGAGGTTGTGATCATAATATGATTCGTTTTAATCTGCAATTTGAGAAGGAGAAAGTTACATCGGAAGTGTCAGTGATGCAGTTGAACAAAGGGGACTATGAAGGCATGAGAGGGGAGCTGGTCAAGGTAGACTTGAAAGGGATCCTAGCAGGAATGACGGTGGAACAGCAATGGCAGGAATGTCTGGGCATAATCCGGAAGACGCAGGATCATTTCTTTCCAAAGAGGAAGTAAGTTTCTAAGGGGAGTAGGAGGCAACCGTGGCTGACAAGAGAAGTTAGGGATAGAATAAAACAAAAACAAAAGATGTATAACACAGCAAAGAGTAGCTGGAAGCCAGAGGATTGGGAAACTTTCATAGGACAAAGTCAAATATGGGTCCCTTGAAGGCAGATACAGGCAAAATTATTATGGGCAACAAAGAAATGGCAGAAGAGTTGGATCTGTCTTCACTAAGGAGGACACAAACAATCTCCCAGATGTACTGGAGGACAGGGGATCTAAGGGGGTAGAGGAACTGAAAGAAATTTTCATTAGCCATGAAATAGTATTGAGTAGGCTAATAGAACTGAAGGATAATAAATCCCCTGGGCCTGATGGTCTGCATCCTGGGGTCCTCAGGGAGGTGGCTCTAGAAATAGTGGATGCATTGGTGATCATTTTCCAATGTTCAATAGATTCAGGATAAGTTCCTGTGGATTATAGAATAGCTAATGTTATCCCACTTTTCAAGAAACGAGCGAGAGAGAGAGAAAACATGGGATTACAGACCAGTTAGCCTGACTTCGGTGGTGGGAAAGATGCTGGAGTCAATTATTAAAGAGGTAATAATGTGGCATTTGGATAGCAGTAAAAGGATTAGTCCAAGTCAACATGGATTTATGAAAGGGAAATCATGCTTGAATCTTCTGGAACTTTTTGAGGATGTGACAAGTAAAATGGATGAAGGGGTGCCAGTGGATGTAGTGTATCTAGACTTTCAGAAAGCCTTAGATAAGATCCTGCAAGGGAGGCTGGTGACTAAAATTAGAGCACATGGTATTGGGGGTAGGGTGCTGACATGGATAGAAAATTGATTGGCAGACTGGAAACAAAGATTTGGAGTGAACGGGTCCTTTTCAGAATGGCAGGCAGTGGTGAGTGGAGTGCCGCAAGGCTCGGTGTTGGGGCCGCAACTGTTTAACATATATATTAATTTGGAAGAGGGAATTAGGAGCAACACTAGCAAGTTTGCGGATGACACAAAGCTGGGAGGCAGTGTGAACTGTGAAGAGGATGTTAAGAGTTTGCAGGGTGACCTGGACAGGTTGAGTGCATGGGCAGATGCGTGGCGGGTGCAGTATAATATAGATAAATGTGAGGTTATCCACTTTGGCGGCAAAAACAAGGGGGCAGATTATTATCTCAATGGGGTTAGGTTAGGTAAGAGGGAGGTGCAGCGAGATCTGGGCATCCTTGTACACCAGTCACTGAAAGTTGGCTTACAGGTACAGCAGGCAGTGAAGAAAGCTAATGGAATGTTGGCCTTCATAAAATGAGGATTTCAGTATAGGAGTAAAGAGGTTCTTCTGCAGTTGTATAGGGCTCTGGTGAGACCACATCTGGAGTATTGTGTACAGTTTTGGTCTCCTAATTTGAGGAAGGACATCCTTGTGATTGAGGCAGTGCAGCGTAGGTTCACGAGATTGATCCCTGGGATGGCGGGACTGTCATATGAGGAGAGATTGAAAAGACTAGGCTTGTATTCACTGGAGTTTGGAAGGATGAGGGGGCATCTTATAGAAACATACAAAATTATAAAAGGACTGGACAAGCTAGATGCAGGAAAAATGTTCGCAATGTGGGGCTAGTCCAGAACCAGGGGCCACAGTCTTAGAATAAAGGGGAGGTAATTTAAGACTGAGGTGAGAAAAAACGTTTTCACCCAGAGAGTTGTGAGTTTATGGAATTCACCTGCAACAGAGGGCAGTGGAGGCCAAGTCACTGGATGGATTTAAGAGAGAGTTAGATAGAGCTCTAGGGGCTAGTGGAGTCAAGGGATATGGGGAGAAGGCAGGCACGGGTTATTAATAGAGGACGATCAGCCATGATCACAATGAATGGCGGTGCTGGCTCGAAGGGCCAAATGGCCTCCTCCTGCACCTATTTTCCATGTTTCTATGTTTGGTCCACATCCCTCTAAATATTTCCTGTCCCTGTCTAAATGTGTTTCAAACGTTATCATTATGTCCTCCTCCACAGCTCCACAGAGGATATAATGTTGCCATCATTATCCACCTCCACCTGCCTTACAGCACCAGAGACCCAGGTTTGATCCTGACCATATCTATAATCTTTGACCATGAGTGCAGTCTGAACACAGGGGAATGGAGTCGAGAGGGAAAGATAGATCAGCCATGAATGAATGGTGGAATGTACTTGATGGACTGAATGGCCGAATTCTGCTCCTATAACCTATGAACTTGTGAACGTACTAAACCAAACGGTGAAACAATTTCTCACCAAGTATCCGTTGAGTTGAAACAGAAGGGTTTGAGTGGCCACCTGCACTAGGTGGCAATGTGTAGTATGATTAAAAGGCCCCATCCATGTGAGGAATATATTGCATCCTGAACACGTCCTGGTGTCTTTAATAAAATTTGGTCACACATAGAAGGATCAGACTTGTATAAGTATCAGTATTATCTGCAAAGTGTCTGTCATACTCGGAACGTGGACTTAAATATCATCTTCATAAAAATACCATAAATCGTGGTAAAATGAGCAGTGCTGATTATCTTTAATATGACAGAGCAAATGGGAAAGCTGCCAATGACAAGAGCAAGGCAGTAAATTTTCTCCAACAGAGAATGAGCAAGTTAGGGGAAGGAGAACCAATAAAGAAAATAGCTCAAATCGTTTAGATGTTGACATATTTTAACAGTCCTCTGAAGGATTACAATAGATATACTTTTCCCAAAATCCTCCATGATGTCTGTTGTTCCCCCACTAAACCTCCAGCGGGAAAGCAGGAGAGACACTGGAGAATGAAGGCACAAGGAACTGCAGATGCTGGAATCTTGAACGAAACACAAAGTGCAGGAGGAACTCAGCGGGCCAGGCTGCATCAGTGGAGGGAATAGACAGGCAACATTTCAAGTGAGGAAGGGTGCCGACTCAAAACTTTGCCTGTTCATACACTCCACAGATGCTGCCTGACCTGTTGAGGTCTTCGAACACTTTGTGTTTTGCTCCCTGAGTTTGACTTACTGAGCTACCATTCCCAGCATGAGGTTTATGGTGAAGATAGATACAAAATGCTGGAGTAGGGTCACAAATACACAAGTTCTAGCAGTAGAATTATGCCATTCGGCCCATCGATTCCACTCCGCCATTCAATCATGGCTGATTTCTGCCTTCTCCCCATAACCCTTGACACCCGTTCTAATCAAGAATCTATTTATCTCTGCTTTAAAAAATATCCACTGACTCGGCCTCCACAGCCCTCTGTAGCAATGAGTTCCACAGATTAACTACCCTCTGACTAAAGAAATACCTCCTCACCTCCATTCTAGAAGAGCGCCCTTTAATGCTGAGGCTATGACCTCTGGTCCTTCTGAGGCTATGACTCTCCCACCAGTGGAAACATCCTTTCCACATCCACTCTACTATGCCTTCCATTATTCTGTAAGTTTCACTGAGGTCCCCCCTCAACGTTCTAAACTCCAGCGAGTACAGGCCCAGTGCTGTCAAACGCTCATCATATACTAACCCACTCATGCCTGGAATCATTACACCCTTCCTCAGATCTGGGGCCCAAGTTTTCTCACATTACTCCAAATGCAGCCTGACCAGCGTCTTATTGAACCTCAGCATTTCATCTCTGTTTTTGTATTCCAGTCCTCTTGATATAAATGCTAGCATTGAATTTGGGTAACACAGGCAGCATCTCTGGAGAAAAAGAATGGGTGATGTTTCTGTATGGTTCTGAACAAAACTCTCAGAACATATCTCAAAACTCTGATGAAATTGTGCCAATACTAGCTTGTTTACATCTTCCAAGGGAAACTGCATAATGGAATGGACTGAGGTGTGGCTTTCTAAGACAATATGTCCCACAAGTGAAATGTAGTTGGGACCTTGTATAACAAGATTGCCCCATACACTCTAATGTCCCATACACTTATTAAAATGTAACTTATAATGGAGTAACAGCTAATGTAAGTACCAATGACTGTGAACCTACCAAATTCACATAAATACCTAATTTGTTCACAAATATCCTTTAGGAAGGGAAATCTGCTTTTCTTACTAATCTGGCCTCTATGTGCTTGTGGATGCACAATCTTCTGGAATGTTTTGAGGATGTAACAAGTGGAATCGATAAGGAAGAGCCAGTGGATGTAGTGTATCTTGATTTTCAAAAAGCCTTTGACAAAGTCCCACACAAGAGATTAGTGTGCAAAATTAGAGCACATGGTATTGGGGATGGGGTGTTGACATGGATAGAGAAATATCCCCTTCCCTCCCCTTCCCACCTCTCCTCCCCTTCCCACCTCTCCCTCAGCCCTCGGGCCCTGGCATTCCCTCTCTCTCTATCTCTCCCCCACCCAAGTCGCACTAGCTTCTCATTTTCACACTACAAACAGCTTACAATGGCCTGTTTCCTTTATCATTGATACTTTTTTGCATATCTTTCATTAATTGTTCTTTATCTCTCCACATCACCGTCTAATCTCTCGTTTCCCTGATTCCTAACCAGTCTGAGGAAGGGTCTCGACCCGAAACGTCGCTTATCTCCTTCACTCCTTAGATGCTGCTGCACCCGCTGAGTTTCTCCAGCCTTTTGTGTACCCTGGATAGAGAACTGGTTGGCAGACAGGAAACAAAGATTAGGAATTACCGAGTCCTTTTCAAAATGGCAGGCAGTGACTAGTGGGGTGCTGCAAAGCTCAGTGCTGGGACCCCAGTTATTCATAATATATTAATGATATAGGCAAGGGTATTAAATGTAATATCTCAAAGTTTATAGATGTCACAAAGCTGGGTGGCAGTGTGAGCTGCGATGAGGATCCTATGAGGCTGCAGGGTGACTTGGATAGGTTGGGTGAGTTTACCAGGTTAATTCCCAGGATGACGGGACTGACATATGATGAAAGAATGGGTCGACTGGGCTTGTATTCACTGGAATTTAGAATGATGAGAGGGGGTCTTATAGAAACATATAACATTCTTAAAAGAGTGGACAGGCTAGATGCGGGAAAAATGTTCCCGATGTACGATGTACAGAACCAGGGATCACAGTTTAAGAATAAGGGGTGAAGAAAAACTTTTTCACCTAGAGAGTTGTGAATCAGTGGAATTCCCTGCCACAGAAGGCAGTGGAGGCCAATTCATTGGATGTTTTCAAGAGAAAGGAATCAAGGCATATGGGGAAAAAGCAGGAACGGATTACTGATTTTGGATGATCAGCCATGATCATATTGAATTGTGGTGTTGGCTCAAAGGGTCGAATGGCCTGTTCCTGCGCCTATTTTCTATGTCTCTAAACTATCCAAGATAGTGCAGGAATGATTCAGGACGCACAAGAACTGCTGGGATTGACATCTGAAAGTCAAATAGATGAAACAAACTGAGCCTTGTATCAATGAACCAACGTTCTAGATTGTGTAGGAAGGAACTGCAGATGCTGGTTTTCACCAAAGATGGACACAAAATGCTGGAGCAACTCAGCGGAACAGGCAGCATCTCTGGAGAGAAGGAATGGGTGATGTTTCAGCAGAGTAAGGGACTGTTTAACTCATTATTTTTCAACCCCTTGAGTTTCAATCCACTTGACTCTCAATGAAAGCTGAGAAG
Organism: Raja brachyura; assembly: GCA_963514005.1. Next base: position 18,269,338 of record OY740782.1, read on the forward strand.
GTTCTAAGTAGTGTGGCACAGTGGCACAACTGGTGGAGCTGTTGCCTCATGCGCCAGAGACCTGGGTTTGATCCTGTCCTTGGTTGCTGTCTGTATAGACTTTACACATTCTACCTGTGACCACATAGGTTTCCTCAGGATGCTCTGGTTTCCACCCACATCCCAAAAACGTACAGGTTTCTAGGTTAATTGGCCTCTGTAAATTGCCCCTAGTGTGTAGGGTGTGGCAGAGAAAGTGGATAAGACTAGTATGAACGGGACGTAGTGGGTCGAGGGACCTGTTTGCATGCTGTATCTCGAAACTAAACTAAACTAAACCAAACTAAACATCAATGCATGGATCGTGCATGTGGGATAGGGAATGAATGATAAAGAAGAGCTGACAGAGGAATGGAACTTTAATATCACGATAAGGAAAGAGATCAGACAAAAGTGGAGAACATCAGAACGGAACAATACGCTTGAGGTAATGAGAAGCAGAGAGGAAAAGGCAGATCGAGTGGTCGAGTACCTAATGGCTAAAATCAAAGGCAATATGCAAACACTATGGTAAGAAAGCACAGCTACAAGACGACACAGATATAATTTCAGAACTCTGTAAGAAATGACAAGACCAAGTCCAACATAAGCGGGCGGTCACGGTGGTGCAGCGGTAGAGTTGCTGCCTTACAGCAAATGCAGCACCGGAGACCCGGGTTCGATCCTGACTATGGGTGCTGTCTGTACGGAGTCTGTACGTTCTCCCCGTGATCTGCGTGGGTTTTCACCAAGATCTTCGGTTTCCTCCCACACTCCAAAGACGTACGGGTGTATAGGTTAATTGACTTGGTATAAATGTAAAAATTGTAAAACCCTAGTGGGTGCTAATATGCGGGGATCGCTGGTCAGCGCGGACCCGGTGGGCTGAAGGGTCTGGTTCCGTGCTGTATCTCCAAACTAAACTAAACTAAAATAATATCCAATGCATATAGTAACCAGTACACTTCCATTAGTTTGTGGCTTATGCTTCATCTGGGCAGAGACCCAAGGTTGTGCTATATTTTCTGATGAGATAGAATGGTTTCAGCCCGATATCCTGAAAGCTCATCAGTCGGTGGGACGGGAACCCGCCCAAAGGCTCGTCAGTCAACGTAATCGTAGGGAGGATGTCGGACATGAGGAGAACGGGCTGGTAGGAGGGTGATCGGGGTAATGCCTTCAGCGCCTTTAAGGTTGGCAGCAGGAGGCTCCCCCAGGACACAAAGATGGCCAGGCAAGGAGAAGAGTGGGACTTTGGTTCATGGGAACTACTCCAGTATATTGAGCGCACAGGCTGACCGGGCTTTCAATATTGTCGCCAAAAATGGCGCCCACTGCATGTGTAATATATGCTAAAGGAATTTCACTGTTGCAGTTGTAGACATGACAAAAAAGCACCATTAAATCATTCCCACTCTACGAATTACAACAAACTGGATTACATTTTCCAAACTGCAGCAAAGGCCCCTGATAAAAGCAACATTGGTCAATAAAAGTCTGCGAATGGAAGGTATTTTGCTCAGTGCATTAACTCAATCCTGGTCATTTGTAGCAGCCCACATTCAAGGGAAGGTTGACAGCATCATCACCTGATCTTTTCTCTCCTGATGAAAAGCAATGTTGGGGTGTCACACAGAGGCGAGCAAAGCTCTTGCATCTCGTACAAGTTCCTCACGTTGTATCTGTCAAATAAATTGTTGAATGCAAATTGGCTACTTTGTTTCCTACATTCCAAGCAGGACTAAACTTTAGAAAGTATTGCGGTGGCCATAAAGAACTTTGGAACGAACCGGTGTTCTGAAAGTCAGTGTATAAAATAATGATTTTATATTCTGTAATTCTGTGCCCAATAACATTAGCTGCATGGATACATGAAAGCTCTTATGCAATAACGCACTGAAAGCATTTAAATCTTATGAGGTTTAATGATTAAATCACATCAGACTCATACCACTAATTAAATTAAGTATCTGTTACTCATTTGGAAAAGCTGGAAGAAAGATTAATTTGAAACCAAAAATACCACAGGTGCTGGAAGTCTAAAATAGCAACGGAAAATGTTGGGAATAATCGGCAAGTCTATGGGCATCAAGGAGAAGAAAAAATGATTTAATATTCCAGGTTCGTGACTTTCACTGGACTCTGATGTAAGGTAATTAATCTGAGGTGTTAATTATGTTTCTCTGGCCACGGACATTGCCCCAACTGTTAAGTATTTCCAGAATGTTCCTTCTTTAGAACAGTAAAAACATTGTTAGAGAATATCACTAGCTGAAAAACTGAATGAGCAACAAATTTGGCACTCTGAAGTGTGAATTTGGTTCTGGGATCTGTGTTCCGCCAAAGAAACTGCTGGAGAATATAGAGCCACAGAAGACGCCCCCTTGTAATGAGTGGACAAAGCAAAACAATTACAAGGATGAATTCCTTAAAGCCCTGGCCCACGGTACGAGTTCATACCAAGAGCTCTCCCGCGTTTGACCTGATTCGAACTCGGAGATTTACAGTAATGGCCACTCGTCGGTACTGGGGGCTCTCGTGGACATTTTTCAACATGTTGAAAAGTCTTCAAGAGTCTTCCCGTGCTTACCTGCCATTAGCAAGTCTTCCCAAGTACCTGCCTTTAGCGTTACGAGCCGCTAAGAGACTTCCCCGAGCTCCGACGTACCCACTACGTTCATTCTCCGTGCTTACCACGAGTTTGATTTTTTTAAAACTCGGGAGAGCTCTTGGCATGAACTTGCACTGTGGGACAGGGATATTACGCCTCCAGGTAAACTCGGATGGCAGTCAGCTACCTTTTTAATCTGTTGCAGTACGTCTGGTTATGGTACTGTTGGGAAACAGTTCTTAGATTTAGAACCAGCACCAATGAAGGAACATGAGATACTTCCAAGACTAGATGGTTTGCAAGTTGCAGAATGCTTGCAGAATATTCTCTTTCCATCAACCTATTTCCCTTGTCTTCTGGATGGCAAAGATAATGGTTAAGAAGATTATGGTAATGCAGCCTATACAAGTAACTAGGGAGCAATTTGTAGATGGTACACTCTTTAATGATCGTAGAATGAATGAATACACCAGCTGGTGGATGAGTTGCCAATCTAGCAGCCTGCTTTGTTCAGGATGGTGTCATAGAGTCACAGAGCTATACAGCATGTAACCAGGCCCTTCAGCCCATCTTACCCACACCTACCAACATGTCCCATCTACACTAGTCCCACCTGCCTGCACTTGGCCCATATTCCTCTAATCATATCCTATCCATATACCTGACTAAATGCTTCTTAAAAGTTTTGATAGTACCCACTTCAACTACCTCCTCCGGCAGCTTATTCCATACAACCACCACCCTTTGTGCAAAAAACATTACCGCTCAGGATAAATCTTTCACCCCTCCTCACTTTAAACCTATGTTCTCTGGTTCTCGATCCCCCCCACTCTGGTCAAGAGACTCTGTGCTTCTACCAAATCAATTGCTCTCATGATTTTGTACACCTCTATAAGATCACCTCGATAAGATCCTCCTGTCCTCCAAGGAACAAAGTTCTGCCTATAAGCTCAGCCCCTCGATTCCTGGCAACATCCTCATAAATCATCTCTGCACCTTCTTGATTGAAGCTGCATTCATCCAGGCAAGTGGAAGAGTATTCCATTGCACTCCCCACCTCTGCTTTGTGGATGGAAGAACATCTTTGGCATATAATGGGCTAAGTTACTTATATTCAACCTTTAACCAATGTTACAGCTTAGTTTAGTTTAGAGATACAGCATGGAAACCGGCTCTTTGGTCCACCGAGTCCATGCCCACCGAGCCCATGCCCACCGAGTCCATGCCCACCGAGCCCATGCCTACCGAGTCCATGCCCACCGAGTCCATGCCCACCGAGTCCATGCCGAAAAGCGATCACCCATAGAGAGAGTACAGAGGAGATTTACTAGAATGTTGCCTGAGTTCCATCAACTAAGTTACAGAGAAAGGTTGAACAAGTTAGGTCTTTGTTCTTTGGAGCGCAGAAGGTTAAGGGGGGACTTGATTGAGGTCTTTAAAATGATGAAAGGGATAGACAGAGTTGACGTGGATAAGCTTTTCCCATTGAGGGTAGGGACGATTCAAACAAGAGGGCATGCATGAGATTTAAGGGACAGAAGCTTAGGGGTAGCATGAGGGGGAACTTCTTTACTCAGAGAGTGGTGGCTGTGTGGAATGATCTTCCAGCAGAAGTGGTGGAGGCAGGATCGATTGTAACATTTAAAAGTAAAGTGGATAGGTATATGGACGGGAAGGGAATGGAGGGGTATGGTCTGAGTGCAGGTAGATGGGACTAGGGGAAAATAAATGGTCGGCACGGACTGGAAGGGCCGAGAAGGCCTGTTTCCGTGCTGTAATTGTTATATGGTTATATGGTTATGTACTAGTTCTATCTAACACACCAAATTTACAGAAGTCAACGAACCTACAAACCTGCACGTCTGTGGGATATGGGAGGAAACCAGAGCATCCGGAGAAAACCCACATGGTCAGAGGGAGAACGTGCAAACTCCGTACAGACTGCACCCGTAGTCAGGAACATACCCAGGTCTCTGACACTGTAAGGCAGCAACTCTACTGCTGCGCCACTGTGGCTCCCAACGATAGTATTTATACAGTTAGTCAAGTTGAGTTCCTGATCAATGGCAACCCACAGCATATTGAAGCTGAGAGACACAGTCATGGCGTTCAAATTGAATATAAAGGTAATAGGTGGCCAACACCTGCCACATGTGTAGCAGAGAAAGTTGTGGGGGCCAAGTCAGTGGATATTTTTAAGGCATCGTTAGATAGATTCTTGATTAGTACGGGTGTCAGAGTTTATGGGGAGAAGGCAGGAGAATGGGGTTAGGAGGGAGTGATAGATCAGTCATGATTGAATGGCGGAGTAGATTTGATGGCCCAAATGGCCTAATTCTGCTCCTATCACTTATGTCCTTATGTCCTTATGTTATTTGCCACTTAGCAGCTCATGCCAGTTGCATTTAATTCCTTTTTCAACTTTCACACCTGTTCTGTTACTTTGCTCTTTCATCCCTGGCACCTTCCATTCATTGATGTGCCACCTTTATCCCAATAAAATATCTTTAGTTGCTTAAAACTAGCTAAAGTGGGATGGGGCGAAAAGACCGGCAGAGGAGGCACAAGAGACAGCAGACGCTGAGATCACAAATTAAAAGCAAACTGCTGGAGGACTTCAGCCGGTCAGACAGCAACAGGGGAGGCGACGTTTTGGCTTAGGAATCGTTTTCAGTCTCAGTCGACGTTTCAGATCAGGACCCTTCTTCAGACACGAGGACCCAGTTTATGGGCATGTGTTTAGCTGTACGCAATGAGGTCTACAGTTTTCCTGACGATGCTTGCATTTGTTGGGAACACAAGCCAGTGCATAAAGAAACATAGAAACATAGAAAAATAGGTGAAGGAGTAGGCCATTTGGTCCTTCGAGCCGCACCGCCACTCAATATGATCATGGCTGACCGTCTAAAATCAGTACCCCATTCCTTCTTTCTCCCCATATCCCTTGATTCCATTGGCCCTAAGAGCACCACCTGACTCTCTCTTGAAAATATCCAGTGAATTGGCCTCCACTGCCTTCTGTGGCAGAGAATTCCACAGATTCACAACTTTCTGGGTGAAAACGTTTTTCCTCATCTCAGTCCTAAATGACCCACCCCTTATTCTTAAACTGTGACCCCTGGTTCTGGACTCCCCCAAAATGGGGAATATTGTTCTTGCATATAGCCTGTCCAATCTTATAAGAAAGGAGCTATGTTTCTAGACACGGATGACAACGCAGCCATTATTACACTTGCTATTCTCTTCAAAGCGACAAAATTTGGACGTGCCCTTTGTCAGATGTACTGGCCCCTCATTCTCTCATCAGTATTCTGCCAAGAAACACTCCCACCAGGCCCAGAGTCTCAGAAAAAATGTACCCTATTATTACACAAAATAAACCAAAGCCTGAAGATATAAAAAAGATTCTGCGGGGTGCCTTGCCATCACAATGCACCAGATGCATCATGTTCTGACACTGATATACTGCTTTACACACCCTGTGCTATAAATCTAGGTGCAAAGTTGCTGTTCCATCAGGGAGCAAGTACTAAGCTGTAATTATTAACTGCATGCTGCTTTTACTCAGCAAGCAACAGCTTCATGTTGTATTTACTCAAACTGACTTTTTTATGGGAAAATTACTTGCAGCAGGAAGCTGTTTTTCTTTCCAATTTACTTCTATGCTTTGCACAAAGCCATTTCATTACAAGTATTAATGATCCCACACACTGTTAAAAGTTTTTTTCTGCCAGTGCTGGAAATATTTGGATGGTTTTCCTGCAAGTAATGCTTTGTTGAGAAATCGCAATGCAAAGGGCCCTGTGATGAACTTCTCACAGTATCAGTGTGGAGACCTGTGAAGTTATCCATTTGAGCTTAAGAAAGGACAGATAATTTTTTTCAGTGATGAGGAATGGAACAATCAGAGGAAACTTGACGTCCTTGCACAAGAATCGTTGAAGGATTGCAGCAAACAATCAAAGGCAAGTCTAGTGTCTTGGTCACAAGAGGACTTGAGTAGAAAAGTGAAGGCGGCACTGTGGTGCAGCTGGTGGAGCCGCCGCCTCACAGTGCCAGAGACCCAGGATCAATTCTAACCTTGGATGCTGTCTGTGCGGAGTTTACATGTTCTCCCTGTGACCATGTGGGTTTCTTCCGGGTGCTCCAGTTTCCTCCCACATCCCGAAGACGTGCAGGTTTGTAGGTTAATTGGCTCTGGAAAAATTGCAAATTGTCCCTAGTGTGTGGGGTAGTGCTAGTGGCCTCTAAATTGCCCCTAATGTGTAGGAACAATTTAATGGGATGATGTGGGGCTAGTGTGAACGGGTGATCTATAGTCAGCGGTCCGTAGGACCTGTTTCCATGCTGTGCCTCTAAACTAAACTAAATTAAACTAAATGCGTTATCATAATTGAATGGGTACCTGGAGCAACCACATCTGGTATATTACCAACAGGTCTTCTCTCCATGAGTTTTAGATCAATGATATACCATGATAAAAAGAGATTGAGTACACTGCGACTATATATTTTTTTGAAGAATGAACATGATCAATTTAGTTTAGTTTAGTTTTGAGATACAGCCCGGAAGCAGGCCCTTCGGCCCACCAAGTCTGTGCCGGCCTGCGATTCCCGCAAACTAGGGACCATTTACAATTTTACGAATAAGCCAAATTCGCCTACAAACCTGCACATCGTTGGAGTGTGGGAGGAAGCAGGAGCACCCAGAGAAAGCCTATGCAGGTCGCAGGGAAAACGTACAAACTCCATACAGACAGCACCCTTAGTCGGGATCGAATCAGGGTCTCTGGTGCTGTAGGGCAGCCACTCTGCCGCTGCACCACTGTGCTGTTCAAGAACATTGAAACATGCAAAGTTCTTTAGTCACTTGGTGGGATAGAGAAATTGTGTTTCCTTTGGCTATAGTGTTAGCATCCTGGAAGCATTCCGGATGGAGAAAGAGGAGATTCCTTCACCAGTTGGTTAGTGAGTTTTTGGATTCACCTGAAAGACACTTAGGCTTGCTCACTGAGCCTATTGAAGGAACGTTGATTACATTTTTAGATTTAGTTTAGAGATACAGAGTGAGAACAGGCCCTTCGGCCCACCGGATCTACGCTGACAAACAATTCCCACATATTAACACAATCCTTAACACACTGGGGACATTTTTTACATACACAAGCCTACATACCTACATACCTGTATGTCTTTGGAGTGTGGGAGGAAACCGAAGGTCTCGGGGAGAACGTAAAACTCCGTACAGAGAGCATCCGCAGTCAGGATCGAACCCGGGTCTCTGGCGCTGTCAGCTCTGTAAGGCAGCAATTTTACCCCTCCGCCACCGTGCCACCCACGCAGATAATGAGGAAACCAATAGATCTTTAGATACAAAGAAAGTTAAGTACTACGATGTGAGTATGGAGTGATGATATGATAGAGCCATAGAGTCATATGATGTAGAAACAGGCTCTTCCGCCCAACTTGCCCACATCGACCTACACGCTCCATCTACATTAATCCCACCTGCATGCATTTGGTCCATATCCCTCAAATCCCTTTGTCCTATCCATGTTACTGTCTACGTAAAAGATTAGGCAGAATTTTAATAAATGGTGGAGCTGGCACGTATGGGTGAATGGCCGATATATGCTGCTATCCCTTATGGTCTTTTGCTCCAACTTCTAACTCATGGTCTAGTCTGGTGATCAATTTTGCAGGTAGGAAACTGAGCCTTCCAGAAGTCACTAGATAGAGGCGATGAGGAGGGGATGTTCCCAGTAGTGGGAGGGTCTAGGACAGAAAATAAAAGGACTTGCTTTAGAAAGGAGATGAGGAGGAATGATATTCAACCAGCATTCACTATGCATTTACATAGAGGCTTGCTTCAAATAGAATATTATGCACATTTCAATAAGGAGTTTGCATCGGATTCAAGGGGAGCTGGCTAACTTTATACCATTCCTTCTCTCCAGAGATGCTGCCTGGCCCGCTGAGTTACTCCAGCATCTTGTGTCTACCTAACTGTATACAGAATTGGTTCCATGGAAGGAGGCAGAGGGTGGTGGCGTAAGGGTGTTTTTCGGACTGGAGGCCTGTGACTGGTGGAGTGCTTCAGGGATTGGTGCTGGGCCTATTGCTGTTTGTCATCTATATCAACGATTTGGACAAAGCATGATTAGTAAGTTTACAGATAAACACTACAGTAGGTGGGATCATAAACAGCGAAGATGGTTATCAAAAATTACTGCAGGGTCTTGATCAAGTCTGGCAAGAGGGCCGACGAATGGCAAATAGAGCTTAATACCTATAAGTGCAAGGTGTTGGATTTTGGGAAGTCAAATCAGGGCAGAACCTTCACAGTGAATGGTAAGGCCCTGGGGAGTGCTGTAGATCAGAGGGATCAAGGAGCATAGGTACAAAGATCATAGACCTTAGAACAAAGTAGCATCATAGTTAAATAGGTGGTAAAGAAGGCTCTTGGTATTTTGGCCTTCAAGAATCAAGGAATTGCATATAAATTTCATAGGACATTATGTTGTAGTGGTACAATAGACAATAGACAATAGGTGCAGGAGTAGGCCATTTGGCCCTTCGAGCCAGCACCGCCATTCAATGTGATCATGGCTAATCATCCCCAATCAGTACCCCGTTCATGCCTTCTCCCCATATCCCCTGACTCTGCTATTTTAAGAGCCCTATCTAGCTCTCTTTTGAAAGCATCCAGAGAACCTGCCTCCACAACCCTCTGTGGCAGAGAATTCCACCGACTGACCACTCCCTGTGAGAAAAAGTGTTTCCTCATCTTTGTTCTAAATGGCTTACTCCTTATTCTTAAACTGTGGCCCCTGGTTCGGGACTCCCCCAACATCGGGAACATGTTTCCTGCCTCTAGTGTGTCCAAGCTCTTAACAATCTTATATGTTTCAATGAGATCCCCTTTCATCCTTCTAAACTCCAGAGTGTACAAGCCCAGCTGTTCCATTCTCTCAGCATATGACAGTCCCGCTATCCCGGGAATTAACCTTGTAAACCTACGCTGCACTCCCTCAATAGCATGAATGTCCTTCCTCAACAGTCTGAGCTGCTGGTGCGGCCAGACTCAGAATATTATGTTCATTTTTGGTCACCCAGCAATGAAAATGATGACATTAAGCTGGAAAGAGTGCAGAGAAGATTTTCAAGAATGTTGCCAGAACCTGAGGGCCTGGGCTACAGGGAAAAATTAGGTAGACTAGGACTTCATTCCTTGAAGGACAGGAGGCTGGGGGATAAACGTAGAAGTGTAGCAAATCATTAGGGGAACAGATAGGTTGAATATACAGTCTTTTACCCACGGTATGGGGAATCAAAAACAGATGTTTCAGGTGATGGGTCATGATTTAATGGGAACCTTTTCACACAGAGGCTGATGGTATATGGAATGAGCTGCCAGAGGAGGTAGTTGAGGTGTTTAAAATACACTGGGACAGGTACATGCATAGGAAAGCTTTTGAGGGATTTGGGCAGATGCGGACAAATGATCAGGATGGACACGTTGGGCCGAAGTGCCTGCTTCTGTGCCGTATGACTCTATGACATTCATAAAATTATCTGGTACATTCAAGATCAGTGGAAAAGTGGAAAACACTCTATTTAACACAACCATTATCTGAAGAGTTGCGGCCTGCATTGGGATAATTAAAATGGATAAAGATCATCAATCTCTGGAAAGTTCAATCAAAAATAGTTCCAATCAGCAGATGAGCCCAATAACATATGAACCCAGGAAGAAGGGTCTTGACCCAGAAAGTTACCTATTTCTTTTGTCCAGAGATGCTGCCTGACCCGCTGATCTACTCCAGTATTTTGTGGCAAACTTCGGTGGCGACCAGCATCTGCAATTCCTTCCTATGCTTACAAATCCTAGTCGAATATCAGTGAAGACAGATGGGAAAAATATCTTTTATATGTACATAATTATTCGATTAACATTAGACATATTCTAATCCAATTTAAAATACTACATAGACTATATTACTCAAAAACTAAACTGAACAATATTTTCCCAAATGTATTTCCCATCTGCGACAAATGTTTACCTCAAGAAGCAACTATAACACACTAATTCGCCTCTTGCATAAAACTTCATAAATTTTGCAAAATAAATCTTTGAAATCTTCTCAAAATTATTAAAAACAAAACTGGACCCCAATACAGAATTGATTATTTTTGGAACAACTGGTGCCTGCTCTTAGCTATCAATATTTCAAAGACGTTTCCTTGATTATGGGCTGATAATGGCAAAAAAACGTAAACTTAAATTTTGGAAAAATGCATCCACCCCAACGCTTAAAATGTGAATTACATGCATGGCTGAGACACTACATCTTGAAGATATGAGACTTGTCTTAGCAGGAAAATCAGAGCAATTTTTAAAGATACGGTCTCCTTTCATTGATTCACTACAAGTATAGTATGGTGCAACACAACTCTGGAATTAAACCGACTCACTAACAGGGTGATGGGGGTGGTGAGAAATGCAGCAGGTATATCAACACGTAATGGTCCCTTTTTTATTTTTCTTCATTATTTTTCTTTTACAAGCTTTCACTCATTCACTCCTGGACTGCACTATCTGGTCATCTAGGGGTTCACACATCACTATTTCTTTCACTTTCTCTTTTTCTCGCTCTTTCTCGCTTGTTCTACTTCTTTCTTGTTAAATTAAAAATAGAAGACGTACATTAAATGTATTTTGTCATATGCCGTGGTTTATACTACTGTACATTGCTTCTTATAAAAATACAAATTAAAAAAAAAAGAATATCAGTTAGTGAACGACATACATACAAATGACCCGATGAACGTTAGTCTATGATCTTATGACTGGGGCATGTATAATGGGCCATGTGGTCTACTCCTCTTCCTGCTTTGTGTTAGAAAACTTCAAGCCCATTGATATATAGTTTTTGTCCATCTTTAGTGACACAGCATGAAAACACATCCTTGGGACCACCGAATCCATGCTGACCACTAATCAACCTTTTGCGACCTTTTCACCTTGTTGTAAATGGAGCTAAAATATGGGGACTCGCGCAAGAGTGATATTGCAAAAAGTCTTTCACTGCCCAGTGCACACATTATCATAAAGCACCATTCAACCAGTGAACCATTGAAGCCATTCACATTAGTTCTATCTTATCTCACTTTCTCATTGACTCCCTATACACTCGGGGCAATTTTACAGAGGCCAATGAAACCTCAATCCTACATGTCTTGGGGTGTGGGAGGAAACCGGAACAGCCGGAGGAAACCAACACGGTCGTGGGGAGACCATGCAAACTCTGCACAGACAACACCCTATATCAGGATTGAACCCGGGCCTCTGGCACTGTGAGACAGCAAAAATCATAAAGATATATTTATGTGACAAACGTAGTTCATGGGTTGTAATGAAGTGAATATTATGTTTTATTTTCAGGCTTCAAATAAAACTGCTATGGAATAAAAAATAAATAAAACTGATTTATTTCCTCTTTGTTTGTGAAAGAATAGACTTTCTGTCTGCTCAAGCAATGGTTTAGTTGCTTACCAGAATTCCGGTAAGCATTAAATTAATGTAATGATTTCTCCTCCCTACCGTTTTGCAACTTTTAAAAATATTCAATTTTCTTTCTGGATCTGGCCTTTGTTGTTTAATGTTATATTGTTATGGTTAAAACTGTGTTGTGACATGCTAATTAAGTACATGACAGATGGGACTAGCCCAGAATGGCAGCATGATCAGCACTTACAGTGGGCCGAAGGGCCTGTTTTCATGCTGCATGGCTCTACCACTCCATGACACCAATTGAATGGCAAAAGAGCCTTGAAGGGCTTCACATCTGACTATACTTTCTATCGTCAGTGATCTGAAACGTTAGCTTTGTTCGACACATCATGGACACTGCCTGAACTGGGGTGAGAGTGTGATTAGTTGAGCTGCCGACTCACAGCACCACCATCGGAGGTTCAAGACCCACATCTGGTACTGTCTGTGTGGAGTCCGCATGCTCTATTTGTGCCAGTGTGGGTTTGCTCAGGGTCATGCTATTTGCTCCCACACTGCAAAGGCACGTGTGTTGGTGAGTTAATCGGGCACTGTAAACTGTCAATAATACGTGGGTGGGTGGTAGAATCTGGGGGATAGGCTTGTGGAGAAAATAAAATAGAATTAGTGTAGGGGGCAAGTTGGCATGGAGAGCTGAAGGGCCTGGTTCAATTCTGTATTATGATATTTCCAAGATTTTCTCTTTTTACTATAGATGGACCTGTTGTGAGACCCGTTGGGTCCCTGTCAGGGAGGCTTGGTCCCCCAACGCAATATTCCACCATTCACCCATAGCCCCCAACAGCACAAGCACAGCTCATTTCCCCTAATCCCTAGCACTCTCTCCCCCTCTTCTTTACCCTCCCTCTTCTTTCCCCTCTCCTCCTCCCCTCCCCAATCCCTCCCTCACCCCTCTCTCCCTCTCCTTTCCCCTACTCTGTCATTCTCTCCCTTCCTCCCTCCCCCTCCTATCCCTCTATCCCTCACTCCCCCACTCCTCATCTCCCCATATCCCCCATCATCCCTCCTCACCTCCCCCACTGCCCTCCTCTCCCTCTGTTCCCCACTCCCTACCTCTCCTATTCCCCCTTCCTCTACTCCCCCCACCTCTCCCTCTATCCCCCTCCTCCCCCACTCTACCCCCTCACCTCTTCTCTCCTCACCTCCCCCTCTCCTCCTATCCTCAGTCCCTCCCTCCATAACTCCTTTCCCCTCCCTACTCCGCTCCTCTCCCTCTATCCCCTCTCCCCTCCCCCCCTCGCCCTCCCCAGGATCTCGAAGTTGCCGTTCATCTCCCTTCTTGCGTGCCCCATAGGAGCATCAACCGTCGGCACGATCCTCTGCTTGGCCCGGAAGCACCGCCAGCGTGTGGGCGGGGGGGGGGGGGGGACTCACAGCGGGCGCTGGACGCTCTCCTTCGCCAGGATCAGATTCTCCGCTTTGCATTTGGCGACATCGCCGGGCTGCTTCCAGTCCGTCTGAAAAGTATGTCCGGTTGGAGATCTCCGCCGGCCAACCTCAGCTCCAGTAAAGACGCGATGGCGCAAGAAGGGACGGACCGTCCCGCGGAGTGAGAGGAAAGAGACCAATCCGTGCGGTGCTGACTGGCAGGAGAGGAGATCAATCTGCGCACATGCTGTTTTTGTAAGATTTTTAAACATTGTTAACTTTTACAATAGACCACCAATCGGAACGGAACTTGGTGCACTCGCAGCACAGGAGAACGATGAGTGAGCTGGCGAAACATCGTAGCGCTATTGTATACCGTTTTTGCACAAATAGAAAAAAGGTGCAAATCATGTGTAAATCATTACTGTCCATCTGCCGTTTGAAGTTTTGGACAAGATATTTTTGGAGCTTTTCCTAGTTTCCCTTTTTTATTTGGGCGGCACGGCAGCGCAGTGGGTGAGTCGCTGGCTCACAGCACCAGACACGCAGGTTCGATCCTGACTACGGGTGCTGTCTGCACTTAGTTTGTATATTCTCCCCATGACAGCGTGGGTTTTCTCCGGGTGCTCCAGTTTCCTCCCACACTCCAAGGACGTACATGTTTGCAGGTTGATTGGCTTTGGTAAAAATTGTAAAATGTCCCTCGTGTGTCGGAATAGTGTTAGTTTACAGGGTGATCGCTGTTCGGTGTGGACGCGGTGTGCCGGGGAGCCTGTTTTCACGCCGTGTCTCAAAAGGCTCTGAAGTCTAAAGTCTAAAAGTCGCCATGGTTCTGTTAAAGCAGCACGCAGGAAAGGAATCAAAAAACCTTGTGTTCCTCTGACAATGTCAGCAACAGTAATTCCAACTTGTATGTGTCATCTTTATGTCTATATTGTTTTGAGGCTTCATAATAATGTGCCATCAAATGATAAAGGAATTTCTACTAGATTTATCATTGTTGCTTATTACCGCAGACAACTTTACATTCAGACAAGCAGTTCTCTGTCACTTGCAACATCCTTCTCACCAGGCGCTCTCCCCCAGTCTGTACCAACCAGTTGGTCTTGACTGACGTGTGCAATGAAGCTTGCAGGTATTAAGGGACTGTCTCTAAAGTATCACGTTCAAACTGCGTATGGCATGCACAGCCTGCGTAGGACAACGTGTTTTATTTGATTGTGCATGCCGGATTGATTGCATTCGTCGAAACAGGGTGGGCCACGTGAAGGTTGCAATCTTCCACCCCATTCAACCTGTTGAGATTTTGCTAAAACCAACCCGTGATTCGTGGGCAAATGGTGCCAGCTCAGTCAAGGAACCACAGAGGGGGTCATCAAATCCAATATTCAGACCAACATGAATTTACAGGCAGACACAAAATTCTGGAGCAACTCAGCGGGACAGGCAGCATCTATGAAGAGAAGGAATGAGTGATGTTTTGGTCAAGTCCCTTCTTCCCAAAACGTCACCCATTCCTTCTCTCCAGAGATGCTGCCTGTCCCGCTTAGTTACTCCAGCATTTTGTATCTATCTTCAGTTTAAACCAGCGTCTGCAGTTCCTTCCAACATGTGAAATTACAGGTAGTATATTTACAGGTTCACAAGTCATAATTTTTCAATGGTTAATTTTATTTGTTTAAGAATTACAGATATCAGTCCAGGAATTTCTCAGTGTGTGCACAGCATCGAGTGGGGCGTATTGAATCTTGAAATCTCTGCTCACGACCCTGGAAGAAGCCAAGACTGTTTGGATCACTGCCTGGTATGTCAATTCCAAGGCACTAGTTTAGTTTAGACAGCACCCATAGTCAGGATCGGACGAGAGGCTAGATCCAATACGAGACCGCTGCAGAGAGTGGTGAACTCTGCCCAGACCACCCTCCAAAGCATCTTTGATGAGACAATGCCTCAAGAAATTCCCATCTATCATCAAGCATCCTCTTTAGCCGGGCTGGAGTTACAAAAAATTGAAGACCCACACCACCAGGTTCAAGAATAGCCACGTTCTTACAACCAGCAGGTTCTTGAACAGACTTGAACTAGCAATGTTACCAAATTTTGAGATTTTAAAAATCAAGTCTGCAATTTATCCCATCAGATAAAGCATAAAAAGAAGTTTAATTTGACACCTAATTTACTTTCATATCTTCAGTATTAAGAAAGTTATGGCCATTTTCATACTCGGAAATTAGCATCTTGCTCCCCATTGCCTTTCAATTGACTTAACTCAAAAGCTGTGATCTGGAAAAGTTAAAAGCCCATAACTTTCTTAAAAATTAAAAGAACTCAATGAAATTTTCTGTTATTATAGATTGAAGCATTCTGAAACAAATATTAAATAATCTTACTTTGATTACCTGAAATTAAAGCATATAATTAGTTAGTTATCTAATTGTAGCTAATTACAAAATTCAATGAGTAGATCTAAACATCTATCCATTTCTTAAGAAAAGATAAACTTTTTTTAAATTGCCTAAGTGTCCAAATAACATTCACACAATAATCCACAATATAACATAATTTTTAAATCTCATTTTCATGAATTTCTGGGCCAAATGGAAGGAATTTAGTGTTTGATTCCTGTAAATTAATGGCCATTTAAATCAACTAGCGAGTGGGTTTTAGTAGAATGCGGTGGATTGGAACGTTGCGGTTAGCGGTGAAGTCGGGGGGAAAAATACTGTTTGTTCATACATTTTTTTTAAATATTATTAAAGCCTCCCGAAAAACCAACTTTTAATATAAAAATAAACTATTTACCTTTTTTTTCTCCCCTACGGAAAATCCTTCCGGTTGTCGGCGCTCACGGCTTTTGAAGGTGATTTTTAAATTACTCTAGTTAACAAATAATTTAGAGTAATTTAAAAATACCTTAATTGATGAAATGTCGGAGCGATTTTTCTTCCGCAACGAAATCGCCCGACATTCATCGATTATCCCAGTCTGTCGAAAAACGGCACTTTAAGCCCGCCCCCCTCTGAAAGGCGCCAAAGTCGCGCACACGGGGAGCGGCAGAACTGCAGCGCTGCTCAAGGTAAGTTTTGCAACATACCTACTTGAACAACCCTGATCCTATCGTTTCAATGGAACACAACAGGTCATCTCTTGTATTACCATGGACTCGTTTTCAAATTGTGTTTTTGCACTAACGTCTTGCTCCCGTGTGGTCTTTTCCTTAATTTATGTATAATTTCTTGATGCGTTCCTGAAGTGCTGTGTGGCAGAGGCCTTCTTGAAGTGCCAAGGTCAAAGGCTTGTCAGACAGCGGTGCCCCCCCAAAGGCTCGTTGGAAGGGGGTGCCAGTCCGAAGGCTCGTTGGTCGGCGTTATCGTGAGGGAACTGCTGGAGAAGTCAGACGCAAGGAATGAGCTGGTAGGAGGGTGAACCGGGATAATGCCTCCAGCACCTTCAAGGTCGGCTGCAGGAGGCTCCCCTGGCTGGGGGAGAGGAGGGATGTCGGTTTGTGGGCTGGTCCAGTCGAAGGTGACAGAGAGATGCCCTGAAGCTGCCTGGGGCTCACCTGGATTGGGAACTGCTCCAGAAGAGCAAGCATGTGGGCTCACTTTGGACTTTGGAAACGACACTAAAATATGGCAGCGTGGGTAAATATGCAAAAGGAATTTCACTGAACAGTTGCATACGTGACAGATAAAGCAACATTGAACCAATGAACCACTTATGCTTTTGTGTGTTATGTGTGCTTATGTGCCTGTGATGCTTCTGCAAGCAAGATTTTGATTGTAGCTGTACCTCACCATACTTGTGCCTATGACACATTTGGACGGCACAGTGACGCAGAGGTAGAGTTGCTGCCTTACAGCGCCAGAGACCCGGGTTCGAACCTGACTACGGGTATTGGCTGTATGGAGTTTGTACGTTCTCCCCGTGACCTGCGTGGGTTTTCTCCAGGAGCTCCGGTTTCCCCCCACACTCCAATGACGTACAGGTTAGTATGCTAATTTGCTCGGTAAACATTGTAAATTGTCCCTAGTGCGTGAAGGGTGGTGTTAATGCCTGGGGGTCTCTGGTCGGCACAGACTCGGTGGGCCAACAGGCCTGTTTCCGCGCTGTATCTCTAAACTGAACTAAACTAAATGACCATAAATTTAACTTGGTCGTGAGCTTGGACTTTTCAACATTATCAAAAGTGGACACTCCGAAATCTGCACCGAAAGCAAAGTCAGTCCTTATTACTGACTTGCACCACTCATACTCTGAGCAACTTACAGTATTTCACAGTCACAACAAAAGCCATCCAATTCCCCACTGCCTGGAGCCTGTGGTTGGAATCCATCTGATCCTCAGTTTGGTAAGCAACATCTACGTCAGTCAACTGCTCACCTTCCTTCAAGTACTTATATAACAACCCAGTGGGTAAAAGGCATTCAGACAGGCACCTGGATAGAAAAGGAGTATGGTTCAGTTTAGTTTATTGTCAACGTGCACCGAGGTACAGTGAGAAAGCTTTTTGTAGTGAGGCATGGTCCTAATGTGAACAAATATGATTAGCGTACATCGGAATCAGAGTCAATGATTCAATGATTCAATGCTACTTTATTGCCACATGCACCTAGCTGCAGTGGAATTCATTGTTTTTGCATGCAATGCACAAAGTGCACAGAAGAGTCGCCACACTTCTGGTGCCGACAAAGTTACAAAAGTACTCATTCGAGTCAAGTTGTTCCCTCTTCGTTCTCGGTGCCCCCCTCCCCACCACCAGGTCCCTCTTTGTCCTTGGCGACGTGGCCTGTCTAGCTCGGCCCAACAGTCGGTGTGGACGAGATGGGCTGAAGGGCCAGTTTCCTGCTGCATAACTCTGTGGTTGCAATCCCAACATTCATTCAGTGAGTGGGAAGCTTTACAAAATTCTATGGGTCCGTTGGCTCTGCCGATCCTGTCCATTCTTTTACCACCATCTTTGTACGTGCTTGCCGATCTCTCCATCGTGCAGGATCGCTGGATCAAACTAACAAACTCAAGCGCCAGAGCCATTCCCTCATCTCTGTATATCGCAGTGCGGTTCGTCATTCTTGAGAATGGCCCTTAAGCAACATTGCTGAGTTATTGCTGCCCTTGGCAAGATAATAATGACTAAGACTCATGAATCTCAACATGGGAATATTTCATCAATATAGCCAGAGGTTAACTTTACATCTCCGTGGCCCGCAAAGTCAACAGAAGATTTTTTTGTTGTTGTAAATTGAACAATTGACAGTGTGAAACGCGACTTTGATTGTGGCTGTCATAAGCTATGGAATGCTTATCAGCATGAAACCCTCAGGCTTTCCATTATCGTTACCTTAGTTCTGATGGGACATCAGCAGATCCGGCTTCAATGCATTTTCACGTCCCTCAGCTTCGGGAATTGCCGAGATGATTCCTTCCTCGAAATATCTCTTTGCTGGAGTCAAAATGAAGTGTTGAAAGTTTCTTATGAGGACGTGTATTTGGATAGGAGAGAAAAAAAGCATGTGAGACTCCGACATATCATAAAATCATAGAAGCATGGAAAGATAGAAAATAGGTGCAGGAGTAGGCCAGTTGGACCTTCAAGCTGGAACCACCATTCAATATGATCATGGCTGATCATCTAAAATCAGTACCCCATTCCTGCTTTCTCCCCATATCCCTTGATTCCTTTAGCCCTAAGAGCTAAATCTAACTCTCTCTTGAAAACATCCAATGAATTGGCCTCCATTGCCTTATGTCGCAGATAAATCCACAGATTCACAACTCTCTGGGTGAATCTGCTTGGACCTCTCTCTCAACTGTGAACTGTGAGGAGGATGCTATGAGAATGCAGGGTGACTAGGACAGGTTGGGTGAGTGGGAAGATGCATGGCAGATGCAGTTTAATTTGGATAAATGTGATGTTATCCACTTTGGTAGCAAAAAACAGGAAGGCAGATTATTATCTAAATGGTGTAAAGTTGGGAAAAGGGGAAGTACAATGTGATCTGGGGGTCCTTGTTCGTCAGTCAATGAAAGTAAGCATAAAGGTACAGCAGGCAATGAAGAATGTGAATGGCATGTTGGCCTTCGTAACAAGAGGAGTTGAGTATAGGAGCAAAGAGGTCCTTCAGCAGTTCTACAGGGCCCTAGTGAGACCACACCCGGAGTATTGTGTGCAGTTTTGGTCTCCAATTTTAGGAAAGACATTCCTGCTATTGAGGGAGTGCAGCTCATTCTTGCTATTGAGGAAGTGCAATAGGTTCACTAGGTTAATTCCTGGGATGGCGGGACTGTCATATACTGAGAGAATGGAGCGGCTGGGCTTGTATACTCTGGAATTCAGAAGAATGAGAGGGGATCTTATTGAAACATATAAGATTATTAAAGGTTTGGACACGTTAGAGGCAGGAAACATGTTCCCGTTGTTGGGGGAGTCCAAACCCAGGGGACACCATTTAAAACTAACGGATAAGCCATTTAGAACGGAGATGAGGAAACACTTTTTCACACAGAAAGTTGTATGTCTGTGGAATTCTCTGCCTCAGAGGGTGGTGGAGGCCGGTTCTCTGGATACTTTCAAGAGAGACCTCGATGGGGCTCTTAAAGATAGCGGAATCAGGGGATATGGGGAGAAGGCAGGAACGGGGTACTGATTGTGGATGATCAGCCATGATCACATTGAATGGCGGTGCTGGATCGAAGGGCCGAATGGCCTACTCCTGCACCTATTGTCTATTGTCTACTGTCAACATCAACAAACTAAGGAATTGCAAAGCCAATACATTTGCAAGACGAGGTGACATGGGTGATAATGTTTGCACACCCAAGGTTAGGAATGGTGACAAATTTGATGCCAAAGAAGAAATGGGTAAGTACTTGAGTGGGGAAAAAATTGCCGGGCTATGGGATGGGTAGAGCAATGGGACCAGCAAGGTTACTGTTTTATACTGCTGTCACAAACTTGAGCTGAGTACCCTCACTCTATGCTATAAGTTGTGTGTGAATCTGTTTGGAACATTACTTTGCAATTTTCAAAACCTACTCAAAGAGAGATGCAACCTTGATTTGACTTCTACTTAGAAACACAAATCCTTTGCTAGTCCATCCCTTCCTCGTGTTGCGCTGAAGTGTCTTGTGTGTTTGTTCATGGGACTTGAAGCTTTTGTCTCAGAGACCTAACAACAGAACCACTCTGGCAACATATTGTGGGAAACAAAGAAACTGCTTTGTAGAAGGACTTCTTTAGTAGGCAACAGTTTATAACTCGAGAAGAATGGATCATTGTTAAGGCTACCTTACAATGGGAGGGTATTGTTAGAATTTCATAGATTGCAATGTCTTCCTATAACCTGTATTTTTAATTATGTTAAGCTGATTTTATATGAATTAATGTACAAACAATTGATATCCAGAAGCCTGATTCTTAAAAACAAATATTCTGCCTGCATAGTTACTGAAATAAAGCAGGAATACGCTGATGATAATGGATATGTTTTGTGCTTTTCTGAAATGCAGATAAACCTGGAGGATGATTTATCTAAAACATCAACATGAAATACTTTGGCGATGATTAATAACAACAGTGAAGTATTAATTCCAATGAAAGCATCTGTACCCAGAATCTTGATTACCAAACCATCGTGTATCCAATCCTTTACTGAATTACACCCTGCAGCACAGTGTCATGTTTACCACTCGGGATATAATGTTTGAGTAGGTGTACTTTCTGCTTCATTTAAGAGATGGTTGTTGAAGCAAACTGCAAGATTGCAGTGGCTAATGGTGACGGAATGTACAAAGAAGTATAAGGGACTGCAGTTTGCCTCTAAGCGATAGAGATCAACGCGTTAATTGTCAGCGGTTTCAATACTTGGATCCTGAACCAATATTCTTTGTTTTATATGAGTGGGGACATTATGTAATGCTAAATTGAAAGCAGAGATCGGTTGAAACATTCAGCAAGTCAGCCAGCATCTGTGAAGAGTGATTCATCTTTCACCTAAACTCTAAACTTTAGACTCAACCGTTCAAGCAGCATCTGTGGAGGGAATGGACAGACAGGTGACGTTTTGCGTCCAAACCATTCTAGGGACTATAGAGTCTGAAGAAACGTCCCGAGCAGAAACGTCACCTATCCATTCCCTCCACAGATGCGGCCTGACCTGCTCAGTTCTTCCAGCACTTTGTGAAAGTTCATTTAAAAACTTTGGGTGCTCCGGTTTCCCTGACATCACAAGTACATGCAGTTTTGTAGGTTAATTGGCCTCTGCAAATGTGCCCCAATTGTGTAGGAAGTGGATGGGAAACTAAGATAACAGAACTGGTGAGAAGGGGTGATCAATGGCCGGCGTGGATTTGGTAGACTGAAGGTCCAGATTTCATGCTGAATCTCCAAATGAAACTAACTCTCTCTCTCCGTCCGACCCCCAGCCTAGTCGTCACACTAGTTTCACTGTCGTCCTGTTGAGTTTCACTGTCTGTATAACTCATTATCAGGCAGCAACTCTGGAGAGAAGGAATGGGTGACGTTTCGGGTCGAGACCCTTCTTCAGATGAAGGGTCTCGACCCGAAATGTCACCCATTCATTCTCTCCAGATATGCTGCCTGTCCCACTGAGACTCCAGCTTTTTGTGTCTATCTTCTGTTTAAGCAAGCATCTGCTGTTCCTTCCTACACATAACTTGTTATCACCTACCCCACAGCCAACAATGGACCATTGTGGGCTCAACCTTTCCTTGATCATTATTGCTTTTTGCATATCTTTCATTCATTTTGTTTTATTTACCTTCTATATCTCTCGTTTCCCTGTCCCCTGAGTCTCAGTCTGAAGAAGGATATTGACCTATTCCTTTTCTCCAGAGCTGCTGCCCGACCCGCTGAGTTACTCCAGCGTTTTGTGCCTATCTTTTTATTAATCAGAATGTGGGGAAATAATATGAGATTAGTGTGAGTGGGTGATTGATAGTTGGTCAGGACTCAGTGCGCTGATGAGACTTTTTCTGTGCTGTATGACACTATGATCCTCAGATAGAATAGTAAGATTAAACGAGAACATACCAGTTTGAAGTTTGATCATTATTTTATGAGGAGTTACGATGAGGGATTACGTGAAGAAGGCCGTCCCCACACATGCACGTCAATCTTCAAAGCAACGTGTGTGAAGTCACAGATAACAGTTGTTGAACTAACATAGTAAGATTATAGATGACTAGAACTACCAGATGATCGTTAAGTTAGAGGATAAGGAGCGGAGGGCACGTAATCCTTTATCGTAACTCCTCACAAAATAACGATCAAACTTCAAACTGATAAATTCTCAATTAATCTTACTATTTTACTTTGGAGTCACATGAGTGACTACGTGAAGACTTTGAAGGTCTGTGATTTCATGCCGAGGAACGAGTCCACGCTTCACAGCTACATCAATTGACAAGGACGAGTGAGAAAATTAATGCATTCAAACATGGCATGTTTTAACAATAGTAATGGTTTAATAACAGAAAAGAAAAACAAACAGTGACCCCTCTCACCCAGGGGGAAACTGTGAAACAGAACTTAAAACAGAGTCAGCAAAATCCCCCGGATCTGGCGACAGGCTTATTATAAAACCTCTGGTACGTCCTCTCATTCGACCATTCCGCAGCCACCAGAATTTGGTCAAGAGGAACGTCCATGTCCCTTGCTGCAAACAGATCAATATCCGGCACACCATAACGAAGGACAATATCACTGAACACTTCGTGATTTAACATCTGTTCTTTGTTATCATTGAACTCTCGTGACCTGGTGTCTGCCACTGTGTTATATCTTCCTGGTAAATAGATAGCTGAAACCCAGATGTTTCTCGCAATACACAAGTGCCAGAGAAGATTGGACAACGTATCACAGGATACAGACTTACTGCCACCCATGTGATTAATGTACGCTTCCACAGTAGTATTGTTGATCTGAAGTTGGACATGCACATGATGCCTGTTGGTACATAAAGCCTTTAACCCATAGAGTGCATCCAACAACTCTAAATAGTTAATGCCATGTGATTGAAGCATGGCTGCTTCCTGCAGATCCCATCTGCCACCGCAGCTTGAGACAGTATCAGTAGCAGCCCAACCTAGTGCACTGGCATCAGTCTGCAGGATAATTGATGGTGTATTGACTAGAATAGTACCAGGGCAGCACTGAATATTGGCTATCCACCATTATAACTCAGTCAACTGATAGCTGCATGGGTCTATCGAAATAACCTCTCTGAAGCTTAAGTGCGTGTTCCATCACACGCTGTAAATTTTGGTAGTGCAAAGGCCCGAATTGAGCAACTGGGACTGCCACTAATTTTCCAATTACGCGAGCCACATGTCTAATAGAAGGGTGATTATCACCAATGAGTTTCCTGCGGGCTTCAGTTAAGTCTAATTGCTTGCCCTGAGGCAGAGTCACTGACATGTGTACTGAGTTAATGGTGAACCCCAAATAGTCAATTATCTTAGATGGCACCAATTTAGATATAACTGGATGGATAATGAATCAATTCTTTCCGAAAACGAGTTTTGTAGCTTTGTTCATGACAATATGATTTTCTGCTTTGAGTAACCCCAGAACTGGTCTGAGCAATTTTGTGAATAGTCTGGGAGCTGAAGTTAATCCGTTAGGCAAAGCTTTAAACTGCCAGAACTGATCCATCCAGTTAAACTTCAAAAAAATTCTGTGCTGCTCATGAATGGTCACTGAATAGTGAGCATCTTTGAGGTCAATGCTTGCCATATAACATCCCCTGGAAAGCAGTTGTTTAGCTGTAACAAATGTTTCCATTTTCAAATGTTTATACTGCACAAAAGTGTTAAGCTCTGTCAAATCTAGAATAATTCTACATCCTTCATCCTTTTTTGGCCTCATAAAGATATTGGACATAAATTGATAAGACTCATGCCTTGCCTTTTCAATTACACATTTTTTAAACAAAGAATCTAGCTCTTTTTGTGCACTAATACACTCCTGTTGTGAGAACACAAACTTATGGCCAGGTGTGTGCTGAGTAGGTGGAGGCAAGTCGGAAATGAACTCAATTTGAAAACCTTGAATACTATCCAGTATAAACGGGTTAGATGTTATCCACTGGCACTCATGTAAGAAAAATTGCAATCTCCCCCCAACTTGTAATGTATCCATTGCACCTACCTTAGGATTTACCGATGGTAACGTCGCTGCTTCTGCCCTCGAGGTCTGGGGGGTAGGACTGCTGGAGAGCGCCGCATCTTGAACATGGCCCAGCTCGGGCCCTCCCCTGAAAAAGGCCTCTGTGTAGTTTGCTCCACACTACGTCCACCATAGCCAATGAACCATTTGGCATGCACCTGAGGGTAGGGGTACAGTCTACGAAAAGATGACCCCTTCGGAGGCACCTTGATGAGCCCAACAGTCTTAGACTCTTCGTCCAATTCTTTCACCTGTTTACTCGGGTTTTCTCTGAATAGGAGGTCTGGGGGTTGAACTGTCCCCGGTTTACAAAGTCCGGCAAATTTAGGGTTAATGGCAGGACGGATGGCATTTTTTCTGATACAATTAATTTCAAAATGTGCATTGCACATTAATGCCAATGCACCCTCCTGAGTCTCTGAGAGAGACGCTCCCTCCACTGACCTTGCAAAAGCCGTGATGCCGGAGGCGAGAAGCCGGAGTACCTTCTGCAATTTTACCTCCTGGGCTCTGACGCCCCCTCCAATGTGCCCCCATATAGATTGGTTTACTATGAGGACATTCAGTGAGGCACAGTTCTGTGGAGTAGTGTACCTGGCAGTGGTCTCCTCCATCGTCTGTTCTTGCAGAGGATGGGAAGCCATATAATTAATATTCTCAGCGAGCTTTGTGTCCAATGGCTCGCCGGTGAGGGCTGGGACTGCAAATCTGGATGCTATGGCCAATACTCCCGACGGTCCCTCTAGCCCAACTGTGCCTCCGTACTCTGGGTCAGCATAGCACTAACCTCGTGCACTCCTGTCATCTGACAGGGAGATATCACGCAACCCTGACACAGGCGCTGCTGCCTCGGGTACAATAAACTCTCCGGGCTCCGATAGCTCCGTCCTTTGGAGCGTATCGTGCTGGAGTAACCTCTCCACAAGGCTCTCCAGCTGGGCCATCCTGCCGGAAACACTGCCCTTAGGAGGGAACTCGTTCACCTCCCCCTGGCCCGACTCCTCAGAGTCCAGGGCCCTTTTCAGACTTTCTCGTGGAGTAGCCAAGGTGCCTTCTGGCCGCACCAAGTCTGTGGCTGCTGGCTGCTCTGCCAGCGGCTCTATTGGTGAATTTGGCGTTCGCACGCTGCCCGCAGGCCCGTGGTCTTCCGCAGCCATTTTGATCACGGCTCGCCTCTTCACCGTGGACATGTTTGCACAATTCACAATATAAATATTCCCCAATAAATGTACTCCGGACCGGGAGCAACGATTTCAGCCAAAGCTGTTTGAAAAAACACTTACCTGAATCTTTTAAACTTATCCGCTGGAAGGAGCGACGTGCCTGCCAGTCGGTCGTTGCGCAATGTCAGACGTAATGACGCGCATGCGTGGGGACGGCCTTCTGCACGTAGTCACTCACGTGACTCCGAAGTAAAATATTAGCCCTTCTTGTCAATATTGACCATGATGCCTATGTATGCTGATCCCTTATCCCAATGTTACACGCTGCAACTCTAAACTAAAAAACTGCACTTTTTGCAAGAAGCTCACACCTTAAATGTCCTTTAATTGTTTTCCCCTCTCACCTTAAACCTATGCCTTTTAGTACTAGGTATTGCCCTGGGAAAAATATACTGATTATCTAGAACCTAGAACTAGCAATGTTACAACATTTTGAGATTTAAAAAATCAAGTCTGCAATTTATCCCATCAGATAAAGCATAAAAAGAAGTTTAATTTGACACCTAATTCACTTTCATATCTTCAGTTTCAAGAAAGTTATGACCATTTTCATACTCGGAAATTAGCATCTTGTTCCCCATTGCCTTTCAATTGACTTAACTCAAAAGCTGTGATCTAGAACCGTTAAAAGCCCATAACTTTCTTAAAAATTAAGAGAACTCAATGAAATTTTCAGTTATTATAGATTGAAGCATTCTGAAACAAATATGAAACAATCTTACTTGGATGACCTGAAATTAAAGCATATAATGAGTTAGTTATCTAATTGTAGCTAATTACAAAATTCAAAATTCAAAATTCAATTTCAATACATCTATCCATTTCTTAAGAAAAGATAAACTTTTTTTAAATTGCCTAAGTGTCCAAATAACATTCACACAATATTCCACAATATAACATAATTTTTAAATCTCATTTTTATGAATTTCTGGGCCAAATGGAAGGAATTTAGTGTTTAATGCCTGTAAATTAATGGTCATTTAAATCAACTAGCGAGTGGGTTTTAGTGGAATGCGGTGGATTGGAACGTTGTGGTTTGCTGTGAAGTCGGGAGGAAAAATACTGTTGGTTCATACATTTTTTTTGGACCCCATTTCGCAACATGAAAATATTATTAAAGCCTCCATAAAAAACAACTTTTAATATAAAAATAAACTGTGTACCTTTTTTTCTTCCCTACGCAAAATCCTTCCCGTTGTCGGCGCTCATGGCTTCTGAAGGTGATTTTTAAATTACTCTAGATAATAAATAATCTAGTGTAATTTAAAAATACCTTCATCAATGAAATGTCGGAGCGCTTTTTCTTCCGCAACGAAATCGCCCGACATGGATCGATTTGCCCAGTCTGTGGAAAATCGGCACTTTAAGCCTGCCCCCCTCTGAAAGGCGCCAAAGTCACGCACACGGGGAGCAGCAGAACTGCAGCGCTGCTCAAGGTAAGTTTTGTAACATACCTACTAGAACTGTATAGCCCAGGAACAGGCTCTTCAGCCCACAATGTCTGTGCTGAACCTGGTGCCAAGACCAACTCATACCTGCCTGCACATAATCTATACCCTTCCATTCCCCGCATATCCACGTGCTTATATAAAAGTATTTTAAACGCCAATATTGTATCTGCCTCCAACACCGCCCCTAGCAGCGCTATCCAGTTATTTGGCAAAAATCTCCTTTGCCCCTCTCTCTTTAAAGCTATGCCCTCTACTATTTAATATTTCCATCCTACGGCAAGAAGGTTCTGACTATCTGCCGAATCTATGTCTCTCAAAATATTCAATACTTCTCAGCCTCCAGCGAGAACACTTCAAATCTGTCCAACCTCTACCTGTAGTTAATACACGCCAATCCAGCCATCATTCTTGTAAACTTCATTTGCACCCTTTCCAAAGCTTCCGCATCCTTTCTGCTATGGCACAATCACCACCGGGTGTCGCCCGTAAGGGCCGCCTCGCCAGCAGTCTCGCCCTTTCTCTGTTTTTTATTATTTTCAGCATTAACACCATGAAGCAGCGGTCTCCGGTAAGAAGCGGCTGATAAGGGAGCTCCATGCCGTGGAGTGTTCCGATCTATCCCAACACCGGGGTTTTGATCATCCCGACGAGAGTGCTTGCAAAGCGGACGTTCGGCAACAGCAGTGCCAAGGGTTCAGCCCCAACCACGGGTGAACAAAGGAGGAAGATGACTGAACTTTATTGCCTTCCATCACAGTGAGGAATGTGGATTCCGCTGTGGTGGATGTTTATGTTAACTTTTATTATGTGACTGAATTGTGTGGGTTTTTTTTTTCTCACTTCGGATGGCTCTATGGTAACTCAAATTTCACTGGTACCTTAATTAGTACATGTGACAATTAAATTAAATCTTGAACCTTAAACCTTGAATAAGTGCACGCTATACTCTAAATGTGGCCTAACCAAAGTCTTATTGAGCTGTATCAAAACTACCTGACCCTTATACTCAATGTCCTGACCAATGAAAGCAAGCAAACCATCTGAAGCAGAGAAGCAGATCTCCAAATCGATCCACACTCTTAAATCTCTAGTCCTACAGCAACATTTCTTACTTTAACTATGATCTTATTAAACTCCTCTCAGATCTGTCCTTACTTCGACTCCCGGCATCTGAAGACCAACCACATCTACTCCTAGCGCGGTGAGGACCCGAGCAGAGCCGAGGCCCAGTGCAACCGATGAGACCTGCGGCCTACTGCACCCTGGCCACTCCCTGTTCTTCCCTCTCCCGTCATTCAAAAGGTCCAGAAGTGTGAAAATGCACAACTCCAGATTCAGGGACAGGTTCTTCCCAGCTGTTATCAGGCATCTGAATCATCCTACCACAACCAGAGAGCAGTTCTCAACTACTATCTATCTCTTTGGTAACCCTTGGGCTATCTTTGATCAGACCTTACTGGCTTTACCTTGCACTAAACGTTATTCCCTTATCATGTATCTATACATTGTAAATGGATCAATTGTAATCATGTATTGTCTTTCTGCTGACTGGTTAGCACGCACCAAAAAGTTTTTCACTGTACCTCAGTACACGTGACAATAAACTAAACTGAACACATCAATGCCACCAATGGTCTTGCCACTCATTTTATATATGCCCATTAATTTTGACTTTCAAAGTGCAACACCTCAAACTTGTTCAGATTAAACATCATCTGCCAATTTCTGTACCTAACATCTATCCTGCTGTATACTTTGATGGCCTTCCTCACAGTAAGCGACCCCAACAATTGTAAGTTATGGGGGCAAATCCTCCAAAATTATGGAAGAACTCGGTTAAGGACATGGATATTTTAAAAAGACAGATTTCCTTGCGCTAATGGAAAAAACCCCAATCAACAGAAAGACTCAGTTTCAAGTTTCAAACCTGTCTGGCCTGTGGACTTGGACATCACACAATGGTGTGGGCAGAATAGGCTGAGACGGAGATAATGAGATTATCTTGGATACACAAAGGAAGGAACCAAGCCTCAGCAGACGATGGTAAACAGGCCAGCAACAAGCACAATCACCATCGTGGATGACCCATCCATCGACAATAGGAGCCCATCCAGGCGATGGGATAACGATCAGGCTGAGGGATCATGACATCAGCAAACCCCTTATCATCGGAAGCCTATTGTTCATGCCAGATCGAAACTGGGAATCATCAAAAGAACCCTTTTATCCAGAGGACCACCTGGGGGGTTCAAAGGAATCTCAGGTATAAAACAGGAGTCCAGCCAGAACTCGCTCTCTGCTCTTTTCGGCTCTTCCTGCTGTTCCTGCTCTCTTTCTGCTCTACTGGACAGCTCGTGAGCCTGCATCGACTTAGCTGTGAGTATCCTGGTGACCTGGAGAAATTCCCAAAATAGGATAGGAGGTTGAGTAGGGAAGGGAAAGGGGAGTAAAATATTGTTAAAGTAAGTTTTACGACGTGCCCGATAGTTTTCCTTCCATAGTCTTAGTTTAAAGCATAAGTTTAGCCACGTATTATGTAGTGTTGGTGAGATTCGATTTCTCATTGTTTAATAAAGCCTGTAATTTAGACTTGCTTTGAGTCCATCTTGGTTTCTGTTTTCTCTCATCAGCACACTCTGGTCAATTCAACCTTTTATCATATCCCACCATAATTCCGAGGTCTAGAACCTAAGGGAATCCCTTTTGTGGGAAACGAAAAAGACACCCACACAATCTTGGTGTAATTTGCAAACTTATCTAACTTAACAATCTATCTGCATTTCCCTCATATTATTTGATGTATATAGCTCACAAACAGAGGTCATAGCACAGATCCCTGCAGAACTCCACTGGTCACAGACCACCAGCCTGAATATTGTCCTTCCACCACACCCCTCTGTCAGTAAGCAGAGTCTGAATTTATATTGGGTTTCTCTCAGTTCTATGCCGTTCAAAATATTTTAAACCCTAAGAAAGTCACCACTCAGTCTCCGACATTACCTTGAGAATAAAGGCAGATTTTCCAAACTCTCCTTATAAACATCGCCTTCCATTTCAGGCAACATCCTGGCAAATCTCTTCTGTCCTTGCCATCACATCCTTCCTGTAGTGTAGCAACTAGAACTGTATACAATACTCTCAGTGCCAGCGTAACCACTCTAACCAGTGTTAACTTCAACTGCTACATGATGCCCCATCTCTTAAACTCAATGCCTCGTCTTGGAGGTCAAGCATACCAAACCCCTTTTCACTACCTATTCACCTATCCCACCACTTTCAGGGAGCTATGGACTTACATCGCAAGGTCACTCTGTACATCAACGCTCTTAAGGTCCCTGCATTTGCTCCATACGTCCAACCAAAACTTGATCTCCCAAAGAGCAATACCTCACACTTGTCTGGATTAAATTCAATCTGCCACTGCGCTATCCAACCTTCCAGTTTATCAATGTCCCAATACATGTTCACACATCCTTCTTCCTTATCTACGACTCCACCGACTTTCATGTCATCTCCAGCCAGTATTGATCACACCGCTTGCATTCTCATCCAAGTCATATACGTTACAAATAACAAAGGTCCCAGAATCGATCGTAGCAGTGTCCCATTTGTTACAGATTTTAGGTCAGAATGACACCCACTTTCTCCACTACCTTCTGCCTCGTTGCACCAAGCTAGTTTTAGATCTTGTTTGCCAACATGCTCTGTGCCTTAACCTTCTGGACTAGCTTGGCTTTCAGGACCTTGTCAGAAGCTCTTGCCCAACCCCAGGAAAAACACATCCATCACTCTGCCCTGATCAATTTTTCCTCTCACCTCGTCAGAAAATCCAATCAGATTTGTGAGATAAGATTTGTCATTTGAAAGTCAATCAGGTCTGTCATCCTGTGCAGCAATGGAAAACGTTGGCAAGGAAATGTGTGCTGAGGGGAGAATGATTGCACTGCATTTTGTGGGGGTGGTCTGCCATACAGTAAAGTAGTCCCAGTGATTCCCATGGAGCTCCAGGCTTCAAGTCATTGCCAGCTGTGGGTCTATCAATGGATCTGCGATCGGTAACATGCAGGTAACGTCATGGTTAAAAGAACGGCTGCTAAAGGAGGCACCGGTGCTTCAGCAAACTCTTACCCCATTGAGAAAAAAAATGGCTGGATAATAGGGTAGACTCTAGGTCAGAACCTTTTTCCCTGGATGGAAACGTCAAATAACAGAGGGCATAGTTTTAAGGTAAGAGTTTAAGCTAAATTAAGGTAAGAAGTTTGAAGGAGATGTGTGGACAAGATTTTTACACAGTGGGTAGTGAGTGCCTGGTAGTGGCGATGAAGGCAGATACAATAGTTGCATTTAAGAGACTTTTGGATAGGCGCATGGATATGCAGGGAATGGAAGGATATGGATCTGGTGCAGGCAGGTAAGACTTGGTCTTGGCAATATGTTCGGCACAGACATTGTGGGTCACAGAGGTTGTTCGTGTGCTTTAATCTTCTATGTTCTACGGTAATATGTATATGGCGTCAAAAAGACAATATAGATCCTTTAACTGTCACCTCATTTCTGAACGCTGTAAAATGTGCTCATGTTTTGTTTGGGAGTGAATCCAAAGGTCATGGGTTCCCATCAAAGTATTTTATGCCTTCCAGCAGTGGAAAAAAATGTATACTGTGAAACCTATAATGTCGTAAGAAGGAACTGTAGATGCTGGTTTATACAGAAGATAGACACAATTTACTGGAGTAACTCAACGGGTCAGGCAGCATCACTGGAGAAAAGAAATAGACAATAGGCAATTAGGTGACGTTTCGGCTCGTAACCCTTCTTCAGACTTAGGCCTACGATATCTTTAAGTGCCCAGTCGATGATGGCAGACTAATTGTTCAAACGAAACCAAACTAAAGAGGGGCTTTACCTGAAACTTCACCCATTCCTTCTGTCCAGAGATGCTGCCTGGCCTGCTGAGTTACTCCAGCATTTTGTGTCTACCTTCAGTGTAGTGTAACAAGCATCTGCAGTTCCTTCCTAAACTAAATGTTTATTCTACACAAATCTATACATATTTTGCTTTACAATCTGAGGATTTTGTTTAGAGTTGCCAAAGGTGCAAGAGTGACAAACGTACGAAAGAGATTATGAATTCACAACATGTCAAAATAAATCAGAGTGTTACCCACATAATTAGAAGCTGCATCATCCACACCTTACAGATCAAGATCTTTTCCCGTTCATTTCAGACAGGATTTGGGCTGAATGTAGCAGGAGCAATGCTTAAGCGAGGTATGGTGGAGATGCGTGAGTAATTGTCCTGTTAATCACACCTGCAAACAGGCCATAGATCAATTTTATTTGTATGATTTTTATGCGACCATCTTTCACTTGCTGCCCTTAACTACCTCTGCAATAACTGCCATGCTTTTATCAGAGAAGGTGATGTCATAGCGGCACAAGGAACTACAGGTGCTGGTTTACAGAAAAAGACTCAACGTGCTGGAGTAACTCAGCGGGTCAGGCAGCATCTCTGGAGAACATGGATCGGTGATGTTTGAGGTCAGGAACAGATTGTACCATTCGGTTTTCTTCCCCCTACACCAATCAGTCTGAAGAATGGTTCTGGCCTGCAACGTCACCTATCCAAGTGCTGCAGTATCTTCTCTTTTTAAATGGACTCTGGTTTTGGTGGAAAAAAATGACTCTGTTTGTGCCAACTGCTTGATTTGAGTCATTTGCCAGTCCTTGCTCTAACCTTTTGACTGATGCTGCATTGTCGTTTCCTTACCATGTCTTTACCTTATGTGTGAAATGGCTTCACCTCTGATATATTCAATATTTTGCATATAGCGTTCACTTCCTGCAAGCTTCTCATTAACTACCTGTCACACTTTAATGGTTACACTGTTAAGTTCCCGTAACACTTTGTGATTTTACTAAACATCAAACAGTATCAAATAAAAATGTACACAAAATATTAAGCACAGACATTGAGCATTCAATCCAATCTCTTATGTTCTAGTTAAATTACGTTGAATCCAACTATTAACAGATTTATTCTATTCTCTCAACTACACTGTCGACACAGTGGCAGGGAAACTATTGGAAAAGAAATTATTTAGGACAGGATTTATCTACACTTAAAAGGGGACCAGGATTGATTAGGGCTAGACAGTCTGGCTTTGTTCATGGGAAATTCTCCCTCACTCAATTTAAATTTGTTTGAAGAGGTAACTAAACATATTGATGAGGCCATGTAAAATGTCGCGACCTGGACTTTTGTACAACCTTTGACAAGGTCCAACATGGTAGGCTGGTTCAAAAGGTTGGAGCCCAGGGTATCCAGTTCAAGCTAGCAAAGTGCTTGAGCAATGAAGACACATGGAACTGCAGGTGCAGAAGTCTTGAGCAAAACACAAAGTACCGGAATAACTCGGCTGGTCAGGCAGCACCTGTGGAGGGAATGAACAGGCGACGTTCTTCAGTGGATGCAAGATTGGATCCCGAGGCAGACCTTGGTGGTGAAGGGTTTAAGAAGGGACTGCAGATGCTGGAAAAATCGAAGGTAGATAGAAATGCTGGAGAAACTCAGCGGGTGAGGCAGCATCTATGTAACAAAGGAATAGGTGATGTTTCGGGTCGAGACCCTTCTTCAGACTGGGTTTACAGTTTGAAGAGGTGTTTACAGTGGGCTGTGGGAGAGCTGGTGAAGGGTGGTGTTTCTGATGACAAGTCTGTGACCAGTGATGTACCTACCACAATGGTTTGTGCTGGGACGTTAGATCTATGTGATATAATTAGCAGGTAGCATCTGTGGAGGGAATGGGCAGGCACCATTTCACGTCTGGAACCCCACTTCAGTGGATACAAGATTGGCTTGAGTCGGAGGTAGAGCGTAGAGGTAGGGGGTGTTTTTTTCTGATTAATGGTCTATGACCACAAGGGTTAGTGCTGGGACCCTTTAAGGTTTGTGATATAATTAACGTTGAATGTAAATGTGAGGTATGTGATTAGTGAGCTTGTAGATAACACAAAACCGGGGGTGCTGTGCGGTTGGCTACACATATAGCATAAGATAGATCAGTTTGAATGTTGGCCAGATGGAATTCAATCCTAGAAAGTGTGAGCTGATACATTCTGGGGTGTGTGTTAAGAGACATTGTGGATGAGCTGTGTGAATTTTGTCCCATATAACCAATCCATGCTTAAAAATATAAATTAAATGGACTCACAAGCTTTTTGACACCATCCTTGTTTGGAGAATGAATAAATGAGAACTGTGCAATAACTTAGGCAACTTTTCACCTAAGATCCAATTAAAATTGTGGTTGAGTACACCATTGAGAATTCATGGAGTAGGCATGACAAATAACATTAAGGTAATGGTTGCTTAGTGGGCAATGACCTATGACAGAAGTCCATTAGGAGCATGCATGTGTGTTTGTTTTGCATTACACCAGTTAAAGTGCCATCCTTTATTTTGATAAAATATTAGCTGGATGCGTGTTCTGCGCAAGCACAGAAGGTTTTATGAAATTTAAATTTAATTGTGTCGCATTTTAAACGGAGATCCGATGCTGTTGCATGACATTATTTTTAGATATAGTGAAAAATAATTATTGATTTAGTTGTAAAGGAAATAGGAAAATGATAATTTGTTTTACAGAAACAGCATGGAAGCAGGCCCTTCGGCCCACCGAGACCATGCCTACTATTGGTCAGCCATACACTAGTTCTACATAATCCTATTTTTGCATCCTACACTCTCGGGGCAATTTGTAAAAACAATTAATCTACAAACCTGCAGATCTGGAATGTGGGAGGAAACCTTAGCACCCGGAGAAAATAGTTTTAGAGATACAATGCTGAAACAGGCCCATCGGCCCACCGATTCCACACTGACCATTCATCCCCGAACATTAACACCAACCTACACACACCAGGGACAAATTACACATACACCAAGCCAATTAACCTACAAACCTGTACGTCTTTGCAGTGTGGAAGGAAAACGTAGCACCCGGAAAAAATCTACACGGTCACAGGGAGAACGTACAATCTCCGCACGGACAGCGTCCATGATCAAACCTGTGTCTTGGCGCTGAGAGGCAGCAGCTCTACCACTGCTCCACTGTGCCGCCCTATCTTGATTAAGAATCCCAGACTGAAATGTTAGGTAGACAAAAATGCTGGAGAAACTCAGCGTGCGAGGCAGCATCTATGGAACGAAGGAAATGGGCGACGTTTCGGGTCAAGACCCTTCTTCAGACTGATGTGGGGGGGGGGGGGGCAGGAAGAAGAAAGGAAGAGGTGGAGACAGTGGGCTGTGGGAGAGCTGGGAAGTGGGGGGCGGGGGGGAAGAAGGAGAAAGCAGGGACTACCTGAAATTGGATGTCAATGTTCATACCACTGGGGTGTAAACTACCCAAGCGAAATATGAGGTGCTGCTCCTCCAATTTACAGTGGGACTCACTCTGGCCATGGAGGAGGCCCAGAACAGAAAGGTCGGATTCAGAATGGGAGGGGGAGTTGAAGTGCTGAGCCACAGGGCGAACAGGTTGGTTATTGCGAACCGAGCGGAGGTGTTGGGCGAAGCGATTGCCAAGCCTGCGCTTGGTCTCACGATGAAAGACAGCTGACACCTAGGAGCGGATGCAATAGATGAGGTTGGAGGAGGTGCAGGTGAATCTCTGCCGCACCTGGAAAGACTGCTTGGGTCCTTGGATGGAGTCAAGGGGGGAGGTAAAGTGACAAGTGTAGCATTTCCTGCAGTTGCAAGGGAAAGTGCCTAGAGAGGGGGTGGTTTGGGTGGGAAGGGATGAATTGACCAGGGAGTTACGGAGGGAGCGTTCACTGCGGAAAACAGACAGGGGAGGAGATGGGAAGAAGTGGCCAGTGGTGAGATCCCGTTGGCGGTGGCGAAAATGTCGGAGGATTATTTGTTGTATGTGACGGCTGGTAGGGTGGAAGGTGAGGACAAGGGGGACTCTGCTCTTGTTACGAGTGGGGGGATGGGGAGTGAGAGCAGAGTTATGGGGTATGGAAGCCAGAAGATAGTGAAAGAGGGGAACCCCCGTTCCATAAAGAATGAGGACATCTCCGATGCCCTGGTTTGGAACACCTCATCCTGGGTGCAGATGCGGTGTAGACGGAGAAATTGGGATTAGGGGATGGAGTCCTTACAGGAAACAGAATGGGAAGAAGTGTACACCAGATAGCCATGGGAATCAGTGAGTTTATAGTAGATGTCGGTCAGTAGTCTGTCACCTACGATGGAGATAGTGAGGTCTAGAAATGGTAGGGAGATGTCGGAAATGGTCCAGGTGTATTTGAGTGCCGGATGGAAGTTAGTGGTGAAATGGATGAAGTCAGTGAGTTGTGTGTGGGTGCAGGAGGTAGCACCAATGCAGTCGTCGATGTAGCGGAGGTAGAGTTCAGTGATAGAGCCATGATATGCCTCGAACAAGGATTGTTCAACGTACCCTACAAAGAAGCAGGCATAGCTTGGGCCCATGCGCATGCCCATAGCTATGCTTTGTATTTGGAGGAAATGGGAGAAGTCAAACGAAAAGTTATTAAGGGTAAAGGACCAGCTCCGCTAAGTGGAAGAGAGTGTCAGTAGATGGGGATTGGTTGGTTCTGCAGTCGAGGAAGAAACGGAAGGCTTTAAGACCTTCCTGGTGGGGGATGGAGGTGTAGAGTGACTGAAATGTTAATCGCTTATCTTTTCACAGACGCTGCCTGATCTGCTGAGTTTTTCAAGGATTTTCTGTTGCAATGTATTTTCTTCCATAATCTGCTGTTTTGTTGATGTTCTGTTTTTTTATTATTGAACTTATTTATTTATTTATTTACTTAATTCTTTATTTCGAACAGAATAAAAGCATAAAAAAGCAAGTGTGAAACAGCATACAAAAAACAAAACAAGAATATTTATAAAGTGTCATAAACAGTGTGAAAAATATACATCTTCTAGATGCGCTGGGACGCATCCTCAGTGATGTGACCTGGGGTCATCGGGTGTTTCGGGTCTCACAACATCAGACACCCTCGCCCAGGCGACTCAGCCGGGGTTGATCAGGCCCCAACTTGCGTCCCAGCAGCAACCGCCCACGGATCAGCCATCTTAATAACTACTCTGCAGGGGTTGGGACCCTCTAGTGCATGGGGGGACTGGGCTCTGTGGGGTGACTCCCGGCCGGGCTCCTCCTGCGTCTCACCAGGTTCAAGGCCTGTGCGCTGCACCTCTTTCTCCTTCTCCGAGCATTTCATTCTCGCCTGATGAACGTTTAGGCCACGATGGTTCATTAGGCCTTTCCGTAGCTTTGTTGGGTGTCTTTCTCACGAAAGACACAGACTGGGGTGCTAACCCAGCCTTTCCCGGGTGCCGTCTTTCCGTGCCGTCAACTGTCTCTCCAGTAGTGTCTATGAATAAATGAACTTGTATGTGTTCGAAAGGGAGCAGGAAGAAGCCAAAGCTTATTAATTCCCACCCCTTATTCAACTGCTTATAATTATCTTATACAAATTTAGCAGCTATATGTACACCATATGTACACCAGCAGCTATATGTACACCAAATTATTTACATTCATACACTAATCAAATATTTTCAAATCCATACAAAAAAAGAGAAAAAAAAAGAAATAAAATAAAAAACCCACATATACTATACAGTATCTCTTAGTCATATATACAACCCATCACCCTATAATCTCCCTTCCCAATACAATCAGTATAACAAATATGCCACAATCACCAATCCTTATCCCAATATCCTTTTAAAAAAGTGTTTTTGTACATCTTTTTAAACTGAATTATGTTTGTGCTAAGTTGTATCTCGTGTTCCAGACCATTCCACAAATTCACCCCACAGATCGCTATGCACATACTTTTAAGAATTGTTCTGACATTGAGTTTTTTTTAATTATGTTCCCCTCTCAAATTATACCCACCCTGTCTTTCCATAAACAGTTTTTGTATATTTCCTGGAAGTAAATTATTTCTTGCTTTGTACATGATTTGTGCAGTCTTAAATTTAACCAGATCAGTGAACCTCAGTGTAAGTGACTTTAAGAATAATAAATTGGTATGTTCAAGATATCCAACGTTATTGATAATTCTTATTGCTCTTTTTTGTAATGTACATAACGGCTGTAGGTTGGTTTTGTAGGTGTTACCCCATATCTCCACACAGTAATTCAGATATCGCAATATGAGTGTATTATACAAAGTATGTAATGATTTGTGGTCCAGAATGTGTATTGATTGCGATAGACTTTGCCAGTTTTGCTTTGACATGGTTTATATGTGGTTTGCTGCAGATTTTGTGGTCTAAGATCACACCAAGAAATGTATTTTCATATACTCTTTCTATACTTTTGTTATCTAATTTTGATTGTACTTGAGGGTTTGTTTTATGTTTTCCAAATAGCATAATCTTTGTTTTGCTTAAATTTAGAGACAATTTGTTGACATCAAACCACTGTTTTAATTTATTCATTTCTGATGTGATGACCTCCAAAAGCTGCTTCAAATTGTCACCGGAACAAAAAATATTCTTATCATCGGCAAATATAATCAATTTCAGTATATTTGATACTCTGCATATGTCGTTGATGTCTATTATGAAAAGCTTTGGCCTTAACACAGACCCTTGAGGTACTCCACAAGTTATGTTCATGTAAGTTGATTTACGTTCACCTATATCTACAAATTGTTGCTTGTTTCTTAAATAGCTTCTCACCCAATCCAATCCAACCGCAATGATGCCATACCTATCCAGTTTCATGAGTAAAATGTTGTGATTTACGGTATCAAATGCTTTTTTTATGTCTATGAATATTCCCATTGCAAGTTTTATATTATCTATGCAATGTGTGATTTCCTCGATTAGTTCCATTAGTGCCATAGATGTTGATCTGTCTGTCCAGAATCCATATTGACTGTCGACCAAAAGCTTATGTTTTTCAATGAAATTGTCAAGTCTTTCTGTAAAAAGTTTTTCAAGGATCTTGGAGAATTGGGAGAGTAAAGAAACATGCCTGTAATTTGTGAAATGGTGTCTATCCCCAGTTTTTTATAATGGTATTACTTTTGCTATTTTCATTTTGTTTGGAAATTTACTGGATTGAAAAGACAAGTTACAGATATGAGTTAATGGTTCTGCAATTTCTTCAATAATGTTTTTTATTATAATCATATAGATATAATTCCAATCAGTAGATGATTTGCTTTTACATTTTCTTACAGTGTCTATGATTTATTTTCCTTTGACTGTTCTAAGGTCGATAGAGCTAGTATTTCTATCCCAAAGATCAGTATCCGCCTCTTCTTTTGTTCCTGGGTCATTCATTTTTTCTGCCAAATCTGGTCCCACATTTACAAAGAATTTGTTAAAACCATTAACTGCATCATCCATATTATTTATTGTCTTGTCTTCCTCAATAAAATACTCAGGGTAGCCTGTATTTTTTGATCCATTTCTAATAATACTATTTAGCACATTCCATAAACCTTTCATATTGTTTTTATTATTCTCTAACATTTTATTATAGTATTCTTTCTTACATATCCTCATAATATTGGTTAATTTATTCTTATATTTTTTATGTTTATTTTCTGCTTCTGAAGTTCGATATTTTATGAATTGTCTATATAGTGTGTTTTTCTTCTTGCAGGCATTTTTTAAACCCTTAGTGATCCATTTGTTTGAAGTTTAAAATCACACTGCCGAAAGGAGTCAAGAATCACAGATAGACTGAAAAAGCCGGAGTAACTGAGCGGATCAGACAGCTGGAGAAACGAGGTGAAATGTCGGGTCGAGACCCTTCTTCAGACTAAAGGGTCTTGACCCGAAACGTCACCTATTCCTTTTCTCCAGAGATGCTGACTGACCCACTGAGATACTCCAGCCTATCTTTGGTTTAAACCGGCATCTGCAGTTATTCCAACACAAGTCAAGAATCATAATTGGGCTATCTGATGGATGCATGCATGCACACCATAGATGAATAAAGTGTTAATCTGGTGAGTATTTAATAATTTTTATAATTTTATCAAAAATAGAGGCATATTTTGAACGGTGAAAATATTTAAGTGATTAATACCTGCCGTTTAAAAGTATTTTCATTTAAGACAGATCCCCCATCAAATAAATATGACGACTGGAATTTTTACAGGTAACCAGCGGGACATGTGGTTTTCCGGGGGGGGGCATCGAACATCAGGAACAAAAATTAAAATATAACACTTTATTCATCTAGGGTTTAATCTTTGTTTTAACACCTTATTCATTGATGGTTTAATCTTTGTTTATCAGGATTATATTTATTAACAATATAGAAAAAGAAGAAATGGTATAGAATCAGGGATTTTCTGTCTCTACGGCATCAATGTAGCGGGACACCAAAGTAGGCACTTACTGATGAATCACCCATTTAAGAACATCATTTGACAAATGAATAGTGCTGTGGGCTCTCCTGTGAATATTTCTAACGGACAGTGTTGGTAAAACTGTCCACTGCTTGGCACATTAGAAGCAATCAGATCAGGAAAACAAAGATTTCTGGACACATTCTGATCTCTTCGTAAGATCGCTAAAGGATGTCTTTTACCAGGCTGTCGGTGCAACCTGATTCAGGAATATTACTGATCGTATGTGAGATAACTGACATGTGGAAACACATGCTGAAATTTCATCGAGGGTCCGGTCATTAGGGTGACACAGTTAAATCGGTGTTGGGGCCGCAACTGTTTACCATATATATTTATGAAATGGAAGAGGGAATTAGGAACAACACTAGCATGTTTGTGGATGACACAAAGCTGTGTGGCAGTGTGAACTGTGAAGAGGATGTTACGAGGTTGCAGAGTGACCTGGACAGGTTGAATGAGTGGGCAGATGCGTGGCAGATGCAGTATAATATAGATAAATGTGAGGTTATCCACTTTGGCGGCAAAAACAAGGGGGCAGATTATTATTTCAATGGAGTTAGGTTAGGTAAGAGGGAGGTGCAGCGAGACCTGGGTGTCCTTGTAAATGGGTCACTGAAAGTTGGCGTGCAGGTACAGCAGGCAGTGAAGAAAGCTAATGGAATGTTGGCCTTCATAACAAGAGGATTTCAGTATAGGAGTATAGAGGTTCTTCTGCAGTTGTGTAGGGCTCTGGTAAGATCACATCTGGAATATTGCACACAGTTTTGGTCTCCTAATTTGAGGAAGGACATCCTTGTGTGTTGAGGCAGTGCAGCGTAGGATCACAAGATTGATCCCTGGGATGGCGGGACTGTCATATGAGGAAAGATTGAAAAGACTAGGCCTGTATTCACTGGAGTTTAGAAGGATGAGGGGGATCTTATAGAAACATATAAAATTATAAAAGGACTGGACAAGCTAGATGCAGGAAAAATGTTCCCAATTTTGGGCGAGTCCAGAACCAGGGGGCCACAGTCTTAGAATAAAGCGGAGGCCATTTAAGACTGAGGTGAGAAAAAACGTTTTCACCCAGAGAGTTGTGAATTTGTGGAATTCCCTTTCACAGAGGGAAGT
The DNA here is from genome assembly GCA_963514005.1 of Raja brachyura. The sequence goes on from OY740782.1 coordinate 18,311,302, forward strand.
GGAGCCCAAATCACTGGATGGATTTAAGAGAGAGTTAGATAGAGCTCTAGGGGCTAGTGGAATCAAGGGATATGGGGAGAAGGCAGGCCAGGGTTATTGATTGGGGGACGATCAGCCATGATCGCAATGATTGGCGGTGCTGGCTCGAAGGGCCGAATGGCCTCCTCCTGCAGCTAATTTCTATGTTTCTATGTTTCTAAATGAAAAAAAATACAATGTAAAAGAGCAAATACAATTCATAAGAGTACCATTTGAAATTATCAAGACTGATTAGTACGTGTGTCTGGGGTTGCAAGGAAAAGGCAGGAGAATGGGGTTGAGAAGAAACGTGATTGAATGGTGGAGTAGACTTTTAGTTTTAGTTTACATACAGCATGGAAGCAGGCCCTTCGGCCCACCGAGTCCGCGCCTACCAGTGATCCCCGAAAATTAAAATTATCCTACACACACTAGGGACAATTTTACATTTTTTACACCAAGCCAATTAACCTACAAACCTGTATGTCTTTGGAGTGTGGAAGGAAACCGAAGATTTCAAAGAAAACCCATGCAGGTCACGGCAAGAACGTACAGATTGCGTACAGACAAGCACCCGTAGTCGGGATCGAACACGGGTCTCTGGTGCTCTAACGCAGTAGCTCTACTGCTATGCCACCTTGCCGCCCTGGAGTCATACAACACTTAAACAGGCACAACGGCCCAAACTGTACTATGCAGTTGTGATCACCACACAGAGTGAAAAGCAAATCTTAAAGATATCAGTCTCAGAATTGCTTCAATTGCCTATTTTCTGTTAGATGAGGAAATTAACGATATGAAGGTAATGTACATGAATTCACCTGAGGTACAGACAAATATAATGATATAATTGAAGAGAAATGGACTGATGGTCCGCCTTTTTTCTTCCATATTCCTGCATTCCCTTGTGCCTTTGTCGAGGTTTAATTTTTGTCAGAGTTTTCTTTTTCTGCCTTGTGTATCTGCTCAGGTAATTGTTTCTGAGTTCTAAGTCTTTCTCAAAAGTGCACGCATTGGGCTAACGATGGTATGCATAAAGGGCCTGTCCCACCAGCATGCAACTCTATGCGATGAGCGCGACCTAACATGGTCGCTTGAGCCGTCCGGCGTCGCGGGGCCGGTCCCATTTCGATCGGCGGACTTAAAATTGACCATGTTCAAAAATTCCGCGCGGCAACGGTTTGTCGGCTCGCAGTCGCCTCGACGCATTACACACCGTCTCGACGTCATGCCTCCGTGACCCTCTCTGTAGGTGCCTCCATGACCCTCTATGTGTGTGGCTCTGTGGCCCTCTCTCCGTGACCCTCTCTGTCCTGGCGAACTTACCTTTAAGACTTCGCTCCAAGTTCGCCTCACTTTGCGCCGTGTTGCGCCACTCACCCGACCTCCGCGCGGCCCTCGCTGCCGGTTTGGTCACGCTCGCCGCATGCAGGCGCATGCTGTTGGGAACGGCCCTGTACAGGGATCACCCGACCTCCGCGCGGCCTCCGCTTCTAGTTTGATCGCGCTCATCGCATGGAGTCGGATGCTGGTAGGACAAGCCCTTAAGATCATAAGTGATAGGAGTAGAATTGGGCCATTCAACCCATTCAACCATGTCTGATTTATCTCTCCCGCCTAACCCCATTCTCCTGCCTTCTCCCCATAACCCCTGACACCCAATGGCACTCGTGAAACTCAGCAGTGTGCAGGTCAAAGCATTTCACATAATTATCACCTCATAACTACCATTGTAAACATACTCTCCACCCTGCCGCTGGCCAGCTCTATGGTGAAAGTTTCAGAGAGAGTAAACAGGATGGGAGGAGATTCACATGAAGTACAAATATCAGTGCAGGACAGTTGGAACAAATGGCTTTTTTCCTAACCTTTAGAATCCTATGCATTTCTAAGTAACTTTGGGTATACCATTGCCTTTGGCAGAGGAGTAATCAATATTTGGGAGGGGGGGGGGGGGGGCGGGGGGACAACTCTCAGCGGTACTTCATTATAACAGAATGTAGACCCACAAATTTAGGAGTAGGCATCTGTAATATCATTCTGCCATAACCCTTACATCCCATGTAATCAAGTAAAGGGATAGCTGATTGCTGATTTAAGCTTCGGGGTAAAATGCATAGCTGTGTCACGAATGTAAATCTAACGAATGATAGAGCACTAGAACTAAAAGCACCAGAGCTGGCCTCAAAGTCGATCAACAATGTGGCGCAGCTGAGAATGTGTAGATGGAAAGTCAACTTAACTGTGAAAGTAATTCCTCAGAGTACCAGTTATAACAGTACTAAGTGCCAATGTGACCCAAGAGCAGGCTTCATTGCTTTGCAGTGTACATGCTTCAGTCATATCCCACCAGCTGGTATAATCTGGTGCGTTCAGGCAAGAAGTGAATCCAATTTTACTTTTAATAGAGAGGTTGCCTTTGCAAACTACAGTTTAAAAGCGGTAGCAGGGGGAAATAGCAATACCTTGTGTTCAGCTCACCGCCTGACTCTGCAAAAGTAAATATACATTTTTAATAAAAATAGTCATGCCACTTCAAAAGCAGTTGCATCTGCTCTCAACACTGTCCATCCTCCATTCATCCAAAATACTGTCTGATTCACAAAGGGCGATACGTAAATGGCACGTGCTGCCTGTGGAGGTGGTTGAGGAAGGTGCAATATCAACATTTAAAAGACATTTGCACAGGTACCTGGATAGAAATGGATAGAGGAATGTTAGTCAAATGCGGCAAAGGGATGAGCTTAGATGGGCGTAGAGTCATACAGTCAAAGAGTGTGGAAACAGGCTCTTCAGCCCAACTTGCCATGCCTGCATTTGGCCTATAACCCTCTAAACCTATCCTATCTATGTACTTTCCCAAATGTTTTTTTTTAAGGTTGTGATAATACCTGACTCAACTACCTCTTCCAACTGCATGTTACATATACCTACCGTCCTTTGTGTAAAGAAAGTTGCCCCTCATTCCTACTAAATCTTTCCCACCTCAGCTAAACCTATGTCCTCTGGTTTTTGACTCTATTCCTCTGGATAAAAGTGCATTTACCCTGTGCACTTACCCTATATATTCCTCTCGTGATCTTATACACCTCTATAAGATTACCCCTCATCCTTCTGCACTCCAAGGAATAAAGTCTTAGCCTGCTCAACCTCTCCCAACACCTCAGGCACTCTAGTCCTAGCAGCATCCTAGTAAATCTTCTCTGCACCCTTTCCAGCTTAACAACATCTATGCTCTAACAGGGTGTTCAAAATTGAACACAGTGCTCTATCTTAGTCATAATGGATGCTATAATGGCAAATTTCTGACTCTTCCAACTTTCCATTGCCATTAATACACAGATAAGTAGGAGTGATCTTACGCAGACCAAATAGAACAGATTTTTCAGTCGTTATTTCCAGTTGTTGTTTGGTTGTTTATTGAAGTAGTTGTACAAACAAAGAGATGAACGTAACAGATTTTCCTTATTCTGCATACTAGTTGTAGCTGGCTGTTCTCCCCAGTCTGGTGAAAACTATATGCTCTCCACCCCAGTGCCTGATCTGCCGCTCCTTGTCCACTATACCCATATGCATACACCAGTCTGTGCATCTAATGACCGCCCCCAAGTGTCCAAAATAATACTGCAAGATATAACTAGACAATATAATATAATATGCCGACAGTAGCTAGCCTAAACATAAATGGCTCCAATAGACGCGTTGGGCTGAAGGCCTATTTCCATGCTGTATGACTCAATGATTGCATCACCCATTAGGTGAAGAAAGCAGGAACATAAATGATCCAACCAATTGGTCGTCTGCTGACATTAAATAGGAAACCACATTTCCATCTTTGGGTTTTTTTCGTAAATATCTTAGCAGAAAAGGGATTAGAAATGCTTTGCGCAAAACATGTTAGATTAAGATGGCGATGCATGCAGTTAGGGGATTAAATAATTTATTATGGCTCTTTTAAACAACAAAACTCTGTGGTGCATGAGGGTGAAGGTTGAATGGTATAAAAAGCATTGTTCCACCAATGGAGAAAATCAGATAGTCCTTGCATGATAGAAACAAGGAACTGCAGATGCTGGTTAATACACCACAAAGTGCTGGAGTAATCGGCAGGTCAGGCAGCATCTCTGGAGAACATGAATAGGCAACATTTCAGGTTAGTTCAGTTTAGTTTATTGTCACGTGTACTGAGGTGCAGTGAAAAGCTTTTGCTGCATGCTAACCAGTCAGCAGAAAGACTATGCATGATTACAATCAAGCCGTCCACAGTGTATGATGAAGGGAATACCATTTAGTGCAAGATAAAGTCCAGTAAAGTCTGATTAAAGATAGTCCAAAGAGTGCCTCCAATGAGGTAGATAGTAGCTAAGGACCACTCTCTAGTTGTTGATAGAATGGTTCAGTTGCCTGATAACAGCTAGGAAGGAACATAAGATAATAGATAATATATCTACTCATATTCCTTGACTGTTGAGGGATTTCACTGCGTCGGTATTGGCTGCTTCATTTTCTATTCTGAAAATCTGAGGTAAGGAATTCCATATTCCCGAATGATGTCTCAAAATTGGGAAAGGGTACGGATAAAGGTAAGATTCCCTTTTCTCCCTTCGACAAGTCCAAAAGTGCAGACAACACACACTTATATCGACCCAATATCCCTACCAGACAGGTTACTTGGAAACAGTCACTTTAGACTTCAAGTGTAGGAAGAAACTGCAGATGCTGGTTTAAACTGAAGATAGACACATAAAGCTGGAGTAACTCAGCGGGTCAGACAGCATCTCTGGAGAAAAGGAACAGGTGACGTTCCGGGTCGACATTCTTTCTAAAGACCCGAAATGTCAATGGAGATTTTTAATCACCTTTCCCAATTTTGAGACATCATTCAGGAATACGGAATTCCTTACTTCAGATTTTCAGGATAGAAAATGAAGGCAGAGATAGATAGATTCTTGATTAGTTTGGGTGTCAGAGGTTATGGGAAGAAAGCAGGAGAATGGGCTTAGGAGGGAGAGAGAGATCAGCCATGATTGAATGGCGGAGTAGACTTGATGGGCCACATGGCCTAACTCTGCTCCGATCACTTACAGTATGACCTTATCAATGAAGAAGGGTCTCGACCCGAAACATCACCTATTCCTTCACTCCGTAGATGCTGCCTCACCCGCTGAGTTTCTCCAGCATTTTTGTCTATCTTCGATTTTTCCAGCATCTGCAGTTCTTTCTTAAACATTATGACTACAGTATTTTGTGTGTAACTTTAGTCTTCAAGCCAGTGTATATTGCACAAGCAAGAGAGCCAGACAGCTGATGAATGCCCTCACTTAACAGCAATCTTCCCAGCACCACAGACAGACCGACAGACAAACATCTTTTAATGAGATAGCTTAAAGGCTTTTGCTGCACTGCAGATCCTTTGGAATTACTGTAAATCATTACGGGTTGATAACTTACACGTTTAAGTCTTATAACAAGACAAGACATTACAAAATATAAATTAACCTGGGCATGAATTCTTTGTTCTATAATGAGTAATTTCCTGAACGACTTAAATGTGATTAGTTTGCACTGACTACCGTGAATTTGTTGGGAAAAGATTCCCTTCTCCGTCGTACGCTGCTGAAAACCAGAAATAAAAGTTGGGCAAAGCAACAAAGAAAAAAGCCTCCATAAATAACAGCGCCAGATGTTTTGTCAGATAAAACTGAAAGGTTCTGGACACACAGACAAATTATCAGTGGAGGAATTCTGTGGCAGTCTCACCCCGGTGTCTAAATGATGGTCACCTTGACTCTGCCTTTCATTGAAGGTTGCTGTCACGGGCTTCTCACTCCACTAACTCGAAGGAGAGGTGATGTACGACTATGAGAAAACGCGGCTAATGTGAATAGTGGCTGGCATCTTATAATCGGCAATCTTAACTGGCTAATTTACTGCTGACTCTGCCAAAGCCTCATTAGTCTGATGTAAGAAAAATGAAGTGAGGGTTGCCAATAGATGTGCAGGTGATGTCAAGGATCCCTCAGCAATGGAGAGACAGACTGATTCACCTCACTGTATGTGTCATCTGTTATCAGGTCAGCTCTTGATCTCATTCAGCGACAGATCCTTCTGAAAGAAAACTGACGTTGCCTTTCTAAACGGACAGTGCCACCAACGAGCATTTACATTAAAAATATAATTGTGTCCCTGCGTGAATCTTTCAAAACTTCAGGACATCACTTGATCGACTGGGCTTATATTCCCTGGAATTTAGAAGGATGAGGGGGGATCTTACAGAATCATATAATGTTCTTAAGGGATTGGACAGGGTAGATGCAGGAAAAATGGTCCCGATGTTAGGGGAGTCCAGAACCAGGGGTCACAGTTTAATAAAAAGGGGTAGGCGAATCTGTGAAATTCTCTGCCACAGAAGGCAGTGGAGGCCAATTCACTGGATATATTCAAGAGAGAGTTAGATACAGCTCTTAGGGCTAACGGAATCAAGGGATGTGGGGAGAAAGTAGGAACCGGGTACTGATTTTAGATGATTAGCCATGGTCATATTGAATAGCGTGCTGGCTCGAAGGGCCAAATGATCTACTCCTGCACCTATTTTCTATGTTCTATGTTTCTATAACATGTTGGTGACAAGACATGGTGGCGAATCTGTGGAATTAATTGCCACAGAAGACTGGGGTGGCCATCAATGGATATCTTTAAGGCAGAGATAGAAGGATTCTTGATTAGTAGTTGTGTCAAGGGTTATGGGGAGAAGGGAGAAGAATGGGGTTAGCAGGGAGAGATAGATCAGCCGTGATTGAATGGCAGTGTCGACTTGTTAGGCCGAATTACTTAATTCTGTTCCTATCACTCATGAATTTATGAACATGGTGAGGTGGTGGTTAGTAATGCGTATGGAAAGTTAGATCTGAAAAAGGGACAGATAACACAAACTAGGGAATTAATGCCAGATGTTTAGCGAATGCTCAGCTAGCCAGGCAGCATTCAGAAGGAGAAACAATAGTGAGGTTAAACGAGAACTTACCTGTTCGAAGTTTGATCTATATTTTATGAGGAGTTAGGATGAGGGATTACGTGAAGAAGCCCCGCCTGGCGCTGGATCGACATACTTCAAAGCAGCGGCATGAAAAACACAGAACCAATAGCCGAAGTAAAATAGTAAGGCTCAAAATAGACTAGAACTACCAGATGATCATTTACATTATGAGGGTTGGGAGTGGAGGGCACGTAATCCCTCATTGTAACTCCTCATAAAATAAAGATCAAACTTCGAACAGGTAAGTTCTCGTTTAATCTCACTATTTTACTTCGGAGTCACGTGAGTGACTACGTGAAGATTTTAAAGCTCTGTGTTTTTTATGTCGTAAATTCATTTCATACGACTCTCTGTTTAGTCAAAACAGTAGTGAGTAAATAGTATTTTAAGACTTTGTTACAATTTATGTAATAAGTCCTTTAATCATAAAAAGAACAACTTTTTAATAATAACCCCTCTATCGCAGGGGAAAATTACAAAATAAATTGATAAATGATGTCAATGGTAACATAAATCGATAATATAAATCGATAATATAAAACAAAGCAAGCATTTAAAGAGAACCCAGTACTGCGTGTCCAAATCCTGGCACCGTGACAACAGGTTTATTGTAGAACTTTGAAAAAATCTCTAGACCACCCTGCGGCCTCTAAAATTTAATCGAGTGGTACGTCTGTACCTTCGCCACGGACGTAGCTGCCGCCCTAGTGGAGTGAGATTTAAACACATCAGTGTTTATTCCTGCTAGACCCAAACCTGTTTTAACCATCTAGAAATGGTTTGAACTGAAACTTTTGTATGTGGCTTTTTGTGTGTTATCAATAACGCTTTCTCAGAACCTCTGAGATTTTTGGTTACCTCAATGTATTGAGTTAAATGCTTAACTACACACAATGTTTCATCAATAGGATATGCTTTAAACATTACCTTCATTCCAGTTCTTCCTGGTCTGCTTTGTTTGATCAAGTCATAAACATAACAATGTTATCTGTAGTCACATGCATGCAATCCAACCGTAACAATTGCAAAGTTTGTACTCTTTGAGCTGATACCAATGCCATTAACATTACCACCTTGAATGTTAATTTCTGCAAAGACATTGAATTAATTGGAGTCCATTGTTTAAGCAAAGTGAGAACAATGCTAACATCCCAAATTTCTGTATATCTGGGCTTGGGAGGATTTTTATTGAAAATTCCTATCATGAATCGGGATACTAATGGGTGAGACCCAACTGAATCCCGATCCGAAATTTGTCCTAAATAGGATGACAATGCACTACGAGCGCAATTAATGGCAATTAATAACTCAAATGCTCATCAAAGTGGATCGCAATTAATAACTCAAATGCTCATCAAAGTGGAACCCAACAAGGAACTCCAATACATTTGAAATGTTTGCAGTATGATAAGATATCTTTGACTGTGTACAAAACTTCCCATTTCCTTATATGCGACATATATTGTTTTTTAGTGCTATTCCACCAAGCTGCATCTATAACATCCATGGTCCTGTCCGACATTTCAAACTCTTGCAACGGTCTGGTCAGAACCTGCAGATTAACAAATTCATATGATCATGCAATGGATGAATTTCTTTTGTTACTGGTTGTGTCAACAGATTGTCGCAACTGGGAATTGTCATACATGGTTCAATAATCATTTTAGCATCAAGGGGAACCATGACTGCGTGGGCCAATTTGGCACCACCAAAATGCCTTTGGCAGCGTCTTGCGCTATTTTCTTGAGACATTGCCCAATGAGACAGTATGGGGGAAAAGCATAAAAGAACGTATTCCCCCAGTGTAGCGAGAAAGCATCCACCGCTACTGCCCCTGGATTGTGTTCCCAAGACACGTATTTGGGCAATTGGTGATTCAATCTAGATGCAAACAGATCAATGTCCGGTACTCCATACCGACTGATAATATTTTTGAAATTTGTGGATTTAACATCCATTCTGTATTGTCTTTAAATATTCGTGATCTTTTGTCTGCCACAACATTGTCTCTCCCCGAGAGATAAATAGCTGAAAGCCAAATATTTTTTGCCATACACCATTGCCACATCTGGTTTACCAGATGATCACATGATATTGATCTGACACCACCCATGTGATTGATATATACCACAGCTGTGGTATTATCTATTTGTACTTGGACATGCAAATCTTTTAATGAAGAGCAATAAGCTTTTAATCCATAAAATGCTCCCAGTAGCTCCAAATATTTAATACCATATGTTTGGAGCAAAAAATCCTCTTGGACAGCCCATCTGCCTCCACAGCTGGTCTCATTATCTGTAGCCCCCCATCCGGGAGAACTTGCGTCAGTTTGCAAAAACACTACTGGCTGATGAACTAAAATGTTCTTAGCAGCTTGTGGAACATACTCAATCCACCAATTTAATTCTGATAAAGGTTCCTTAGGCAATTGCATTGGCCTATTAAAATGGCCTGCTCGCTGAATAAGCGCTTGAGTTTTTGCCCTTTGAAGATTTTGGTAATGTAGACGACCAAACTCTACTGCTGGAAATGCTGCTACCAATTTACCAATAACCTTGGCAAACTCTCGGATGGAGGGATAAGGTTTGTTAATCAGGTTCTGACACACATTTGTCAAATCCAACACCTTATCCATTGGTAAAGTTACCAACATGGTAACTGAGTTAATCACAAACCCCAGATATTCAATGGTTTGGGATGGCTGTAACTTAGATTTGTTGGATGGATCAGGAACCCAACTTCTCAAACAAACTTGTAGTTGCTGAGACTGATTTTCCAGCTGACTCCTGATTAGCATTGACAATTAAAATGTCATCTAGATAAGCCATAACGATGTGTTTATTTTTTGTGCCCTTAGCAGTGCAAGTGCTGGCTTAATCCATTAGGCAAAGCTTTGTATTGCCACAGCTGTCCCATCCATAAACTTTAATTACCTGCGAAACTATGGTGAATTGGGACCGAAAATATGCATCTTTCAATCTATTGTAGCCATATAACAACCTGTTGATACCAGCTGCATTTTCAGTGTTGAATGTGTCCATTTTAAAATGTTTATACTGGACAAATGTATTCAATTGTGTGAGATCTAAAATGATTCTACAACCCCCATCTTTCTTCGGTCTGGGGAAAATATTTAATACAATTGTTGTGGATCCTCTCCTGTTTTCTCAATAACTCCTTTCTCACACAAATTCTTAACCTCTTTTGTCAATTTGAATACTTTCAAGACTGAACATCAAAGAATGATTAGGCTTATTGTAGGTATGTTGCAAAACTTTACCGGCGCTGCACTTCTGCCGCTCCCCGTGTGCGCGACTTTCGCGCCTTGCAGAGGGGGGCGGGCTTAAAGTGCCGTTTTTCCACAGGCCTGGATAATCGATGAATGTCGGGCGATTTGGTTGCTGAAGAAAAATCGCTCCGACATTTAATGAATGGTGGTATTTTTAAATTACTCTAGATTATTTATTAACTAGAGTAATTTAAAAATCACCTTCAAAAGCCGTGACCGCAGACAACCGGAAGCATTTTGCGTAGGGAAGAAAAAAAGGTAAATACTTTATTTTTATATTAAAAGTTGGTTTTTCGGGAGGCATTAATAATATTTTTATGTTGCGAAATGGGTTCCCCTAAAAATGTATGAACCCCCAGTATTTTTCCCCCCGACTTCACTGCTAACCGCAACGTTCTAACCCACCGCATTCCGCTAAAACCCACTCGCTAGTTGATTTAAATGGCCATTAATTTACAACATAAAACACTACATTCCTTCCATTTGGCCCAGAAATTCATGAAAATTAGATTTAAAAATTATATTATATTGTGGATTATTGTGTGAATGTTATTTGGACACTTAGGCAATTTTAAAAAAGTTTATCTTTTCTTAAGAAATGGATAGATGTTTAGATCTACTCATTTAATTTTGTAATTAGCTACAATTAGATAACTAACTAATTATATGCTTTAATTTCAGGTAATCCAAGTAAGATTGTTTAATATTTGTTTCAGAATGCTTCAATCTATAATAACTGAAAATTTCATTGAGTTCTCTTAAATTTTAAGAATGTTATGGACATTTAACTTTTCCAGATCACAGCTTTTGAGTTAAGTCAATTGAAAGGCAATGGGAAGCAAGATGCTCATTTCCGAGTATGAAAATGGCCATAACTTTCTTAATACTGAAGATATGAAAGTAAATTAGGTGTCAAATTAAACTTCTTTTTATGCTTTATCTGATGGGATAAATTGTAGACTTGATTTTTAAAATCTCAAAATTTTGTAACATTGCTACTTATTGTGTCCCAATGGATCCATACCTCCCTTTCATTATAAACATTCGGAGTCTACCACCAATCTGAGGTTCATCCAAACATCCTTCTTTAATAGGATAAAGTTTTTGTACCTCTCCAACTGGATGAAATGATCTCCTTTCCCAATAAATGGGTGTACATTCGGCTGTGCTGGCTGGTAATTCTTCCTTATCATACTCCTGCCTCGGCTCGTTCCAGCTCCAAAATCAAATCCTCTTCTCATATGACCAGCCTTTCTGGCCAAACTGAAGGGTTTCACAAGGCCAACAGTTTTTGCCTCTTCATCCATTTCTTTAATTTGTTTAGACAGATTTCCTCCGAACAAATAACCAAGAGCTTGAACATTGCTTGCCCTGCACAACCCTGAAAATCTTGGATGTAAAAGAGGCCGAATGGCAATCTTCCATTTTATATAATTTATCTCAAAATGAGTTGCAGAATAAGCCCAACATATGTTTATTCTGAACTTTGGTCATTCCACAACCTTCCAGCTTGTCTTCCAAAAGACAGTGATGCCAAAATTAGCTTGAGGATTCTTTGAATCGTAATTCCTGCGCCCGCATTATTGCTGACATTGGCGCCCAAAAAAGCCGGATTCACCATAGGTACCTTCTTTGAGGTACAATAAATAGGTGTTTTAATCCAAATCTGCTGTCTCAATCATAACAGCTTTTTTGAGGCAGGTGAGAGACCATATAATTAACATTGGCCGCCAGGTTTCCTTCCATGGCCTCACCGCCTCCTCCAGGTATAGTACCTTTGTGCCCCATCAGACACACCTGGATTTGTATTGTGGTGGGTACTTCTGACCACAATAAATAGGTGTTTAAATGCAAATTTGCTGTCTCAACCATAACAGCTTTTTTGAGGCAGGTGAGAGGCCATATAATTAACATTGGCCGCCAGGTTTCCTTCCATGGCCTCACCGCCTCCTCCAGGTATAGTAAACTTTGTGCCCCATCAGACACACCTGGATTTGTATTGTGGTGGGTATTTCTGACCACAAACACCACTTTCAGGGTCAGTCTCATACAGCCCTGGTACTCCTGAAACTTGTTCAAGGAGACTTCCTCCAGCCCAATCCCAGGCACTGGAGTTTCAATTCCCAATTCAAACTGGCACCATATTCATGATATGGAACCCCCTCAGGGGCTGCCTGGGAATATTCTGGGTACTTAGACCCTTGGATGATATTGTTTGGAGTATTTTCTCCATTAGATCCATACTTAGCCAAAGGCTTTCCTTTCAGGATCTTTCAGAACCTCAGGCCTTTCAAGCTTCCTTTTACATTTTAGGCACTGGGTTTTCAAAGTTTTTGTTTGTGGAGCAACCAAAGGCTCACTAACGGGTATTTCAACGGCCACCGGTATCGGAAACGGCTCCGCAATAATCTGCTGTCCCGACTTTTCTACACCCCGGGACGCACGTTTTACCTGCGATTTTTAAAAACATTTTTATTTTTATTTTAACTCCTCCTGGTTTACCCACCAGCCTACGGAGTTTTTATAAAACGCCCTGGAAGTAAAATAATTTTACTTACCTGCGGGCCGTTTCCTTACCGCTGTGTTGGAGCTGCGCTCTGCAGCTCTTCCTCTGCCGATAGCGTCGACGTAATGCCGATCCAGCGGCAGGCAGGGCTTCTTCACGTAGTCACTCACGTGACTCCGAAGTAAAATTAATGTTTTGTGTTCAGCTCCCTTCATCAGAACTAACACTGACCCGAAACATATTATATAAAATATGTATATACAAATTATGAGCCACAGCTTGGGTAAATAGATCATTTCTCCTAGGTGGAATGTTGATGACTTGAGGGCATACACTGTAACTTTAAAGTGAGAGGAACAAACTTTAAAGTTGATGCACTGGGCAAGTTTTTGAATACAGAGAGGGGTGGGCACCTAGAATCTGTCAGAAGTGGCGGTGAGGCAGATACAATAGTGGCATTAAAGAGGCTTTTAGATAGATTTGTGAATATGCAGGGAATGAAGGATAAGGATCATGAACAGGCAGTGGAAATTAGTTTACCTTGCATTATTCTCCGCACAGATATTGTGGGCCAAAGGCCTGTTTCTGTGCTGTACTCTTCCATCTTCTTTTTTTCTTTTAAGTATTTTTTTTTATTAGAAGCAAGTACATAATAAGAACATTTCATGCATATGTCATACATTGCTAATATTATCCATATTATCAATTATTTAATAACTCTGCTTTATATATATATATATATATATATATATATATTTATTTTATAGATAGAAAATAATAAAGAAAGAGAAAAAAAAAGCATGATGAAGAAGAATGGAATAATTTACTAATAATACAACATTGGAGATAGGTTTGAAAATTATTGTAGAACTTTTCATCTAATCCCGAGTTCGAGCTTCAGTCAGTTTTCCGTGCCAAACCATTCTACCCCTTCAAGTAGTCAATAAACAGAGACCATATTCTGACAAAGAGTCCTTGTTTGTCCATTAAGACGTCTAATTCTTTCCAAATGTAAGGTATCCAACATTTCCATAATCCACATTTTAATTGTTGGGGTTATAGGGCCTTTCCACTCTTCTATCTTCTATGTAAAACACTCACCTTTCACATGATCCTGCCTGGCTAATCCCATTTCCAGCAATTTTTCTTTTCAGATTTCCAGGATCTGCAAGCTTTGGATTTTCATTACAAAATACCAGTTGAGCCATAAAGGAAGCACCATGGTCAGCTCTGGTCACTTCAGGATGTATATTCAGCTCCTTGAGAGGACGCAGGAAAATATAATTGGAATGCTTACAGTGAAGAGAGATTTCAGATTGGATTGGAGAGGTTTGAATTGTGTTGAACAGAGTAAACTGAGTGGAGTTTTGATCGAGGTCCACAAGGTCACAACTAGTTTAGCCTAGTTAAATAATGTGGAGCTGCTCCCAAAAGCAGATACTTCATGGATGTCACCTCCGAAACATCACCGATCCATCTTCCCCACAGATGCTGCCTGACCCTTTAAGTTACTCCAGCTGTGTCTTTTTAGTTCAAGGACCATTGGACACAGATTTAAAGTTTTTAGTAAAGGAAAAGAGACTGCTTTGAGGAAAATGGGCATTAGATCTGACAGCGTCCTTTTGAAGGAGAATGAGTTAATGTTTTACTTTAGAAGGGGACAGCACATAAACAGGATCTTCGGCTTCCAATGACTGTGTGGTGCATAATTCCAAGATAAACTAATCGGCACTGCCTGCACATGATCGTTATCCCTTCATTCCCTACATATCCATATGTCTATACAAAAGCCTATTTCATATTTTTGCAAATATTCTTTATCATCTGGAATTAACTTCTTGTAAGAATAACAGAAACAGAGTTAATTAATGCTTACAGAGGGAATTGCATTCTTGTTTAGTGGAGAATTGACAGTGGTACAGGAAAGAGTAAGATGAATTAGATGGATGGGATTGTTCTGCACGAAGCCATCACAGACTTGATGGGCCAAATGGGCTTCCGCCCTGTAACAGTTCAATACTTCTTTATGCTACCGGGAACAGGACAGGGAGTAGAGACGCTGCCTCAGCCAGAATCTGAACTCAAACCAAGCTGAAGCAAATTGATTCTCTTGTCTGAGGGCTGCCGACATCTGTGTGAAATAAAATGACTTTGGCGAGCCAGCTTTCAGTAGAACAAACTAAAACAAATGACATATCAGAAGACATAATGCTCAGAAAAATAAAAAAAGCTGTTTTTATTTAGGCCTGCTTGGAGCCGCATCATTCAGCTGAAGTCATCTTCAGATGACATGCTATTTTCAGTCGTATAATTAAAACTATTAATCTTTTATTTTCAGCACAATGATCAAACGGGATCCAGATCATGGACTGAGCTCACAGGTCCTTCATACTCATCATGGTTTGGGCATTACAGAAAAATCATGATTTACGCAAAAAGCAACTCATACTTCCTGAGTAAGCTTCTCCAAACCTATTTTTGCCTGGAAACACGAAACATGTCATTGAGTGCTTTAGTTTAGTTTAGAGATACAGCATGGAAACAGACCCCCGTCGGCCCACCGAGTCCGTGCTCGAGATTCCCCTACACTAACACTATCCTGGAGACAATTTAAAAAATTTACCAAGCCAATTAACCTACAAACCTATATGTCTTTGAAGTGTGGGAGGAAAATCGGAGCACCTGGAGAAAAGCAACGCAGGTCAGACGTACAAACTCCGTACGTACAGCACTCATTGTCAGATCGACATTTACTCTACCACTGCGCCACCGTGCTGAGTGGTGTGTGTTTTGGTCTGTCTCTAATATTTATTCCATTGTCCGATGTAATTGAACAATGCATTTGACACTAACAAATTTCAAAGCATATTTGATCGTCTATCAGTGGCCATTCTTTACTTTATTGAACACGTGGATTTATTTGACAACTCACATAAAATCAAAAGGCCACAAATTGCTCGAGAAACTCAACAGTTCAGGCAGCATCTCTGGAGTACATGTATAGATGGTGTTTCCGGTCGAGACTCTTCTTCAGACTGAGGAGGGGGCTGGACTCAAAACGTCCTCTATCCGTGCTGGGACGCTGGGAGAAAAGACTCGTTTTCCATATTTGGCTCCATAGAGTCCTCGAGAAGGCATATGTGACATCAAGTTAGCTTCTCACCCAAAAGCCGTCTCCTCCAAAAGTCTATGAATGATAATAATCAGACCATAATCGATAGTAATCTGATGAGTCACCTTAGCAAACAAAACATTCTTGCTGACAACCAACATGCATTTAGGAGGCATAGATCATGCGAGTCTCAGCTTATCCGGATGACAAATGACCTGGCCAAGAATCTCGATAGCAATGTCATCACAGACTTAGTAGTGCTAGACTTTTCTAAAGCATTTGATGTCATCCCGCACCAGAGACTATTTTGGATGCTTGACTTCTACGGTGTTCGTTCCAACACAAAACGATGGATTTCCATTTTTCTGACAAAACATCTTCATCCCACGTGTGTGAATGGAAAAAGCTCTGATTGGCATCCAGTGTTGAGTGGTACATCTAAGGGCACAGTACAGGGCCCACATTTGTTTTTGCTTTACATTAATGACATCCATGAAAAGATTGCAAGCCGACCAGACTATTCGCTGATGATTGTTTGCTGTACCATCCAATTAAGTCAGCTGATGATGAAGATGGTCTCCAAAAGGATCTCGATACTATGGTTGAGTGGTCACAACAATGGGGCATGCAGTTCAACCCTACCAAATTTGAAACCATGCGTGTCACCAGAAAGAGGAAACCAGGCGAAACATCATACAATATCCTTGGTGCCACCCTTGAAGAATCCAAACAAACCAAGTATCTTGGCATCAAATTACAGAACTATCTATGTTTGAATGGTCAGACTCATCATGCAACGGTGAAAGCAACAGGTGTCCTAAATTTTCTGAGACGCAACTTTCATCATTGTTCAACTTCTGTTAGGAGAAGTTATACTTCACTCTCGTTAGACTACATTTGGACTACGCAGTTGCTGCATGGGTCCATAGACAAATAGAAACATCTCTTCCTTCGAACATGTTCAAAGAATGGCAGCTTGATTTGTTGCTAATAACTATGGGAGAGAAACGAGTGTTACCTAACTTCTGAAGTCACTGGGGTGGAACCCTCTCCAAGACAAACGTAAAGCTCACCATTTGACCTGTTTTTACAAAATGTTAAATGGTCAGCTCGACATAGATTACCAAACCTACATCAAACCCAAACCTGTTAGGAGCAGATGAGGGCATTCGATCCAATTTGAGATACCAGCTACCAAGACAGATGTGTACAGGAATTCATTCTTCCCCCACACAATAAAAGCATGGAATAGTCATCACCCTACCACAGCTACCCAACCAGATGCAACTAAATTTAAATGAGCTCTTCTTCTCCAAGAGCTGTTATTTTGCTTAAGTCCACCCTCCGCCACCTCCAGTTTAAATTCCATTTGGAATATTTTTGGAGGTCCAAGATCCAAGAAAAAGAAAGAATATGCTGAAATGCCAATACAATTTATGCATAAAAGGCTCTGGAATGGAATTTCTACCCACTAGTTTCTAGGCCAGAAGGTGGCTTCTGACGAAGGTGGCTTCTTGAAGGTGGCTTCAAGGTGGCTCTTGAATCACCCAGAACACCTCTCCATATCTGCCGAGCCCCTTCGGTGTTCCCTCAACCTTACAACTCTTTGGAGCAACTCAGCAGGTCAGACAGCAGCTCTGGAGAAAAGGAAAGGAAAAGTTTAAGTTTCGGGTCATCACCCTTCTTCAGACTGAGAATCAGAGGAAAGTGATGCTGTCTGACCCATTGAGTTACCCCAGCGTTTTGTGTCTATCTTCGGTTTAAACCAGCGTCTGCGCCTTTCTTCCTGCACCTTATAACTCGTTGTATGATTTCAACTGCAATAGTATGATTTCAAGTCCTGAACTCCAATTCGCTCCCCATCCTTGTCTCCTTCTGCAAGACCCTCCTTCAAAAACCGTCTCCTTCTGGTTTATCTTCACCATTCCATGGTAAAACTCTTATGATCACTCTCACAAACAGACTCTACATAAACCAGAATTTTCTTTCATTTGAACATCACAAGGAGGAATATCAATCAAATATTACCTCAATTTAAAAGCAAAACAAAAGCTTTAGGTGTTTGAGCTAGAGAGGAGAGAAACAGGCACTGAATAGAAATGGTTGGGTGGGATATGAGTGAAACCTGAGCATGTGGGGCAAGCCCAGAGAGGGAATCTTGTTCAGCACAGATGGATCAAAGGGCCTGTTCTCATGTTGTATGACTATGACTGTGGACTAAAGTCCATGCCAAACAAGGTGACCATGTGAGCTAATCCCATTTGCCTGTGTATGGCCCCTATTAACGTCCCTGCCTAAATGTCTTTGGAAAACAGAAGAAAGATGGGGTATCCCGCTCACCAGGGAACAGCTGCGGATAAGCAGAGTTAATGCTACAGGTCTTTCATCAGAATAGGTGGGAATATGCTGGGAGAATGGAGCGGCTGGGCTTGTACACTGAAATTTAGAAGGATGAGAGGGGATCTTATTGAAAGATATAAGATTATTAAAGGTTTGGACACGCTGGAGGCAGGAAACATGTTCCCGATGTTGGTGGTGTCCAGAACCAGGGGCCTCAGTTGAAGAATAAAGGGTAAGCCGTTTAGAACGAAGATGAGGAAACACTTTTTCACCAAGAGACTTGTGAGTCTGTGGAATTTTCTGCCTCAGAGGGCGGTGGGGGCCGGTTCTCTGGATACTTTCAAGGGGGAGCTAGATAGGGTTCTAAAGATAGCAGAGTCAGGGGATATGGGGAGAAGGCAAGAATAGAGTACTGATTGTGGATGATCAGCCATGATCACATTGAATGGTGGTGCTGGCTTGAAGGGCCGAATGGCCTACTCCTGCACCTATTGTCTATTGTCTATTCTCTATTGACCTTTAAACTTTGCCCCTCTCACCTTAAAGCTCTTCAAATGCAACACAATGATACCTTATCAAACATCAATTTCTATTTAATTAAAACAGCCCATGCCAACCCCTCCCCCAGGTACACGGTGAATGATGAAAGAGGATGTACGATGACAAAGGCTAGTGAAACACATAGGCTTTGTGTTGTGTGTGGATAACATGAGTACAGCAACGATCTGAAGATTTGAAGTGGGTGCAGAAGAGGTTTACCAGAATACTGCATGATTATAGGCTATTAGCTAAAAGGGTAGGTTGGACAAAATTGAATTTGTTTCTTTGAATTGTCGGAGACTGAGGGACGACCTGATAGAAGTATATAAAATTATGAAGCATGGAGTCCCTTTCCCAGTGTGCAAATGTCAGACTAGAGAGCATGGACTTAAGGCCAGAGGGGAAAGTTTAAAGAAGTTGTGCGGGGCAAGTCATTTATTTTACAGTGAGTGGTGGGTGACTGGACCGAACTACCAGCGTTTGACGGCACTAGGCCTGTACTCGCTGGAGTTTAGAAGGATGAGGGGGAACCTCATTGAAACGTACAGAATAGTGAAAGGCTTGGATAGAGTGGATGTGGAGAGGATGTTTACACTAGTGGCGGAGTCTAGCACTAGAGGTCATAGCCTCAGGGAGGTGGGCATATGGAACGAGCTGCTGGCGGAGATAATTGAATCAGGTATCATGTTTAAGAAACATTTAGACAGGTGCATGGAGAGGATAAGCTTGGAGGAATATGGGCCAATAAGCTGAAGTGTTTGTATCCTTTTTTTTGTACATAGCTTGACTTGTTGCATTAACATGTGCATTAACTTGACTTGTTGCATGTTTATGTGCAGCTGGTCTTGGACAAAGGCAGACAGAGGTACCTCACTGTCATAATAATAGAGGCCAGTGGTTCTACACTGTTGCCAGAATGGGCAGCATGGTGGCACAGCGGTGGAGTCCCAGGTTCGATCCTGACTACGGGTGCTGTCTGTACGTGGTTTACACGTTCTTCCCGTGACCATGTGGGTTTTCTTTGGGTGCTCCAGTTTCCTCCAGTTTCCTTCGGTAAAAATTGTAAATTGTTCCTAGTGTGTAGGTTAGTGCTAGTGTACGGAGATCGCTGGTTGGCCTGGAGTCGCTGGGCAGACAGGCCTGTTTCCACGGTGAATCTCCGAACCCAAACTAAACTAAGAATCAAACCTTCACCAAATAAATACCACCCCAACAGAGAAAATAGTTTGCAGGCCATTGAAATTTGTCTGTGCCACAAAAATGATTTCCTCATTGCTACAGTTGGTATGGATGATAATCTAAGTGTTTTTCAAAATGCAGAAGTAATATTACCATCGGCATGTGAAATTGAAACAGTCCAAACGCCTTGATACAGCCAGAGGTGGTATGCCTTGGCTGAAGCTGGGGCTAATGGACTGAGACCTGCTACAACGAGACCGGCGTATTCATGGGAGACAAGTGCCCACAGAGCTTTCTTCATTTCTTGGAATGTTTCGGCATCATTTCTGTTCTTTGCCCAAAAAACAAGAAATCGAATTGAACTGATATGCAACAGAAGGTGTCTGAACAATGTCGACACAGTTTAAGTAGTCCACTATGATATAAAGCGAACTTTAAAGGTAGCTTATGATGCTTCCAGTTGCAGTGTGGATGCTGGCAGTGACAGTATTATGGATGATGGGCAGAAACAGGCCATGACACCTGACAATGGACCACAGTTCAATTATGGAGAAACAAGTTACTGCAAGTTTATTTCCAAAAAACGACACAGAGCGCTGGGGTAACTCAGCGGGTCAGACAGCGTGTCTGTAGAACATAGGTTCTGACCTATACGGCGGCACAGTGGCGCAGTGGTAGATTTGCTGCCTTACAGCGCCTGCAGAGTTGGAGACCCCGGTTCGATCCTGACTACGGGTACTGTCAGTATGGAAATTGTACGTTCTCCCCGTGACTGCGTGGGCTTTCTCTGAGATCCTAGGTTTCCTCCCATACTCCAAAGGCATACAGGTTTGTAGGTTAATTAGCTTAGGTTTGTATAGTTAGTATAAGTGTAAACAGTATGTGTAGGATAATGTTAATCGCTGGTCGGCGCAGAGTCTGTCTAGTATATTAAAACTAAACGAAAAACTAAACTATAAACCTTTTTCCGCACAGAGGGTCGTGGATATATGGAACGAGCTGCCAGAGGCAGGTACTATAATAACATTTAAAACGCAGGTATATGGATAGGAAAGGTATCGAAGGATATGGGCTAAATGCGGGCAGGTGGTAATAGTGTAAATAGGGCATCTTGGTTGGCAGGTTGGGCCGAAGGGCCTGTGCCATGCTGTATGACTATACCTCCAGCAGTATCCAAGGTCCAACTTTGGATACATTAAAGGGACGCATGAAGCTTCAAACTAAAATACCATCTGCTTTCATGAATCTCTTGTGGAACAAGTTGCTTATAACCTCGTCTGTCTGGAATATATATAACGGCAGACCTATCAACATGGTTGCTTCCTTGCAGGCCTCTAGAATTAGCCTAGGGGGGCAATTAGGGATGGGTGATAAACGCTGGCCATATCAGTGCTTCACACAACTAAGAAGGAATAATGAAAAAATAAATGAAAGTGAAGTGAAGAAAATTGTGATGTTTGCGATTTTATAAGATGCACTCTTTTGAGCATTCCTCCTGGAGATGCCGAATTGCAGAATCGCAGGATTGAATCCTTAAACCGTTTCTCCTGGTGGAGTGTGAAGGATCAGTTATTGGATGTCACATTGTGCTTGCATGATGTGGCAGCTGTTAGACCACAGAGAAATTGAATGCGAACAATTAGGAATCTGATGAACCTTACCATAAACGCGAGAAGCTTAGGGTTTGACTTGCGGCTAATAATCTGTTAACGCGGGCGAGAAAAAAACGTCCAGATCTGATCACTTGGACAATAAGACAAACATTGATTAAAACACGAGGCAGTCAAGATAAATCTGCCCCAGTCACTATTAATGTTGGGGCTAAGCAATCTGAGAGAGGGAAGATCTCTTTGATTAGTATCAGTCCAGGGGGAATACCTCTGAGATAGAAGTGGAACTTTAATTAAATCTCAAAGGTCACAGAAGAACAATTAGAATTATTTTGTCAAAGGAATCTTCGTCGAACATGACTGAAATTACTTAAATTGCGGTGAAGGACAGGACAGATCGGAGAATCTCTTGGGACAAGGCATTATTAGGATTCAGAACAACGAATGCAAACACATCCTACAAGGCTGATAGGGGAGAGGCGGGAAGGCTATTTAGAAGTACTTTGAGTTTGGGTGGCACAGTGGTGCAGCAGTAGAGTTGCTGCCTTACAGCGTCAGAGACCCGGGTTCGATCCTAACTATGGATGCTGTCTGTATGGAGTTTGTACGTTCTCCCCGTGACCGCGTGGGTTTCCTCCCACACTCCTAAGACATACAGGTTTGTAGGTTAATTGGCTTATGTAAATTGTAAATTGTCCCTAGTGTGTAGGACTGTGCTAGTGTACGGGGTGATCGCTGGTTGACACGGACTGGGTGGGCGGAAGGGCCTGTTTCCATGCTGTGTCTGTAAAGTCTAAAGTATGAAGAACACAAGTGATTGCAGAAAGTACCAAAAAGGGGGAAACAGTATTTCTATTGCATCATTAAAGACAGAGGGCAGTGCCTAATTATTTCCCATCAAATATTTTTTTTTAGAAGCAGTATTGGGGCCAGACATCCTGGCGAATACCAGAGATCTTGATCAGAACTGTCAGCATTCAACAATTTAAGCTGCAGTGGATCCCAGACTTCAGTGCATGCACTATCAAACACAGAAGTCTGTCAGTTGCTAACAGATACGGAAGGCTAAATTTACCAAGTCTCCATATGACAGAGTCTCTAGTCTGGTTGATGTTTTTTCACAAATCCAGAACCAGTTTAAGGCCGGCTCCAGAACAACGATCCTTCTGATTTCAAATGGATTCTGTCAGCATCAGAATATAAAGGAGAATTTAGCCATTTTATTTTAATTGTTCTGCTTTTAAAGTTTTTTATTATTCGTATTTGGACATTTTAAATGTCTTTATTAATCTTTTCTGAATGTTAAATAGTTTTAATTTTGAATTATTTCAGTTTAATTTGGTTTTAATTCTCTCCGAGTTTCTGAGTGGTTTGAAACATTTAAACATCAATTACCACTAACGGTGAGGGGCTGACCAGAGTTCTTTGGTAATAGAGTCTACTCCCTTTTTTTGGGAAAGTCTCTTCTCCTGGTGGATAGCCTATAGAAACAAATCCAGTCTATCCAGTCCCCCCTGGTAGCTAAAGCACTCTATCCAGGAACGTCTTGTCAAATTGTCTCTGTACTTTTTCCAGTGTAAACAAACACTTCCCTTTGCTTTTTTGTGAATCACAAGGGTGGCACAGTGGCGCAGCGGTAGTGTTGCTGCCTTACAGTGCCAAAGACCTGTGTTTCATTCTGACTACAGGTGCTGTCTGTACTGGATTTGCATGTTCTCCCAGTGAACGCGTGAGTTTTCTCAGGGCACTCCGGTTTCCTCCCACACTCCAAAGATGTCCGGGAACATCTTAGGAAATTGCCTCTGCACTTCCTCCATTGCAAACACAGGGGCGCCTTGGTAATGGTGCCTCCGCCCTTTTTTTCTGGGAAATGTTCTGCCATTAGGTGGTGCAGCGGTCGAGTTGCTGCCTTACAGCGCTTGCAGTGCCGGAGACCCGGGTTCAATGCTGACTACGGGTGTATTCTGTACGGAGTTTGTACGTTCTCCCCGTGACCGCGTGGGTAATCCTCCCACGCTCCAAAGATGTACAGGTTTGTGGGCTAATTGGCTTGGTATAAATGCAAATTGTCCCTAGTGTGTGTAGGATAGTGCTAATGTGTAGCAATGTTACAAAATTTTGAGATTTTAAAAATCAAGTCTGCAATTTATCCCATCAGATAAAGCATAAAAAGAAGTTTAATTTGACACCTAATTTACTTTCATATCTTCAGTATTAAGAAAGTTATGGCCATTTTCATACTCGGAAATGAGCATCTTGCTTCCCATTGCCTTTCAATTGACTTAACTCAAAAGCTGTGATCTGGAAAAGTTAAAAGCCCATAACTTTCTTAAAAATTAAGAGAACTCAATGAAATTTTCAGTTATTATAGATTGAAGCATTCTGAAACAAATATTAAACAATCTTACTTGGATTACCTGAAATTAAAGCATATAATTAGTTAGTTATCTAATTGTAGCTAATTACAAAATTCAATGAGTAGATCTAAACATCTATCCATTTCTTAAGAAAAGATAAACTTTTTTTAAATTGCCTAAGTGTCCAAATAACATTCACACAATAATCCACAATATAACATAATTTTTAAATTTCATTTTCATGAATTTCTGGGCCAAATGGAAGGAATTTAGTGTTTGATTCCTGTAAATTAATGGCCATTTAAATCAACTAGCGAGTGGGTTTTAGTGGAATGCGGTGGATTAGAACGTTGCGGTTAGCGGTGAAGTCGGCAGGAAAAATACTGTTTGTTCATACATTTTTTGGGAACCCATTTCGCAACATGAAAATATGATTAAAGCCTCCCGAAAAACCAACTTTTAATATAAAAATAAACTATTTACCTTTTTTTCTCCCCTACGGAAAATCCTTCCGGTTGTCAGTGCTCACGGCTTTTGAAGGTGATTTTTAAATTATTCTAGTTAACAAATAATTTAGAGTAATTTAAAAATACCTTAATTGATGAAATGTCAGAGCGATTTTTCTTCCGCAACGAAATTGCCCAACATTCATCGATTATCCAGGTCTGTGGAAAAACGGCACTTTAAGCCCGCCCCCCTCTGAAAGGCGCTAAAGTCGCACACACGGGGAGCGGCAGAAGTGCAGCGCCGCTAAAGGTAAGTTTTGCAACATACCTATAACGTGCGGGGATCACTGGTCAGCGCGGACTCGGTTGGCCGAAGGGCCTGTTTCTGCAGTGTATCTCTAAATTAAACTAAACTAAACTAGATCACTGAGATGAATCAACAGGACCAGGGTTTGCTTCAGGACCTCTGCACTTAGGCTGGGTAAATGCAGTTACTATGGCAACAAAGGCAGTGATTGCTGGGGGGGGGGGGGGAATGGTGGGGGGGGGGGCAGACGAGCAAGTGCTGTTGAAATGCAACTCCCTGCCCGTACACAGTTCAATCCCACAGTCTACAATGACCTACGTCATAGATGTTGGAGAGCATTCACAACATTACAACATTTTAAAGCCATGGAGAGCTCTCACAACATTATACAATGTGCTAGAAGCTGGTCTCATCAACTAAACTAGCAAGACTTACAGATGTGGCAACAAAGAACTGCAGGTGCTGGTTTACCAGGGAGAGACACAAAATGCTGGAGTAGTGGGAGCGTCTAGGACTAGAGGATAGATTAGGTCAGAGTAGACTTGAGGGGCCAAATGGCCTAGTTCCACCCTTGTCACTTATGTCCTTATGAGCTTATGACCTCAGAATTAAAGGACTTTCTTTTAGGAAGGAGATGAGGATATATTTGTTTAGTCAGATGGTGGTGAATCTTTGACACAGAAGGCTGTATGGGCCAAGTCAATGGATATATTTAAGGCAGAGATAGATTCTTGATTAGTACAGGTGTCTGAGGTTATGGGGATAAGGCAGGAGAATGGGGTTAGGAGGGAGAAATAGATCAGCCATGATTGAATGGCAGAGTAGACTTGATGGGCCGAATGGCCTAATTCTACTCCTATTCCTTATGACCTTATGAGTAAACCTGCAAGTCCAGCAGTATCCCTGGAGAACATGATGAAGGGACCTGACCCTAAACGTCACCAACACATGTTCTCCAGGGATACTGCCCGACCTGTTGAGTTGCTCCGGCATTTTGTGTCTTTCCCTGGCGCGACTTTGAGATTAGGATTATCTCTAATGAGTTTTGTTCATCGTTTTTATTCATGGACATTTGAGTACACTAGAAATAAGTTAGTCCTTCTGAGCACAAATCATAGCTTAAAGGTGTCAGAAGTTATGGGGAGAAGGCAGGAGAATGGGGTGAGGAGGGAGAGATAGATCAGCCATAATTGAATGGTGGAGTAGACTTGATGGCCTGAATGGTCTAATTCTACTCCTATTCCTTATGATCTTATGAGTAAATCTGCAGGTCTGGCAGTATCTTGAATCGGGGCTGTGGAGGTGTTCTGGCGGTGACGGCCTGACTCGGGGCTGAGGAGGTGTCCCAGCGGTACGACGGCACGACTCGGGACTGAGGAGGTGTCCTGGCAGTGACAGCGGCCCGACCTCGGAGGTTCGGCCGTGGGCCCAGCAGACGACATAGTTGGGAGCTCGCAGGTCACAGGTTGGTGACCTGTTTTACCAGAGCTCCCGCGGCAAAAGTTTCGTCCGCTGGACTGGAGGGCGGCAGGTTCGGCAGCTTCAACTACCCAGGGCCGCGGAGTTTGAACCGACTTACTTACCATCACCCGGCGGGGTCACAACATCGGAGGTCTGGATCGCCCCAGCGCAGAGGGAGAGCAAGGAGGGAGGAGACAAAGACTTAAGACTTTTGCCTTCCACCACAGTGAGGAGGTGTCTGGTGAACTCACTGTGGTGGATGTTAATTTGTGTTTATTGTGTTTTTTGTTATTTTATTAAATGTATGACTGCAAGGAACAAAATTTCGTTCAGACCGAAAGGTCTGAATGACAATAAAGGATACTTTACTTTACTTTTAATTAAATTTTAAAAATTGATTAAGATAACACATCCTCAATGTAATTTTCAAATCTGTACAGAACAAAACCACAATTTGTGCATATCATCTTTATTGCCAGCATCAAAGAATGCAGTTGCCTCTTTTCCCACATCCCTGCAATATTTCTTCTTTAGATAATAATTTTGAAGGCTGGTTTTGGATCTTGTACCCATTGGCCTCTCAGGCAAAGCTTTCCAAACCCAAACTCCCTTGCTCCTGATATTTCTGATTAGTCCTTCAGCCCACCACATCTATGCCTACCGTCAAATTCCCATCTGGAGTAATTTCATTACGATCATTCATTAGCTGTTCGAGTGCTTGTCAACATTCTTAAAAGAGCACCAGGCTCCACCATCTTCACAAAGTGTTCTACATTGCAGTGACCCTCAGGGAGAAAAAAGATTCCTGATATCCTCGTCGAGGTTTCCTGTCCCCAAGTGCCCTATGGTTTTAGACCTGTTATCGTGAGGAAAGATGTTTACTATCTATCAAATCAGTAATGTTGCATTCTCAATCAGGTCCTCCGCTACTCCACAGAGAACAACCCAGTCCATCCATAGCTGAAACATTCTATCCAGCAACATTTTGGCAAATGGTCTCTGCACTTTCTCCAGTGTAAACACATCTTTCCCATAGCACCTTTGCCAATCACAAGAGGGCGTCACAGTGGCACAGCAGTAGAGTTGCCATCTTACAGCACCAAAGACCCGGGTTCAATCCTGACTACCGGTGCTGTCTGCACAGAGTTTGTGTGTTCTCCCACTGAGCACTTGAGTTTTTCCGGGTGCTCCGGTTCTCTCCCACATTCCAAATATGTAGGTTGATTGGCTTTGGTAAATTGTCCCTTGTGTGTAGGATAGAACTAGTCTATGAGTGATAGTTCAGCACGGACTCAGTGAAGGGTCTGTTTCCACGCAGTATCTCTACTCAACACTAAAAACTAAACTAAATGCATGCCCACTTTCAATTGTCCTTTCACATTGGAAATAGATCTAATATTTCAGATTCTGTCTAATAATTTTATGATTAAACCATTTCAATTAAATCCCTTCTAAGGATGTTCTGCCCTGAGCATGATAACCTTCGACCTGTCCATTCTACCCTGGACATTACCATCACAACTGAGTGGAATCTCAGTGCCCTGGACACCATGCTCCTGTCCTTCATCCTGTCCTTGATCCTGTGAATTGGATGAGTAATCACCACCAGCCTGCATGGATCACTTGATGAGGCTGAAAAGACCCCATTTTAATCACGTCACCAATTGTTCAATCAAATGCTCTCGTGGTGTAGTGGTTCAGTCGGAAAGTGCTGATTGGGAATCACAGGACTACATACTAATATTTTCCATCATTCCGTGATGGGATAATTGGATCATTCCAGTGTTCCTGCCCAGTGCTCCTGTACAGCATTGGCACGTCACCATGCTGGTGTTAACTGGGAAACTTGGTCATCATTTCAAGTACGCATCAAAAAACCATTTGCCTCAAGGTTCACAATCTAACGTAAATACAAGGAACTGCAGTTGCTGGTTTACAAAAAAAAGACACAAAGTGCTGGAGTAACCCAGCGCATCAAGCAGCATCTCTGGAGAATATGGATAGGAAATGTTTTGGATCGGGCCCTTCTTCAAACTCCGTACATGGACAGGTGATGTTTCATGTCGGAACATAGATAGGCGATGTTTCCTGTCGGAACATTCTTAAGACTCTGAGGAAGGGTTCTGACCTGAAGCGCAGCCTATCCATGTCCTCCAGCGATGCTGCCTGACCTGTTGAGTTAGTACAGCACTTTTTGCCTTGTTCAATCTTGGAAACTGTAGACACCATTGGCCTGTTTGTCATAGGTCTCTGCAACTACCAGAAGTGAAGTAAATTCTGCATCTGATTATTGCAAGAATGGGCTCTGCGATAAACATTCAGCCACTCTGAGTTTATAATGTTATAGAGATAGAGTCATAGAGTGATACAGCATGGAAACAGGCCCTTTGGCCCAATTTGCCCACACATGTCCCATCAACACTAGTCCCACCTGCCTGCTCTTGGGCCTTATCCTTCTAAACCTGCCCTATCCATGTGTATGTCTAAATGTTTCTTAAAGATTGCGATAGTACCTGCCTCAACTACCTCCTCCGGCAGCTCGTTCCATACACCCACCACCCCTTGTATAAAAACATTACTCTTCACCTTCCAATTAAATCATTCCCCCCTCACCTTAAGCCTATGTCCTCTGGTTCTCAATTCCCCTACTCTGGGCAAAGGATGCTGTGCATTTACCCAGTCTTTTCCTCTATGTCAAGGCTGTTCCAATTTGGATCTGTCACATTTTCCATTTTTGTCTTTTAAGTCCCCATTAATTACTAGCATTTGCATTAATGTTTACAGTCCAGCACTGAATAAATGAATACTCATGGCTAAGATCTTTGCAGAGATGTGCATTTTAGGAAGCAAGTTTGATATTTAGCAAGCGGGTAATAATTCCCTCTAGAACTTAATATGCTGTGAGATCATTGACTTCAGTTTGCCTGGGATCAGGTGTTACATTCTGTGAACCTTCTGCGAGTAAATAGCAGGAACGTTATCAGCTTAGCTGGATTTAGTTTACTACGCAGTCTTCCGCCACCACTGGGCACTTGCCATTCCGTAAAGGTTAAATTGGAAACTTTCACTCAACTCCTGTGCAAGTGGTCAGAGCTTCCAGTACAGGCCTCGTAAAAAGGCCTAGTGTGTGATACCTGCTAAAACAAGTCCATCCGGCAATTCACGCAGCCGCGAACAGCGTGCCAGAGCAAAAATGACCAAAATAAATAATGGCAGCAAAATGATTTAACTGGGACTGGTAGAGCTGCTGCCTCACAGTGCCAGGAACCAGGGTTCAATCCTGACCCCAGGTGCTGTCCGTGTGGAGTTTGCATGTTCTTCCTGTGAGCACATGGGTTTACTCTGGGTGCTCTGGTTTCCTCTCACATCCCAAAGACGTGCGGGTTTGTAGGTTAATTGACCCTGGCGTGTAGTGAGTGCATGGGAAAATGGGATAGCATAGAACCAGTGTGAACGGGTGATCGGCGTGGACTTGGTAGATCGAATGGCTTGTTTCCACGCTGTATCTTTCAGTCGGTCTTTCAAAATCCAGCAACAACTTATTGACCTGATAAATAGATATCGCTGTGCTGCATTTTTAAATTTCAAATCAGGGGCTTCACAATGTGGAACTGGACAGTGTATGATGGGCCTGATGGGCACTGACAATGTAATCTGGCACCATACAGGGTCATTTTCAGTCAACCGCCAGCAAGTTATTAGATTTGTTGTATTTAATCTTTCAAATCACTCCAATAACCAATAAACCTTTGGAGCCTTATTTGCAGCATTTGATTTCTGTTAAATAGTTTCTGTCAAAAGTTTCTGTTAAATAACATTTGCGTCAATAAATTAGATCGTCTTTTTAAACCCAAAATGTACCAACCTCCCTGCGTTACAATCTCTAAGGTCACTTTCAGTCCGTTTAGTTCAGAAACATATGCAGACAGAGTAATGAAATTGGACGGACAGAGGCTACTATGAAGCATTGGGGAGTGGATCAAATGGTCTCTATCAATGCTCTTAGTATTTTTGTACTCTTTAACTGTGAGTTTTGGTCTATTGGTTTTTCATTGCTTCCGATGATAAATCACAAAGAACTGCTGTCGGTCTCTTTCAAGCATTCTTTGATGCATTGATATTCCCCCAGGCGTAAGATGTCCAGAACTATAGAGATATCCATAGACCAGTACAGTGCAGCAACAGGCCATTTGGCCCACCATACCTGTCCAGAACATGATGCCAATCTGTAACTATTCCTATCTGCCTGTACATTTTCTGCATCTCTTTATTCCATGCCTGTTCATGTGCCAGTCTTAATGCCTCTTAAACTGTGCTATTGCATGTGTAGACAAAAGTGCTGGAGAAACTCAGCGGGTGCAGCAGCATCTAAAGAACAAAGGAAATAGGCAACGTTTCGGGCCGAAACCCTTCGTCAGATGGAAGAAGGGACGGAAGACAGAAGTGGGTCTGAAGAAGGGTTTCGGCCCGAAATGTTGCCTATTTCCTTCGCTCCGTAGATGCTGCTACATCCACTGAGCTTCTCCAGCACTTTTGTCTACCTTTGATTTTCCAGCATCTGCAGTTCCTTCTTAATGTGTTTATTGCATGTGTTTTGACCTCTTACCATGGCAGTGCCTTCTGGGCACCTAGCAATCTCTGTGTAAAATAAAATCTATAGTTCCACATTTCCTTTAAACTTTCCCCCTTTCCACTCAAGCTCATACCCTCTGTTATTTGACATGTCCACCCTTGGACAAAGTCTCTGACTATCTACCCAACCTGTGCCTCTCATAATTTTAGTTTGTCCAAACTCTTCTTCGAGTTAATACTCTCTAATTCAGGCAAGAAGGTTGAGGGGGGACCTCATTGAAACGTACCGAATACTGAAAGGCTTGGATAGAGTGGATGTTGAGAGGATGTTTCCACTACAGGGAGAGTCCAGGTCATAGCTTCAGAATTAAAGGATGTTCCTTTAGGAAGGAGATGAGGAGGAATATCTTTAGTCAGAGGGTGGTGAATCTGTGGAATTCTTTGCCACAGATGGCTGTGGAGGCCAAGTCAGTAGATATTTTTAAGGCAGAGATCGATAGATTCTTGATCAGTACGGGTGTCAGAGGGTATGGAGGGAAGACAGGAGAATGCGGTTTGGATGGAGAGATAGATCAGCCATGACGGAATGGCAGAGTAGACTTGATGGGCTGAATGGCCTAATTCTGCTGCTATCACTTATGACTGTGTGACCTTTTGAATATCCTGGTGAAGCCCTTCTGCACTCTCTCCAAAACATCCACATCCTTCCTGTAATTAAGGCAACCAGAATTGCAGTGACACACATCTATTTCTCCAGATGAGGTGTAAAAGCAGCTGCTGGTGTTCAAAGGGCTCTGAGCCATTTGAGTTAATAAGCTTCATTGATGGATGTCCAAATGAATAAAATATTATTATGTACTGGAACAAGCAACATGAGCGGTGTACACAATTAACTTATCTGTATTCGGAAAGGTGGGAAAGGAAAGTGGTTTCAGGGTGATTTATTTGCCATTCATTGGAAATGTCTATTCAATGTGAAATTGCCATGTACAATCATGTACATGGTGTAGGAACAAAAAACAGCAGATGCTGGTTTACACAAAAGGACACAAAGTACTGGAGTAACCCAGCGGGTCAGGCAGCATCTCTGGGAAACATGGATAGGTGATGTTTCAGGTCAGGACCCTTTTTCAGACAAGTTAATGGGACTAAAATGAAAGATGTAGTAAGCTTCTTGATCATAAGTGTTCCATATTTAGAATATTACGTCATGTTGTTGAAACTCTACTTTCCAGATCACATTGAAGGGAGTTCAGCTGAGTGTGGTGAAGGGCAAGCTTGATGGATCAGTTGGGCTTCTCTAATCCATTGTAAACTCTAACATTTTAGCTCCTACATTAGTAATTAAACACCCAGATTGCTGTTAACTGAAAATTAGGTCATGGCTACTCATTTATTATCCTGCATTAGGAACTGCACATGCTCCAGCCCACAGGGTTCTTAAATGGGAAATGCATGGTGGCGTTTGAAAGGGATGCAATAATGTGACATTGACACACACTCTCTCTCTCTTTATTTTTTTGCCCAGACCAGGCTATTTTTTTGCATATTACATTTAATTTACTTTAGTTTGGAGATACAGCACAGGATCAGTAAATCTCTTGCCCAGAGTAGGGGAATCGAGGACCAGAGGGCATAGGTTCAAAGTGAATGGAAAAAGATTTAATAGGAATCTGAAAGGTAACTTTTTCACACAAAGGGTGGTGGGTGTATGGAACAAGCTGCCATTGGGTGTATGGAACAAGCTGCCAGAGTTGAGGCTGGGACTATCTCAAAGTTTAAGAAACAGTTAGACAGGTACATGGATAGGACCAAGGGCAGGCAGGAGGGACTAGTGTAGCTGGGATATGTTGGCCGGTGTGGGCAATTTGGGTTGAAGGGCCTGCTTCCACGCTGTATCACTCTAAGACTCTATGACTGCCTACTGGACCATCTTTTTTTAACTACCATGATCCTTGACAAAAGAGCATATATTCCAGGCTGCATCTCCACTGACAGAGTGCTGCAAAATTGGAGAAGGTTGCGTCTGACACTAAGGCTTTTAAGAGAAATTATCCTACCCAATGAGTTGCTTGACCTGGAGTCTTAAAAGGAGGGTGTGATAGATTAAATAAATACTTTCAGCACGCGATTCAATAAATAATATGGAAGGAAGAGTTGGCAGAGATTAGTGCTTAGGACTATGATATTGTGGCCACTGCAGAAACATGGTCACCAGAGGGACATGACTGGCAGCTCAATGTTCTGGGGTTTCAAAAGGTCATAAGGTCATGTGATAGGAGTAGTATTAGGCAATTCGGCCCATCAAGTCTACTCCGCCATTCAATTATGACTGATCTATCTCTCCCTCTTAACCTTCTCCCCATAATCCCTGAAATCCATACTAATCAATCTATCTCTGCCTTCAAAATGTCTATTGACTTGGACTCCACAGCCTTCTGTGGCAAAAAATTCCACAGATTCACCACCCTCTCACTGAAGAAATTCCTCCTCATCTCCTTCCTAAAGGAACATCCTTTAATTCTGAAGCTATGACCTCTGGTCCTGGACTCTCCCACTAGTGGAAGCATCCTCTCCACATCCACTCTATCAGGCCTTTCACTATTCAGTAAGTTTCAATGAGGTCCCCCCCTCATCCTTCTAAACTCAAACGAGTACAGGCCCAGTGCTGTCAAATGCTCATCATATGTTAACCCACTCATTCTGGGATCATTCTTGTAAACCTCCTCTGGATCATCTCCAGAGCCAACACATCCTTCCTCAGATATGGGGCCCAAAATTGCTCACAATATTCCGAATGCGGCCTGATCAGCTCCTTATAGAGCCATAGAATTTTTCGAGGATGTAACTAGTAGAGTGAATAAGGG
Organism: Raja brachyura; assembly: GCA_963514005.1. The sequence goes on from OY740782.1 coordinate 18,344,945, forward strand.
AGAACCAGTGGATGTGTTATATCTGGGCTTTCAGAAGGCTTTTGACAAGGTCCCACATAAGAGATTAGTGTACAAACTTAAAGCACACGGTATTGGGGGTTCAGCATTGATGTGGATAGAGAACTGGCTGGCAGACAGGAAGCAAAGAGTAGGAGTAAACGGGTCCTTTTCAGAATGGAAGGCAGTGACTAGTGCGGTACCGCAAGGCTCAGTGCTGGGACCCCAGCTATTTACAATATATATTAATGATCTGGATGAGGGAATTGAATGCAACATCTCCAAGTTTGCAAATCACACGAAGCTGGGGGGCAGTGTTAGCTGTGAGAAGGATGCTAGGAGGATGCAAGGTGACTTGGATAGGTTGGGTGAGTAGGCAAATGCATGGCAGATGCAGTATAATGTGAATAAATGTGAGGTAATGTGAGGTGGCAAAAACAGGAAAGTAGACTTATATCTGAATAGTGGCCGATTAGGAAAAGGAGAGATGCAAAGAGACCTGGGTGTCATGGTACACTAGTCATTGAAAGTAGGCATGCAGGTGCAGCAGGCAGTGAAGAAAGCAAATGGTATGTTAGCATTCATAGCAAAAGGATTTGAGTATAGGAGCAGGGAGGTTCCACTGCAGTTGTACAGGGTCTTGGTGAGACCACACCTGGACTATTGTGTACAGTTTCCTAATCTGAGGAAATACATTCTTGCCATAGAGGGAGTACAGAGAAGGTTCACCAGACTGGTTCCTGGAATGTCAGGACTTTCATATGAAGAAAGACTGGATAGATTCGGCTAGAATTTAGAAGATTAAGGGGGGATCTTATAGAAACTTACAAAATTCTTAAGGGGTTGGACAGGCTAGATGCAGGAAGATTGTTCCCGGTGTTGGGGAAGTCCAGAAAAAGGGCTCGCAGTTTAAGGATAAGGGGGAAGTCTTTTAGGACCGAGATGAGAAAAACATTTTTCACACAGAGTGGTGAATCTGTGGAATTCTCTGCCACAGAAGGTAGTTGAGGCCAGTTCATTGGCTATATTTAAGAGGGAGTTAGATGTGGCCCTTGTGGCTAAAGGGATCAGGGGGCATGGAGAGAAAGCAGGTACAGGATATTGAGATGGATGATCAGCCATGATCATATTGAATGACGGTGCAGGCTCGAAGGGCCAAATGGTCTACTCCTGCACCTAGTTTCTATGTTTCTGTTTTTATCAGTTTTGATGTTTCAAACATAGTCAAGGGGGATGGAAAAGAGATGGAGGAGTTGTGCTACTAATCAGGGACACTGTCACAGTGGCACACTCGAAGCAAAGACAGAAGGACATACTCTAGGGTTTGTCCGCTGAGGTGATGTGCGTAATGTTTAGAAACAAGAAAGGTATGAGCACTCTGATAGGATTGTACTACTTGAGGAACAGATATGTTGGCAGTTTACATAAAGATGCCAAAGCAACAGTGGATTCTGACCTCAGGTGCGATCTATGTGGAGTTTGCTCGTTCTCCCAGTAATCCCATGAATTTCCTCCGGGACTCCAGTTTCTTCGGATATCTGGGTTAGTAGGTTAATTGACCTCTGTATATTGCCCCTGGTGTGCAGGGAGTGGACAAGAAAGCAGGATAACATAAAACGAGTGAGAATGGGCGATCGCTGGTTGGTGTGGACTCAATGGACTGTTGGGCCTGTTTCTAAGCTGTATCTCTAAAAACAAAAATAAACTTTTAAAAAGTAAGATTGTCTTACGGGTGACTTTAACTTCCTCAATATTGACTGGGACTTGTTCAGTGCTAAAGGCTTCAAATGAGCAGAATTTGATATGAGGAAATCTTGTTCTTTCGAGAAAAGAGAGTTTTTTTGAAACCATTTGTGGATAGTCCAACCCGAGAAGGGAACATGCTGGACCTTGTGTTGGGAAATGAGCCTGGCCAGATGACTGGTGTTACAGTGGAAGACCATTATGGGGATAGTGATTACAACCCTCTAATTTTTAAGACTGCTTTGAATAGGGGGAAGGTTGAAGCTTGTGGAAAGTTACTAAATTGGAGCAAGGTAAACACAAAGTTATTAGACAGGAGCTGGGGAGGGGATGCTGGAAGCAGTTCTTCTTGGGCAAGTCCCACATCTGACATGTGGGAGTTATTTAAAGGCCAGTTGATTCAGGACCTGCATGTTCCAGTAGGAGAGGGATGAGAGCTTTGGATGATGAGGGAGGTTGTAAGTTTGGGCAAAAAGAAAAAGCAACTGTATGCAAGGTTTATATTTGATGAATATAAAGAAAGGAGGAAATAACTCACCCGGATGATTAGAAGGACAGAAAGGGGCCACAAAATGGCTTGGTGAGTCAGATAGAAACATTGAAACATAGAAACATAGAAAATAGGTGCAGGAAGAGGCCATTCGGACCTTCGTGCCAGCACCGTCATTCAATATGATCATGGCTGATCGTCCGCTATCAATAACCCGTGCCTGCCTTCTCCCCATATCCCTTGACTCCACTAGCCCCTAGAACTCTCTCTTAAATCCAACCAGTGATTTGGCCTCCACTGCCCTCTGTGGAAGGGAATTCCATAAATTCACAACTCTCTGGGTAAAAAAGTTTTTTCTCATCTCAGTCTTAAATGACCTCCCCTTTATTCTAAGACTGTGGCACCTGGTTCTGGACTCACCCAACATTGGGAAAATTTTTCCTGCATCTAGCTTGTCCAGTCCTTTTATAATTTTGTATGTTTCTATAAGATCCCCCCTCATCCTCCTAAACTCCAGTGAATGCAAGCCTAGTCTTTTCAATCTTTCCTCATATGACAGTCCCGCCATCCCAGGGATCAATCTCGTGAACCTACACTGCACTCCTCAATCACAAGGATGTCCTTCCTCAAATTAGGAGACCAAAACTGTACACAATACTCCAGATGTGGTCTCACCAGAGCCCTATACAACTACAGAAGAACCTCTTTACTCGTGTACTGAAATCCTCTTGTTTTGAAGGCCAACATTCCATTAGCTTTCCTCACTGCCTGCTGTACCTGCACGCCAACTTTCAGTGACTGGTGTACAAGGACACCCAGGTCCTGCTGTACCTCCCCCTTACCTAACCTAACCCCACTGAGATAATAATCTGCCCCCTTGTTTTTGCCGTGAAAGTGGATAACCTCACATTTATCTATATCATACTGCATCTGCCACGCATCTGCCCACTCACTCAACCTGTCCAGGTCCCCCTGCAACCTCCTAACATCCTCTTCACAGTTCACACTGCCACCCAGCTTTGTGTCATCCACAAACTTGCTAGTGTTGCTCCTAATTCCCTCTTCCAAATCATTTATATATATGGTAAACAGTTGCGGCCCCAACACCGAGCCTTGCGGCACTCCACTCGCCACTGCCTGCCATTCTGAAAAGGACCGGTTCACTCCTACTCTTTGCTTCCGGTCTGCCAACCAATTTTCTATCCATGTCAACACCCTACCCCCAATACCATGTGCTCTAATTTTAGTCACCAGTTTCCCGTGCGGGATCTTATCAAAGGCTTTCTGAAAGTCTAGATACACTACATCCACTGGCACCCCTTCATCCATTTTACTTGTCACATCCTCAAATAATTCTAGAAGATTAGTCAAGCATGATTTCCCTTTCATAAATTCATGTTGACGGACTAATCCCTTTACTGCTATCCAAGTGCCCTATTATTACCTCTTTAATATTTGACTCCAGCATCTTTCCCACCACCGAAGTCAGGCTAACTGGTCTGTAATTCCCCGTTTTCTCTCTCTCTCCTTTCTTGAAAAGTGGGATAACATTAGCTATGCTCAAATCCACAGGAACTGATCCTGAATCTATTGAACATTGGAAAATGATCACCAATGTGTCCACTATTTCTGGAGCCACCTCCCTGAAGACCTTGGGATGCAGACCATCAGGCCCAGGGGATTTATCATCCTTCAGTCCCATTAGCCTACCCAATACTATTTCTCGCCTAATGAAAATTTCTTTCAGTTCCACTACCCGCATAGATCCTCTGTCCTCTACATCTGGGAGATTGTTTGTGTTCTCCTTAGTGAAGACAGATCCGAAGTACCTATTCAACTCTTCTGCCATTTCCTTGTTGCCCATAATTATTTCACCCGTGTCTGCCTTCAAGGGATCCACATTTGACTTTGCTACTCTTTTTCCCTTAACATATCTAAAGAAGCTTTTACTGTCCTTCTTTACATTCCTGGCCAGCTTCCCCTCGTACTTCATCTTTTCAGCCCGTATTGCCCGTTTTGATTCCTTCTGTTGTCTTATGAAAGTTTCCCAATCCTCCGGCTTCCGGCTACTCTTTGCTGTGTTATAAATATTTTTTTTTAATTTTATTCTATCCCTAATTTTTCTTGTCAGCTACGGTTGCCTCCTACTCCCCTTAGAATCTTTCTTCCTTTTTGGAATGAAATGATCCTGCATCTTCCGGATTATGCCCGGAAATTCCTGCCGTTGTTGTTCCACCGTCATTCCTGCTAGGATCCCTTTCCAATCTACTTTGGCCAGCTCCCCTCTCATGCCTTCATAGTCCCCTTTGTTCAACTGCATCACTGCCACTTCCGATTTAACGTTCTCCTTCTCAAATTGCAGATTAAAACTAATCATATTATGATCACTACCTCCAAGCGGTTCCTTTACCTCGAGTTCTCTTATCATATCTGGTTCATTGGACAACACTAAATCCAGAATTGCCTTTTCTCTGGTCGGCTCCAATACAAGCTGCTGTAAGAATCCATCTCGGAGGCATTCTACAAACTCTCTTTCTTGGGGTCCTGAACCAACCTGATTTTCCCAGTCTACCTGCATATTGAAATCCCCCATCACCACAGTGGCATTACCTTTGTTACATGCCAGTTTTAACTCCTGCTGCAACTTACACCCTACATCCGGGCTACTATTTGGGGTTCGGTAAATAACACCAATTAGTGTTTTCTTGCCTTTACAATTCCTCAACTCAATCCACAGTGACTCTACCTCATCAGTCCGTATGTTTTCCCTCACAAGGGACTGAATTCCATCCCTCAACAGCAGAGCTACCCCCCCTCCTCTGCCCACCTGCCTGTCCTTTCTATAGGATGTATAACCCTGAATATTAAGTTCCAATGAAGATCATCTCATTCATTCCTTTCCTCTCATTATATGAGATGAAAGAAAATCTCAAGGTTTTTTACACCTACATTAAAAACAAAAGGAGAAGGTAGGGCTGCGCAAAGGTAAAGGAGGGCATTTTTGCTTGGAGTCTAGATATGTAGGTGAGGTATGCAATAGGTACTTTGCATCTGTTTTCACCCCAAGGAGAAGGACATGGAGGACAGTAAAATCAATGTGGAGAATACTAACATGCAAGGGCAGTTTGAGATTAGGAATAAAAAGGTGTTGGGGTTTTTGAAGACCATTAAGGTGGATAAATCCCTAGGGTCTGATGAAATTTACCCTAAGTTATTGGGAGAGACAAGAGAAATTATTGCATGAGCCTTGACAAAGATCTTCGTATCTTCTCCTGCCACAGGCGAGGTTCTGGAGAACTTTCTTCAGAGTACTTTCAGTCTGAAGAAGGGTTCTCGACCCGAAACGTCACCTATTCCTTTTCTTCAGAGATGCTGTCTGACCCGTTGAGTTATTTCAGCTTTTTGTGTCGATCTTCGGTTTAAACCAGCATCTGCAGTTCCTTCCTACACATGCAGAGTACTAATGTTGTTCCTTCGTTTAAGAAGGAAAGTTGAGGGAATCCCGGAGAATTATAGACCAGTAAGTCTTGTGTTAGTGGTAGGGAAACTATTGGAGACAATTGTTCGTGATGGAATTTATTTCCATTTGGAAGAGAATGGGTTAATAATGGACAGTCAGCATGGCTTTGCACATGGCAAATTGTGTTTTGCTAATTTGATCTAGTTTTTTGAGGAAGTGACAAAGATGCCCGATGAGGGTGGGGCAGTGGTTGGTCTCTTTTAGATGCCGGATTTTAATAAGCCATTTGATAAAGTCCCCCATGGTAGGCTGATCCAGAAGATTAAGATGCATGGGATTAACAGTGACTTGGTCGTATGGATTCAGAACTGGTTTACTGTCACAAGACAGAGGGTTGTGGTTGAAGGATAATATTCAGGCTGAGGTTTGTGACTAGTGGAGTTCTGCAGGGATCTGTGCTGGGACTTCTGCTGTTTGTGATTTATTTAAATGGCTTGGAGGTAAACAAAGATGGGCTGATTAGCAAGTTTGCAGTTGACTGTGAAGGAGGCTGTTAAACTATACAGTGGGATATAGGCGCTGGAGAAATGTGTGGAGAAATTGCATCCTAGCAAGTATGTAGTGGGATTTTGGGGTCCATGTCTATAACTCCCTGAAAGTGGCAACGCAAATTAATAATAGTAGTAAAGAATGAGGACATTAAGAACATTAATTAAGAACAAAGAACATTAATAGCCCATTATCAGTTTATTCGCACTTTATCTGTTTTATTTATTCATGTGTGTATATATTTATACAATGGTATATGGACACACTGATCTGTTCCGTATTTGTGCCTTCTATATTCTGTTGTGCTGAAGCAAAGCAAGAATTTCATTGTCCTATCTGGGACACATGACAATAAACTCTCTTGAATCTTGAATCTCTTGAATCTTGAGAAGGCATGTCGTATGTTTGGTTTTATTGGCCAGGGCATTGAGAATACGAACCAGGAAGTCATGATGCAGCTTTATAGGACTTTGTTTAGACCTCTTTGGTGTATGGTGTGTAGTTCTGGTCGCCCGAATACATGAAAGGTATGGAGGCTTTGGAAAGGGTGCAAAGGAGGTTTACCAGAATGATGCCTGGAATAGGGCGTATTAGCTACAGGGTGAGGTTTGACAGATCTGGATGGATTTCTCTGGAACATCAAAGGATGGGCAGAGACCTGATAGAGGTATATAAAATTATCAGAGGCATAGATGGGGTAGACAGTCAGAACCTTTTTTTCCAGGATTGAAATATTAAATACGAGAGGGCATAACTTTAGATGGGCACATTTTAAAGGGGATTTGCAGAGCAACATTTTTACACAGATCGTGGTGTGAGCCAGGAATCCACATGCTAGGGGTGAGAGTTGAGGCAGATACGGTAGTGGCATTTAAGAGAGTTCTGGATCGGCAGGGAGCGGAAGGACATGGATTATGTGCAGGCAGATAAGAATTAGTCTTGACGTCATGTTGAGAATAGACTTTGCAGGTTAAGGGACCTGTTTCTGTGCTGTACTGTTCCATGCTCTCTATATGGGGAAAGGGCAGGGGAGGGGACTCAATTAGTGATTTCACACAAAGAGCTCCCTCAGACTTAGAATGGCCACCTTCTGGACTGAAACCGTTCATGGGTCACTCAAAGGCTTTCACTCGGTGGTGCTCAGAAACAGGAACAACTGTATATTCTCTAAGACATTTTGATGCATAAACTTAACAAAGAGCCCCAAATAAAATTATTGCAAGAAATTCCTTGTGTACAAACCTTTCTTTTACTTAAATGAATCTACAAATGCCTGAGAATGATTGTAGAAGAGTGGGTGGACAGTCACTGTTACAGGCTGCAATATAAGAGCATCAACATCACCAAGGTGGCTGAGGGACTTGGACAAGGAACATTGTGCTCATCTCAGGCAGTGACTAGTGACTGAAGCCACATCCCACTTTGTCGATTTTTTCGGCACCTACAGGCGACTAGGCTGTCGCCACATGGTCACGGGGGTGATGCCTGTATGATCGTGAGTAGTCCATTCAAGTCGTAATGTTTTTCTGGTCAGCGCTGGATTTTGAAATGTTCAAAACCTTTCGCCAACTGTGAGCTTGACTTAGCTTGTCATCTCCTGTCGTAGGTGCTGTCATAGGTTGTCGCCAGGATGACGCAGGTTGTCGCCAGGTGACGTTGGTTGTCGCCGGGTGCTGACTTCGGTGAATTCCAATGGCGACTACCTACGTCAACCTACGTCAACCGGCAACAGGTACCGGCGACTGAGTTGTCTTCAGTTGTCACCGACAGGGTCATTGCTTGTCGTAGCTTGTCGCGGGTGGACATAGGTTGACATTGGTTGTCGTAGATTGTCGCCTATGTGGTCGTAGGTTGTCGTAGGCGTGGTCGGAGGTGGACGTCCTAATGGGTCGCCGGTTGTCAGTAGCTTGCTGTTTTTACAGCGACGTGCTATCGCCTAAGTGGGACAGGCCCTTGAAGGTATTTGTTGTGCCCTTTTCATCGTGCACCGTAAGTTTGAACCATCCTAATGGGCCTGTCCCACTTGGGCAACATTTTAGATGAATGCAGGAGATTCTGTGCTCGCCACATGGTCACCACATGTTCGCTGACAGTCTCTGGTGAGTCTCCTCCATGGTTGCGAGGAGTTCTCGCATTCTGGGAACTATCCGCGGCCTCAGTATGGTCGCCGCAAATTTTTCAACATGCTGAAACATTTTCTGTGACCAAACATTGGTCGCCATGGAGAAAATCGATAATCTTGTAGTCGTAGGTGCAGTGGTAGTGGGGTCGCCACGTAGTTACAGCTAGTCGAGGTAGTCGTAGGTAGGTTTAGTTAATCGCCTTTGCTGACCGGACAGTTTCATTGGCTCATTGGGGAAAAGAAATGCAAGCAAGGGTTTTCAGAACCAGGGATAACCAACTGGTAATGGTCAATGTCTGCCAAACTTCACAGCTGTGTATCTCTGGCTTATTAAAAGTTGTCTAGCTTCTTAAAAGTGGTCTCCACTCCTTCTCCCGCCCTCTCCCCCCTTCTCCCCCCTTCTCTCCTCTTTTAAAGGACGTACCCTACACTGTGTTAGCCATCTTAATTACAGCGCCAACCTTCCTGTTCATTGCAGTGTGTGTCTGTATCCCCATGGCTTTGTACCATGATAATTTCAGACAGCGCTCCCCTGCTTGCCCTGGCTCCCGCCTTTACGATGTGTTTATGTGTTTGTGTTCCACTCTGACAGTCGCCGTTCAAATTCCTGGTTTTTCAGGCGACTGCCGGCAACTTGACAGTCAGCGGAAGATGCCTGAAAAATCGCCTAAGTGGGACAGGCCCATAAGCATTTCACAACATTATATGCAGTTTCTTGCCACTCTCCAATATGCAGTGATTTATTTGTCTCAACACATCGCAGTTCATTAAATAGTTCACTTTAGTTTAGTGTATTGTCACTTGTACCTAGGTACAGTGAAACACTTTTGTTGCGTGCTAAATGAGACACAATGGCAAATAGCATTTTGCTTTGTTGTAACTTAACTCTGAGTTATTTAATATTCATAAAATATATATAACTAGTCATCTGCAACATTGCAGCTGTACATGAAAGCTACAAATAGAACAAAAAAGGACACGAAAATACATAAGAAAGGTCTGAAGAATGATCCTGACCTGAAACGTCACCCATCCATGTTCTGCAGAGATGCTGCCTGACCTGCTGAGTTATTCCAGCACTGTGTGTCCTTTTGTGTATACCAGCATCTCCAGTTCCTTGTTTTTTACAAGTAGAACAACAATTTAGTTTTACCAAACTGGAGGGGATGTTGTTTATAAAGGAAGTGAGGGCTTGGCTTTGTTGAGTAGAGCCTATGTACTGTATTCACTGACTCATTTTCTCAATGTCCTACACTGAGTTGCATAAAGATGGTCATTCCCCACTATTCTGAATAAAGTATATTTTGGGGGGAAAATCCCACACTGACCTGGTTCAGATACAGAGGTCCAGGCTTGGTGGCTCAGAGCATCTTGGAGCAGGGCCATGTGTAATTCTAAGCTCTTGCTTGACAAAATTAAATTGCAGGTGTGAGCAAGTTATGTCCACAAAACTCCCAAGGAGACCCGCGTCAGGTGGAAGCAACATTCCCTCCGCCTCGACGACTGTCAAAGCTGTCAAGTGTTTTCATTTAAGAGAGTATCTTACCCAAGTAGGTGAATCGGGGACCAGAGAACATGACTCAAAGGGGAGGGGAAAAAGATTTAATGGAAGTCTGAGGGGTTATTTTTCACACAAAGAGTGGTGGATGTATGGAACAAGCTGCCAGAGGAGGTAGTTGAGGCAGGGATCATCCCAACATTTAAGAAACAGTTAGGCTGGCACATGGATAGGACAGGTTAGGAGGGACATTTAACCAAACGAGCGCAGGTGCGACTAGTGTAGCTGCGACAGGTTACCAGTGTCAGCAAGTTGAGCCGATGTGCCTGTTCGACACTGTATGACTATGACTCTATGACTCTATGCTGAGGCAATCCTGGGACTCAATGCCAGAGGCTTGCATGCATGTTTTTGTCTCCATTGTGTACTAATATTCTTTGGATACAAAATGCTGGAGTAACTCAGCGGGTCAGGCAGAAAAGGAATGGGCGATGTTTTTGGTCGAGACCCTTCTTCAGACTGAGAGCGTACTTTGAAGAGTTGCTTCCTCCACAGGTGTCTTCATTTTCTCCCCAATGCTTCTTGACATCCAGAAGAATATTTTTTTAAACTACAAAAGAGATGTAATCTGTATTAATAAAAGTCTCATCCTGACTACTTCCTGTTGCACTCTATATTGATTTCAGAAAAAACACTGCCACTTACGGCTGTGATTTCTGGCCATCTTACTCAGAGTCCCCCTCCGCTGGTCAGGACAAGAGGATTTTTCCTATCGATGAAAAATAAAAGACTTATTAACGTTTAAAAAATGTTGAGATTCTCTCTCATGAAGGCCACGCACCTTCCGGAGGGACTATAAAACCCAGATGTGTTGAGTGCCTCAGTTAGTCTCTGCAAGATGGGGGAGCGAGAGGGTCACATCTCTCTGTCTGAGCTGTGAATAACATTGAACACATGTCTACTAAACTCTGAGTGCCCTTAATGTGGTTTCAAAATGCTTGCTAAAAGTGTTTTTTGATTTGAAAATGCTTGTTAAAAGTGTTTTTTTGGTTTGAAAATGCTTGCTAAAAGTGTTTTTTTGGTTTGAAAAGGCTTGCTAAAAGTGTTTTTTGGTTTGAAAATGCTTGCTAAAAGTGTGTTTTGGTTGAAAATGCAAAAGTTGCCTTTGGTTTGAGAATGCTAAAGGTGCCTTGCCTAATTGGAAAGTTGGTTTGAGGATGCAAGTTGCCTTGCCTAATTGAAAAGTTGGTTTGAGAAATCCTTGCCTAATTGAAAAGTTGGTTTGAGAATGCTAAATTTGCCTTACCTAATTGAAAAGTTGGTTTGAGAATGCTAAAGTTGCCTTGCCTAAGTGAAAAGTTGGTTTGAGAATGCTAAAGTTGCCTTGCCTAATTGAAAAGTTGGTTTGAGAATGCTATAGTTGCCTTGCCTAAATGAAAAGTTGGTTTGAGAATGCTGAAGTAGCCTTGCCTAAATGAAAAGTTGGTTTGAGAATGCCTTGCCTAATTGAAAAGTTGGTTTGAGAATGCTAATGTTGCCTTGCCTAAATGAAAAGTTGGTTTGAGAATGCTACAGTTGTCTTGCCTAATTGAAACGTTGGTTTGAGAATGCTATAGTTGCCTTGCCTAAGTGAAAAGTTGGTTTGAGAATGCTATAGTTGCCTTGCCTAATTGAAAAGTTGATTTGAGAATGCCTTGTCTAATTGAAAAGTTGGTTTGAGAATGCCTTGCCTAATTGAAAAGTTGGTTTGAGAATGCTAAAGTTGCCTTGCCTAATTGAAAAGTGGTTTGAGAATGCTAAAGTTGCCTTGCCTTGCCTAATTAAAAAGTTGGTTTGAGAATGATAAATTGCCTTGCCTAATTGCTAAGTTGATTTGAGAATGCCTTGCCTAATTGAAAAGTTGGTTTGAGAATGCCTTGCCCAATTGAAAAGTTGGTTTGAGAATGCTAAAGTTGCCTTGCCTCATTGAAAAGTTGATTTGAGAATGCCTTGCCTAATTGAAAAGTTGGTTGAGAATGCTTTGCCTAATTGAAAAGTTGTCTTGACAATGCTAAAGTTGCCTTGCCTAATTGAAAATTTGGTTTGAGAATGCTAAAGTTGCCTTGCATAATTGGAAATTTGGTTTGAGAATTCAAAAGTTGCTTGCCTAATTGAAAAGTTGGTCTGAGAATGATAAAGTTGCCTTGCCTAATTGAAAAGTTGGTATGAGAATGCAAACGTTCCCTTGCCTAATTGAAAATTTGGTTTTAGAATGCAAAAGTTGCCTTGCCTAACTGAAAAGGTGGTTTGAGAATGCCTTGCCTAATTGAAATCTTGGTTTGAGAACACAATAGTTGCCTTGCCTAATTGAAAAGTTTGTTTGAGAATGCCAAAGTTGCCTTGCTGTCTATATAATTAAAAGTCTAATCTTGACCACTTCCTGTTTGCGCTCTTTATTGATTTTAGGAAAAATGCTACCACGTACTACTGTGATTTTTGGCCATCTTGCTCATTCCCCCTCCGCTCATTAGGTGCCGAGGATTTTTCCCATCGATGGAAAATAAAAGAGTTATTAGTGTTTAAAACATGTTGAGATTCTCTCTCCTGTCAATCACGCCATGAAGGCGATGCCCCTTCTGGTGGGAGGGACTATAGAACCTGGAAGTGTGGGCATGGCTCAGGCTCTGCAAGAAGAGGAAGGGAGAGGTCACGACTCTGTCTTTAGTGGCCTTGCACCCTGCTTGAAATGGTACAAAACCTCATTTGAATTTGGTGGCCTTGCACCCTGCTTGAAATGGTATGAAACTGCATTTGAATTTGGTGGCCTTACACCCTGCTTGAAATGGTAGGAAACTGCACTTGAATTTGGTGGCCTTGCACCCTGCTTGAAATGGTTGGAAACTGCACTCAAATTTGAAGGTCTTGCACCCTGCTTGAAGTGGTAGGAAACTGCACTGGAATTTGGTGGCCCTGCACCCTGCTTGAAGTGGCAGGAAACTGCACTTGAATTTGTCGGCCTTGCACACTGCTTGAAGTGGTATGAAACTGCACTTGAATTTGGTGGCCTTGCACCCTGCTTAAGTGTAATTTTGAGGAATAGCCGTGAGTTAACTGCCAGCCCACCAGCCTTCAGTGAGTGAGCTGCCAGCACACCAGGCTTGAGTGACTGAGCCACCAGCCCAAGAATCCATTCGGCCCATAATGTCAATATTAGCCCTATGGAAACCAGTCCCTTCAGCCCACAACACCCAGAAAGCCCCCCCCCCCACCCCCCCCCACCCCCCATCCCACAGGCCACCAATATTGGAATTGGTGGTGAAGTGGAATATTGCATTGGGTGACCAGCCCTCCCGTGTGAAGCTGGGACCCAACGGGTCCCACTTAGTCTAGTTAACCATTATAAATAACAAAATAAAATGAACTAAAGGCAAATATACTTTTGTATAAGATGAAAAGTTCCTCTAATCAGAAATATATATATTTTTAAGTGTGCTCACTGTATTCCTACCTTTCCCATGAAACTTGTAGTGAAGTCAATAGGCTCATGAATCCTGTTCCTGCTCTCACAGGCACGGCATTCGTGAGCCAATTCCCTGATGTAAAAGCTGAGGAATCTCAGTGGGTCTATGTGCCACCATGTGGTCATGTGCAAAGTCCTGCAGTGGAATTCACTGATACCTGGAATCAGTCCGTAGGTTCGGTACTTGAACAATTAGAAAGGATTTGCCCTGATTTAAGGTGTTGACAAACATCTGAAGTGAATTTGATTCATTTCTTGCTAATAAACGCTTTTTGTTTTGCTTTTTTTTAACGAATATATCATCAAAAGAATGCAATAACTTTGATGAAAGCTGGAAATAATATCCATTAGCAGTGTGGATCAAAAGCACTTGAGGAAATTTTGCTTTCATTCCAGTCCAAAGCCAACACAATTATAGAGTCGAGTGATACAGTGTGGAAACAGGCCCTTCGGCCCAACTTGCCCACACCGGCCAACATGTCCCAGCTACACTAGTCCCACCTGCCTGCATTTGGTCCATATCCCTCCAAGCTTGTCCTATCCCTGTACCAGTCTAACTGTTTCTTAGACGTTGGGATAGTCCCAGCCTCAATTACCTCCTCTTGTGGTGAGTGTTGTTCCAGACACCCACTACCCTTTGTGTGAAAAAGTTACCCCTCAGATTCCTATTAAATCTTTTCCCCTTCACCTTGAACGTTCACCCTCTGGTCCTCGATTCCCCCACTCTGGGCAAAGATTCTGTTTATCTACCCGATTTATTCCCCTCATGATTTTATACAGCTCTATAAGATCATCTCTCATCCTCCTGCTCTCCCACGAATAGAGACCCAGCCTACTCAACCTCTCCCTGTAGCTCAGACCCTCTAGTCCTGGCACCATCCTTGTAAATCTTCTCTGAACACTTTCAAGCTTGACAATATATTTCCTATAAATTATGAATTAATCACAACAACAGAATTCAGCATTTATTACACCACACATTGTACTGTAAATCATCCAACGTGCATTATGAAGCCAAATTTGATGCAATGCACTTTGCAATGCAAATTAAGCCACATTGAAGGTGATCAAAAGCTCACTGAAAGACATCTGCTTTAGAGACTGATTTAATGAAGGAATAAGATACAGTGTGTAGCAAGGAACCACAGATGCTGGTATGCACCGAAGATAGACACAAAAAGCTGGAGTAACTCAGCGGGACAGGCATCTCTGGAGAGAAGGATTGGGTGACGCTTCGGTTCAACACCCTTCTTCAGACCTTCTCGACCAGGAACGCTACTCATTCCTTCTGTCCAGAGAAGCTGCCTGTCCCGCTGAGTTACTCCAGCTTTTCGTGTCTCTCTTCAGTTTAAACCAGCATCTGCAGTTCCTTCCTACACATTTCGTCTAAATAGACCTATACCTTTTCTCCAGAGATGCTGCCTGATCCGCTGAATGAGATCATTTGACATAAGCCACATTTAAAGGTGATCAAAACAGGTCACTGAAAGACATCAGCTTCTGGGATTGATTGAATGAAGGAATGGGATACAGAGTTGGAGATGTCTAGGGAGGGAATTCCATGGTGAAGGACCTAGACGTATTGACAGAATATCATCCATGATGGATTAAAAAGGAAATGGGGGCTGAACATGTAGTCTGTGGCTTGATGCTGCAGATTCAACATGGATGTAGGGTGTTAGGGCTCAGGGAAGATGCACAGTCAGGCAGGGCTGTCCAGGGGAAGTCCAAAAACGGGAATCTAATCTCACAATGTGGACTGTAATGCGGCGCAGATATTTTACTCAATTTTTATTTGGTTGTGTTTCTTTCTGGCATTTTAGGAATCCTGAATGGAATTATTCATCTCCTCCAGACAGTGAAAAAACATGGAGTGTGTCCAGGACAGTGCCTTATAATATATGGTCTGTTCGAAGAGAAATGTTTGATGGATCAAATAATATTTCAAATTTTAATCACCAACTGAGCGTGAAGTACCAGAAGTTGACCATAATGGTCCTCAAGTAATTTGTTAATAGTTCAAAAGTTGACAAATAATGAGGTGCCAGCTGTCAATCATGCCAACTGCATCCAATAGATAATGCTTAAGCTGCAGTGTGGTGAACTCATTCAATTGACTTAATGCCATGAAGGATATAACTTCTGCACTGCACACAGAATGGACAAGTAGGTAAAATTGTGCTTACTAATTCCAAAAATCAACATTCGATAGCGCAGAGGTCAGTACGCATGATGGACTGGGCAACGACTGGGCAACTTGCCTCTCTTCTTCGAAGAGCATTCCATCACCTAACCAGGCCAAGACAGAACCAGTCGGTATGCTGTCTCCCTTAGAAGGTCAATAGTGTTTTCTGTGACATGCCACATCTCACAAGTCAAGTCAAGATTCAAGAGTGTTGTAATGTCAGATGTTCCTGATGCAGAACAATAACATTCTTACTTGCAGCAGCAAGCAAACCTCAAACCTGTGAGGAAGCAATGGATGTATTTGTGCAGGAAGGAACTCCAGATGCTGGTTCACACCGAAGATAGACACCAAATGCTGGAGTAACTCAGTGGGATGGGTAGCATCTCCGTAAATGCACCCTGTCCCATTGAGTTACTCTAGCATTGCATCCTATGTAAATTGCAATCTACTGGGCTTCCAAATGCATTAAAAGAGTCAAATATACAATACTCATTGCATAATAAGCATGACAGTGCCATCTTCTTCTCTGTAATGTGCTGGGACAGCTGGGCAAAGGCTACGGATGGCAACAGGATTAACAAGCTCACTGGGAAGGCTGGCTCCATCCTGGGGATGGAGTTGGATTAATGGGAGGTAGTTTTGGAGGGGAGGATGCTCCACAAACTGCAGAGCATCTTGGACAATACAGCTCACCCCCTTCATGGCACACTGGTCTCCTGAGGAATAGCTTCAGCAACAGACTGGTTCCACCAACATGCAGTACAGAATGCCACAGGAGATCCTTTTTCCCTGTGTCTATCAAACTGTACAGCTCCTCCCCCTTCTGTAAACTGACTCCCCCTCCACAATCTTTGTACATCCCCAATCCTTTCCACTCGTCACTTTAATTTCATGTTTCATGTATCTTGTTTTTTTATGACTGTTGGCAGATCAATTTCCCTACCGGGATAAATAAAGTTCTGTTGTATCGTATCGTAAAATGCATTTGCTTGCTGACCACATTGTTATAATGAACATGAAAAACTATTGGGAATATAGTTATAACAATAGTTTTAACTGTTAAATTTGAAGAGGGCGAAGAAGACCTTCACCAGAACGCTGCCTAGATTTAAGGATAGTCGCTATAAGGGGAGGTTGGACAAACATGGATTGTTTTCTCTCAATCAATTGAACTGAGAGTGGACCGGATAAAAGTTAATAAAATTATGAGAGGCATGGATAACGTAGACTGTCAGAACCCTTCTCAGGGTAGAAATATCAAATACTAGAGGGCATAGCTCATAGATCAGAGGATAAATCTTAAAGGAGATATGTACAAAATCATGAGAGGAATAGATTCGGTAAACGCACAGAGTCTCTTGACCAGAGTAGGGGATTCGAGAACCAGAGGACATAGATTTCAGGTGAGGGGGGAAAGATTTAATAGGAACCTGAGGGATAACCTTTTTCACACAAAGGGTGGTGGGTGTATGGAGCAAGCTGCTGGTGGAGGTAGTTGAGGCGGGTACTATTGCAACGTTTAAGAAACATTTGGACAGGTACATGGATAGGACAGGTTTGGAAGGATATGGGGTAAATGCAGGCAGCTGGGGCTAGCATAGATGGGGCATCGTGGTCGGCATGGGCAAGTTGGGCCGAAGGGTTTGTTTCCGTGCTGTAAGACTCTCTAACTGTAAATAATGTGGAACTGTTTCTCACACTGAGGATAAATTGCCACAAACAGGAGAAGTGGAGAGGAAGGAGAGGGTTCTCAACAGACTTCCTGCACCATTATCTCAGATTGACCTGCAAATCAGCGGTGAGGGGTTAAACATCCCAAGGCAGCAGTGCTTATAGGGAGACAAAGAAGCATGTCCTTACACGGGAGACGACCCGACTAACGTTTGCTGTTAGTCTCGTGGGATGAGCAGTCACAGTCACAATCATCAGTGGCAGTCCTCCCAACTAGGCTAAATGCTCTGTAAAAAGATGGATATGCCCATGATTCTGTGAGGGCAATGAGCAATCGGAAGACTGCGGAGCATTGGCTTCCTGTCACTCGGAGACAAACAGCACATTTTTATTGCATGTTTCAAGGCAATGGAATGTAAGGTGTCAAAGCGTGAGTAGGCCCCTGTGCCTGATCCACCATCCAACAAGATCATAGATGTTCAGCAGCATTTTCCAGCACTAAAAGCCCTGTCCCGCGGTACGAGTTCATTCCAGGAGCTCTTCCGAGTTTAAAAAAAAATCAAACTCGTGGTAAGCACGGAGAATGAACGTAGTGGGTACCTCGGAACTCAAAGACATCTCTTAGCAGCTCATTACGCTAACGGCAGGCACTCGGGGAGACTCGCTAATGGCAGGTAAGCACAGGAAGACTCGTGAAGATTTTTCAACATGTTGAAAAATGTCCACGAGAGCCCCGAGTACCGACGATTGGTCATTACCATAAATCTCCAAGTTCGAATCAGGACAAACTCGGGAGAGCTCTTGGAATGAACTCGTACCGTGGGACAGGGCTTTAACTTCATATACTTTAGTTTCCCGACCATCTAAAAATCTATCAATCTTGAACTGAAGCAACACAGCCGTTTAGGTAAGCAAGCCCAATGATCAAAATCTTGTTTTTGAAGACATTTGTTTTTATTACTGTCCTACATGGCCAATTACTTGTGGTTAGGGCCACACAGTGGTGTAGTGGTAGAGCTGCTGCCTTAAGGGCCTGTCCCACGAGCATGTGACCTGCATGCGGCAAGCGCGAACAAACCGGAAGCGAGGGCCGCGAGGGGGTAGCGCGGAGGTCGGGTGATCCCCGTACAGGGCCGGTCTCACCAGCATGCGCCTGCATGCGGCGAGCGTGACCAAACCGGAAGCGGGGGTCGCGCGGAGGTCGAGTGAACGACGTGAAGTTGAGCGAAGTCCGCGGGAAGTTTGCGCGTGACATACAACGTTGAGACGCTGCGTATGACTTCGAGGCGGTTCGTTCGACATCGAGGCAGCTGCGGGCCGACAGGCCTTTGCCGCGCGGAATTTTTGAACACGGTCATTTTTTCGGTGCACCGCGCGATGTCGGGATCAGCTCCGCACAACTCCATACGGCTCCGGCAATGAAAGTGGGACCGGCCCCGTGAGGCCGTCCGACTCAAGGGACCACGTTAGGTCACGCTTGCCGCATGGAGTCGCAAAGCTCGTGGGACAGGCCCTTTACAGCGCCAGAGACCCTGGTTCAATTTTGACTGCGGGTGCTGTCTGTACAAAGTTTGCACATTATCCCTGTGACTGCGTGAGTTTTCTCTGGGTGAGTTTAAGATTGAGTTTAGTTAATTGCCACGTGTAACAAGGTGCAGTGAAAAGCTTTTGTTGCGTACTAACCAGTCAGCAGAAGGACATTACATGATTACAAACGAGCCCCACACTCCAAAGACTTACAGGACAGCAGGTGAATTGGCTTTGGTAAAATTGTAAATTGTCCTTCATGTGTGTAAGATAGTGCTAGTGTTCTAGTTGATCACTGGTGCCTGTGGACTGGATGTCGAAGAGCTTGTTTCTATGCTGCATATATAAAGTCTAAAATCCACTTACCATGGGTTCCAGACATGCTGGGCAAGGAGGAAACAATAATTTTGTGTGTGCACTGTTAAGCCTCTTATTAACTCTATATATTTAAGAGATTACCTCTCATTCTTCCTAATTCAGGAGAACGTAGGCCCACGCTGCTCAACTTCTATTCTGATTCATTTCTAAAATCTTAAAATTCATTTGGAGTCAGATGCAAAATTAATAATTTTAGGATTGGCAGAGGGCTGTTCTAAATTAATGATATTTCAAAGACGTTCCCTTAATTATGGTTTAATAACCGTGAAAAAACTTATACTCAAATTCTGGCGATGGGGCAGATGTGAATTACAGAAATGACCGTGACTTTTTCTATTTAGAAAAAATAAGGCTTGTTTTGGCTGATAAATTAGACCAATTCTCCAAAACATGTTCTCCTTTCACTGAATTTCTTCAACAAAAGAATGGTCGAACACAAATTTAAAACCAATGCTAGGGGTGGGTGAGCGGGGGGGAAGGATAGTGGGGCATATCTCCGTCTTCTTTTTTGTCACTCACTTCTTCAGCAGTTCAGGGGTCCTTTGTTCTCTCTTTTTTGTATTTTTCTTCTTTCTCTTCACTCTTTCCTTTTTTACTTTTTTTTCCCCCAATTCACATATCAATTTATAAAATGTTAAAAATGATGCTGTACGAAAATTGTATAATTGTTATGCCGATTGCTTTATTCTTGTACAATTGCTTCTAATAAAATAAACATTTTTTAAAAAACTTATCTTCTGATCACAAATCCGCTGTCTAAGTAATTAATGTGTTGAACCTTCACGACTCCCAGATTCCTCTGACCACCATCACCACCATCTCTTAAGGGCCTGTCCCACCAGCATGCAACTCCATGCGATGAGCGCGACCTAACATGGTCGCTTGAGCCGTCCAGCGTCGCGGGGCCGGTCCCACTTCGATCGCCGGAGCTGTGCAGAATTGTGCGGAGTTCGTCCCGACATCGCGCGGGGCTCCGAAAAACTGACAATGTTCAAAAATTCCATGCGGCAACGGCTTGTTGGCTCGCTGTCGCCTCGACGCATTACGCACCGCCTCAACGTCGTGCCTCCGTGAACCTATCTGTAGGTGCCTCCGTGAACCTCTCTGTGTGTGGCACCGTGGCCCTCTCTGTGTGTGCCTCTGTGCCCCTCTCTGTGTGTCCCCCTCTGTCCTGGCGAACTTACCTTTAAGACTTTGCTCCAAGTTCGCCTCACTTTGCGCTGTGTTGCGCCACTCACCCGACCCCCGCGCGGCCCCTGCTGCCGGTTTGGTCGTGCTCACCGCATGGAATCGCATGCTGGTGGGACAGGCCCTTTACTGTTTTAAGTTACTTAACTTTTCACAACCAATATCATTTTCTGGAGAAACTTAACAAGCCATATTTCACACAGCAGGATCCAGCATGATCAATTTAGTAAACAAAACAACTCCAGTGGCCCTGTGTCCTTTTCATTTCTAGCCTTCATCCACTCATGTGCCAGTCAGCCCCGTCTCACTTGTATCCACCTGTCACTGTAATGAAAAGGAACTGCAGATGTTGGTTTATACCAAACACAGACACAAAATGCTTGAGTAGCTCAGCGGGTCAGGCAGCGTCTGACCGAGAGAGGAAGAGAACTTCTTTTAACTAGGCATACCCTGAAGAGAATTCACAGTGGAGCAGACAAAATGTAATAAAAAGGAACTGCAAATGCCAGTTTTCGAGTCCCAACCCAAAGCATCACCTGTCCACTTTCTCCAGAGATGCTGCCTGACCCACTGAGTTACTCCGGCATTTTTCCCTATCCTATTCCCTATCTACATATCACTTCCAAGGCTTTGTTTCCCCCAACTGTTTTCCAGCTTTCTCTCCCCTCTACGATCAGTCTGAAGAAGAGTCCTGACCCAAAAAGTAATCTATCATCCCTTACACAGATGCTGCCTGGCCCATAGGGTTACTCCTGCACTTTGTGTTTTACTCTAAATTCCAGCATTTGCAGATCCATGTGTCTCCTGTGACAATGATCAAGCCTTATTTGCCAAATCTTCTGCACACTTTTTCAAATTATTCCATTGCTGGTACACTTCCATTAGAACGGGTAGATTTCTTAAATGTCACAACCGAGAAACAGTTCTCCAGTCAAACAGTAGGATCGCAGCATATCAGTGTGTTAGGACCACTGTGTTTAGTTTAGTTTAGTTTAGTTTAGTTATACATTGCAGAAACAGGCCCTTCGGCCCACCAAGTCCACACCAATCCCCACACATTTACACTATCCTACACACACCAGGGACAATTTACATTTATACCAAGCGAATTAACCTACAAACTTATATAAGTCTTTGGAGTGTTGGAGGAAACTGAAGATCTCAGAGAAAACCCACGTGGTCAAGGGGAGAACTTACAAACTCCATACAGCCAATAGCTGCTATAATTTTGCTGCATCTCTGTGTAATGCCACAAGACATAAACGAGATCACAATATGTTGTGCTACATGACAATAAAATACTATTTTGAGCACATAGTCACTGCACAATGATTGGAGAGCCACTGGTAGTTTAACAAAATGTATTATTAATGACGGCCAAGTTTGATACACTCTCGACTAAAGCTTGGTTTAACTTACATCACTAGTACAAAGACTCGGAGTTAAACCTTAAGACTTGAGAGTTAAATGATTTGCAAGATGAAATCACAAAGCATGGTAGCAGTGAGGTCTGATTACTCTGAAAATATTCTCTAGAATCACTATAAAATTCATAACAACATATAATAGTGACTATGGGAAAATGTGCAGAGGGTAACCAATAAACACATATATACAGGTTACTAGACTGAGTGGGACCCGTTGGGTCCCAGCTTCACATGGGAGGGCTGGTCCCCCAACGCAATATTCCATCTCTCCACCAATTCCAATATACACACACACTCACACACACACTGACTTGCACACACTCACGCCCTCACACACATACACACATACACACACCCTCCACCTCACACACAGTCACTCACACAGTCACTCACACACACTCACACATACACTCACACACATATACATACACTCACACATACACTCACACACACACAGACTCACACACACATACATTCACACACACATATACTCACACACACATATACACACATATACACACACATATACTCACCCACATATACTCACACACACACACTCACACTCACTCTGACACACACATACACACACACACTCTCTCACACACACACATACACTCACACACATACACACACACACACACACACACACTCACACACACCCACTCACACACACCCACTCACATACACACTTACACACTCACACATACATACGCACTCACACACACATACTCACACTCAAACACACTGACACACACCATATATATGACAGTAAACTTTCTTGAATCTACTCACACGGCTGAGCGCAGCCTCTCCACATATCAACTCACATCCAATTGTACATATCAACTCAAACAGAATAAGTAAAAGCAGTAGCTGTGTTCATAAGGGAACAGAATATCGCAAATATACCAATAAAAATATGGAAGCTTTTAAATGTGTAATTGGTGGACTAACATGGGATGAGGTTCTTAGGCAGCAAGATGTCAATGAAGCTTATCAAACATTCCTTTCCCTTATTAATTCCTCTTTGGAGAAATGCTTTCCCTTAATTTCTACCAAGATTTTGCCTCATTTGTCAAACCCCGGTTCACTAAAGAATTGAAGAAATGCACTTTGATTAAAAATAGACTATACAAGAAATCTATTTTGTATCCCACACCATTCAATGTGGAATCATATAAAGCTTACAAAAATAATCTTACTCACTATTTAAGGCAAGTAAAAAAGAAATACTTTACTGGTAAATTCATGCAAGCATCAAATGTCATCAAATCAACTTGGAACCTCATCAACCAAGTGCTAAATCGCAAAAAAGCCCCGCCTGCTGTGCTCACAGAGATGTTAGGAAGAGATGGTACTATTCATAACCCAAAGGAGATAGTTGATGGTTTTAATGATTTTTTTGTCAACGTTGTGTCCTCCTTGGCTTCAACCATTTAGGACTCTAATGAAGACCCGTGTAAATTGATTAACGGTCAATTCTCTACTTTGTCCACCTTCCATCCCACCTTGTCGCAAAGAAGTCTACAACATAATTGTGAGTCTAAAGAACTCTGCAGAAGGCCATGATGGAGTTAGAGCCACTCTCTTAAAAAAAAAGTTATTGATCATATTACTGAGCCACTCTCCAATCTTGTGTCATTCCTCAAGATTTAAAGATTGCCAAAGTCATACCTAAAATCAGGTGACCCTAAAGAATTTGGTAATTACCGCCCAATATCTATTCTCCCCTGTCTCTCAAAAATCATAGAAAGACTAGTGTACACAAGAATCCTAAACCATCTAACTGTGAATAATATTTTGTATAACCATCAATATGGCTTTAGGAAGAAGTACTCTACGGAGCATGCATTATTACAATTTATTAATAACATCTCTACTGCTCTAGATGAAAATAAATTTGCTCTTGGTGTCTTTCTAGATCTATCCAAGGCATTTGATACAGTCAACCATTCAATCTTAATCTCTAAACTCAACAGATATGGGGTAAAGGACGTAGCGCTTCTATGGTTAACCAACTATTTAGCAAATAGAGTGCAATTTGTCTATCTAAATGGAAACTCATCCATAAAATTGAGAATTCACTGTGGGGTACCACAAGGCTCCATCCTAGATCCTTTACTATTCTTGATCTATATAAATGACTTATCCTATACCTGTAGAGTACTTCTTCCTATCCTGTTTGCCGATGACACCAATCTTATAGCTTCACATAGTGATCTAAAATCATTGGTTGAATTAGTTAATGAAGAAATGTCTCATGTCTCTAAGTGGTTTGAAGTGAACAGGCTCTCTCTCAATATCAAAAAATGCAATTACATAATCTTCTGCAATAAAAACAAAATTTTTCCCAAAGACAAATCTAAATTTTTTATCAATGGACATGAAATTCCTGAAGTAACATATACAACAGTTTTAGGAGTAACCATTGATCAAAATTTAACTTGGAAAGAACATATTAATATTTTCTGTAGAAGATCAATGAAAATGCTTGGTATCCTGAGAAAGGTTTGTGCATTTATTCACCCGTCTTCCCATCTAACAATATATTACAGTTTGATTTTTCCTTATTTCAATTATTGTAATATTGTTTGGGGTTCTACCTATCCTTCCTATCTTTCTAAGCTACTCATCATACAGAAGAAATTTATGAGATTAATTTCTCACTCAAATTCACAAGAACCTTCTGCCCCTCTCTTCAAGAAGTACTCAATTTTGTCTGTAGATAAACTGAATGCATTCCAAATATGTATTTTTATTTTCAAATATCTTAAATGTAAACATGATTTGCCTGTTTCTCTTCATGATCTTTTCACCCTTTCTTCTAATATTCACCATTACCCAACCAGAAGAAGAAATGATCTTCATCTTCCATATAACCATATAACC
Organism: Raja brachyura; assembly: GCA_963514005.1. Next base: position 18,369,571 of record OY740782.1, read on the forward strand.
ATATAACAATTACAGCACGGAAACAGGCCTTCTCGGTCCTTCCAGTCCGTGCCAACTATTTATTTTCCCCTAGGCCCATCTACCTGCATTCAGACCATACCCCTCCATACCCTTCCCATCCATATACCTATCCACTTTACTTTTAAATGTTAAAGTTGATCCTGCCTCCACCACTTCTGCAGGAAGATCATTCCACACAGCCACCACTATCTGAGTAAAGTGGAGAAAGTTCCCCCTCATGTTACCCCTAAACTTCTGTCCCTTAATTCTCATGTCATGCCCTCTTGTTTGAATCTTTCGTACCCTCTCTGGGAAAAGCTTATCCACGTCAACTCTGTCTATCCCTTTCATCATTTTAAAGACCTCAATCAAGTCCCCCCTTAACCTTCTGCGCTCCAAAGAATAAAGGCCTATTCAGTTTTGTCGAACATCCAAACACCAACATTGTATTACTTTTAAAGGTCCTGAATTTTGGAATACCCTGCCTCTGTCATTAAAGTCTCACACCTCCTTAGCCACCTTTAAGATTGAGCTTAAAAAGTTTCTCATCATGTCCTGAGTTCTGTAGTGCTTTTTGTAATGCTATTTATGAGCTCAAACTACTTCTGTTGACTCTTATCTCATACTATACCTTATTATTTTATTTATTTTTATATTTTTCATTTCATATTTTTAATTTTCATTCTTAAACTGTATTAGTTTATTATTGTCTTTTTTATTTCTCCTACCCCCTGATTTGCAATTAATGCTCATTTTCAGATGGGAGCAGACTGTATATAAGCCCTCTGGGATTCCCTTCCCTCCCAGCACTGTATGGTATTATAAATTGATCATTTGTCTTCTTTTAAAACATGGTGCAAATAAATAAATAAACAAAATAAACAAAATAAACACTGTGGGGCTTCCGCAGTCAGCAGCACTTCCACAATCAACGTCACCTCTGGACTTACCGGAAATTACGCAATCAGTGCGACCTCTGCACTCTCCGGAAATTATGCAATCAACACGACCTGTTCGCTAAGCGGAAGTCACAAAATCAGCGGGACTTTTGGACGAAATACAGTCGGACCTAATAAAGCGTTTATTCTTTCCAAACCCAGTCAGACCTAATAAAGCATTTATTCCTTCCAAACACATTCAGACCTAATAAAGCATTTATTCCTTCCAAACACAGTCAGATCTAATAAAGCATTTATTCATTCCAAACTCAATCGGACCTAATAAAGCATCGATTCCTTCCAAACACAATGGCTTCCTTTCAGCTTCCACCATTGACATTCATCTTAGCATCTGTCGACAGCCCTGGAAGTCCGCCACGCCCAGTAGTGTTGATTCCTTCTGTTCCTGTTTCTGTAACATATTTGTTTTACGAGACAGGGTTGTTAGCCCTGTGTTCAACCTCCAACCTGGAGGACCAGTGGATCTGCGTTGTACATATATTGCATCAAAGTGATTTACACATATGTCACAAATGACAAGATACCCAACAAAATCCCAATGGTACACAGTTTACTGACCTACAGTTATCTTGTGCAAACAAACACATGGATTTCTGTATTAAAATACGTTAAGGGTACCAGAAATATGAAAAAAAAAAGAAAGTATTGGAATTTATCAGTAAGCCCAGCAGCAATTGTGAAGGAATAAACAGGCTTAATATATCAGGTCAATGAACAAAGATGAAAATAAGCTAGTACGGACTGGCACAGAGTACCAATAAGAAAGCGTCCAACATTATGATAGCAGTATGATCATACCAGTAATTTACCTTCATCCTGATTGATGACCTTTCATCAGAAAGATATATATTTATTCCTCCCACAGCTCTTGACTCTCACTAATTATAATGTTCCCACACAGCTTTTTAAAATTCATATCTACTCAATTAATAATAATTTCTCTTTGGGTCTTGCCACTTCTCACCCTCAAAATGTGTAGTTCCATTTGACTTCATCATGCACCAATCATCTAGTGATTAATAGCTATATTTATTCTCCTTGTGAATCCTCTTCACCGTATCAGCAGTAAAGGCTTTCTGAGTTGCAATAGGAGCAAAGAGGTCGTTCTGCAGTTGTACAGGGCTCTAGTGAGACCACACCTGGAGTATTGTGTGCAGTTTTGGTCTCCTAATTTGAGGAAGGACATTCTTACTATTGAGGGAGTGCAGCGTAGGTTTACAAGGTTAATTCCTGGGATGGCGGGACTGTCCTATGCTGAGAGAATGGAGCAGCTGGGCTTGTACACTCTGGAATTTAGAAGGATGAGAGGGGATCTTATTGAAACATATAAGATTATTAAGGGTTTGGACACGCTAGATGCAGGAAACATGTTCCCGATGTTGGGGGAGTCCAGAACCAGGGGCCATAGTTTAAGAATAAGGGGTAAGCCATATAGAACGGAGATGAGGAAACACTTTTTCACACAGAGAGTTGTGAGTCTGTGGAATTCTCTGCCTCAGAGGGCGGTGGAGGCCGGTTCTCTGGATACTTTTAAGAGAGAGCTAGGTAGGGTTCTTAAAAATAGCGGAGTCAGGGGATATGGGGAGAAGGCAGGAACAGGGTACTGATTGGGGATGATCAGCCATAATCACATTGAATGTCGGTGCTGGCTCGAAGGGCCGAATGGCCTACTCCTGCACCCATTGTCTATTGTCTATTGTCTTTCAGATGCACATTGATCCTCAGCCTAATGTTGTAGCTGAGAGAATACACTTCTAACAATGTGGTACACTTGACCCAGCTGGCCAACCGTCAGTCACGGCACCAGGTGGTGTGCATCCTCAATAAGAATGGTGATATCGTTGTATAGTAGTTTATGTAGTATATTTGTTGGACTAGTATTATGGTGGTGGGTTTTGTTTTGACTTAATTTGTACTGTAAATATTATTGTAAATAATTGATTCAATTATTTTTGGTTTAAAAAAAAAACACTGTGGTGCGCCTTCAGCACTGCCTTGGAGTCAGGTTAGCATAATGTTTCTGGAACAGGTCTTGAAGCCACTACCACACATGAACATGTTCACAATATGAATCATAGCCCACAGAAGACTAAAATGAGATGTTTTAAGTTCTGATGAGTACATTTAATAAAAATTCGACAGGAATATTTCCTTCGCTTTGGGCAGTAAGTGATGAGAGGCAAACAATTTAACCATCTCACTGCTGTGGAGAGTTAAGGAGGAATTTCAGAGTGTGGTGCATTGCTGGAGCTTGGGTTACACTGGGGTAAAGGGGAATATTGTACAGACGTTGACAACAGTTGACACGGGAAAAAGGTACAAAATATGGAATTATTCTGCTAATGATCAAGCAAAAAGCTAGCACAGGCATGACACGCCAAATGGTTTTCTAATTGAAAATTGGTGATATGCTATGTTCCTTGATGAATATGTATATACCACGTATATATATATAGTTTGAAGAAGAATCCCAAACTGTACCGTGTTGTGGAAATTACAAACTGCCCTGATTGCACGAGAGATTAAGAACAGATTTGTTTCCGTAAGTGCAAGTTTATGTGTCACCTATTGCACATTGGGGAGTGTCTGTATATATAAAGACACAAAGTGCTGGAGTAACTCAGCGGCATCACTGTTCTTTCAGCATTGCTCAGTCCCAATCCTGAAACTCCCTATTCAGTATCCCCAGAAGGCCATTTCCTTTTTTGCCATTCGATAAGGTAGCTCACCACCACCTTTTCAATGCTGATTAAGGGTAATAAATTAGGTCTTCCTAGATAAATGGGTGAATAAGAGATAATAAGATTCTGAAAATTCAAAAAATTGCTTAGATTTAAACCTAAGTTTGCACATTCACAAATGAAATACGTCAGACGTGTGAATTAGCCTATCATGTAAATGTTCATTATAAATACTTAAAATGGTTGTAAACATGCAAACTTTAGAGACACACTCGGTGATTGATGTGAAGTAGTAGACAGTGGTAAGAGATGTATAAATCATTCTCTTACACTTAATAAATGTATAATCGTGTATGAAGTAATTAAATGATTTCTTGGAAAAATGTTTCTATGTTTTAATGGAGCATGGGATTTAGTAAAATATAAAATGGCATCATTATTGTAATAATAATGGACTGGAGAGCATTTGCACGGTTACATCTGAAACACCTGTAGTTGGTGAATTTTACTGCTTGGGAAAATATCAATGGCATCTTTATGAGCTTAAAAGTGGTTATATAATGACTGTGGATCGGAGAGAGTTGAGAAATTACTTTTCCATTGAGCAACACTGCCACTTTTACAGAAGTGATGGTAGTTCTTTACAAGTGAAGAGTTAAGATAAAGTGAGCAAGCAACTAATTCATTGTTATAATATAATATTGTTATGGGTGGAAATGGCTCTCAGAGCAGGCATCAAGCACCCCAGAGCTGTGTAAAAGAGGATAACATTGTAGATCTTCCTATCGTGATCTTCTATGTTAAGGATCTTGCCTCAGTCTTCTAGTTTAGTTTAGTTTAGTTTAGAGATACAGCACAGAAACAGACCCTTTGGCCCACCGAGTCAATGCTGACTAGTGATTCCCGCATATTAACAGTATCCCACACACTCTAGGGGTAATTTACATTTATACAAAGCCAATTAATCTACAAGCATGTACGCCTTAGGAGTGTGGGAGGAAACTGAAGATCTTGATGAAAACCCACGTGGTAACGGGGAGAACATACAGACCCCGTACAGACAGCACCTGCAGTCGGGATCAAACCCAGTCTCCTGAGCCAAAAGCGCTGTAAGGCAACTTTACCGCTGCAACACCGTGCCGCCCCTCTTCGCGTGAGTAGGCAGCTTGGTCTTCATCCCTTCCGTTCCTCTACCATCAAATGTCCAATAATAGAATAGGGCAATCCATATGGTCTAGAAGTAAACAATTAACCTTTTCAGGATGGAGGCACACATCCTGAAAGAGTGTATGCCCCAGCCAATGCTCTCAGAATTTTATCTGTATTAAGGGGGGTGCCGGACTACCATTGCTGCAAAATCAGTGGTGGACCTGTATTTCAGTTGGATTTCAGTTTGTTTCAATATTGATTCCTTAGGTGAGAAGAGACTCAACGCTATGGAAACATAGGTGCTAGAGGTGCTAGAGATCTGAAAAGCTATCAAGGTCGATAAATCGCCAGGACATGATTAAATGTGTGCTATGATAATGTGGGATGCCAGTGGAGAAATTGCAGAGATATTTGTATCATCGGTTGAAGTGCTGGAAGACTGAAGACTGAAGGGAGGTGAATGTTTTTCTTCCGAATGGTCCTTCCATAAGGCAGGGTACAGTCTGATTCTCCTCTAAGTCTTTGCTGACATTGGACTCTGCCTTTGGCACAGTTGCGTTTAATGTTGAGAACAATACTCTGCACTCTATATCTTTCCCTTCACTCTACCTATTGTACTTGAGTTTGTCTTCATTGGATTTATGGATAGGATTATTTAATTGGGCGACATGGTGGAGCGTGGAGTACGGTGACGCAGCAGTGGAGTTGCTGCCTTACAGCACTTACAGGACATGATCAAATATGTGCTAAGATAATGTGGGAAGCTAGGGAAGAAATTGCAGATATATTTAGAAACATAGAAACATAGAAAACATTTGTATCATCAGGTGAAATGCTGGAAGAGTGAAGGGAGGTGAACCTTTTCTGGGTTTGGTGCTTATCTCTACGGACTTTGTACGTTCTCTCCGAGATCGTCGGTTTCCTCCCACACTCCAAAAATGTACAGGTTTGTAGGTTAATTGGCTTGGTATAAATATAAATTATCCCTAGCTTGTGTAGGGTAGCATCAGTGTGCATGGATCACTGATTGGCACAGACCTGGTGGGCCAGGGGGCCTGTTTCTGCACTGTGTCTCTAAATTAAACTAAACTAAGACAAGAAACAAAGCAAAGCATTTCACTGTACCTCGGTACGGTACACCTAAACCTCTGAAACATTGACTCTTCCTGCAAATGTCACTTGACTTGCTGAGTATTTCCAGCATTTCTGTTTTGAATTTGGATTTCCACCATCTGCAGATATTTTTTTTTAATTTTTGAATTTATGATGGGGCTGAGGATAATTTTGAAATTGGCCGGGAAGGATCATGTAGAGGTGTGATTAGAATAGGAAAGAGTACCAGAGTACCAATTTTTTTCAAGTAAAAATTCCCCTCTGTGAAAGTAACCTTAGACTTTGTTGAGAACTATTTTACATGACATTAAATGAATTGTTGTTTCTTGGTTTGCATCTCCAACTGCAATGGACGGCATGACTGTAAACATGTGTTGCCTTTCTGCTGACTGGTTAGCACCCAACAAAAGCTTTTCACTGTCCCTCAGCCCACGTGACAATTATCTAAACTAAATTAAACTAATCACAATAAAGAGACGAATTATAAAATTTCAATTTTCAAAAAGGTGTATAATTGAGGAATTTTGATTCACAAAACAATGTTACAAATTTTGTCGCTTTACAAAAATGTTACCGATACTGGCAAAACAAATTTATGTTTATTATTAGGGTTTCCGATGATTCGGATCCTGGCCAATCATGGCAAAAAATATTCTGTCAGTGCATCAGCACCAATGCAATCACTGAGTTACCTGACAGTCTTTAAAAACCTGCTGTAAAATTATGCATTCTAATATATTTTGACAAGAAAATTGCTTGCCTTCTTGCTGATAGTCAACCATATAAATAATGCATTTGCAGTAATAGTTACAGCAGTAATATAAAACTACGTCTGAACACCCATGCAGCATGTTAATTATTAATTGGCCATGTGCATTCAGGTGTTGGTCTTCAGTCTGGATGTTACTACAAACATTTATCGACAATCATTATACCTTCAGAACAAAGAAAATCTAGTTTGATTTTTTTCTTTCCTCCACACTCAGCCTGCATCTGTTTGTGCGACACTGGTGCACAGCTCCCAGCTTAACGTTTTTTTTCCAAAGTGCAGTGTTTTAGTTTAGAGATACACTATGGGAATAGGCACTCTGGCCCACTGGGTCCATGCTGGCCATCAATTACCTGTTCACACTAATTCCCTCTTAACCCACTTTCGCATCCACTGCCTACACGCTAGTGGCAATTGACAGAGGACAATTAACCTACAAACCCGCACATCTTTAGGATGGCGGGGGAAACCGGAGCACCTGGAGGAAACCCACAAGGTCACAGGCAGAACGTAAAAACTCCACATAGACTCCACCTGAGTTCAGGGGCGAACCCGGGCCTCTGACACTGTGAGGCAGTAACTCCACCAGCTGCATTATCAGCACTTACGTGTTGTCCAGTGTTATACGTGCATAAGCTATGATTGGACTGGAGGGTTACAGCTGCAAATAATATGATACTTATGTTCATGACTTAGTCTTGCAGAGTAGACCGGGGCAACAGGTCTCAAACTAGTCTCATGGCATACCCCATGGACATTTGGTTGTGTGTGTGGTCACACATCTATACAGTCATTATGTCACCTAAAGCCTTAGAGGCTCTGAACTAGCAATGTTTGTTAATTACAAAAACCTCATATGGAGGTATCAGTATGGACCATCCCCAGGTGATTTAATGGGTTTTGGCTTGTGCAGGAGTGAACCCTGATATTTTAAAATCTCACTCCCCCAGGGCTGCAACAACATCAGCAGCAAGGGTTATGGATGTTTCACTGGACCTCATCCTAGCGGCTGCAGGATGATCAAACAAGCGAATTTCCAAATGTGTTATACCAACCCATTGCCAGACCGGGGGTATTTGCCAACACTATTTTTAGGTTCTATTTTTTAATTCCTCCTGGATGAGTGGGATTACTATAATTATCATTTTGTCATTAAAAAGCATCAGCGTGTTTAAATCTATGTCATGCTTTGTTAAATTTCACTCATCCCTGGTCAATTGATGCAGTGTGTGAAGCATGGACTCATTTCCATGGCATGAAATCACAGAGCTTTGAAATCTTCACTTAGTCACTCACGTGATTCCGAAGTAAAATAGTAAGATTTAATAGTAAGATTGACGGATTACGTGCCCTCTGCTCCCAACCCTCTCTCATAAAGGTCAGCTGGTAGTTCTAGTTTCTCGAATCTTACTATATTCAGTTCAACAACTGTTATCTTTGATTTGCACACCGCTGCTTTGAAGATTGACATGCATGCGGGCTGGCGGGTTCTTCACGTAATCCCTCATCGTAACTCCTCATAAAATAAAGATCAAAATTCAAACTGGTAAGTTCTCATTTAATGTTACTATTAGATTTCTGTCAATGTTTCTGTGGCTTTTCTGTGAGATCTGTTTGAAGTTGTTTAAAGATAAGCTGATCTTGCTGTGAATAACATTGTTCCCTGTAATTCCTGAATGACGAATTGCTGCCTTAAGTTTTCTATATACTGCTCATCTTCTTGCAATTCTACTTCCAATTCATAACTTAAAAGATGACTGAATCACCTTTGTGAGAGCAAATATTTTAGAATAATTCCTTGCCTTTGGATGTAGACAAAAATGCTGGAGAAACTCAGTGGGTGAGGCAGCATCTATGGAGGGAAGGAAATAGGCAATGTTTCGGGTCGTGACACTTCTTCGTTGGTATGCCTATCTTGCCTTTGGATAATATTTTGTGACATCCTTGGCCACTTGGGAATGATTTTTTTTGTCTGCTAATAACCTGATTTCAGATTTCGAGGATAGACACAAAAAGCTGGAGGAACTCAGCAGGTCAGACAACATCTCTGGAGAAAAGGAATAGGTGACGTTTCGTGTTGAGACCCTTCTTCTGTCTTGGCCTGAAACTTCACCAATTCCTTTTCACCAGAGATGCTGTCTGCTCACTGAGTTACTCCAGCTTTGTGTCTCTATCTTCAATTTGAACCAGCATCTGTGGTTCCTTCCTACACATCCTTCAGATTTCAAGGCATTACTTTATGGCATTTCGAGATCATGTTTTGAAATTTCAGGTCCCGAGGTTAAAAGAAAATATATTTGCTTAAATCTATTTCCTATTTTGTTTTGTGAAAACCTTCCTATTTGGATTCTGATTAAATCCTCACAATTACAGATAAACAAATTGATTAGTAGTGTGACCGAGTGCAGGTTGATCGCTGGTGTCCCAAAGGAAATTCTATTGATTCCTTTTTAAGTACATGGAAATTACAGGGCAGAAACCGTCTCTTGGCTCGACTGGAGTTGTTGATAAGAATGATTCCCCCAAGCCGCCTTGCACGTCATCCGGTCTCATCAGTAATCCACTCGTCCTTTGACTCCCCAAAGTTTTACCAATATCTCAGACTCAACAGGGAAATAGATTACAAAGGAGATACAGCATGGAAACGGGCACTTCAGCCCAATTGAGTCCACACCAACCTGTTCATACTTGTTCTATGTTATCCCACTTTCACATCCACTCCCTACACACTGGGGGCTATTTTCAGAGGCTGATTAAACTCCATCCCACAAGTCTTTCAGATGTGGGAGGAAACCAGAGCACCTGAAACCCACACGGTCACAGGGAGAACATGCATGCAAACTCCACACAGAAAGCACCCAAGGTCAGGATCGAACCCTTTGGCACTGCGAGGCACCTTGTTCTTTCTCAAATTCATCTTCTTCTTCCTCATCTTTTTCTTTCCCTTAGGATTGAGGCTGTTTTGTGTAGGATTGGAGCATTTAATGCAATACCTCAAATCATTTTTCCTACATCACACTTCTCAGCAGAACATTTTTTAATCTTGAATATAAAATGGCAAGGATCAATTTTTGCTAAATCTATCTTGGGCTAGAAATTCCACATTCTTCCAAGCCAACCTGCCCAATTTTGAGCAAGACTAACAGAAATATTACATTCTTGAATGAGCTGCATTTTGAAGTGAAAAGTCAGTGGAATTGACGTAACTGGGATCAAGAATGAGATAATCAGTCATCGTGTGTGATTTTTAACAATTTGAGATAATATTCTGGACTTTTATCTTTGGCATAACAACCATTGTAGATAATAGAGGCTTGTATTTCCAGTGTTTATTGCCAAGCAATAAGTTTTCAATTAATTTGCTTTCCGTTGTGTTGTGACCCATCAGTCAAACTTTATCAAATCTTCCATCCCAATTTCAATCTACTCCTGTCACAGTCCACTGAAATGTGTTTTATCCAATTGCCTCAGAGCGAAAAGGATACTGTCCCTGATGCAGCCTCTCTCCAACCAGGTTTACGCTGAGCTCTTAATAATAATATTGCTTTAGGAACATCAGCATGCTTTAGGAATGTCAGTAAGTCTCTCTCTGGAGGTTATGGACTCATTTGTACTTCCAGATATTGATCAGACAATCTAAGCTGATGCTTTAGTTCTGTGCAAGGAGTGTTGTTTTACTGAAATCCTCTTTAACCTTAATTAAATATTTTGTCTAAACACAAAATTGTTACTCAGACAGTGGAGACATTGTGATTCTGCAGTAACCTCATGCCTCATATAATCCTGATTCTCGGAGCCCCAAGGTGGCAACGTAACTCTTGCGAACATTACAATTCCAACAGCACTGGTTGGATTATTTTTAGAGAATCGTAGAAAGTATATAATATAGAAGGAGGGTGCACATCACATCCTCTATGTCTCAGAAGAACAAGTGTTCCCCAGCCTATTATGTTCATCCGGCACTGCCTGCTTATCCTGCAGGTCAGGGCTCTACAAGAACATGTCCAGGTCAATGTCTACCTCAGTTTCAGAGAACGAGTTCCAGAATGTTCCCACCTCCAGCCTGAAAATACTCATCCTCGTCTCTCCTGGTTTTTAATCAATCTGTTAATACCATAAGGTCATAAGGTCATAAGGAATAGGAGTAGAATTAGGCCATTCGGCCCATCAAGTCTACTCTGCCATTGAATCATGGCTGATCTATCTTTCCCTCCGAACCCCATTCTCCTGCCTTCTCCCCATAACCTCTGACACCCTTTAACATCCTTTCACATCTTTCACATTCACTCAGTTAACCTAATCACAATTTGACACACTTCAATTCAGTCTTTTCTCAACCACTTTTGTTCCGCTGAAAAGAACTGCAGCAAATCCAAACTTTCATCGCAATCATATGGTAGAGCTAGTAAACTGCTTGTAAATCTATTGAAAACAAGGACCTCTCCGCAACGTCTTGGTACACCCATCCCTTGCCGCCCGGACCACCCCCTCCTTTCCCCCTACAACCTGTCCTTATCACTCCTCACTTGCCTTCATTCATGGGTCACAGTAGTCCTTCCAGGTGAGACAGACATTCACGTGCACCTCCGCTAACCTCATCTACTGCATCCGGTGTTGCCGATGAGGCTTTTTGTACATCGGTGTGACCAAGCGTAGGCTTGGTGACATTTTTTCTGAACACTTGCACCTCATATTCTGCTTGTGTAGATTAAAAACCAATGGTATGAACATTGAATTCTTTAATTTTAGGTGACCTCTAACAACCCCTTCCTCCTCTCTTGGAAATTGAGGAGCTCATCTAGATGTATCCTAAAGGTCATAAGGTCATAAGTGATAAGTCATTCGGCCCATCAAGTCTACTCCACCATTCAATCATGGCTGATCTATCTCTCCCTTCTAACCCCATTCTCCTGCCTTCTCCCCATAACCACTGACACCCATACTAATCAACAATCTATGTATCTCTGCCTTAAAAAATATCCATTGACTTGGCTTCCACAGCCTACTGTGGCAAAGAAGTCCACAGATTAGTACAGGTGTCAGAGGTTATGGGGAGAAGGCAGGAGAATGGAGTTAGGAGGGAGAGATAGATCAGCCATGATTGAATGATGGAGTAGACTTGATGGGCCGAATCGCCTAATTCTACTCCTATTCCTTATGACCTTATGACCTTATGATCAACGTACCCCAGCTTTCCTGTGATTTATTTCAGGGAAGACTACTAATTTTTTCTAAATAATCCTTACTTACTATTTCATTAAAGTCCAAAACCTTCTCTTTTAAAGGCACGTCGTATGATGTTTAGATTGCGGAATAAAATAACGATCCTCTTCACCTACCCTCAGGAACTGCAGATGCTGGTTTAAACCGAAGATAGACACAAAATGCTAGAGTAACTCAGCGGGCCAGGCAGCATAGAAGAAATGGGGGATGTTTTGGGTCGAGACCCTTCCTCAGACTGATTTCAGGGGAGAGGGAGATACATAGATAAGGAAGTGTAAGGTGTGAAAATAGGACCAAAGGATAGAGAGCAAGGAAAATGTAGAATTGTAGAACTTTGATAAATGGTTTGCAATTTTCTGAACAACACGCTACATCCTGGCCAACTTTTCCTTTGTCCATTTTTTGGAAATTGCTGGCTAAACCAACATTTATTAATTATCTTTTACTGCTCTTTATTGGATGGTACACCACCTTCTTGAATGGCGTTAATCCATGCAATCAATAGGCAGTCCAATTGTTGCTGATTAGATTTTCTGACCCCAGCCAGAAAACAATATTCATATTTCTTCTTGGAGACACAAGGAGCTGCGAATGTTGGAATCTTGCTTTAGTTTTCGAGATACAGCATGGAAATAGGCCCTTCGGCTCATCGATTCCAATGTGACCATCGATCACCCATACACTAGGTTCATGTCATCCCACTTTCACATCCTGCACACTGTGGGCAATTTTTAGAGGCCAATGAACATACGGATAGACACAAAATGCTGGAGTAACTCACTGGGATAGGCAGCATCTCTGGAGAGAAGACATGCGTGACGTTTCGAGGCCCTTCATTGGACATAATGAACCTACGGACTTGGACATCTTTCGAATGTGGTCACAGGGAGAATGCACAAACTCCGCACAGTCAGCATCGGAGGTCAGGATTGAACCCGGTTGTCTGGCCCTTGTGAGGCAGCAGCTCTATCTCTGCGCCACCCTGCCAGCCTAAACACAAAGTACTGGAGTAACTCGGTGGGTCAGGCAGCATCTCTGGAGGTGTTAAAGAAGGCACTGCAGATGCTGGAGAATCGAGGGTTACACAAAAAGCTGGAGAAACTCAGCGGGTGCAGCAGCATCTAAGGAGCGAAGGAGATCGGCGACGTTTCGGGTCCTATGGAGGATAAGGCTCGGTGATGGATCCGGTCATGACTCTTATTCTTGTCTGGTCAACACTGAGGATGTGAATAAAAAAGATGAAGTTTAGTTTGGAATATAACAAAGCAGATTGTAATTTGGAGCTGCCATCCATTGACATAACATTTAAAACAAAGTCTCAAGCAGTCCAGCCCATTAAAAAACAGGATATTCACCTCAATTATACTGTGTGCCAATTGTTTGAAGACTGACTGAAAAATGCTACCTCATAATAACAAGAGATTGTGGGGTCATGTTTCCGTTCTTGGTCATTACGAGAAAGAAATGTTAGCCGTTCTATATCCTTATCGGGTTTTCTAAGGACAATGATGTGCTGTGGTAAATGCCTTATGGGCCGGTTGCACTTAGGCGATTTTTTAGGCAACTGCCAGTGACTACCTACGACAGCACCTACGACGACCTATGACAACCTACAACAGCCCACATTGTCGCCACTGTTGCAGAAATGTTTTCAAAATTGTTGACAATTTTTCGGCAGTCGCCTGTGGTCGCCTAAAAAAAATCACCTAATTGGGACAGGCCCATAAGGCTAATAACTTGCAGTTAATTTACAGTATCTGTAAAGCAGATAGTCATAGAATCATAGAGTGATACAGTGCAGAAACAGGTCCTTCGGCCCAACTTGCCCACACCGGCCAACATGTCCCAGCAACACTAGTCCCACCTGCCTGCATTTGGTCCATATCCCTCCAAACCTGCCCTATCCATGTACCTGTCTAACTGTTTCTTAAATGATGGGATAGTCCCAGCCTCAACTACCTCCTCTGGCAGCTTGTTCCATACACGCACCACCCTTTGTGTGAAAGGTTACCCCCTCAGATCCCTATTAAATCTTTTCCCCTTCACCTTAAATCTATGTCCTCTGGTCCTTGATTCACCTACTCAGGGCAAGAGACTCTGTGCATCCACCTGATCTATTCCTCTTATGATTTTGTACACCTAATTAAGATCATCCCTCATCTCCTATAAACCTTCCTCCTTTCACCATAAAGCTATGCCCTCTAGTCGTTCACATGCACATCCTGGGAAAGATCCACCAGGTGGCGCTTGGATGGCAGCCTCGCCTACAGTCTGTCTGTCCTTTCTGTGTTATTTTTAGTGGGTAAAAAGTATGTGTTAATATTCTCTGGTTTGGTTTATGTGGGGGGTGTGTGGGAGGGTCAGGGGAAACTTTTTTTCAATGTCTTACCTTGCCGGAGATGCGATTGTTTTCTGGATCGTATCTCCGGTCGCTCTGCGGCCTAACATCATGGAGCTGGAGGGCTTGCTCGGGACTGAGTTTGAGCTCCATCGCGGGGCATGCACTTACCATCAGAATTGATTCCTTGCCTGGGATCGATGCTCCAACCGCGTCTGCGGGCATTAACATCAAGGAGCTCACAGTCTCGGTTTGAGACTGACGTCGGGAAGCTCCAAACGCCACATGACGTTCGACTCGCCCTGACCAGAGGTAGATTGCCCGGCGTGGGGGAGCTGAGATTACCCCCCGATGCAGGAGCTTGATTGCCCCGACGAGGGGGCCCGCCACCCAATACGTTCATCCCGTCAACGGAAAGTTAGAGGCCCCTGAACACTGGAGGATAAAGAAGGGAGAGATCAAACCTTTTTTCCGCTTTCCATCACAGTGTGGAATGTGGAGGAGTCACTGTGGTGGACGTTTATGCTAAAATGTATTCTGTGTGTTCTGATGCATTTTATTGGTATGACTGCATGGCAAATCAAATTCCTCGTATGTTGCAAAACATACTTGGCTAATAAAGTATGATTATGATTATGATTATTATGGCGTAAAAGTGTCTGACTGCCAACCTAATCTATGCCTCTCATATGTTTATACACTTATTTCTCATTAATTGACAAATAGTTGGCAACAAAGAAGGGTGGATTCCTCCGAGATTCCTTGCCTTGAAAGCATTCATGACAAGTGCGTATAAGTGTCAATAGTGTGTCACATCCACACACTTCTTTAAAGTAAACCATAAAGAGTAGCGCTGTGGTGCAGCTGGCAGAACTGCTGACTCACAGTGCTCGAGACTCGGGTTCATTCCTGATCTCGGGTGCTGTCTGTGTGGAGTTTGCACCTTCTCCCTGTAGCCCTGTGGGTTACAAGGTTTCAAGGTAGGTATGTTACAATACCTACCTTTAGCGGCGCTGCAGTTCTGCCGCTCCCCGTGTGCGCGACTTTGGCGCCTTTCAGAGGGGGGCGGGTTTAAAATGTCATTTTTCCCTAGACAGTCCTAATCGATCCATGTCGGGCAATTTCATCGCTAAAGAGAAATCGCTCCGACATTTCATTCATGAAGCTATTTTTAAACTACGCTAGATCATTTATCAGCTAGAGTAGTTTAAAAAACATCTTCTAAAGCTCTGAACGCCAACAGCAGAACGGACCTAATGTAGGGGATAAAATAAAGTGCACAGTTTATTTTTACATTAAAACTTGGTTTTTAGGAAGCCTTTAATCACATTTTCATGTTGCGAAATGGGGACAAAAAAAATGTATGAACCGGAAGAGTTTTTCATGGCGATGTCACCGCAAACCGCAACGTTCTAATCCACCGCGTTTCACTAAAACCCACTCGCAAGTTGATTTAAATGGCCATTAATTTAAAGGCATTAAACACTAAATTCCTTCCATTTGGCCTATAAATTCATGAAAACGGGATTTAAAAAATCATGTTATATTGTGGATTATTGTGTAAATGTTATTTGGACACTTAGGCAATTTAAAAATGTTTATCTTTTCTTAAGAAATGGATAGATGTTTAGATCTAGTAATTGAATTTTGTAATTAGCTACTATTAGATAACTAACTAATTATATGCTTTAATTTCAGGTCATCCAAGTAAGATTGTTTCATATTTGTTTCAGAATGCTTCAATCTATAATAACTGAAGATTTCATTGAGCTCTTAATTTTTAAGAAAGTTATGGGCTTTTGACTGTCCTTGATCACAGCTTTTGTGTTAAGTCAATGGAAAGGCAATGGGGAACAAGATGCTAATTTCCGAGTATGAAAATGGCCATAACGTTTTTAATACTAAAGATATGAAAGTGAATTAGGTGTCAAATTAAACTTCTTTTTATGCTTTATCCGATGGGATAAATTGCAGACTTGATTTTTAAAATCTCAAAATTTTGTAACATTGCTATTCAGGGTCAGTTTATTGTCACTTGTACCATTTAAACTCCAGTAAAATTTGAGTTACCATTCAGCCATACTAAGTGAAAAGCAACAAGATACACAGCCACATAAAATAAAAGTTAACATAAACATCCACCATAGCGACTCCCCACATTCCTCACTGTGATGGAAGGTAATAAAGTCCAATCTTCTCCCTCTTTATTCTCCCACGTTCGGGACTGTCGAACCATCTGCAGTCGGGGTCTTCAAAGATCCCGCAGCCGGTGATCTGAAGCCCTCGCGTCGGGGTAATAGAAACTCCCGCGTTGGGACAATTGAAACTCTCCGCGGCTTGGAGTTCCCTAACGGTCTCTAACTAGGGTTTCCTCCGAGTCCTCCGGTTTTCTCCCAAACCCCAAAGATCTGTAGGTTGGTGGGTTAATTGGCCTCTCTAAAATTGGTTCTAATGTGTAAGGAGTGGACGAGACAGTGGGATAATATAGAATTAGTAAGAAAGGATGATCAATGGTCAGCATAGAATCAGTGAGCCAAAAGGCCTCTTTATATTCTGTCACTAAACTAGACTAGACTAAACTAAACTAAACCAAACCAGAGCTAAGGAGACAAGGGTTTTCATCAGCGTGTGGCATCAGCATTAATTATGTAATTAAATTTAATAATTTCCTGCTATCATCTCATTTAGCAGGTCTTTGCACATCAGGGACTTCCTGGATCTCCGACTAATTAATCCCTTCTCCTGCATCACACAGCCCTTCGTCCATGGGCTTTCAGAACCGACAGCACAACTCTCCGGGTGCTGCTTTTTGTCTTTACCTGCCGAATACAAAATCAATTTGGCAATACCGAGACGTGCTCACGAGAAGGCAGGAGGAAATGATTCATTCGTGGGTAAAAGTCATTAATAATGGATGAAGCAAGCAAAATAGTTTCATGTCTTCCCCTCTGTGCCTTAAGCAAAGAAGATAGACTTCCCTTCAAAAGGAAACAATGTCCAAAAATGGATGTTGAAAGATAATGCCTTTTCAAATCCCAATAAAGGTTCTACTGAGAAGTATCTAAATTCCCCAAATTGTACAATTGATGCTGGAATCCATTTGGCGGCAGGTTGAACTGTTAAAGGTTTGTAAACTGGATATCTTTGGTAATTGGCAAGGTTTGCAGTCCTCAATATTTAACTCCTGAATATTCTAGGGTTCTCTGAAGAATCAAAACGTCAATGAAGTCACACTTTTGCACGCGCTGTGTACATTTCTGTTTCCAGACTACATGAAGGATATGGTAGTGATAGAGAGAGAGCAGAAGAGATTCACAGAGATATTGCCCAGAATAGGCAATGGAACACAAGAGGATCACCTTCCAGAGGGTTATAAAATGATGGGGGGCATCCTTATATCAGTGTCAGGGAACTAGTTGCAGAAAGTTATTTGGGATAGGATTTACATTCGAAAAAACATGGACTTCTTTGTGATAGCCCTTCGTGTGAGGGGAAGGTCATGTGTATGAATCAGCTCATCAATTGAGTTTTTAGAGGAGGTGACAAAGTAATTGATGAGGGTCGGGGAGAAGATGGACTTGAGTGAAACATTCGACCAGTTCACTCATAGTAGGTTGATCCAGATGTCTAAGGCAAATGTGATCCACAGTGAATTGGTAGATTAGATCCAAAATTAGCTTGGACGTTGAAATGTAGGGGTATTGTTATGGTTTTTATTCGTACGGAAAGTTAGCAGTGTTCCACAAGGATCTATGCTGGGACCTCAGTTGTATGTGATAGATTTATACCAGAACGCGTAGCTTCACGGTGAGATGGAGAAAGTTGAAAGGATATGCGCAGGGCAAGTTTCGCTTTGGAAAAGGTGCAGAGGCGATTTACCAGAACAAAAACTAGATTAGATATTATTAGCTACATGGAGAGCTTGGCAGACTTGGACTGTTTTTTTCTGGAACGCCAGAGGTTAAGGGAAGACTTGATAAAAGTATATAAAATTATGGCAGGCATAGATAGGAGAGACAGCCAGAATCATTTTTCCCAGTATGGAAATATCGAATGCTAGACAGAACTTTAAGTTGAGGGGGACAAAGTTTAAAGGAGACTGGACCAAGTGGGACCAATTGGGTCTCTGTCACACGGGAGGCCTGGTCCCACAATGCAATAGTTTTTTTACACAGAGCGTGGTTGGTGCCCAGAAAATTGTGCCTGGGGTGATGGTTGAGGCAGATATGATAGAGGCATTTAAGAGGCTTTTTGATAAGCATATGGATATGGAGGGATGTGGATTATGTGCCAACTGATTAGAATTTGTCATGGCATCGTGATTCACCAAGACACTGAGGTCTGAACGGCCTGTTCTTGTGCTGTACTGTTCTATGTTCTATGAACACAGAGGGTTGTAAGTGCCTGAAAGATGTTGTCAGAGAAAGTGGTGAAAGCAGATTGTAATAAATAATATTAATAATAATAAAGTGTAAAGGACATTTAGATAGTCACATGGGAAAAAGGATTGAGAAAGATAGACCATGTGAAGGAAGATGGAATTACTGTTGGCACCATGGTTTGTACAAGCATAGTGGGCCAAAGGGCTTTTTCCTATGCTGCTCTGTGTTGAAAGATAGAATAGTTTGTTTTTTTCACCGACCCAAAAAGTCTAGAACTACTTGGCTCAGATTACCATGAGAGAGAAGAAATTTAAGTGAAATCTGAGGGCTAGATTTTTCAGACAGAGGGAAGTGAACATCTGGAATGTGATGTCAGAGGAATTGGTGGAGGCAGATGCTATGACAACCCCTGACACCCATACTAATCAAGAATGTATCTATCTCTCCCGTATAAATACCCATTGACTTGGCCTCCACACCTTCTGTGGCAAAGAATTCCATAGATTCACCACCCTCTGACTAAAGAAATTCCTCCTCATCTGCTTCCTAAAAGAACGTTCTTTAATTCTGAGGTTATGACCTGCAGTCCTAGTCTCTCCCACGAGTGGAAGCATCCTCTCCACATCCACTGTATTTCTGTGCTGTATTTTCTATGATTTTGTGTTTTCGTGATTTTTATCAATCCTGCCAGATAAATATTTTATTGGCTTGGTAAATCAACCACTTTTAAAATACCCAACAATAACCTGTTCAGTGCCACCTCCGAGTATACCTGGGTCAGAGTATACAGGTAAAAATAATCTTGGCAGTGAATAGGTTCAACGACAACATTTAGCCGTCCATTTAAAAAATATATATATTTATTTTATTAGAAGCAATTGTACAAGGAGAAAGTATTCGACATAACAATTATACAATTTTAATACAGCTTCAGTTTTAACCATTTTATAAACTAATAAGTGAATCGGAAAAAAGAAAAAAAGGAAAGAAGGGAAAGGAAGAAGAAAGGAAAAAGAAAAGAAAGGATTTCAAAAAAGATACAAAAAAGAAAGAACTAACAAAGAAGTGAAAAAAAAAACGGATATATATCCCACTACCCTTCCCTACGCCCGCTCACCCGACCCCAACTTGAATTTGTGTTCAACCATTCTGCTGTTGAAGAAATTCAATGAAAGGAGACCATATTTTAGAAAATTGGTCTGATTTGTCAGACAAAACAAGCCTTATTTTTTCTAGATGTAGTGTCTCGGTCATTTCTGTGATCCACATCTTCCTGGGAACTGTTATCTTTTTCCAGAATGTTTTGCAATTATTAAACCGTAGTCAAGGAAGTGTCTTTGGAATATCGTTAACTTAGGGCAACCCTCTGACATTCCAAATATTATTAATATTACATTTGGAATCTGACTCCAATTGAATTTTGAGTGTTTTAGAAATGTCATTGAATATTCCCATCCAGAAATGTTGTATTTTTATGCAGGATACAAAATAATAGGTTAGGGTAGCTTCTTGGAAGTGACATTTATCACAGAGAGGGGAGACAGTAGGGAAGATCTTGTTCAATTTGGTCTTTGAGCAGGCAAGTAAAGTAAAAGTGAATAATCCTTTATTGTCACTCAGACCTTTTGGCTGGGAACGCCGCTGGAGCACCGCAGCTCTGAAGCTGGGTCGCCGCCGCCGCCGCTGGAACGCTGGAACGCCGCCACAGCTCCGCCATTAGGCCTCAGCACAGACGGAGACGGCGACGGGGGACACAACAAGAAAAGTCGCACCCCCCCCGAATTGAGAGACTAAATCCCTGTTTCTCCCACCCTCCCCCACACATACACAGCCTAATAAACCAAAATTCTAACTAAAACAGACACAAGAAGCCAAAAATAAAAGAAAAACAGATGGACTGCAGGTGAGCCGCAGCTGCCAGGCAGCGCCTCCGCTTCCGGATATTAGTATAATATTTAGTATACTTATATACTTTAGTATAACCTATGCAATACTTTGAATTGTATCTTTATGGAGCTTGAAATGAACAATGGCATTTTTGTAAACTCTGGCCATTAAAGACTTCAAACTCCCCCTCTTGGATGAGTTGGTAGTTTACAAGACCAGTCCAATGAGAAGAATAAACCCCTTCAGTGCCTGGGCTTCCAGATTATACAGTAGATGCTTCTGCCAGCCTTCTTTACCCTTGAAAGTTTTTAGGCTCCAGAATAATCAGAACTGATCTACATCTATCTATATTAGGATTTTTCCTTCATTGTTCAGGTGGAGAAGACACATAGGATGCAAAATTGAGAATTATATATTGTTTGGTCTCTCTGCTTAGTTTAGTTTAGTTTAGAGATACATCGCAGTAACAGACCCTTCAGCCCACCGAGCCTGCTCCAACCAGCGATCATTAACAATATCCTACACACATTCGGGACAATTTACATTTCTACCAAGCCAATTAACCTACAAACCTGTACATCCTTGGAATGTGGGAGGAAACCGAAGATCTCGGAGAAAGCCCACATGGCCACGGGGAGAACGTACAAACTGCGTGCAGACATCACCCCTAGTCAGGATCGAACCCGGGTCTCTGGCACTGTATGACAGTAGCTCTAACGCTGTGCCACCGTGCTGCCCTGTTGGTGAAAATTATTATTATTTTTTAATCTTTTAAAAATTAATGTTTCAGAGATGATCTGCTTCAGACCAGGGGACATACACTATTAGGATCATTCTCTTAAGTTTCTTGGGTCAGTGTTCTTTGAAGGACCAGTCCAATTATGGTCACTATCCTCCTATTTTCCCAATGGAGTATGAATTTGTCTATTTTATGTTCTTATCTGGTTACACCATCCTTCTGGGCAGTGTATTCCAGATCCAAAAGGTTTGTTGTTTAAAAATGAAAATCCATCTCCCTTTTGCCAATCATGTACAATGTAAATGGAAGCAGATGTATTTCTATATATCAGGGTTTTAGTCAGTGAATCACAGATCCATGGCACAGAAATAGGCTCTTCCTGCTCCTCCAATCTGACCAACTTGTCTAACCGAGCTAGTCTGACTTGCTTAGAGTCATAGTCATGGAGTCATGCACCGTGGAAACAGGCCCTTCAGCCCAACTTGCCCACACTGGCCCAGCTACACTAGTCCTACCTATCTGTGTTTGGCCCGTATCCCTCCAAAGCTCTCCTACCAAAGAACCTTGCCCTGGTTCATCGCCTTCCGAGCCTTTTCATATCCATGAACCAACAAAGTGCCTTTGAAATGTCATAATTGCAACTGCCTCTACTACTTCCTATGGAAGCTCATTACACATAAGTACCACCTTCAGTGTGGAAAGTTTTCCCTTCAGGTCCCTTTTAAATCTTGCGCCGCTCGCTTACACACCTTAAGGGCCTGTCCCACTTAGGCGATTTTTTAAGCAACTACAGGCAACTAGGCTGTTACCACATGGTTGCCAAGGTGTCGCATGTATGGTCGTGAATAATCTCCTCAGTCTTTCTGGTTGCCGCTGGATTTTCAACATGTTGACTTTTTTTCGGAGACAGTAGGCAACAGTGGGTTTGACGGCAATTAATGTAGCTTGACTTCACCTGACATAGGTGTTGTCGTAGTTGTCGCCAGGTTAACATAGGTTGTCACCAGGTGACGTAGGTTGTCGCCGGTGCTGACTTAGTTTTTTTTTTGTTGTTAAAGTAATAATTCTATTTCAAATTTTATGTCGAAGGGGGATCCGGTCGTCAGTTTCTCGGCGATCTGCTGTGACTGTGACAGTCACCTAAAAATAGCCTATGTGGGACATGTTCTTTACTAGTCTAGTTTTGAGACTACCCCAGCTTGAGGAAATAAACTGTGGCTATTCGCTGGTCACTTGCCTGTGTGGTGAATTGTTTTAGAAAGTAATTTTCTAAAACTACCACATGCAGTCATTCAACTTGAGCCCAAACTAAAACGAAAGGAAAAACTTTCCCATGCAATACTCGTTGTCTGAGATCTTTCATACTCACTTGAGGCATCATTATGGTCTAATTTAGTGAATGTATTAATACAGAGGAGAGAAGGATTCTGCAGGAATGCATCGAATGTTCATTCATCAATGCCACATTGCAGAATTCCCCAGTTTCTTGTTTCGTGATAAAAACATTGAGCTCTATCAATTTAAGATAAATCCAAATCTTCCTCAGGGCTGCGAGTAGCATAGGTTTGTATTATCTTAAATATGTGGTTAGCACTTCAGCACTTTCTTTAGCGAATTGTGGGGGTTAATATTTAATCCAATTCACTGTATTTGGCAAATGTCACCGCAGTGATCATTGTTCAAAGTACCCGACTCTTTCTCTGCATCATCTCGACCTGCCTCAAAATTCCCTGGTTGGAAAATTACGTATTTCATAGAATATTCCTTTCAGAACTTGAGGCAAATTTACTTTGTGGTTTAGAATAAATTAAGTATCTACCTAGTGTTGCACAGTATGGGCGGCACAGTGACACTGCCGGCAGAGCGGCTGCCTCACAGTGCCAGAGACCTTGCTCGATCCTGACCTTGGGTGCTGTCTGTGTGGAGTTTGCACGTTCACCTTCTGACTGATGTGGTTTCCCCCCACATCTAAAAGATGATGTGTTTGTACGTTAATTGGCCACTGTAAAGTGTGCAGGGAGTGGGTGAGAAAGTGGTATAACATAGAACTAGGATGAACTGGTGATCAGTGATTGGCATACACTTGGTGGGCCGAGCGACCTGTTTCCATGCTGCTATCCCTAAACTAAAAAGTTTGTTTTATGTGGAATATATTATGACCCGCCCTCATTATGACAAAAGCAGATGACTGGATTGTGGCTTGTCACATAGATAATTAACCTTACTCATCATGAATCTAGCGCTCACATCTTATTAAGACTCCTGATGAGAATTACCTGCAGATTGCAGAAACAGTGTGGGAGTAATGCATTTACGGCATGTAATTTACAGGCTGTAATTCACCAGTACACCCATTTTTCACCTGACCACATTGTCTCTCTCTGACCTCCATGAAGAATTAGCGGCTGTTCAGAATGTGTGGGCTGTAGTGGTGTCCCCCAGGGAGTGATCAACCATGGCCCAGTTACTGCCCATTCCTTGCATCATTGTTACAATCGGATAAAGGACATTTTGATCACTGATGAAACAGTTTCCAGTCAATGTCTTTGAGGCCAAGAGGGAACGGGACCACGTGGAAATCGCGGTCGTAAGATTCTCATCCAGGTTCAGTTGATAAGACATTGATTGGATAAGAATGCACCTGCTTGTTATTGTTTGTCTCCTAACGAAGGAGATGAGGAGAATTTTCTTTAGTCAGAGGGTGGTGAATCTGTGGAATTCTTTGCCACAGAAGACTGCACCTTTGTTGTTGCATGTGAAGAATAAATTTGACTTTGACCTTGACTTTGACTGTAGAGGCCAAAGTGGATATTTTTAAGGCAGAGATAAGATAGATTCTTGATTAATACGGGTGTCAAAGATTATGGGAAGAAGGCAGGAGAATGGGGTTAGGAGGGAGAGATAGATCAGCCATGATTGAATGACGGAGTAGACTTAATGGGCCGAATCCTACTCCTATTCCTTATGACCTTATGACTTTAAAACATTTCTAACTTGTCTGAAACATTGCTGAAACATTGCTAACTGACTGAAAAGAAAATGAGGCTCAAAATAAAATGGCATAAAAATGCTTAACTGAGCAAACTCTAAATGGGCCTCCAATTAGAATCAATTCAGCCGATTTTCATCCATTTGTGATAGTAAGTTTTAGATAAATTAGAATGTATAGATTTTGAAATATTTCCTTTCACTTTGTAGACAAATTAGAATTAATTTGACAGCGCCGAAGTAGAGATGGTTGAAAGCTTCAAATTCCTTGGAGTCAATCTTACCAACAACTTCTCCTGGATCACCCATATTGAATCAATGACCAAGAAAGCTCACCAACACCTTTACTTAATTAGAAGGCTGAGGAAGTTTGGCATATCCCTAACAACTCTCACCAACTTCTTCAGATGCACCATACAAAGCATTTTATCAGGATGCATCACAGCTTGGTTTGGGAACAGCTCCATCCAAGATCGCAGGAAATTGCAGCAAATTGTGGATGCAGCCCAGACCATCACACAAATTGACTCCCTTCTATTGACTTTATTTATACCTCACGCAACCTCGACAAATCCAGCAGCATAATCAAGGACGAGTGTGCCTTGACCACCCCTCCCCTCTCCCATCAGGCAAAACGTATAGAAGTGTGAAAACGCACACCTCCTGATTCAGGGACAGTTTCTTCCCAGCTGTTCTCAGGCAACTGAATCATCCTACCGCAACCAGAGAGCAGTGCTGAACTACTATCTACCTCCTTGATGACCCTCAGACTATCCCTGATCGGACTTTGCTGGCTTTACCTTACACTAAATGTTATTCCCTTATCATGTATCTATACACTGTAAATGGCTCGATTGTAATCATATTTTGTTTTTCCTCTGACTGGTTATAATAATACTCACCGTGGATTGTCACCTTGTCGTGGTGGAGAAGCTTGTGTGGACCTGAGATACTGAGAGTGATGCCGTCTGGAGCTATGCTCCTGGAGCTAAGGCCACCCATGGCGGTAAGGTCGAGGGGAAGGTCTCTGACAAAGAGCAATCGAACCAAGACCTCAATGGTGGAACAGGCGGAGGACAATGGCTGACCTTAGTGGAACGTCACAACAGCTGGGAAGGCGGATGAAGGCTGCAGCAGAAAAGGGTTCCCGGTCGTCTTGGACTCCATGCCACTGGACCCTGACCCAGATCTGTCAAGGACCGTGGGGTGGCTGTTTGTGCACCAGTCTCCCCACGTTAAACAAAGTCATGCACAGACGTCCTCCATATAGGGAATAGCATCCTGGAGACATCCATGGTCAGCCATGACCGAAGGGACCCTAACAAGGCTGACTGGTTAGCACGCAACAAAAGCTTTTCCGTGTACCTCGGTATAAGTGACAATAAACTAAACTACACTAAACTAAAATAAACTTCTTACCCAATTCCGGTGTGTAGAAGGGTCCTGACACAAAACCTCATCTGTCCATTTCCTCCACTGCCTAATACTGCCTGACCCACTGAGTTTCTCTAGCACTTTCCCCAAACCTCTGCTCTTACTACGTCCTGATAAATGCATGGAACGTTTCCATTTGCATGTCACATTGTCACTACCCTTACATCTCTGTTGTCAGACTGTTAACTAATCCCGAAATTTCTCCAAGCAAACATTGTCTCAACCCAAAGCCTCACCTATCCATGTCCTCCATGGATGCTGCCTGACCCGCTGAGTTACTCCAACACTTTGTGTCCTTTTGTGCATTAACCAGCATCTGCAGTTCTTTGTTTCTACATTGGGATTATGTTATTGACAAACCATCTTGTCCTGGCCATTTGCTCAGGGTGTATTCACTTTGAATTTTAACTTAATTTTGATCTCATGCCTTATTACTCTACCGGATGCCCTGTGAGTGCTTCTGCATTGCTACTCAGCTTTCCATTCACCTCAATCCTCTACTGAATGCCATTAAATCTTGCATTAGCTTTGAATTTACTTTCCTCCCGTACACCTCCCTGAACTCCTGCACTATCTGCTGCACTTACTGCCCATGCTGGCGGTCATCCAACTCCCTTCTATCTGTATATATGGTGTGACTAAAGGGCCTGTCACACTAGCGCGCGATTAGACGCGACAAGCGCGACCTACCGTAGTCGCTTTAGTCGTCCGGCCTCGCGTGACCCTGTCCCACTGCGATCGCCGGAGTCTCGTGGAGTTCCGCGGACTCGTGTGGAGCTGGTGTCAACATCGCGCGTAGTGTCCAAAAACCGACACTGCTTAAAAATTACGCGCGGCAAAATCCTGTCGCGCAGAACGTGATGACGTTTTAACGTTGTGCGTCTTCAGCGTGGCGTTGCGTGATGACGTCACTGCCCGACGTCGTGCAACGCGCATGCTCATGCGCATCGTCACGTGATGAAAAATAACGTCCTTCCTTCGGACGTCGCGCGTGTAATCGCGCGCTAGTGGGACAGGCCCTTCACTCGCACCGGGATCGCCTGACCCCCACGCGACCCCCGCGTCCGAATTTGTCGCGCTTGTCGCGTCTAATCGCGCGCTAGTGTGACAGGCCCTTAACTCATCAAACATGGCATCTCGGACATTTTCCGCATCCCAGAGGCTCCAAAGCAAGTCCATTCACAGCTCCAACTGCCCCATCTCAAAACCATACCACACGCTGTCAAGGGTACAGAGCAAATTTACGTGGATGTTGCCAGGCCTAGGGGGTCTGAGCTATAGGCAGATTTTGAGTAGGCTGGGACTCTCAGAAGAATGAGGGGTGATCTTATAAGAGTGAAAAAAAATCATGAGAGGAATAGATCAGGTAGATGCACAGAGTCTCTTGCCCAGAGTATGTGAATCAAGGACCAGAGGACATAGGTTTAAGGTGAAGGGGAAAAGATTTAATAGGAATCTGAGGGATAACTTTTTCACACAAAGGGCGGTGGGTGCATGGAAGTAGTTGAGGCAGGGACTATCCAAAAGTTTAAGAAGCAGGTTAGACAGGTACATGGATAGGACAGGTTTGGAGGGATATGGACCAAATGCGGTTAGGTGGGACTAGTGTCGTGGTGGGACATAAATATTAAACAGAGATGTAAACAGCCACTACGATGGCGTGTGAGAATCAACAGGGCACACAGCACAAGCGGAGACCCACAGCCATCAGTTCAATGTCCGGGCCACGCATACAGTTCTTCACCGTGATGTGACCAGAGTTGTACCAACCGCTGTCACTCTCTCTGTAGTCCCTGTCTGCCTGAACAGTCAGAAAACAGTCCACACTCGCACCAGACTTTTGTCCCTGCAAAACATCGAGATCACTGCACTCACGGCACTCCCTCTGTAGCCTGGGAACTGTAATGCCCAGGTTCAGGAACAGCTACTTCCCTACAGCCTTTAGGCTATTAAACACCACAACCTCCAAATAAGCTCTGAACTACATAGACTATTACTGTTATTATTGCATTATTATTGTTTGTTTATTTTTTATGTGTACATTTATGTGTGTATGTTGTGTGTATATATGTATATATTATATATTTATCTATTTATCTATATTACTAAAAGTCTGATCTTGACCGCTTTTGGCTCGCTGTGCCGAGATTTCCGAGAGAACGCCGCCACCTATGGCCATCATGTTTGGCCACCTTGTTCATAGCCCTCCTCCACCTTCCAGGACCAGAGGATTTATCCCATCAATGAAAAATCAGAGAGATATTACTGTTTTTTAAATATTCCCCATTCTCTCTGCTGCCCCTGCTGGAGGGAGGGGGGGGGGGGACTATAAAACCAGGAAGTGGTGTGCCTCACTCAGTTTCTGCAAGATGGAGAAAACCAGTGGTGTGCCTCACTCAATCTCTCTGAGCACATGTCTACTCAACTGTGAGTGCCCTTAATGTGGTTCTAAAAAGGTTGCAAAAAATGTCTATTGGTTCTAAAATGGTTGCAAAAAATGTCTATTGGTTCTAAAATGGTTGCAAAGAGTGTCTCTTTTAGTTCTAAAATGCTTGCAAAAAGTGTCTATTGGTTCTAAAATGCTTGCAAAAAGTGTCTCTTTTGGTCCTAAAATGCTTGCAAAAAGTGTCTATTGGTTCTAAATTGCTTGCAAAAAGTGTCTCTATTGGTTCTAAATTGCTTGCAAAAAAGTGTCTCTTGGTTCTGAATGGTTGCACAAAGTGTCTATTGGGTCTAAAATGGTTGCAGGAAGTGTCTATTGGGTCTAAAATGCTTGCCGAAAGAGTGTCTCTATTGGTTCTAAAATGCTTGCAGAAAGAATGTCTCTATTGGTTCTAAAGTGCTTACTGAAAGAGTGTCTCCATTGGTTCTAAAATGCTTACTGAAAGAGTGTCTCCATTGGTTCTAAAATGCTTGCAAAAAGTGTTTCTATTGGTTCTAAAATGCTTGCAAAAAGTGTCTCTGTTGGTTCTAAAATCCTTGCAAAAAGTGTCTCTGTTGGTTCTAAGATCCTTGCAAAAAGTGTCTCTTAGCTGCCAGCCCAAGAATCCATTCGGCCCACAATGTCCATACTAGCCCTCTGGAAACCAGTCCCTTTAACCCACAACACACACTAACATTCCAGAAAGTCCCCCCCCCCCCTCCCCCCACTGGCCAGCAATATTGGAATTGGTGGAGAGGTGGAATATTGCATTGGGGGACCAGCCCTCCTATGTGAAGCTGGGACTCAACGGGTCCCACTTAGTCTAGTATATAATATATATGGGTGTGTGTGTGTGTGTATATATACAAACATTTAACTTTTTTGTTGTTAGCCACTCAGCGGGACAGGCAGCATCTCTGGAGAGAAGCTATGGGTGACGTTATGGGTGGAGACCCTTCTTCAGTTACAGTATTATAATGTTTACAGTGTACTACTGTATGTTTACATATTCTGTTGTGCTGCAGCAAGTAAGAATTTAATTGTTCTATCTGGGACATATGACAATCAAACACTCTTGACTCTTGATTGTTGAATAGGAATGGCTTCCCATTATCTTCCTGATCTAGATGAGCCATAAGATTGTTCCCTGCGCATAGAATCCACAGATGCTTGAAATCAGAGATTAGTTGAAATATTCAGCTTCTGTGGAGAGAGAAACAGGGGTGGAAGATTGCAACCTTTACGTGGTCCACCCTGTTTCGACTAATGCAATCAACTCGATGTGCACAAACGGAAGATCAAATAGAACAAGTTGTCCAACAACTTTAGGCTGTGCACGCCACATGAGAGAAGAAGAGTGAGAAACAGAGTTAATGTTTCACGTTGAGGATCTTTCATCAGAACCACTGTATAGTCTGTGACATCTATCTATCTATATCCTTTTAAAAGTCTGTGTGTGTGTCTGCCGGCCGACCAACCGGGTGTTTTTTTCAGATAAGAATTTGGCCCTTTGATTCCCTGGTCCGCCAAGACCGGACCCTGAAACGCTGCCATTTTTTTTCCATTTTGCTAGACATTATAATGGACTCCTCATTACATTTAGACATTTTTACGTACACAATTTTTAATAAAATCGTTTCCCCCCTCCCCCCCCCCCCCCAATTTTTCAAAATCTTAAAAAAATCAAACTGCTCTCACCCATAGAATGGTGGTGAACGTTCCATAGTGTGATGTCACAATGCCATCCCTCACAGATGTCCAATCGGAATGGATCTCATTTACATCTGCCTTTGCCCCAGCCTCCCCCCCCACCCCCCCCCCGCAGTCCATCTATTCCCGCTCTACCACCGCACTCTTTCCCCTCTCTCCCCAACCCCTCTCCCCTCCCTCCACACTCTTCCCCCTCCCTCCCCTACCCCATCTCTCTCCTCCCCATCCCTCCCCGCTCCATCCCCTCCCCCTCCTCTCCCCCACACCTCTCTCCCCTACCACATCCCTCTCAACTCCCCATCCCTCTTTCCTCCCCCTCCCCATCTCCATCTCCCTCCCCTCCCTCCCTTTTCTCCCCCACCACATTTTCCCTACCCCTCTCTCTTCCACCACTCCCCCCTACCTCCCTCCCCCTCCCTCTCTCCCACTTCCCCCTTCCCCTTCCCCCACCTCTCTCCCTCCCCACCCTTTCTCTCCCCCTCGCTCCCTATCTCCCCCCACCCCTTTCCCCTACCCCTCCCGCCCTCTTCCACCACTCCCCCTATACCTCCCCCTCCCACCACTCCCCCCCCCTACACCTCTCCACCCCCCTCCCCACTCTTCCACTTCTCTCTCCCCTGTAAATTTTCCCTAATGTGCAGTGAAAGTGAGATGACATAGAACTAGTGTGAATGGGTGATCAAAGGTCAGCATCGGTTCAGTGGGCTATGGGGCCTGTTTGCATGCTATCTCTTTTAATAAATCAATGAAGAATTACTCGTGGTTCTACCCACAAGATCATTTCTACTAGTGCATTCCTGGTCATAATTAACAAAGTAAAGAGGTTACTCCTCTGTTATGTTTTTTGTCAATAATTTTTGAGACGTTCTTTTGGTCAGCCACACTCCTGTTTAGCTTTTCCTCAGTTACTTGTTGTATAATCTGTTTATAAACTAATGATAACACTTGATTAGTGATAACATGTGATTAGTTTATACTGCACAATATACAAGGGTTCCAAGCAGGCTTGGAATTGGGGCCAGGATTGTCTTTCGAGGCAGGCCCAGAATTATGGCCAGGATTCCCTTTCAGGACAGGCTCAGTAATCTGGCCAGAGTTGTCGTTTGAGGCAGGCATGGAATTATGGCAGGCGTGGCCAGTTCATTATGAAAGATGGAGGATGTCATCCTTGATTTAACTCTCATGTGCAGTATAGACATTTCAGAATAGGAAACTTCGTTACTGTCTCACAACTGATTTCCATAGGATCTTTATGGCATGCATCGATCTCAAAGATGTATACTATTTAGTTCCCATTCACAGGGATCACCGGAGATATTTGAAATGTATCTGGGTGGGGCAATGATAACAGTTAAAGCGTTGCAAAATGGGCTAACTTCAGCTCCCAGGTTATTTACCAAATTACTAAAACCGGTGCTTGGGCTGCTCAGAACTCAAGAACATTTGTAATGGCCTATCTGGATGATATTTTAAACACTGTATTTTACTAAAATTAACTTATGCTGCCGCAAACTTTTTCTTTTGAAATTGGGGTTGCTCATCCATCCAGTTAAATTTAAGTTGACAACAAGCAGAGTTATTGATTATTGGGATTCACCTTTAACTATTAATTTATCGGTGACTCCGCCCTGGGGCAAGAGATTGGAATTAATAAAAGCCTGTAACAACCTTGTTGTTATGAAGCAGCTTTCTATACATCAAGTGTAATTGCCAAATTAGTAGCTGTTTCAGAACTTTGCATTATCAGAACTTACAATGTGCAAAGGAGTAACCTCTCAAGTGCAATATAGGTCATTATTAACAGACCTATGCTATTACCAGCTGAAGCTACCAAAGTCACAATGGTGGACAAACAGTATTCAGCATTGCTCCAGTAATTGTTGGTCAGTAATCTTCAGTAATATTACAAACGGATGCTAGTGCTCAAAGATGGGAAATTACAAATGACATCTCTGGTTGCAGAGGTGGATGCTAACCCAACTACCTATAAACACTAGGTGCATTCTATAGGTTAAAGGTTATTGTGCGAATATGCATTATCTGCATGCTTAACTCCAAGTTGATACACTATGGTGGTGGCATATGTTAGTCTCATGGGTGCAATCAAGTCAAAGTATCCTGTGATAATTTACCTAAACTCATTTGATGCTGTTGTATCATCACGTGAAATCAATGACAACACACAATGGATGTTGGATCACAAAGTATTTAATGACATTGTGGCTCGATGGAACACCAAATATCTATATGTTTGCATCCAGGCTCATTCACCAGTTGCAAAAATATGTGGCATAACAGTGGCGAGAGATACATTCTCGCTACACTGGGGAGGAATGTTCTTTTATGTCTTTTCTCCATTCTGCCTGATTCTCCATCAGTTGGGTCTTGCAATAAATCCAGCAAGATCCCGCTTCAAGCTTTTCGTACTGCCTGACAGGCCTATGCAGCCATGGTTCCCGCTAATGTTGGGAATTATAATAGAACCTTTTATGGTTATTCTAAACATAAAACTTTACTGGTTCAGCCTGTGACATGGGGAACCAGCCTCTGCATGATAAGATCAATTCATTGACTTGCAGACTCAGACGACTGTTCCTGCGGCTCGGGTTGTCAGACTGATCCATGTATGTGCTCACTACAGAGTGCAGGGATAACACCAAAAAAGCAGTACATTTCCTCTTCAGGAGATGGGAAGCGTTTTCGTTTAAATACACATGTTACATATAATACAGCATGGATAACTGACGTCTTGGAGTTAATTTTCAAATGGGTCTTTGACAATAAATTAAGTAATAGTGCCATTACTGTGCCAAATATACCTTCTCATCATATTTGCTGCAGCAAATGCAGCAAGACCTGTCGGGTCTCACCCACTGATATCCAGAATTATAAAGGATATCTTTAACACAAGTTCTCCCAGGCCCAGGTACACGGAAGTATGGGATATTGACGCTGTGTAAACATTACTTCACCAGGGAGCACTAGCTACATCCTTATCTTTAGCTGGCTCTCATAAGGTAGTTATCCTCATGGTGCTGGTTGCAGTGCAACGGGTCCAGTCACTACATAAATTGCAACTGGACAGGATGGTTACATCTGCAAATAACATAATATTTTATGATTTGGTTAAGCAGAGTAAACCAGGGGCGTCAGGTCTCAAACTAGTTTTTCATGGCATACCCCATGGACCTTCGGTTATGTTTGTCACACATGTACAACAATACATCAAGGTCACCAAGAGCCTTAAAGGCTCTAAACTAGCAATGTTTGTTAGTTACAAAAAACCTCATAAGAAGGTATTAGTTCAGACCATCTCCAGGTGGTTTAAACGGGGTTTTGGCTTATGCACGAGTAGATATTTTCCACTCTCACTCCAGCAGGGCTGCTACTACATCAACAGCTAGGGTTATGTACGTTCTGCTGGACCACATCCTAGTGGCTGCTGGATGGTCAAACGAACATACTTTCCAAACATTTTATTATAACCCATTGCCAGACCGGGGGTATCTGCCAACTCTATTTTAGATTCTGTTTTATAGTTTCCCCCTGGATGAGAGGGGTCACTATTATTTTCATTTGCTCATTAAAGCATTAGCATGTTTACATTTATGTCATGTCTGAATGCATTTTTTATATTTCACTCATCATGGTCAACTGATGCAGAGTGATGCATGGACTCGTATCCATGGCATGAAATCAAAGAGCTTTGAAATCTTCACGTAGTCACTCATGTGACTCCGAAGTAAAATAGTAAGATTAAATGAGAACTTACCAGTTTGAAGTTTGATCTTTATTTTATGAGGAGTTACGATGAGCGATTACGCGCCCTCCGCTCCCAACCATCGTATCATAAAGGTCATCTGGTAGTTCTCGTCTTTTCTAATCTTATTATGTTCAGTTCAACAATTGTTATCTGTGATTTCACACCGCTGCTTTGAAGATTGACGCGCATGCGGGCTGACGGCCTTCTTCACGTAATCGCTCATCGTAACTCCTCATAAAATAAAGATCAAACTTCAAACTGGTAAGCTCGTTTAATCTTACTATTCTAACACAATTGTTGACTCTAGAAGGTATTTTCTTGGTATTTTTTCAGATATTTTACTTTTGCTGAGGTTTGGAAAATATAATGTGTAATGCATAGTGGAGACTTAAGATGTTAGAATCTGGTGCAACAACCTGCAGGAGGAACTCGGCAGGCCAAGTGGCATATGTGGAGGTAATGCACTGTCAATAATTAGGGTCAGAACCTTTCATCTGGTCTGAAGGCTAATACAAAATTAATCAACCAACAATGACCCACCCAATTTAATTCCCACCAAAAATTAACTCAATTTGTTTCCAAAATGTGTTTGCAACACCGGAGAGAGCAGTCGACTCAGCGTAGTCCATCACAGAGGCCTATGGGTCATAGCTTCTTAAATACCCATCCAAGTCGGGCGGCACAGTGGTGCAGCAGCAGAGTTGCTGCCTTGCAGCGCCAGAGACCCAGGTTGGATCCAGACTATGCTGTCTGTATGAAATTGGTACATTCTCACTGTGACCTTGTTGGTTTTCTCAGGGTGCTCTGGTTTTCCTCCCACATTCCAAAGACGTGCAAGTTTGTAGGTTAATTGTCTGTAAATTGTCCCAAGTGTTAGGATAGAACTAGTGTATGGGTGATCATTGGGGAGCGCAGGCTCACTGGGCTGAAGGACTCATTTCCACACTGTATCTCAAAACCAAACTTCTTGACAAATGTGATTAGGCTTTAAACCCACACCACTGGGTGAAAACCTTCCTTATTTCTTCTCCAATTCTCTTTATTAATAAATTTAAATCTATTTACTCTGACTTAGCCTTCTTAATTTTACGCATTTCAAATAAGCCTCTTCCTCACTGCTGTTCCAAAGAATATAATCATAATTTATTCAATCTTTCCTCAATATTGACAATTTCCACTTTTGGCATGACCCTTCCAAATCTCCTCTCCTCTTACATTTATCCTGTGTTCTGATTTCCCACTCCACGGATACTTCTAATGGTGTGGGGTGTGGTAGCTTTTGGCGTGCCTTGGCGTGCCTTGGCGTGCCTTAGCTACACATGGGCCATGGAAAAGTGAAAAGCTTTTTGGTTGCTACCCAGTCAACGAATAGACTGTACATGATGGACTTGTACACAATGTCTGGGCTATTCATGTAGAGGTACCCGTTTAAATGTCAATTAGCAGCTAGGGAAAAAAGCCTTGAGCTGATAAATCTCTTGTGACATTACATACATCATTGCACAGAAAGATGCTTAAACCACATTATGGTCTCTGCTCATTCAAGAGAGAGTTAGGGCTAAAGGACTCAAAGAATATGGGGGAAAAGCAGGAACGGGGTACTAATTTTGGATGATCAACCATGATCATATTGAATGGCGGTGTTGGCTCGAAGGACTGAATGGCCTACTCCTGCACCTATTTTCTATGTTTCTATGAAAGTAGGTGTTACTTAGGCCAGTAATTACTGATAGCCTTGCAACAATGAGTACGTGTAACACGATCAATACTACATTATCATGAAGAAGCAAGGACACTAAAAGTAAAAAAAAGTCTTTTGTGTGATCAGGAGGAACAAAGATGCTTCATTGGGCACCGGAAATGGATACTAGGCTCCCTCCAATTTCCACTAAAATCCTTCACAGCACATCCAAAATGTCAGTGAGTAGTTTCAAGGCCTGCTCTCTTGCTTGGCAGAGTGCATCTGATATTTTGAACAGGCAGTGGGCTGGTAGAAAACAAATTAATCCAAACTCTTGGACGGGTGAACTATGGGTTTGTCCAGATCTCCTGTAAAGTGGTTAAAATATTCCTTGTTATCATTGAGATTGGCTTGCAAATGTAGCTAAACAATAACAACAAATCACCTTTAAATTCACTGTTTTAACTGTGGTCCAGTGGCATGAATCCAGTGTCAGGTTGCTAGACAATCACTCAATTTCCAAGCAAAACCAAGCAAACTAAGAGATACTTTTGATTTTTACTGTTGGTGCACTCACCTCTGATACATGTTTCAGAAAGAGATGGAGATGGAGATGGAGATGGAGATGGAGATGGACATGGAGATGGAGATATAAATAGTAGACGATGTAGAGGTTTAGTTTAGAGATGCAATGCGGAAACAGCCCCTTCAGCCCACCGAGTCCACACCGAACAGCGATCCCCGCACATTAACACTGTCTTACACAAACTAGAGACAATTTACATTTATACCAAGCTAATTAATTGACCTGTACGTCATTGGAGTGTGGGAAGAAACTGAGACCTGTACATCATTGGAGTGTGGGAAGAAACTGAAGATCTCGGAGAAAACCCACTCAGGTCACGGAGAGAACATACAAGCTCCGTACAGACAGCACCCGTAATCGGGATCGAACCTGTATCTCCGGCGCTACGAGCGCTGAAAGGCAGCAACTCTACCGCTGTGCCACCGTGCTGCGGGTAGTGGTAAAGGTACAGATGAGGGGGAGAAAGATAAATGTTACACTTTGAGAGTTGGGGCTCAGCCCACAGAACTGTGAGTGGCAGGAAGATTTTAGCCTGCACTTTAATTTGAAGTGGCAGTAAACAGCATATCTCCCATTGTTTAATTAACCTAGAATGACCACCTATCAACATTGAAAGCAAACAACTGCAGATGCTTGTCTTCATTTGGCTGATCTCCAGGTGATTTCAATTGTCTGACCTCCCAGAGCCTGTCTCTTGTTTCAGAGCAGCAAAGACTTACATTGATAAACTGTAATGATGTTGCTTTGCTTCAGCTGTGGTGGCCTCTCAGGGTGGCTAACAATGTTTTCAATTACCATGGCAACCAAACTGATTACATCTCTGCTCACCATGGAGATGAAAAGTTCATGTGGACGGTAAAGTTGAAGCTGATAAAGGCCAAGGAATATTAGTGCACAATGGAGACCAAAGCATGCACGCAAACCTCTGGCATTGAGTCTCCGGATTTCCTCAGCATGGAGTCATAGAGTCTTAGAGTGATACAGTGTGGAAACGGGCCATTCGGCCCAATCTGCCCACACTTGCCAACATGTCCCAGCTATAGTCCCACCTGCCTATGTTTAGTCCAATAACACTGCTGCGTTAACATGTTACTGCTTTGCTGACATGTTCATGACTTGGAAATGCAGGAAAGCACAAAGTCAAGGATTAACAACTTCCACAGCCCAGGATAAGTCCTTTCTTTACTTGGTCAACTGATGCCCAGCTCAGCATAACAAGAGATACTGTAGATCTGAGTCTGAATGTGGTGTGGGACAGAAGTCAGTGAATGAACAGAAGGACTGTGGAACAGAGGTAGTGAACCAGTTGTTATCAGGCAACTGAACCATCCTACCAACAACTAGAGAGCAGTCCTGAGATACTATCTACCTCATTGGAGACCTCGGTCCGACATTGATCGAACTTTACTGGGCTTTATCTTGTACTAAACATTTTCACGTTATTCCCTTTATCATGTATCTGCACACTGTGGATAGTTTGATTGTAATCATGTAGTGACTGCCCGCTGATTGGTTAGCATGCAACAAAAGCATTTCACTGTACCTCAGCACATGTGACAATAAACTAAACTAACTAACCTAAACTAAATTAAATAAGCAGCTGGATCTTGGTGGTAGATTCTCTAACATTGCCATTCTTGCTCTCCGCTCTAACAGGAACACAATAGCCTGACCTCTTACTATCCCACTTTAAATAGGCTCCCACTAATTCAGTCTGAAGAAGGGTCGCGACCCGAAACGTCACCCATTCCTTCTCTCCAGAGATGCTGCCTGTCCAGCTGAGTTACTCCAGCATTTTGTGCCCCACTAGTCAGACATCTCTAACTCTAAACATCCCCATCCAATTAACTTTTCAGAGTTCCTGTCCAATGCCATCAAAATTAACTCTCCCTCAATTTCTTGAAATAGATATAATTATGGTCACTCATCCAAAGCTTCCCCCAATGACGCTTGGTTCACTGGCCCAGCCCCATTTGTTTTGGAGACTGTAATCCTTCATCTTTTCTGTGAGCGATTATGTGAAGAGCCCGCCAGCCTGCATGCACGTCAATCTTCAAAGTAGCTGTATGAAACCACAGAATAGTTGCTGACCTAAACTATACAAAGATTAAAGAGCTAGAACTACCAAATTATCTTTATGAGAATAGGGTTGGGAGTGGAGGGCACGTAGTCCCTCACTTCAACTTTTCATAAAATAAGAGATCAAACTTCAAACGGTAAGTTTTCATTTAATCTTTCTATTTTATTTCTAAGTCACGTGAGTGATTATGTGAAGATTTCAAAGCTCTGTGGTTTCATGCAGTGACACAATCTGCGTGTGAAACACTTAAACAGATAAACCATTAATGGTACGAAAAAACAAGGGTTATTAATATCATGATGTTAACTTGCATACATGGCCATTGTTCTTAACTGGACCATAGTCCCAATAGACTGTTGAGTTAGACAATAACTCATGCAACACGGTGCATAATACTATCTGCAAATATCCAGACATACTCCACCAATTTTTTTAATTTATTAACCTGCACTATGTAAACTTCATGCTGTATGATAAAAGGGAAATCCATTCTATTGGCTGCTAATGAGCCATCAGCAATATTGAATAACAAAATAACTATCTTCCATCTCATAGGCACTAGCAACTGAGTGCACTTGTGCACCTAATGACATCCCCGATCTCTACTCTGATGGGTATGCTGTCAACCTCAAATGTACGCAATCCTGTACATTTGATTATGAGATTATTTCTATAACAAGCTACCCTAATGTCAGTATGACGTGGAGACTAAGCCAGAGATTGAGTAAAGTTTGTGTTCTTTATGCTGAGATCAGTTGCTGAAAGCATAATCATCTTAAGATACTGGTCCCATTAGAAAAAATTAGAGGAATATTTGCATAACAAATTACTGATATACATCGCACACTACAATGAGTGTCGGCTATTAGAATGGTCAAATAAAAGGAACTCTGCATAACGTTAGAGAATAGTGGGTGAAGAACCGATCATTTATGTCCCACTTATGGTACTACAGAAATGATAAAGCAGCACAAGCAATGTCAATTGTGCCGTCACATAAAAGCTTCTCTAGGCTCAAACTGGAAGCCACACAAACCTCTGTTACTTCTGTTTAAAATTGACTCACATATGTTGTTCACAAGCTTCTCATGCAATCGAGCAGAGCTAGCTGGCCAAGAAGACAGTCTTCCCCAGCCGTCACTCGTGACTGAGTAAATAAGAGTTGCTTCAGCCGCCTACCATGGTGTGATTGAATAGGCAAATTGGTACTGTTAAATTTCATGTTGCCTCATTTGTAATATTGCAAAAGATAACTACCGACAATCCATAAGTTTCTCAGCTGCAATTTTTGCATATTACCTAAAACTCGATGACATAATGCCCTTTAATCTGAGAAGGGCAGCATAGGCTTTCACCACTAGCTTTGTTATCAAAACAACAGAATCTGTGCCTTATGTGTATAGATATGACAGAGTATGCAACTACAAGATCGATTCTCTGTGTCAGTTAAATTTCAAAAACCCAATCATCCATCTTAAACTGGTTAAGCAAACCCATAATCCGATTAGCCTAATGCTAACCCAATTCAGCCTGCACCATATTTCTGTAATCTTGAGAAGTATCAGAAATAACCCCTCTAGTCCTTGGCCAGCCCACTCATCCTCAGATGAGCTGTCACTGATTGCACTTGGAACCGCTGTTCCTTAATTGGTGCTACGGACAGAACATTTCTTGGGCTTTCCTACCTGCGGAAGATGCGTTATCTAGTCATTCATACATATCGCTGATAACATATAATCAGCAGCTAATGACTAGAGCTGAAACCACAGTCTCCCTTAGATGTAGGAATATGAGTTCCCTGTCAACTCTTGACTATGTCACCACGAATACTCAGCGTTTTCCTTCAGAGTGGAAATTAGTATAATGCAAGGCTGAATCAGGAATTACCTCGCAGTCCTTTGACTGAAACCACATGTCTAAGTCGCCAGAGTGCACAACGCAATCTCTTCGACCTGCCACTCAATCAGGAATACTGGTATTGAGAGCCTATAGATTATTATAAATACATTGTTGATTCACAACATGAACCTGCAGGTCAGATAAAGTTATATTATATGCCAGACGAGCTTCCTGCTGGGAGCTACCTGTCCCAGAGAGGATGGCAATGATGATTCCAATGAACCAGTAACTCTACTGAGGAGAAATTAACCGTATGTTGAGAAAAACTTCAACTACTTGATTCTATTGAGCAGTCTGATAACCTCTCATAGATGATGAAGCAGTGCTTCCCTGGTCACTATGACTCCTATGGCCGGCCAGTTCCATGATGGTCTACCCTGATCCAGGGTAACCAAACTGTTCCTACTTGGAACTTACAGAGGTTACTATGCAAGGCACCTTGCCAATGTCTCTACATCAACCTGATCTATCCCAGAGACAGTGAAAATGACTAGACTGCTCATTCTGGCAGTAAACCCAACCTGAGCTGACAGACTGCTCCATTTCGGAGTTTATGGAGGTTAATAATGAGACAGTACTGATCAGTGTCTCTAACCCCAGGTCGATTTTCTTTTTTGGAACTTCAGCAAAGTTCCATTTCCAGACCCTTTCTATCATGCTTGCAATTTCTGTTAGATAGCTGATGCCACTGGCCAACTCCTTTTGTAGTGGCTTGTCCGTCCCCGAGAGAACAGCAAATTTAGAGGCAAGAGCACGCTGCTCTTCCTTATGTGATTGTCACACATCATGCATTAAAGCATGGGATCCAGGCACATAGTCATGTTCGGGGTCATGTTTGGAGTCAGTCCATACTGATCTCTGACACTCTCTTAGAGTGGGAGAAATATTGCACCCTGAACCAGGCGTTGCCATATGCGTATTCCTCAGACTGCCTGTGCAGGTTTCCATAACACAGAGCATATTTTGTGACACCAT
Organism: Raja brachyura; assembly: GCA_963514005.1. Next base: position 18,410,349 of record OY740782.1, read on the forward strand.
CTCCGATAGTCTTCCAGGTGTGAGGAATTTACCAACCCTGAAACCAGGGGCAGCTACAGGCATTTGACTTGAATGCCTGTGCATGCTTCTGTAATACAGAGCATTATATATATGGCACCATCTCCATCATTTCATACATCCGAGTGGGAGGATTTATGCAACCCTGAACCAGGAGCTGCCTCCGCCATGTGTGCATATATAGTTTGGCACCATCTCCATCACTCTGTTCGTCCGAGTGAGAGGAATATTGCAACCCTGAACCAGGAGCTGCTTCAGGCATATGTGCATATATTTTGGCACCACTTCCACTACTCTTTTCATCATCCGAGTGGGAGGAAAATGCAACCTTGAACCAGGAGCTGCTGCCTGACATGTCTTCATAACACGGAGCATTTCTTGTGCCACCATCTGATTCATCAGATGTTCTAATTGAGACAAACACCCAATCACATCTGCCATAGATGTCCCGAGACTTGGCTGTGACTTTGCCCCGATGTGGGGTTGTCAGGCTGCTCCCTTCTGCAGCCAAACCGGGACTAGCTGTGCAGATCAATGCTCTGTTGGCGTCATCATCATACTTATCAAACAGGATGCACCTGCTAGTGACTCCGAATCCTTGCTTCCTTTGGACCCCCAACGGAGTATTACAGCGAAGGGCTGGAGCACCTCTGGCCCCCATACAATAGACAGAATGGGAGAAATACTGCAACCCTGTCAGGTGTTGTCATAGACAATTACATTCATATGATTAAAAGAAGCCTATCCCCATTAAATCAGAGATTCGGCTGCTTTATCGATGCACATAGTTGGAGTCTCTTGTAAAATAATGTTCAACAGTCCCCTCTAGTGAGTGGAAATTATCATGACGCCACCAGGTGTAGCTCCCACAGGTGTCCGATAGGCACAGCTCAAAAAAGGCTTCCTAAGCCAGGAGCTCTGGACTGCAATGGCAAGTCCAATCTCACGACACCATTGGTGTATGTGATAATAAATGTCCTTTGTAATTATTATTTTTAACACAAACTTTATTGGCATGATAAGATATTGGTATATTGCCAAAGAATTAAACATGACTAGAATACTATTGACTACGATAGTCACAAATGTGACCGAGTGGCAACGCTACTAATGCCAACTCCATTTATAGCCGCCCAAAAATAAAGTATACACCTTATGCTGCTGCAGCATAGCTGTACCAGTAACTTGTTTAAAATTGTTCGGTGCTATGGCAGCTGAGCTTACCCAAGCGGTAGCTCTTGGCCGCGGCTATTTTTAAACGCACCGGCTGCTGGAACCTCCTGCAGCAAATATAGACCTGGCTGCCGGCAGCCGCAATTTATGAATCTTAGCTCCTTATGGAGCCCCACGGCTGCCTCCAACTCTGGCTGCCTGCTTCCGTATGGAGCTCTGATGCCGGCAGCTGCAATAACTTATCCCAGGTGGCGGTCTCCAATTTTGGCCCCCTGCTGCCCTGCAGAGCTATAATGGTGGCAGCCGCAATCCCAGCTCCTATGGAGCCCCACGGCGGTCTCCAATTTCGGCCGCCTGCTGCCGTGCAGCCACATGCTCCCGTGGAGAGCTCGAACTGCGGTGCAAAAAACACATTTTCTTACTCAAGCTCCTATGAGCTTCCACAGCGGCCCAAACCGTGGCCGCCTCCATAGCTACTCTGGGTACGCTATCAGAGCGGCCCGCTGAAAATTGACTTACCCGGCAGAGCAGTTCGAAACTGCTCCAACTAGCACCATGCGTTAGACGTATTGACGCGCATGCGGGCTGGCGGGCTGTTCACGTAGTCACTCGCGTGACTTTGAAATAAAATTAAAATTAACCATGCCAAGCAATATCCTCTAAGATAGTTGGAATAATCAAAATCTTGTGGGGCTTATGGTCAGTTCCATGAGCTCTTTTGTACTGCTGTATAGTAAGGCAAATAAATGAATAGAGCTACCAACAAAACATGCCTAATGAAGGCAGTTGACAATTATATAAAATAATGTTTCAAAAGACATACCACTTGCAATAAGCAGATCTTAACACACACACATACAAACGTCACCCATTCCTTCCCTCCAGAGATGCTGCCTCACCCACTGAGTTACTCCAGCATTTCGTGTCTACCTTTGATTTAAACCAGCATCTGCAGTTCACACACACACACACACACACACACACACACACACACACACACACACACACACACACACACACACACACACACACACACACACACAGCTTGCCTTTAAACAAAGTAACAAACCCAAGCAAAATACCCACATTTACAGTATACGTCTATGAAACGCTACCAGCAAGGAATAATTTGATTCATCAAATAATTCTTCAATTATGTATATTATTTCATTACTCAGTTTAATTACAAACTCTCACTTTTCAACCACAGTTAACCTCTACAATATTTGTTCAAAAGACTGATAATTTCCCTGGACCAACTTACTACAGTTTCCATCTTAACTGTGCAGAACCAGACATACATTGTTTACTACCCAACGATATGAACTTGGATTGCTTTAATTTCAAGTTACCCCTGCATTTGCTCCCTCCCCCCTCCCCCTCCCCAGTCATCCTACTAGTTCCACTGTTCACATCCTTGTATCCCTTCATTATCAACTCTTCCCCAGCCAACAATGGGCCATTATGGCTCCACCCTTCCTTGGCCATCAGTTGCCGGCCCTGCTTAGTTCATGCATTTTCTTACCTCCATTTTCTCTCCCCTCTATTTTCAATCTGAAGAAGGGTCCCGACCTGGAACATCTCCCATCATTGTTCTCCAGAGATGTTGCCTGACCCATTGAGTCATTTCTATGCACTTTGTGTTTATCTTTGATATATATACCAGCAACTGCAGTTCCTTTTTACACATACATTGTTTGACATAATTTCCTAAAGATCAAATTGCTGTGGGTTTATTATTGTCACGTGTACTGAGAAACAGTGAAAAACATTGTTTTGCATGCTACCCAAGTAAATCATACCAGTCCATCGACATAGTGCAAGAGAAAAAAAGAAATAGACTGCAGAATACAGTGTTACATCTTAGAATGAAGGGGAGGTCATTTAAGACTGAGGTGAGAAAAAACGTTTTCACCCAGGGAGTTGTGAATTTATGGAATTCCCTGCCACAGAGGGCAGTGGAGGCCAAGTCACTGGATGGATTTAAGAGAGAGTTAGATAGAGCTCTAGGGGCTCGTGGAGTCAAGGGATATGGGGAGAAGGCAGGCACGTGTTATTGATAGGGGACGATCAGCCATGATCACAATGAATGGCAGTGCTGGCTCTTAGGACCGAATGGCCTCCTCCTGCACCTATTTTCTATGTTTCTATGTCTATGTTTCAATGTTTCTATCTACAGGGTAGTGCAGATAAAATGTAATCAAATCATGCGTTTTTAATTTTATGGCTAGCCTGCAATTTAAAATGCATTGCTTATAATCTATGCAGACTACATCAGCTGAGTGATGCCTGACTTGTAATTATATTAGTAGTCATCCAATTGTCTGGCACACTCTTAAAACCAGTAAGTGTTGAAAATCAGAGGAGAATGCCTGGCGACTTACCCATCTTTAAAGATGATAAACACACTTACCACGTTGATCGCACATAATCTTTGTCACTTGCTCACTATAACTACAACATTAATATCACCCTGTGTTGGAGGAACTGCAGATGTTGGTTTAAACCAAAGATAGACACAAAACGCTGGAGTAACTCAGTGGGACAGGCAGCATTTCTGGAATTTTGGTTGCCTAATTATAGGAAGGATGTCAACAAAATAGAGAGAGTACAGAGGAGATTTACTAGAATGTTGCCTGGGTTCCAGCAACTAAGTTACAGAGAAAGGTTGAACAAGTTAGGTCTTTATTCTTTGGAGCGCAGAAGGTTAAGGGGGGACTTGATTGAAGTCTTTAAAATGATGAAAGGGATAGACAGAGTTGACGTGGATAAGCTTTTCCCATTGAGGGTAGGGAAGATTCAAACAAGAGGGCATGACATGAGAATTAAGGGACAGAAGTTTAGGGGTAACATGAGGGGGAACTTCTTTACTCAGAGAGTGGTGGCTGTGTGGAATGATCTTCCAGCAGAAGTGGTGGAGGCAGGATCGATTTTAACATTTAAAAGGAAAGTGGATAGGTATATGGACGAGAAGGGAATGGAGGGGTATGGTCTGAGTGCAGGTAGATGGGACTAGGGGAAAATAAATGCTCAGCACGCACTGGAAGGGCCGAGAAGGCCTGTTTCTGTGCTGTAATTGTTATATGGTTATAAGGAAGGAAAGGGTGACGTTTTGGATTGAGACCCTTCTTCAGACCCTTCTAGTATCATCCTCTTTGTTTGTGAAGCTAAGAACAAAATATTAAGAGCCTTATCCACATCCTGTGCCTTCACACACCGGTTAGCTTACTGATCATGAACAGGTATGACTACTCACTTATTCTTCGTGTACTTAGAATCATTATCGTGGAGCTACACAGCACGGAACCAGGCACTTCCGCGCAAATTGTCCACGCTGATCAAAACGCCCCATGTAAGCTAATCCCATTTGCCACCGTTTGTCCCATATCCCTCTGAACCTTCCCTATCCACGTACCTGTCCAAATGTCTCTTAAATGTTGTCATTGTAGCTGCCTCCTACTTCCTATGGCTCACTTATTAAACATCTTTGAATTTTCTATCATTTTACTTGGCAGTCTCGCTTCATACCTCCACTTTGCTTACCTTATTTTGATTTTCAATTCACACATGCTTTTTCTCAACATTGCTGGGCTTTCTGCTGTTAAGCTCTTTCTTACACATCGACAAGACCAAACATAGACTGGGCGATCGTTTTGCTGAACACCACTCAGTCCGTCTGAACCTATCTGATCTCCCAGTTGCTACACACTTTAACTCTCCTTCCTATTCCCGCACTGACCTTTCTGTCCTAGGCCTGCTCCATTGTCAGAGTGAGGCTAAACGCAAATTGGAGGAACAGCATCTCATATTTCGCTTGGGCAGCTTACAGCCAGTGGTGTGAATATTGCTTTTTCCAACTTCAAGTAATCCCTGCATTCCCTTGCTCTCCATCCCTCCCCCACCCAAGTCGCACCAGCTTCTCGTTTCCACCCAACAAACAACTAACAATGGCCTGCTTCCGTTATCATTGTTGCTTTTTTGCATATCTTTCATTCATTCTTCTTTATCTCTCTACATCACCGTCTATATCTCTCGTTTCAATTTCCTGTGACTTTCAGTCTGAAGAAGGGTCTCGACCCACAATGTCTCCCATTCCTTCTCTCCAGAGATGCTGCCTGTCCCACTGAGTTTCTCCAGCATTTTGTGTTTATCTTCAATATTTGACATGTTCCCCCTATTTTGCCCTATGTCACTGTCATCTACGAATTGGCAGTCCTAGCCTTTACTTTCTTGAGACAATTTTTATCCTGAACCCCTTGTATGCCCTTTCTAAATAATGATCCCTCCCCCATTTCTCCAAGACTGATTTATCTTTAACCAGCGACATAGTCCCCAATTTTGCTTCTCTGTCCAGTAAACTTCCCCACGTCCCACTTAGGATGCTTTGCCATTATCCTTTCCTGCAGCTATGCTAAATCTAATTGTATTAAGATCACTGTTGCAAAATTGTTCCTCATTGATACTTTTTCTATCTTTTCTGCTTAATTACCTAAATCTAAATTCGGATTGCATTTCACGTCCTCCCCTTAACTCATGTTGTGCTTGCTGCGTAATGACAAACAAACAAAAAGTCCCCTATAATTGAAGGATTCAATTGTCGTATTTGCATTGTATCCCAGTTGTATTTAAGTTAAGATTAGGGTAATTGAAATTCCCTGCTTCGTCTTGAGGTACAGCGCGGAAACAGGCCCTTCAGCCCACCGTGTCCGCACCGACCAGCGATCCCCGCACATTAATACCATCCTACACTGGGGACAATTTATACCAAGCCAATTAACCTACAAACCTGTACGTCTTTGAGTGTGGAAGGAAACCAAAGTTCTCGGAGAAAACTCACGCAGGTCACGGGGGAGAATGTACGAACTCCGCACAGACAGCATCCGTACCCAGGATCGATGCTGTAAGCACTGTAGGGCAGCAACTCTACCCCTGTGCCACCATTCTATGCCAAGATTATAGTCATATTGCTTTTGTTTATAAATTTGCTCCATCCACAGACATTCCTGAGAGTGTGATTGTCCTTTATCTGCCTGAAGAAGGGCCCCGACCCGAAACAGCACCTATCCATTATCTCCAGAGAGGCTGCCTGACCTGTTGAGTTCCTCCAGCATTTTGTGTCTACCTTTGCCCTTTTCCATTGTTTAGATCAACCTGTGTTGTACCTTTTGATGATCTTTATAACATATCCTATTTTTTTCAGAGCATTTGTTTAACTGATAATGCTGCTCACCCTCCTAGTTCTTTGCCTTTTTTTTTACTATGTCTGGGAACTCTGTAAATGGTACATTAAACAGCCAGTGTCGGCCCTCTTTAAGCCATGCTTCCACAGTAGCCCTCAACTCATCTGCCTCATTAACTACGTTTCTTCCATTTCGATATATATATCATTAAACACAGCCAGACTCCTTTTTATTTTTAACGTTTGTTTTCTCTGCCTTGCAAACTCTTTCTCTGAAATATTCTGCCTATCATTATCATCTGTACTTTACTCCCTTGTAAATCACTTCCCTCCTGTGAACATTTGCTCAGCTTACTGTTCCCACACTAAGGCTGACAGTCTGAAGAAGGGGCCTGATGCAAAACGTCACCTATCTATGTTCCCCTGGTATGTTGCCTGACCCGCTGAGTTAAGGGCCTGTCCTACCAGCATCCGATTCCATGCGATGAGCGCGATCAAACTAGAAGCGGGGGCCGCGCGGACGTTGGGTGATCCCTGTACAGGGCCGTTCCCACCAGCATGCGCCTGCATGCAGCAAGCGCGACCAAATCAGCAGTGAGGGCCGCGCAGAGGTCGGGTGAGTGGCGCAATGCGGCGGAAAAGTGAGGCGAACTTGGAGCGAAGTCTTAAAGGTAAGTTCGCCAGGACAGAGAGGGGCACAGAGGGCCACGGAGCCACACACAGAGAGGGTCACGGAGGCACGACGTCGAGACGGTGTGCAATGCGTCGAGGCGACTGCAAGCCGACAAGCCGTTGCCGCGCGGAACTTTTGAACAGTCAGTTTTTCGGAGCCCCACGCGATGTCGGGACGAACTCCGCACAATTCCGCACGGCTCCGGCAATCGAAGTGGGACCGGCCCCGCGACGCCGGATGGCTCAAGCGACCACGTTAGGTCGCGCTCATCTCATAGAGTTGCATGCTGGTGGGACAGGCCCTTTACACTCTGCTGAGAAAGAGTAAACTTTGTGAGTTACACCCCGCTGAGTCACCTCAGCACTTTGTGGCTTCTTTTGTAAACCAGCATCTGCGGTTCTTTGTTTCTACTCACGCTGAGACCTGGATACGCAAATCTACTTGTGAAGATGTTGACCCCTCTATGCTGAGGTACTTGTGATCAGTCTGCCTATGTAGATCACACCCATAGATCACACCGCCCCATGACTTGTCCCAATGACACGAACACCAAAGTCCTCGCTCCACCACCAACACTCCAGCCCTGCCTCCATCTGCACTAATCTATATCTAAACTCAGTGGGATGTGGCAGTCAGAGTAAGCTGGAGTTTACTACTTTGCAGTTACTGCTTTTCATATCCATATTTGGATTCAGGGTAGTTTACTGTCAAATACACAGCTGTCAGTTCTTTGTTTCTGCATCTTGAGAAAAATCTGGTTTAGTTTAGTTCAATTTAGTTTTAAGTTTAGCCTAATGTGGAAACGGGCCCATCGGGCACCCCGAGTCCACACCGACCATCGATCCCAGCACATTTACACTGCCCAACACACAATAGGGACAATTTACACATACACCAAGCTAATTAGACTGCAAACCTGTACGTCTTTGGAGTTTGGGAGGGACCCGAAGATCTTGGAGAAAACCCATGTGGTCTTGGAGAGAACGTACAAACTCCATACTGGCAGCATCCAGCGTCCATGGTCAGGATCAAACCCGGGTCTCTGGCGCTGCGAGCGCTGCAAGACAGCAACTCTACCGCTGTGCCGCCGTGCCGCTCTGCAGTTCTGTTATCCCACTTTCACATCCTACATACGAGGGCCAATATACCAAAGCCAATTAACCTACAAACCTGCACCTCGTTGGAATGTGCACCCAGAGAAAACCCACGCGGTCACAGCGAGAAAAGCAAACTCCATACAGACAGCACCCATAGTCAAGATCGAACATGAATTTCTGGTGCCGTGAGGCAGCAACTCTACCGCTGCACCACTGTGATGCCCTGTAGTTGTTCTACTAGCTTTGCTTTTCCCCAGACCTTTTATTCTGGGCTAATTTAAAGTTTTTTGGAAATCATTGGCAAATATTCTGCTGGCAAGTGATGTTCATAAGGTCATAAGATCATAAGGGACAGGAGCAGAATCAGGCCATTCAGCCCATCAAGTCTACTCCCCCATTCAATTATGGGTAATCTATCTCTCCCTCTTAACCCCATTATCCTGCCTTCTCCACTAACCTCTGACACCCATACTAATCAAGAATTTAGATGCTGCTGCACCCGCTGAGTTTCTCCAGCTTTTTGTGTAACCCAAGAATTTATCTATCTCTGCTTTAAATATATCCACTGATTTTGCCTCCACAGCCTTCTGTGGCAAAGAATTCCACAGATTCACCACCATGTTGTATTAAATGAACCGCCGGTGGTCTTGGAAGTGCCACGTGTGAATATAGGAATGCATGGCTGTTTGAAACAGTTAAAAATGTGTACGAGTAACGTGATCTTGCACCTGTTACACTTGCTTGACCTCCAAAGAAAATATTCTGTGTAAATGCCCTCTCATCAACAAACGTAAACAGGCTTAACTGTAGAATATTGATTCATTCCTCTATCTCAATCCGCCAGGATGGTTAGCTGTTTCTTTCAGATAACCCTTCTCTCTCCTGCAATGCTGGAACCATTCTGACCCGCAGAGCATTTGATGTCTGTAACCTTCAAAACTATCGGCAATTAGAAAGTTCTCTCAATCTGGTTTGTCGGAGTTTCCTGACATGTCATCTAGCATTGTTGTTTTGAGAATCATTGAGAATACTGCATAGAAACGGTCCCTTCTTGATAATACAGTAGAGCACAGGAACAAGCCCGTTGGCCCACAATGTCTGTGCTGCAGATGATTCATTAAGATCACAACTTAATGATGAAATGAAAGATACAGCATGGAATTAGACCATGCAGCCCACCGAGTCCCTGTTGACCATCGATCACCTATGCACGCTAGTTCTATGTTATCCACCATTCGCATCCACTCCCTACTCACTAGGGGTTAATTTACAGTGGCCAAGTAGGCTACAAACCCGCACGTCTTTGGGATATGGGAGGAAACCAGAGCACAGGGAGGGGTATGGGCCAGGCACAAGCATTTGGGGGCAGCTCAGTTGAGCTGTGGGAGGAAACGGCAGCACACGAACAAAACCTATGCTGTCACAGTGTAAATATTGGCCAAATTAGAGTTATTATAAAATAGAGGATCTATGCAGCTGCAGGGCCTGCTTGGCCTTTTTATGTGTAAAGCTACATGCAGGTGCGAGGAAGTCTAGGTCCTAGATTGATGTCAGATAAGGTGAGGTCCAGATGTCGTCTCCATTGTTAAAATGTATGAGGACTCTGCAGAAAGGCTCAGAGGTGTTGCAGATGCATAATCAGCATTGGCCAGCTGCAAAAAAGGTTGTAAATACTGTTAATAATGTTGCAAGGTGTTTGTATTGCTGTTTGATGATTGACTGAAGTATGAAGCCTTGGCTGAATTGTTTATACTGCCAAGGGGAATGTTGCATTACTTAGTTGGCTGACTTCTTTCCAGAAGCTTCTGTAGAAACATTGTAATGCGGCGCTTTGTAATTGGGTTGGACAACTGTCAATTACTGTATAATGTGATCGATATGTGTGATTGGTTCGTAGGGGCCGCCACCCCCATTTAGTTCTGCCCCACAGGGTCCGATGACCTATAAACGGTAGCCCCCACGAGGTTCGTTGTCGATCTTCTGGAAGGGCGCTTGGGACTGCGTAACCTTTTGGAGGTGTCTGCTTGCACGAGGATGAAGGGCTTCGACAAGCAGAGACAAGGATCAAACCCACAATTAGGTATAGCATAGGGAGTTCATTATTGTTTCAACAAATAAAGTTGAGAGGTCCAGTGCTTGACTCGGTGTTTTACTGAACTAGACTAAGGGGGGTAAGCTTTAGGAGCATAATTAGAACAGGGAGAACATGCAAAATCCACACAGAGAGAATCTGAAGGCAGGATCGAATTGGTGTCTCTGGTGCTGCGAGGCAGCAACTCTACCATCTGCACCACTGTTCTGCCCTAACTCTCAGCTGCCTACAAATAATCATAGAAGTTTACTTTAGTTTATTGTCACATGTACCAAGGTACAGTGAAAAGCTTTTGTTGCGTGCTAACCAGACAGTGGAAAGACAATACATGATTGCAATCGAACCATTCACAGTGTACAGATACATGATAAAACGTGAATAACGTTCAGTGCAAGATAAAGCCAGTAAAGTCTGATTAAAGATAGTCTAAAATGTCTCCAATGAGGTATATTGTATTTCGGGACCGCTCTCTAGATGTGGTAGGGTGATAACAGCTGTGAAGAAACTGTCCCTGAATCCATATCCCTCCATTTCTTGCATATCCATGTGCCTATACAAAAGTATCTTAAATGCAACTATCGTTTTTGCCTCCACCACCACCTCTGCCAGCACATTCCAGATACTCACCACTTTGGTCTTTTAATTTGAGAAAGGACATTCTTGCTATTGAGGGAGTGCAGCACAAATTCACCAGGTTAATTCCAGGGATGGGGAGACTGACATATGATGAAAGAATGGATCTACTGGGCTTGTATTCACTGGAATTTAGAAGGATGAGAATAGGGATCTTATTTAAACATATACAAATCTTAAGGGATTGGACAAGCTAGATGCAGGAAAAATGTTCCCAATGTTGAGGAAGTCCAGAACCAGGTGTCACAATTTAAGAATTATGGGATAGCCCATTTAGGACTGAGATGAGGAAAAGGTTTTTCATCTCTATAGAGTTGTGAATTTGTGGAATTCTCTGCCACAGAAGGCTGTGGGGGCCAATTCACTGGAGGTTTTCAAGAGATAGATTTAGCTCTTAGCGCTAACAGAATCAAGGGATATGGGGAGAAAGCAGGAACGGGGTATTGATTTCGGATGATCAGCCATGATCATATTGAAAGGTGGTGCTGGCTCGAAGGGTGAAATGGCCTACTCCAGCACCTATTTTCTATGTTACTACTAGACTAAGTGGGACCCGTTGGGTCCCAGCTTCACACGGGAGGGCTGGACCCCAACAAAACATTCCACCTCTCCGCCAATTCCAATATTGTTGGCGAGTGGGGGGTGGGGGGACTTTCTGGAGCACTAGTATGGGTGTTGTGGGCCAAAGGGACTGTTTTCCAGACCACATTAAAAAACACATAAAACCGCATAAAATAACATAAAACCACATTAAACCACATAAAAACACATTAAGCCACATAAAGGGCACTCACATTTCAGTAGACACTCGGTGTTCTGTAGATTCCCAGCTCAGACTGAGAGTCATGGCCTCTCCCTCGCCATCTTGCAGCGACTGAGCCACGTCCAGATCTCCGAGTTTTATAATCCCCAGTAGCAGCGTGGCATTCATCGTGGTGATTGACAGGAGAGAGAATTCAAGACTTTAAACACTAATAACTTTGATTTTTCATCGATGGGAAAAATCCTCGGAGCCTGATCATTGGAGGACTCTGATTTCTAAAATCAAACAACAGTGCAAACAGGAAGTGGTCAAGATGAGTCTTTTAATTTTACTTTGGAGTCACGTGAGTGATTCCGTGACGAAGACCCACCAGGCCGCATGTGCACCAGTACATCAGCCGCATTGGCGCAAGCACCAGACTGGCAGGACAGAGCTCCTGCCAGCGGTAAGTTAAACCTAAAAGGTAAGTTCGGTTTTTTTACTTACCAGGGGTTTCAGGCAGGAGCCTCTTTTCACACGGGTTTTCCTACCAGTTTAGCAGCCCGACGAGTGTGCCGGTCATGGAATGTGGGGAAACCCCACTCCGACCGCAAAAGCGGATAACCGGCAAATTGACCGAGTTGCGAGATAAGGAGCCGCTAACAGTGCAGTCAACGGCTCACAGCCTGCGGGGATGCTGTTAAAACGGCAAGAAATTCAAGCAGAGTCGCTGACAGTATAGTCAGCGGCTCCCAACTTGTGGGAATGCCGTAAAACGGCAAGAAATTTAAGCAGAGTCGCTGACAGTGGGGTTAGTGGCTCCCAGCCTATGGGGATGCCATTGGAACGGCAAGGAAACAACGCTGGAGTCACTGACAGTGGGGTCAGTGGCTCACAGATGTTGGTCCCCAGGCAAGGAATTAAATGGGACTCATTCAGCCCTATTTGGACTCAGGTGAGTCAGGCTATAAAGGGTTTCTCCTTGTATTAAAAGGTATTTTATAGTGGTTTTCTTAAAATTAAGAGTTAAAGGCAAAGTTAAAAAGGGTAAAAATATTTGGTTGAGGCACAGTCGGAGCATTCCAAGCAAGTTTGGATCATAGCCAGGGTTTGGAAATTGGGCCAAAGTTCTCATGCAAACCACCCATGGAATAAGGCAGGCAGGAATGGCATGTTATTATGAAGAATAGTAAGATTGAACGAGAACTTACCAGTTCGAAGGTTGATCTTTATTTTATGAGGAGTCGAAGTGAGGGATTTCGTGAAGAGCCCGCCGGCGCGCATGCTCAACATACTTCAAAGTAGCGGCGTGGAATCACAGAAACCAACAATAGAAATGACTTCGCATAGTAAGATTGAAGTGACTAAGATTACCAGATGAAGGTGATTGAGGGTTGGGCGAGGAGGGCACGAAATCCCTCACTTCGACTCCTCATAAAATAAAGATCAACCTTCGAACTGGTAAGTTCTCGTTCAATCTTACTATTTCATTTCGGAGTCACGTGAGTGACTTCGTGAAGACTTCAAAGCTTCTGTGATTACACGCCCTGGACCACGTCCATGCTGACACACCACTACCAGGGATGGATGGGAGGAACAAACTTGCTCAATAGTTCATACTGCAAAACAAGAGCATATTTATGAATAACAAATCAAAAACCCCTCATGCGGGGACATCTCCACGTTCTTGACCTGCATTCAGCACGGCTTCTGCGAACTGTAGAGGAGCAGCAACAGGCTTGTTATAAAAACGCTGGAACACAGCTTCATTAGCCCATCCTGCTGTGGCGAGAATTTGGTCCATAGGCACCTCCATAATCCTCGCCGCTGACGTCGATGCAGCCCTGGTGGAATGAGACTTGAACACATTAGTGTCAATACCTGACTTACCCAAGACGACTCGAAGCCACCTGGATATCGTCTGGACTGTCACTCGATGATGAGGTCTCTATGAGTGACCAGCAGGTATCTCTCCATTCCTCTGATGCGTGCCGTCACCTTGACATAGTGGCGGATATGTGAGGCTAAAAATAGCCTAGCATCTGCGGGGTATGCCGGGAACTTCAGCTGCAGCCCTGTGCACCCAGGTCTATGCTGCTTTAGTAGCTCGTCAATGAAAAAGACTACTTCTGTAGGGGTAGATGTCATTCTGTCGACACGAAGTTTGTGTAGTGTCTGTACCCCCTGAGCTGAAGTCAGCGCTAGTAACATCACCAGCTTCATGGTGAGTTTGTCCAGTTGGAGCCCTTCCATGGGAGACCACGTCCTGAGCAGGTTTAATACGTCCCTGACATCCCAGGTGATATTATAGCGTGGTGTAGGCGGATTCATATTGAATATACCCCGCATGAGTCTGGACACTAGCCTGTTGGATCCTACCTCAATATTGAGGTAGAATGAGAGCGCACTTCTGGCGCTGTTGATGGCACTGTAACTTAAGTGTTCATCATGGTGCAACCCCGCGAGGAATTCCAGGACGTCGGTTATTGTCACGTCATCGTACGTGATGCGAGAGCGGCTGCAGTAGGCTTCCCACTTCTTAATATGCGAGCGGTATCTTCGCCTTGTTGACTCTCGACACGACGCCCCGATGGTATCCATGGTCCGAGCTGAGAGGCCGTATTGGACTAACGGCCTGTTCAGAACCTGCAAGCCAACAAATTTAAATAGCCATGGCAGGGATGTGGCTCCCCTGAGACAGGGTGAGTAACCAATTGTGGGCAACCCTTCAAAAGGACCCAAGGTTCGTTGAGCATGTCAAAGACCACCGGATACCAAGGCTGTGTGGGCCAGTCGGGTATAATAAGGATGCCCTTGGCAGCATCTGCCTGAATCTTACGCAATACCCGACTGATGAGGCAAAACGGGGGGAAGGCATAGAAAAACCAATTCCCCCATTCCAGCGAGAATGCATCTAGCGCTATAGCCCCAGGATCTGGTTCCCATGAAACGTAGGTTGGTACCTGATGGTTCAACCGTGACGCAAAAAGGTCAATGTCCGGTTTACCAAATTTGGCTGTGACTTTAGCAAAAATCTCAGGATGCAACATCCATTCAATATTGTCATTAAATTTGCGTGACCTGGTGTCCGCCACAGTATTAAGCTCACCTGGCAAATAGGTAGCTGAAATCCAAATGTCTCTTTGAACACACCAGAGCCAAATTGAGTTAGCCAATTTGTCACACGAAACTGACCTGGTACCACCCATATGGTTTAAGTATGCCACTGCTGTGGTGTTGTCTATTTGGAGACAGACATGTGCTCCAACAAGCTTGGAACAATACGCACGAAGTCCGTGGAATGCTGCCAGCAACTCCAAATAGTTAATCCCTTGAGTCAACAACATCGTTGACTCAAGGGTGTCCCATCTGCCCCCACAACTAGAGCAATTATCCGTAGTTCCCCAGCCATTGGAGCTTGCATCAGTCTGCAAATATACCACCGGATTAGCCTCCCTGATAGGCTTGAATGAGCTGCTAATGTGGCACACCCACCATTGCAACTCATTGATCGCTTCGGACGGCAGCTGCATTGATCGATCATAATGACCAGCATCCTGTTTTAACGCAGCAATTTTAGCTCTTTGCAAACTCTGATAATGCAAAGGTCCATATCGCGCTGCCGGAAACAAAGCTACAAGCTTACCAATTACTGTAGCTGTATGCCGAATCGATGGCATATTGGTGCGGATTAAACCTTGACACACCTGGGTAACCTCCTCAATCTTGTTAATTGGTATGGTAACCCTCATGCTCATAGAGTTCACCGTGAACCCTAGGTAATTAATCACCTGGGCAGGGCAGAACTTTGATTTCTCTGGATGGACAATAAACCCTAATTGTTGAAATATATTGACAGCAGCTGCAACTCCCTGTTCAGCCAATTCCAGGGTGTGGCCCACAATTAAGATATCATCTAAATAGGCCATAACTATATGATGTCGCTGTCTCAAATAAGCCATAATTGGTTTCACTAATTTAGTGAACAATCTAGGGGCTGTGGTTAGCCCATTAGGCAAAGCCTTGTACTGCCAGAGTTGCCCCATCCAGATGAATTTCAAAAACCTCCTGTCGTATTTCTGGATGGATACTGAATAGTATGCGTCTTTCAAATCGATGCATGCCATAAAGCAACCATGAGAAATCAATGATTTGGCTGTTTCAAACGTATCCATTTTAAAATGAGTATATGTTACAAAAGTATTCAAACGGGTTAGATCAATAATGACACGACAACCTCCATCCTTCTTAGGTCTGGTGAATATATTCGAAACAAATTCAACTGGCTCATGCACCGCTTTCTCAATCACTCCCTTCTGTTCAAGCCTTAAAATTTCCTTGTAGCCTGCTGCCTGTTCTGCAGCAGATAATTTAAACGTTCGACCGGGCATGTGCTGGGATGGAGGAATGTCGCCATTAATAAACTCAATTTTATGCCCCTGAATATTCTGCAACACATACTCGTCACCAGTAAAATTACCCCATGCACCCAAAAACAGCCGAAGGCGACCACCAACATGTGAAGTTAAACAAAGAGAAAAGAGAGAACCAGACCCCCTCACCCCCGTGGTTACCGGCGGTCCTTGACACGTGTGGGTGGACGTGGAGGTGCTGGGTTGGCTTGAGGGCGCGGCGTCTTCGTTTTCCACCAGGGTCTCTGCCGACCCTGTCCTAAAAAAGACCCCTGGTGCTGGGTCTGATGTTGCTGTCGTTGTGGAGCTTGAGGGTGGGTCCTCGTCGAGGTACTAGCAGACCCTCGTGAGCGAATGTATGGAGCTTTTGAGCCTGACGGTGTGGGGGCACTCTGAGAGCGCATGATCCCCACCGTTTTGGCTTGTTCGTCAAGCTCTTTGACTCTCTTCGAGAGGTCCTCCCCAAAGAGTTGACGGGGCGGCGGCGGCGGCGGTGGTTTGCACAATCCTGCAAACTTCGGGTTGAGCGCTGGGCGGATGCTGTTTTTGCGAAACCCGTTGATTTCGTGCTGGGTCGCGCACAGGAGGGCCAGAGCATCTTCCTGGTCCAAATTCAGTTCGTCCCCGTCCACCGACCGCGCAAAGGCGGTAATACCGGCCGTGAGGAGCTTCAGGATCCGCTGCAATTTTACCTCTTGTTGACGGATAGCCGCACTGATGTTGCCCCATATCGGCGTATTGACCACAGGCACGTTGAGGGAGTTGCAAATGGATGGAGCCTTGTGACGGCTCATTGCCTGAATGAGGACTTCTTCCTGTAGTTGCTGGTTGTTAAGAAAGTCCACAGTGGCTGCCAGCTTTGCGTTTAAAGGAAGTCCAGATGAATGTGGGGCCGCAAATTTGGTCGCCACATCCAGAAGATCCTCCGCTGGCACCTCCAACGGAGGTGGTATGGAATCCACCAAAACCTCCTCCTCCTGCTGCTCCAGGCTGATGGTAGAGGCTGGTGCGACGCCCTGTGCCTGTTGCTGCCCTGCTGTAGTTGACGTTGAAGCAGGAGCTCCAGCAGCCGCTCCATACGGTCAATACGCCCTTCACCCTGAACACTCAGGTGGTCGGAGTCCTCCGGCTCTGAAAAGAAAACCGGGCTCCTATCATCGGCCCGCACCTCATCGAGGCCCAGCCGGTGCCGGTAGTTGTCGCTAACAGCCGCCGAGGTGAAACTGCGCGATTCCCGCGCGGGCGGGTTCAACCGCCTCCGTTTAGCGGGAGCTGAAGCCGCTGCCACTAAGGGCACTTGCGGCGTGGTGTCGGCACCAGCCGAAGCATGGCTGCCTGAAGCCCGCACAGGCTTGCCGGCTGCCCACATCGTGGACTTTGCCGACGCATGGTCTCGCCCACCCATCCATGGTGGGCTCGGCGACCGTGACGAGACCCGACTCAACCGACCCGTCCCGGCGTCGAGAGTCGGGGTGTGCCGGCTGGACCTCACAGCCGCCCCGGGTCTCGCCCTGGAACCTGACCGCTCCTCCGTGTCAGGCAATGCCTTAGCCCTGGCAGGTTTAGGCTTCTGGGCTGCTGCCCTTCCCCTACTCGGAGGGCTGAGTGGAACGGGCCGTGCAGCCACACGCACCCAGCTCGAGGTCGCCAGCGAGCCCGCTGACGACCTGACTGCCATGGCAGGTTCCCCCTGCTCTGGCGGCACACCACACTCCTCCGCGTCGAACTCCTCCGAGCTGTGGTGTGCTGGCGGATCTGGACCTGTAATCACAGGGCTTACCCACATCTCCGCCTGAGTCCCGGCCTGCGTTGCAGGTACTGCCGATGGTAAAGGCCCCGGAACTGTTGACCGGCGAACTCGTCCTGACGTCCTCCGGCCCTTGGAACTCCCATCCATGTCCTTGCTGCAAGACATAACCAACAACAAGGACCACCAACTAAAGGTAGGATACTTACCTCCGTGGCCCCTTATGAAGGGCTGCCGAGGAGCGCGCTCCACCGCCAGCCGTCGCAGCAACGCGGTACGACGATATGTCGAGCATGCGCGCCGGCGGGCTCTTCACGAAGTCACTCACGTGTCTCCGAAATGAAATGGAG
The DNA here is from genome assembly GCA_963514005.1 of Raja brachyura. The sequence continues at coordinate 18,428,465 of OY740782.1, forward strand.
AGTGTCGGGCATATGAACTTTCCGAATATGAAAACTTATTTTCCTGACTACAACGGATTCATAGGGTCAGAGATCCATGCTATACAAATCCCATCAGAGGTTATCAAAGACAATATAACTGTCCTATAACAGTAAAGCTTTGGGGTATGGGATAAACTGTTGTTGGTCATTGGGATTTACCTTTAATTATTATAAGCCTTGACTCCGCCTTGTGGCAAGAGATTGGAGTTATAGCAATCTGTTACAAAACTGAGTTATTTTCATCAAGAGTAATTGGCAATATAGCAGCTGTGTTCAGCTGAGCAAATCAAGGAACTGATATCGCGTAGTAGCAATTAGCCCATTGTTAACAACCTTTTGCTATTGTCAGCTGAAGCTACCTCAGCCACAATGATGAAATAACAGTATTCGGCATTGCTGAACATGACAATAACTCATTGAACTTGAACTTGAAACTCGCTACAGTAGTGTGGTCGGTCGAATTTAGTTATTACAAGCTGATGCTTAAGACTCTAAGATGAGAAGTTCCAATTGCCATCACCTACTTGGAGATATGGGAGATTGCATGAGTTACCAATTCTTTCTATTGTTGGTATCAACTAAATATATACACTAAATGCACCCATGGGTAAGGGGCTATTGAGCGAGTAAACATATATTCTACATGCTCAAATTCAAGTTGCTACTCTACGATGGTGACATATGTTAGTAAAATTATCCTGTAATTAATCTCCTTTGCCACTGGTGTATCATCCAGTTCAGATTGATGATAACACAGAATAAGTGTTGGATCTCAAAGTATGGTAAAGGTATGGTTCAATAATACATCGAATATCGACATGTTGGTGCATGTTTATTCACTGATTGCAAAAATATGTGGCACAACAGTGTGGAGAAATCATTCTCGCTTCAATAGGAGGAATGGTCTTTTATGTCTTCCTCATTTTTGCCTCATTAGCCAGGTCTTAAAACAATCATCAAGACCTCGCTTGGGTTCGTTCTGTCGGACTGGCCAAGCGTCCATTTTGCCTGCTTCATCAGGCATTATGGCACGATGCTATACGGTTATTCCAAAAACCAAGAACTTGCTGTTCTCGGCCGATTGCCGAACCAGGGCTGTTTGCCAATGCTATTTTAAGTTCTGTTTAAAGTGCCCTGGGATGGAGGGGTACTGTTGTTTATATTTTTTTAATAAACTTTATTACTGCATTAAATGCAACGTTACTATTAATGCATTAATTTCTCTTTCGAGTCAATCACTGCAGTGGGATGCCGAGATTTGTAATCTGCGGCATGAAATCACAAAGCTTTGAACTCTTCACGGAATCACTCACGTGACTCTGAAGTAAAATAGTAAGATTAAACAAGAACTGACCAGTTTGAAGTTTGATCTTGATTTGATGAGGAGTTACGTTGGTGATTACATGCCCGCCACGCCCAACCCTCTCTCATAAAGGATCATCTGGTAGTTCTCGAGTCACGCATCTTACTATATCACTTTGGTGTTGTTATTTGTGATTTTGTACCGCTGCTTTGAAGATTGGTGTGCATGCGGCCTGGCGGGTCTTCTTCACGTAATCACCAAGGTAACTCCTCATAAATTTAAGATCAAACTTCAAACTGGTAAGTTCTCATTTAATCTTACTATTATATAGATGTCTGTGTAAAAAACCTGCCCCTTTAAACAGTCTGTCTCACCGTCTCATGCAGTCACAGTAGCGCAGCTGTAGAGTTGCTACCTTACAGCAAAAAATGCAGCGCCGAAGACCCGGGTTTGATCCCGACTACGTGCGCTGTCTGTACGGAGTTTGTATGTTCTCCCCGTGACCTGTGTGGGTTTTGTCTGAGATCTTCGGTTTCCTCCCACATTCCAAAGACGTACATATTTGTAGGCTAATAGGTTTGGTATAAATGTTTAAAAAATATTGTCCAACTTCCAGTATAGTGGACTCTTCGGAAGGTACCTTAAAGGCCCTGTCTCACAGTGCGAGTCCACCCAAGAGTGACCCCAAGTGAAAGAAAAAAAACGGACTCGTGGTTATGCACGAGATTCAAAGTTTATGGTCAAGTGTTTAACCGAGTTCCCACGGGCATGTTATTTATGCAATGTTCCAAGGTGTTCTCCCGAGTTACCAAGTTCCTCTCCCGTTACACTTGAGCCAACCGTGAATGAAGGTATGTTTTAATAAAGCAACAATGTTAAAGAAAACACCTTCATCCTGTGGCTTTGAGTTAAAGATAGAAATCAGCGCGGCTGCATCTATTAATATGACCTACGGAGGGAAAATGCGCATCAGATTGTTGGGAGACGGAGCTCAGGGTTCGCCTCCTAAGCTGCTTTGGTGCCCAGGTGTGAGGGAGGTTGGGGGGGGGCGTCATTAATCTGTCTGGGGTGACAAGGCCATTGGGTTAGGAGTGGTGTGCAAGGGAGACTTAATTCTCTCCGATCTCTCTGAAGCCCCGGATGAGAACAAAGGAAACCCATCTTGCCAGCGGGTACAAGCCCGTTGTATATAAGGGTCTCAACCCGAAACGTCACCTGTCTCCTTCACTCCTTCGCTCCTTAGATGCTGCTGCACCCGCTGAGTTTTTCCAGCCTTTTGTGTACCCCCGTTGTATATAACTTTGCTGCTGACGCGCACACCCACTCTCTCTCCCTCTCTCTCTCTCTCTCTGCTCTCTATCACTGCAGCTCAGAGCCCAAGCTCGCCATCCTATAGTGGTAACATTCACATCGGGTCCCCTCCACACCCACACCCCCTCTCTCCGACACACACCCCCCACAAGGCAACAGGCAGCGTGAGAGACAGAGAGTTTGTAGGGTGTTGGTTTTGTATAAGGATTTATTTTTAAATTATTAGCCAAGGTCGGATTTACTTATTTTAAACGAAGTTTGGAGCGCTTGACAATACTTTTTACTCTTTGGGAGGGAGGGAAGGTGTGAGTGAACAAGAGCGCCGAGGAGGAGAGGGAAATAGGGGGGGGGGGGGGGGGTGGGGGAGTGGGTGGAGGAGAAATTGGGAAGAAGTTAGTTGTTCAGATCAGAAACCTGTAGGCTGGGAGCCATAATGGTGAAGAGCACACCCAGTTCTTCTGAGGAGTGCATAAGAGACTTAGATCGGAAGCAATGTTCCTCTAGAACTGTAACTGAAACTGTGTCCACATCACCTCCTCTTGGCGGGACCCCAAAACCAGATCTACGCGTCAGGAAAATCCAATGTTCATTGATTCATCTCCATGGTTTTATAGCTAATTTTCCAATAAATAACTGCAGTAATCACCCCCCGAAAGGGTAGGATAGGGCTGAAGCCAGTGTTTAGACATTGGAATGTTTTTTTTTAATCATTCTAATAGAATGATTTTCCAACTCCTGTGGTAATTAAACTTTTTTTTCACTCCTAGTTTTTTTTAAACATATTTTTAGGATATACATTATATATAAAATTGTACACATGGGAAAATAAGACGAAAATGATCAAAAAACAAAGAATATTTAGTCTAGGGTGAATTAAATTTTGTGATTAAGACTCGAGTGTGAATGGCACTGAAATATTTTAAAGAGTTCCCACGGTAGACTCACGAATCACTACGTTAAACGCACGGGCCCTACGTTCTTACAACGAGTCTAAATGTTTCAATTTTAAACTTGAACAGTAAATTTGACTCGTGGAAAAAGTCAAACATGTTTGACTTTTTTCACAAGTTCACAAGTTTCGCGGGTACCTGCCGTTAGCGCCACGAGTGGACAAGTTGATCGCGCGAGGTCCCACGTTCCCGCTACGTTGGCTGTACGTGATCACCACGAGTGAAAACTCGGGGTCACTCGTGGGCCAACTCGCACCGTGAGACAGGGGTTTAAAGCTATGTCCTCTAGTATTTAATTTTTCCATATTGGGAAAAATGGTGTTACTATCTACCTCATCAATCCCTCTCATCATTTTATATATTTCTATCAGGTCTCCCTTCAACCTCCTACCTTCCAGAGAAAACAATCCTAGCCTGTTCAACCTCTGCCAGATCTAATATCTTAATTCTCATGAGGCAGCCACAGTGGTACAGCGGTAGAGTTTATGCCTTACAGCACTTGTAGCACTGGAGACCCGGGTTCGATCCTGACTATGGTTGCTGTCTGTACGGAGTTTGTACGTTTTCCCCGTGACCGCGTGGGTTTTCTCCGAGATCTACGGTTTCCTCGCACACTCCAAAGTTGTACAGTAGGTTAATTGACATAGTGGATGTGTAAATTTTCCCTAGTGTGTGTCACTTAGTGTTAATGTGTGGGGATCACTGGTCGATGCAGCCTCGGTGGGCCGAATGGCCTGTTTCCACACTGTATCTCAAAACTAAACTAAAATAACTAATCCAGGCATCATTCTGGTGAACCTCCTCAGCACCTTTTCCAAAGCCTCCACATCCATCCTGTAATGGGATGACCAAAAACTGCATGAAATACTCCAAATGTGGCCCAACAAAAGTCCTTTAATGCTTCCTTTAGAATGAAGATGAAAAGGAATTTTGTTAGCTCAAGGTTTGTGAATCTATGAAATCCATTGCCGTAGACAGCTGTGGAGGTCAAGTCATTGGGCATTTTTAAAGTGGAGATTGATAGGTTCTTGATTAGTAAGGGTGTCAACGTCTTCAGAGACAAGGCAGGAGAATGGGGTTGAGAGGAAAAGGTAGATCAGCCATGTTCGAATGGCAGAGCAGGTTTAATGGGCTGAATGTATACCATTGGAGCGATGCACCAGCTGGATATCTCTGTCCAGCACAATGTACAACATTATACAGCGGCGAAGTTGCATGCAAAGACCGCTATTCTCCAATTTGGAGAAACCAAATTACAGGTGCTGTTAAAATGCTGGAAGCAATAAACATTAAGATGCTGCCTGATTGCTAATTCCTTCCAGCATTTTCTGTTCTTGTTTCATATTTCCAGCATCCGTGTTTTTTTTTTGCTTCTGAGGCAAACGTGGAATTTGCATTAAAACATTACCGCTGTACAATGCAGTGAATCAATGTTTGCACTGCATGAGAAGTTACTCCAAACCAAATGATATTCTGCCATTTCCACACATCTCTGCCCATCTGATATGTGGTGCTTCTATCCCCCCCTGATGGGCAGGGCTGTGTTCACCACTCTCTGCAGGTTCAGGCGGTCAAGCGCAGAGCATCTGCCAAGCCAGGCTGCAATGCATCCGGTCAGAATACTTTCTACAGGCATCAGATGCTGCCAAGTATGGAGTCTGCACCTTCCCCCTGAGGCCGCATGGATTTCCTTCTGGTGCTACGAGATCTTCGGTTTCCTCCCACATCCCAAAGACGTGCGGGTTTGTAGGTTAATTAACCGCTATAAATTGGTCCTAGTGTGCATGGAGTGGGTGAGAAAGTGAGATAACATAAAAGTAATGTGAACAGTCGATGGATGGTCGGCATGGACTCGGTGACCCCAAGGGCCTGTTTCCATGCTGCATCCTTGCTTCCAACCAAAATGCATCCTTCCGAAAGAACCATTCCGGAGATAACGGTCCAAATGTCTAAACTGACATTTCAGTCCAGTACCAAGGAACTGTTTTAGTTTTAGTTTAAGTTTTAGAGATACAGTGCGGAAACAGGCCCTTCGACCCACCGGGTCTGCGCCGACCAGCGATCCCTGCACACTAACACTATCCTACACACACTGGGGCCAATTTTTACATTTACCAAGCCAATTAACTTACAATCATGTATGTCTTTGCAGAGTGGGAGGAAACCGAAGATCTCGGAGAAAACCCACACAGTTCATGGGGAAAACGTACAAACTCAATACAGACAGCACCCGTAGTCGGGATCGAACCTGGTTCTCCGGCACTGCAATCGCTGTAAGCAGCAACTCTAACGCTGTGCCACCATGACCGCCCAAACCCGCTGAAGTGCCATCCTTCAGGAGGAGAAAATAAACTGAAGATTCATCTGACTGAAATTCATACAAAAATCACATGTACTATTTTGGAGGAACAAATTTTTGGATTCCAGACACTTTATCAATATATATCAAAAAAGTTTTTTGGAGCCTACTGTGTGTAAATGGGCTGCCATTTCTCCTTCATCACGACAGTAACTACATTTCAAAAAGCCTCCAGCAGCCATAAAAAACACGGGGGCAATCAGCGGCTGCAGAGAGGTGTTAAAAAAGAACAGGCTTTTACTTTCTTTGCTTCCTAAACATCATTGGAAAGGTGAGAGAAAATATATTCACTACCCAAGAGCAAAGCCACAAAGACCTTCAAATCGCAGAGTGTTCCAGATTAGCCGTAATCAATCAATCGAGAAAAAAATCTGACTGACTGAAGGAGTACAAAAGGTTAATGAATTTAAGATATGCCTGGAGTCAATGCTACCCTTTGTGAGGTATTGAACAGATAAAATGCATTGTGCAAATTACTGAATTAAAAGGGTAGATTAATTTGTGTACAGCGTCCAAATTTAATTGAAAAATGTTGTGCATGAGGCAGCCATGTGGCAATCAGAGTGTTCCTTCCCCACAGCAAGGTCCTGAGGAGAAAGAGCATATTGACAGTTTCTCTGACTTTCCATTTCTGCCAGCTTGCACAAAGGGATATCAGCTTAAACTTTCCTGAGATGCTCTCTCTCTCTCTCTCTCTCTCTCGCTCTCTCTCGCTCTCTCTCGCTCTCTCTCGCTCTCTCTCGCTCTCTCTCGCTCTCTCTCGCTCTCTCTCGCTCTCTCTCGCTCTCTCGCCTTTTTGCCAAAGTCACTCAATATTTGACACCGGCTGAAATGTTTCAACTCCTTTGTGTTTGGAAGAATGAGCTCCCTGTGATGCAGATAGCAAGCTATTGTAGTAATAATTATCGCTAGACCTTTCATGTGCACCTCAGCTTTGCAAGCAGTACTTATGTCCCCACAAAGGATACAAGCTTACCTTTGGAGACACAATGTGGAAACAGGCCCTTCGGCCCATCGCGTCCGCGTCGACCTACGATCGGTCGAACCCTATTCTACATACTTGGGGGAATATACAGAAGCCAAATAATCTACAAACCTGCATGTCTTTAGAAAGTGGGAGGCTTCAAGAGCACCCAGAGAAAACTCAGAGAGAACGTGCAAACTCCGCAATTAACAGCACCTGAGGTCAGGATCGAACCAGGGACTCTGGCACTTTGAGGCAGCAACTCTACCGCTGCGCCATTGTGCCACATATTTCTAGCAGTGATCTGTACAAGCTGAATGTCTGGGTGGTGCCGTCGACTTTCGCTCCCTTGGCGACCCTCGCCTGTGAATGGCTGTGTAGACAGATATAATTGTAGCAGTCAGTGGCCCTGGTCAGCGGGCAGCAGGGATGCTTGGAAAACAGTCTTGTTTCAGCAATGCCGGCTGACTCCTGATAAATGGATGCTACATCCTGTATCTTGGCAGCGGTGGAAGGGGAAGGGGAAAGTCCATGTCTGCAAATGGTTTACAAAGTCACCATTAGGGGCAGCATAGTGGCACAGCAGTAGAGTTGCTGCCTTACAGCACCAGAGACCCGGGTCTGTACGGAGTTTATACGTTCTCCCTGTAACTGCGTGGGTTTTCTCCGGGTGCTCCGGTTTCCTCCCACACTCCAAAGATGTACAGGTTTGTAGCTGAATTGGCTTTGGTAAAAATTGTAAATTGTCCCAGGTGTGTAGGATAGTGCTGGGCGATCGTTGGTCGGCGCGGACTCAGTGGCCTGTTTCTGCGATGTATCTCTAAACTAAATTAAATTAAACTCAAACATTCGATCTCTTGAAAGGCGTCCTAAATTTCTATATTCGGCACAGGCCAGCAGCAGTTGCTCGGAACAGTGGTGGAAGAAGCCAACGGTATCGTGCTGGGAAAGGACAACTAACACTTCTCCCTGTACTCCTTGGTTCCGCTAGCCCAAACAGCTCTATCTAAATCTCTTTTGAATGCTTTTGAGAGGTTAGTAACATGGTGTCAAAGCAACAGCTTCCCCCCCAATGGCATCAAGATCATGAGCTAGTCGCTGACTGTGGTAACCATGCTGGGTACATGCCCCAGGTAACATCAATGGTACTGAAGTGGAAAAGTTTGAAAGCTTCAGGTACCTGGGCATAAATATCATCAACAATCTGTTTGGTCCGACCACATTGACACTACAGCCAAGGAAGCTCACTAATGCCTCTACATCCTCAAAAGACTTGGGAAATTTAGCATGGAGCACCAGGTTCAGTATTGCTTATTCCCTGCTGTTATCAAACTATTGAAATGACCGCTCAGAACCGGTTGTCTCATTCTTCCAACCAACCTCATTGTGGGCCTTGCACTTCATTATCAGGCCTTTCTCTGCAGTTCCCACTCCGGTTATTTTTGTCTTTGCACCACGTGCTGTATTCATGTACGGTCTGAATGTACTCGTGTACAGAATCACTTGACAGAATAGCAGTCAAAACAAAGTCGTATAGGTTCATAGGTTAATTTGGCTTTGGTAAAAAAGTATTTCACAGCATCTTAGTACATGAGCAATAACAAACCAAAACCAATACCAATATTTCTCACCTCATTCCAAAATGCCTGACTCACTATCATCAGAATTTGGAGGTCAAAAATGCTGGAGAAACTCAGCAGGTGAGGCAGCATCTATGGAGCGAAGGAATTGGCTCAGAATTTGGTTCCTTTTTCCAACTCTCCAGTCTCGGAAAAAAGCTTCTCAAAATATCCCATTAAAACTTTTAAGTCCATAAGTCATAGGAAGTAGGCCATTGGGCCATCGAGTCTCCACTCTTTTCTTTTAAAATCTTTTAATTAGTTTTTTTCAAAAACAAAAATAAAACAACAACAAAAAAAAGAATAATGATAAACATAACAATGATATTGATACATAGGGATCAGGATTACATTAATAACTGGTATAACCTAAATATGAGTCCAGTGTCAAAATACACATTAAATATAGACATCCCGGTCTCTATGTAAATATAGCTAAATGTTTAAAAGAAAACTTATATAATTTTTTTTTTTTAAGAAAAAAAAGAAGCAAAAAAGAGAAAAAAGGAAAAAACAAATCCCCCCCTAAACTAGAAAAAAATATTTAAAAAGCGAAACAGAATCTGAGCTGCAAAGAACTTCAACAATTTAAGTCCCTGTTTGTCATCAAGTCCATATAAAGGTACATTCAATCATGGCTGATCTATCTTTCCCTCTCAACTCCATTCTCCTGCCTACTCCTCATAACCCTTGACACACTCACCAATCCAGAATCTGTCAATCTCTGCCTTAAACATTCCCAATGACTTGGCTTCCACATCTGTCTGTGGCAATGAATTCCACAGATTAATCACCGGCTGACTTAAGAAATTCCACATCTCCTTTCTAAATATTATTCTGAGGTGAAGCCCTCTGGTCCTAGACTCTTCCATCCCCTCCACTTCCGCTCTATCAAGGCCTTCCACTATTTGTAAGTTTCAATGAGGTCCCCCGTTAAATCCTTCTAAACTCCAGCGAGCACAGGCCCATTGCTATCATAAGTTAACCAAATCATTCTAAAATTGATGTATATTTTACTGAGGTCACCTTGAAGTTCAGAGAGTGTCTAATACTTGACGATTTTAGGGTGGCACTTTGGCATGGCAGTAGAGTTGCTGCCTCACAGCGCTTTCAGGACCAGAAACCCGGGATCAATCCTGGCTACAGTTGCTATTGTACAGAGTTTGTACATTCTCCACGTGACTACTTGAGTTTCCTCCCACACTGCGAAGACATACATTTGGCACGGTGTGTATGTGAAAATTGTCCCTAGTATAGGATAGTGTTAATGTGCGGGGATCACTGGTCAGTGCGGACTCGTTGGGCCGAAGGGCCTGTTTCTGCTCTGTATCTCTAAACTAAACTAATCTTACTCAATGGCGGATAGTCTTCTCAAGTCAAGATTTAATAACTAAAGCCCCTGTCCCACTTTCCCGAGTTATTCACGAATTCTCCCGAGTTTTCCCCTTGATTCAAACTCCGAGAATGTCCTTAGCGAATCCGTAGGAGTCCGTAGATATTTTGTCGCGGCTCGTAATGTCAGCTGTAGGTACTTGGGGCATCAGGTAAGTCGGGACGTTTTCTCAACATGTTGAAAAATGGCCACGAGTAAAAAAAATATCCCCGAGTACCTACGGCTGGCATCTCCGAGTTTGAATCAAGGGGAAAACTAGGGAGAATTTGTGATTAACTCGGGAAAGTGGGATGGGGGCTTTATTTGTATTCATTCACGCAGCTTTACTGGCAAAAACAACATTTGTTACCTATCCCTAATTGCCTCTGAATTGATTAACTTGTTGGGTTATTCCAGAGGGAAAGTATCCATTCTTCGTGTGGGTTCAAAATCACTTCCCATAAAGGACATTTTGCGAACCATAATCTTACGTTCACCTCTACCTTTTTATGGCAATTTGAATTAATTAGCAAATCTTAATTGCAAGCCTCTAAGGCAGAACGGCTTTCTTTAGGTAAGACCAAAACTGCATGAATTTGTCCAGACCCAGTCTCACCCAACCAATGCAAGGTTTCTCATAGCTTGCACTACTTGCAGGAAAGGTCAAGGTATTTGCTCAAGCTGCAAACCAACAATTGCAGACACAAGGAACTGCAGATGCTGGAATCTTGAGCAAAAAGACACAAAGTGCTGGAGTAACTCAGTGGGTCTGGCAGCATCTCTGAAGAACATGGACAGGAAATGTTGCGGGTTGGGATCCTTTTTCATACTCTTTTTCAGATGGTAACTAACAATTTGTGACTGTTATTCATCGCTATATTTCAATATCTTCTAACCTCTAATATTACTGTACACCTTTCCCTGCTGATAAAAAAAGCAATAGGATACCGACTACTACAATCAATCTGAAGAAGGGCCCTGACACTAAACGTCGCCCATCCATTCCCTCCACGGATGCTACCTGACCCTCTGAGTTCCTCCAGCACTTTGTGATTTGCTCACGATTCCAGCGCTTGCTGTTACTTGTGCCTTCACTTCACTTGTGTTTGATACCTGCCTTCTTCAATGGGTCTAGGCAGTACAGGTGATTATTCTTGCCACTTTATTTCTTCCGCTTATTCTTCAATTTCTGTCAGTTCTCTCTGGTGCACTTATCACAGCTTCATTTGGAGGCAAAGAATCTATAAATTGAACAAATTGAATAACGCATTAATGGAAAAATTGCAAATCTCATATCAGGTCTCTGCATTAATATGGAGACATACATAGCTGAGCATATGAATCACCAAAGCACATAAGTACTGGCAAATAGGATTGGTGTCGTTGTGTCTTTGATGGTTGACATGGACATGATGGGCCAGAGTGGGCTGCTTTTGCATTGCATGCCCCATGTTGGGGGAGTCCAGAGCCAGGGGTCACAGTTTAAGAATAAGGGGTAGGCCATTTAGGACTGAGATGAGGAAAAACCTTTTCACCCAGAGAGTTGTGAATCTGTGGAATTCTCTGCCACAGATGGTAGTGGCAGCCAATTCATTCAAGGGAGAGTTGGATAGAACCCTTTGGGCTAACAAAATCAAGGGATATAGAGAGAAAGCAGGAACGTAGGAACTGATTTTGGATGATCAGCTACGATCATATTGAATGGCAGTGCTGGCTTGAAGGGCTGAATGGCCTACTGGTGCATGTTTCTATGTTGGTATATATATTATTGTTCCGTCATTGTCACTGAATCTACGCCTTGCATCTCCCTACGCAATCATGCAGTGGAAGTAACCTCACCAGAAGTACAGTAACTGTTTCAGAACAAAGTTTATCAGAACACTCTCTGTAGAAATGAAGGTGATAAATGAAGGTCCTGCCCTCAGCATTCCGTTAATGAATTTAAAATGTGTGTTTTTGACCTCAAATGTAATGATAAGTACAACAATATATACTGTAGAAAGGAGCAGTCAAATTGTAATAAGGTGGAACTGCAGATGCTGGTTTAGCAAAGAAAGACACAAAATGCAGGAGTAACTCAGCAGGCCGGGCAGCTTTTCTGGAGAACATGGATAGGTGACATTTCAGGGCGGGACACTTAGAAAGGAGCTGTAATTTTTTTATACCAATTCAGCTTCAGAGTTGGTGGCAAATCCGACAAGCTCATCACAGACACGAGCAATTCTGCTTGCCTGGTGGTGATTCATTCAGGAAAGATTGCTGGGTTGTTGCCTACCCTTTGGCTAGACGAGTGTAGCCATTGGCTTAGCATGTCCTAGGTCTTCCTTCCCTAGTTTGTAGAATCGATTTTCCCCTGCAAAACCCACCTGATGGGTAACTGCCGGACACACCACTGGATGCTCCACCGTCATCTCAAGGGGAGGAAACAAAGTGAGAAAACTCATTTTCGTTGCCATCCAGCGACTGATATCTCAGAATGTAATCCTGCCTTGAGGGTAATTCTATTCTCTGTGAATGGAATGATCTTGGCAAAGCGCTAGATGATTTTTATATTCTTCTTGTTAGTCTCCTGTGGCATTGGTCATGCTGAATTTGAATCCATGTGCAGTTTGCATCCATGATCTTTCACAGAGCAGCTGAAAGTCATTTTGCCTGCACAGTGGTTGGTGCTGGATGTTTGCTGGGGCAATCCAAGATTCAAGAGTGTTTTATTGTCAAATGTTCCAGCCAGAACAATGAAATTCTTACTCGCAGCAGCACAACAGAACATGTAAACATAGTACTCTGTAAACAATTCAATGAATGAAAAAAATTATATAAATTCATTATAAATATATTGTGTGTATATGAATGTGTGTTTATGTGTGTGGGTGGGTGTGTGTGTGTGTATATATATATATATATATATATATATATATATATATATATATATATATATATATATATACATATACACATATATATCCACATGTATGTATATATATGTATGTGTATATATATATGTATGTGTGTATATATATATTTTTTTTTTTTTTTTCAAATATATGCATAAAAACAAACAATAATAGTGCAAAAAGCAAAACCATGTCTATGTAGCACAAAGTTTATTTGGAGGTTGTAGTGGTTAATAGCCTGATGGCTGTAGGGAAGAAGCTGTTCCCTTAGTTTTCTCAAAAAGTATAAAGCACCTGGGTAAGACACACTTCAATGGATATTGGTCGAAGTACTCTGAAAGTATAGGAGCAATATATCTAAATATACTACTGTTACTATCTATTTTCCATCTTCAGGGTTGGCTGAAGAATCTATGCTACAAACTTCAATGGACTTTCCATGATGAAGTATTCATAACTGTACCCAACCAAAGGTTTATATCAACTTCGTATTCCCAGTAGTCTTTAACTGGCATCTCTCTTTCCAAAGGCAGTAGAGGCCTTTGATTATATATTATCAAGATATTTTCTTGCACTTCCACATTCAGGGAATTATGTTCATTTGCCTTCCTCAGTCATTTTTCATTTTTATTGCACCACCACTTCCTTGGATCTCTCCGTTATCTCCAAGATGCCCATCCTGCTCCCACTAAGGAATGCCATTTTCACATATGGAATGCATGTAACACGTGGAGATACCAGCATGTGCAGCGCATCCACAATACTCATTGAGAAGACGAGTGGAGTTGCCTTTCTTGCAGTACTGCAGTTTGTGTGGTGAAGGCACTCCCGTGCAGTGGTCCAGTAATTCTAGGCGTTGGACAACGGAGGAGGGAATGAAGGAAGAGTCTCACCATGGACTCTCCCTCTTCACCCCTCTCCCATCAAGCAAGAGATACAGAAATGTGGAACCGCACACCACCAGATCCTGGGACAGTTTCTTTCCAGATGTTATCAGGCAACTGAACCATTCTATGATAACCAAGATGACCCACACTTTCCCTCTTCTTCCTGAAGTACTGTTTAAGAATTTCAAAGTCCCTTTCTTTCTCTGCACCACCAAGAAATACCCTTGGCAAGTCAAATTGAGGAGAATTTCAAGAGATTCATCTCTGGAAATTCTCCTCAATTTGACTTGCCAAGGGTATTTCGTGGCAGCGCAGAGAAAGAAAGGGACTTTGAAATTCTCTGCCAATTCCAAATTGGTGATATCAGACAGTAGACTGGTTGAAAAGGCATACAGGCTATTTCTCAGCCAAGATAGAATGTGGAGGAGAATGGGTTGCAGAGAAAATTAGGTAATGACAGGGATTGCTCTGTGATTCACCACAGATTCAATGGGCTGAAAAAGACACCTTCGATATTGGAAGGAAATATAAGTTATTTGCACACCAGCAAATATATAAAGGAGTGAACAATTATATAAACGGTGATCAAAATTGTAAAAGGCTTTAATACCGCTATTAAAGCAGGTTGTTGTTGCTGTTGTTGTTTGTCCTTCGTAGTTGAAGAAGACCATGACTTCAGTGTTTTTGTTTGTGGGTCCGGAGGTGACTGGTGAGACCGATCCGGGCCCGGAAAGGTCGCCCGCACCTGGGACACAGTTTGGTGGGTGCTGCAGTAGAAGTAAGTATGTTACAATACCTACCGTTAGCAGCGCTGCAGTTCTGCCGCTCCCCGTGTGCGCGACTTTGGCGCCTTTCAGAAGGGGGCGGGTTTAAAATGACGTTTTTCCCCAGACAGTCCAAATCGATCCATGTCGGGCGATAAAGAGAAATCGCTCCGACATTTCATTCATGAAGGTATTTTTAAATTACGCTAGATTATTTATTAACTAGAGTAGTTTAAAAATCATCTTCTAAAGCTCTGAACGCCGACAGCAGAACGGACCTAACGTAGGGGAGAAAATAAAGTGCACAGTTTATTTTTACATTAAAACTTGGTTTTGTAGGAATCCTTTAATCACATTTTCATGTTGCGAAAAGGGGACAAAAAAAATGTATGAACCAGGTGTATTTTTCATACCAACTTCACCGCAAACCACAACGTTCCAATCCACCGCATTCCACTAAAACCCACTCGCCAATTAACCTAAAAACCATGTACGTCTTTGGAGTGTGGGAGGAAACCGAAGATCTCGGAGAAAACCACGGGGTTAAGGGGAGAATGTACAAATTCCATACAGACAAGCACCCATCAAGATTGAACCTGGATCTCTGAAGCTGTGAGTGCTGTAAGGCAGCAACTTCAGTTCTGTGCCACCATGCCACCCTAAAGTTACAGATTGAAAACAAAAGACAATGTGGGTTAAGTATTTCTGTTTTTGTTCAGCAAATTTTTGTGATCTGGAATATGCTGCCTAAAAATATGATGAAACCAGATTGGGCAGTAAATTTCAAAATGATATGTGTTCAAAGCAAAACCATTTTTCAGGCTTTGAGGAAAGAGCGGGTGAGTGGGGCTAACAGAATGGTTCTTTCAAAGAGCTAGTACAGGCATTGTGGGATGAATGGCCTCCTATAATATGATGCTACGATCATTCTATCCATTGACAAAGCCATGAAAATGATCAAAGGGGTGTTTCTAGCCTCTGCTCTGACAATAAATAAAGTCCTTGGGTTTTATACAAGCAATCAACAATTGGGATGAATCTCAATTCCAGGAAATACAAAAGCAAGATGAGAATGATTAACTTCAGGACTGTACATTTGATCATAATATATTTAATATCCTCAATGGCTGTTCTCAAAGAATGAGTTGCACTATTCATTTCTCAAAGCCACTTTGATTTACTGAAGTACAGCAACTGCAAAAGGACAATCGTAAACCCTGATCTCTTAGTGAAAGTGAGTATTTCCATCTTCATAGAAATAAACCTAATGGTAGTCAGTACAAACCTGAAGCTCCTGACTTGGAGTATAATATAGTGTTTGCATGTCTGCAATACATGCCAAACAGGAAAGTGACAATCAGAATATGTCTTTACATTGTTCACAAGTAAAACCCTGACGGGAACAAGTGATACTTAAAATGTTGCCTTGACTTACATCCGACCAGATCTGCCTCAGAGGGCGGTGGAGGCCAGTTCTCAGTATACTTTCAAGAGAGCGCTAGATAGGGCTCTTAAAGATAGCGGAGTCAGGGGATATGGGGAGAAGGCAGGAATGGGGTACTGATTGGGGATGATCAGCCATGATCACATTGAATGGCGGTGCTGGCTCGAAGGGCCAAATGGCCTACTCCTGCACCTATTGTCTATTTAGCTTCAGGGGACAAAGCTTTCCCCCTCTGGGGAGCCTGAGTAACAACCCAGTCATTCTGCGGTTACTTTGCTTCATCTTGGTCATGAAGAAAGGAACATTGACATTGTCCTCCTCGAGATATTTGTAAGCCCAATGTCCAGCTCGGGAAAGAAAAAAAAATTGTCATTTCAGCTACTTGCTCATGTGTCGGAAATCTGCAAAGACTTTGCCGACTTACTTTGTCTTCATCATTTCTTCCAGACTGACGATTGAATTGAACAAGGACACAAAATGCTGGAGCAACCCAGCGGGCCAGGCAGCATCTCTGAAGAAAAGGATTAGGTGACGTTTCGGGTCGAGACTGAAGTAAGGCTTAAACACGACACCAAACATCACCTATTCCTCCCCATTGATGCTGCCTGCCCACTGAGGTATTCCAGCATTTTGTGTCGATCCTCATGTAAATCAGCAACAGCAGTTCCTTCCTACACATTAAATTGATCAAGTGGATGTGATCATCACAGCGGCATTCGTTTTAGCTCTGTGATCAGGTTTCTTGCATGAACAGAGTGAATTTTGGAGAGTATTTTTTCCTGATAGTTTTTAATATATAATATGATATTAGATGCATTGTAGGTATTTGTCGATTCATTTTATATTTGCAGATGCAGTTTTGTAGAAGTACATAGGACAAGGAACATGGAAATGTTCAGCATGGGAACAGGCCAATCAGCCCACAATGTCTGTGCCAAGACAAACTAATCTCATCTGCCAGTACACGATCCACTTCCCTCCATCCACAGCATATCCACGTGCCCATCTCAAAGTCTCTTATTGAAACATAACATTATTCAGAGTTTGGACATGCAAGAGGCAGGAAACATGTTCCCGATGTTGGGGGAGTCCAGAACCAGGGGCCACAGTTTAAGAATAAGGGGTAGGCCATTTACAACAGAGATGAGGAAAAACTTTTTCACAGAGTTTGTGAATCGGTGGAATTCTCTGCCTCGGAAGGCAATGGAGGCCAGTTCTCGGGATGCTTTCAGAGAGAGTTAGATCTCTTAAAGAAAGTGGAGTCATGGGATATGGGGAGAAGGCAGGAAAGTGGTACTGATTGTGGATGATCACAGTGAATGGTGGTGCTGGCTCAAAGGGCCGAATGGCCTACTCCTGCACCTATTGTCTAAACATTAAAATGCTTTTATGCGGACATTCTATTGAAGAATGCTTCATGTGAAGATATGAATATCATGTGAAGATATGAATACATGTGTTTCCAGGAACATGAATTTAGGACACAAAACTGGTAAAATGGAAGTCTGGGGCAATGATGGGTAAAAACTAGTAACTTTTGCTTGTAAAATAAAGAAACAAATTGCTTTGTGCTTTTAAGATTTTAACAAGACAATATATCTTTATAAAACATCTCAGCCCTGGGAAGGAAATAAGCTCAGAGGAGACTGCAAATCACAAAAGATGTGTGTTTTTTGGAGCCCAGGGATCAATGAAGGAAGCAAATTATCCTCAACCCTAGAAACTACTCAAGAAGAAAAAATAGCAGATCTTCCCTCCCCTACCTGGAAATATTGATATGATAAAAACAGAAAATATTGGAAACACTTAGAAGGTTAAGTAGCATTGTGGAAAGAGAGAGAGATATTAACATTTAAAATTGAAGACCTTTAGTTGAAGAAGTTAGTTAGTTTTGTTTATTATCACATGTACCGAGGTACAGGGAAAAGCTTTTTTTGGTGCATGCTAACCAGTCAGCAGAAAGACAACGTATGTTTACAATCGAGCCATCCACAGTGTGCAGCTACAGGATAAAGGGAATAATGTATGTTTTTTATAATAATGTTTTTTAATGTTTCTTTGTGTGTCTTGTGTGGCGGGTGGTGTGGGGGGGGTAAGGGGGAAACCACTTTTTCCCGGTCGCCTCCCCCGTGGCCTAACAGCGAGGATCGGGCGGCCTTTCATGGAGACACGCCCGGGGCTTCAGCGGCAGGCGCAGCGCGGACTCTCGGCGTGGAGCGGGCGAGCCCTCGCCGGGGCTCGGCGGAGGGGAGCGCTCCGTTTCGTTGGCCCGCGGCCGCCGGCAGCCTGAAGCCACGGTCTGCAGAGCTCCAGCTGGTGGCGTCCGGAGCCTGGGATACCTCGTGGGGAACCCGGGAGAAGAAGAGCTCCTACCGCCGGCCCGCGGCCTACTTCTACCGCGGGCGCGGCAGGGACTTACTTACCATCAGGAGCGGAGTCCCTCGCCAGGGATCCCTGGAGGGGAGCTCCAGACCGCCGGCCCTGCAGTCTGCGGTGCTTCTGGCTGTGGTGTGTACTTTAAATCTCCGACCGCCGGCCTGCACCAGCCTGAAGCCGCGGTCTCCGGTGGGCGAGTCACCGATTCAGGACTTACCTGGACTTAACTTGTCTGCACATCTGGACGCCCGCAGCGATGGTTACGGAGGGTGGAGGTTCCGACCACGGGGGAAAATGGAGGAGGACTGGCCCATTTTTGTGCCTTCCACCACAGTGATGAATGCCGTGGTGGATGTTTGTGTTAAATTTTTATTGTGTATTGTGTGTTCTTTATCATTGTACCGCTGCTGGCAAATTCATTTCACTTGCACTTTATATGCAATGTGACGAATAAAACCATATTGTATTGTATTGTATTGGATAGTGCAAGATAAAGTTCAGTGAAGTCCGATTAAATATAGTCCGAGGTTCTCCGATGAGGTAGATGGTAGCCCAGGACCGCCCACTAGTTGGTGATAGGATAGATCAGTTGCCTGATAACAACTGGGAAGAAACTGCCCCTGAACCTGGAGGCATGCGTTTTCATACTTCAGAAACGGGAAAGAGAGAATGCGTCCGTTTAAAGTTTGGTGGAAGGCGGAAGGAGGGTGACAAAAGAACATCTATGACAGGGTGAGGCCAGGATCGTAATGGGATACATTATTGACACCATTCAGCCAGGTAGAGTTTATGGTCACATGTACTAGTATAGTGAGGCAGTACTGCATCAATGGGTTAACAAGACTTGGACAGAGAGGGAGAAAATGAACAAAGACTATGAAATGAGTTAAGTCAGATGGTGAGAATGCAGAGAGAGGATTGTAAAGCTTGTGGCAAGAATTCAGAAGTGTGAAAATGCACACCTACAAATTTAGGGACAGTTTCTTCCTAGTTGTTATCAGGCAACTGAACCATCCTATCACCAACATGAAAGTGTTCCTGACATACCATCTACTTCATTGGAGACCCTCAGACTATCTAAGTACCTGGGGAGGGAGTGACTCCACAATTTTGGGTCTATCTTTTTTATCTTCTATCCAGAGTTTTTTTTAGTTTATTTTAGATACAGCGCAGAAACAGGCCCTTCGCCCGACCAGTGATCCCCTTGCATTACCCTACACACACTAGGGACAATTTTCTTTTTGCATTTACACCAAGCCAATTAACTTTGCATTTACACCAAACCAAGAAACAAAACCTGTACGTCTTTGGAGTGTGGGAGGAATCCGAAAATCTCGGTGAAAACCCACACCGTTCACGGGGAGAACGTACAAACTCTGTACAGATAGCACCCATAGTCAGGATCGAACCTGGGTCTCTGGCACTGTAAAGCAGAAGCTCTACCTCTACACCGCCATGCCACCCAGGCTATGTCACCATGCCACCTTCCTACACAAGACGCCAATGAGTCTTAATACGATAAGTGTACTGGGGTCATCGGCTGCCTGCCTTTATCTGAAGAAGGGTCTCGACCCGAAATGTTGCCTATCTCCTTCGCTCCTTAGATGCTGCTGCACCCGCTGAGTTTCTCCAGCTTTTTGTGTAACCCTGCCTTTATCTGACTCCTGACTCTGGTGCAGTCACCGAGCCTGGCCAACTCGCTCTGCGTGAGTGACCAAAGGCACAATGTTACCTTGTAATGAGAATCAACATTCTCTCCGCCCAGTCTCTGAAGAAGGGTCTCGACCCGAAACGTCGCCTATCTCCTTTGCCCCTTAGATGCTGCTGCACCCGCTGAGTTTCTCCAGCTTTTTGTGTAACCCTCCATACTGTGACTGCTCTTCTTGTGGCAAAGTCCATGGGATGGATACGTGCTGCGTAATGTTGGGCATGAAACACAAACAGTGCGCCTTGGAAGTGATTTGTAAGGGTCTTGAAGCAACAAAATTAAGGGAGCGGCGTCGAAACTAAACTCTACTGTCAATATTGAAATTTATTCATTGCTTTTGCAGGGTGGAAATGAATGATACGGCCAGGGTTTAATTTACATATTGCCACTCACTGAGGAGAAAATCGCTCCAAATAACTTTGAATAACCTGGAGAGTTGAGGTTTTCTTTCTCTTTCTTATTATCTGGTGGCAAATTTTGATCATGGGCTATTAATCAGAAGGCGAGGTTGGACAAAAATGGATTGTTCTCTCCGGAATGCCGGAACTTGAGGGGAGACCTGATAGAAGTATACAAAATTAGGGGAGGCATCGAGGGGGTAGGCAGTCAGAACCCTTACCCCAGGGTGGAAATGTTGAAAACAGGAGGGTTTAACTTCATGGTGAAGTTTAAAGAAGATGTGTAGGGCAAGTATTATACACAGGGAAAGGTGGGTGCCAGGAACACACTGCCGGAAGGCAGACAGGATAGGGAGGTGCAAGAGGCTTTTACTGCAGATTGGCATGCGGATAGGAAGGAAATGGAAGGATACGGATCGCATGCAGGCAGAGGAGATGAATGCTTGTTGACATTATATTCGGCTGTCATTTTGGTTTCTGTGCTGTATTTTTTGTGACGACCGTCTACACACTGCTTAATTTGGCCGACCACTCTTCAACTCTTTCATCCCACACCTTCTGTTTTAACATCTCCAACCTTTGATCCAACCATCTGCCCTTCAAACCCCCTGCCAACCCCCACCCCACCATTTGTGTTTCCCTATCAGCTGCCTGCCTTTGTCCTGCCGCTCCTCACTCCCAGCTCCCTTCCCCTTCCCCATTACCCCCCTGCCCCTCAACCCCCCTACCGTCAGCCTGAAGAAGGATCTTGACTGGAAACTTCACCCCTCCATGTTCGCCAAACTTGTTGCCTTCATAAGGTCATAAGTGATAAGAGCAGAATTAGGCTATCCGGCTCATCGCCTACTCCACCATTCAATCATGGCTGATCTATCTCTTCCTCTCAACCTCATTCGCCTGCCTTCGCCCCATAACCCCCGACACCTATACTAATCAAGAATCTATCTATCTCTGCCTTAAAAATATCCACTGACTTGGCAAGGAATTGCACAGATTCACCACCCTCTGACTAAACAAAATTCTTCCTCATCTCCTTCCTAAAGGCCTTCTTGGGGTAAAGTTGTGGACCCGGATGAGAAATGTATTTGATCCCTACCCTCAGAACCAAACAAACTTGGTTGTGTGGGCAAATTGGGCTGAAAGGTCTGTTTCCACACTGTATCACTCTATGTGTAGGAAGAAACTGCAGAAGTTGGTTTAAACCAAAGATAGACACAAAAAGCTGGGATAACTCTGGGGAGAAGGAATGGGTGACGTTTTGGGCCGAGACCCTTCCATGGGTCTCGACCTGAAACGTCACCCATTCCTTCTCTCCAGAGATGCTGTCTGTCCTGCTGAGTTACTCCAGCTTTTTGTGTCTATCTTTGTGTCTATCTTCTGTATCACTCTATGGCTCTATTCTACCTCTGGGGCCAAGGGGAAAAAAGCCATCAGCTGCTTCAGCCTCACAATGTTCTTTTAACAGAACAAAGAGCAATAAACTTAAAGCTAACAAATCCATCTGCAGATGCAGGAACTCTGAAATAAAAACAAATGACAAGGCGCTCGCTGGGCCTGCTGAGTCCTCCAGTTGCTTCTGCTTGTATTTCTGGATGATTAATGGTGTGCAGGATTCTTCATCTGAAAATTCTTTACCACTGGCAGACGCAGCAAATTCTAATCATAAGTGCTGCTGTTCTGCAATTCTTCAGAATAAGCATTGACAACAGCTTATATTTATGTGGTGACTTTGGCTTGAAGAATGTGCCAATCAATGTAATAGATGAATGGAAATATGATAG
The DNA here is from genome assembly GCA_963514005.1 of Raja brachyura. Next base: position 18,450,616 of record OY740782.1, read on the forward strand.
CAAGGGGGAAGCTGTTAGGACTGGCTGATGGAAGTATTGGCGAGGACAAATGAGAAGATTCAGTGAAAGTAGTGGATGAGGGAAGGTGTCGACGGAGAAGTGTGGATAACTCATCACTTCAACAGTAAAGTTGGAAATGAACTAACAATGAGCATAAAAAGTTGGAGTAACTCGGCGGATAAAGGCAGCATCTCTGGAGGAACCAAGAAGAGCTTTCTTAGGTATGTTACAAAACTTACCTTCAGCGGTGCTGCAGTTCTGTCACTGGCCGTGTGCGCAACTTAGGCGCCTTTGGGGGGGGGGGGGGGGGGGGGTTGATATGCGGTTTTCCCCTGCTTTCCGGAGTTTTATTTTCTCGGGGTGCCAGCTTTTGCTGAAGATTCATTCCGACAGCCGGTATGTGACTTTTTTTTTAATCGCCCGACTATTTCAGCGCTGGAGTAAAATAAAAATTAGCTTCTAATGCCGTGAACGCCGACAACGGGGACGGATTTTACATAGGGGACAGGTAAAGGAAAGCCGTTTATTTTTACATATAAACGTGCTTGTTAAGATGACCTTAAGCAACATTTCATGTTGCGAAACGGTGATTTATTCCACATACGAACCGGCAGTATTTTTCCTGCCGATATGGGGTTTAAATTCACCACAACCGCAACGTTCCAATCCATCGCGTTCCATAAAATGCCACTCGCAAGCTGATTTAAATGGCCATTAATTTACGGGCATTAAACACTAAATTCCTTCAATTTGGTCTATAAATTCATGACAATGAGATTTTAAAATCGTGTTATATTGTGAATTTGTGTGTGTGAATGTTATTTGGACACTTAGGCTTTTTAAAAAATGTTATTATTTTCTTAAGAAATGGATAGATGTTTAGATCTTTCAATTGAATTTTGTAATTAGCTACAATTGGGTAACTAACTAATTAAATGCTTTAATTTCAGGTCATCCCAGTAAGATTGTTTCATATTTGTTTCAGAATGCTTCAATCTATAATAACTGAAAATTTATTTCAGTTCTCTTAATTTTTAAGAAAGTTATGGGCTTTTGACTGTCCTCGATCACAACTTTTGTGTTAAGTCAATGGAAAAGCAATAGGGAACAAGATGCTAATTTCTGAGTATGAAAATGGCCATAACTTTTTTAATACTGAAGATATGAAAGTGAATTAGGTGTCAAATTAAACTTATTTTTATGCTTTATCTGATGGGATAAATTACAGACTTGAATTTTAACATCTCAAAATTTTGTAACATTGCTACCTTTCTTGAGCCTAAGACCATTGTGTCTCTGCCAGCCATTAATGGTAGCACAGTGGCGCAGCTGGTAGAACCGCTGCCTCACAGCGCCAGAGATCCCTAGTTCAATCCTGATCTTGGGTGCTGTCTGCATGGAGTTTGCACGTTGTCCCTGCGACCATGTTGGTTTTTTCTGGGTGCTCCAATTTTTCTCCCACATCCCAAAGACGTACAAGTTTGTAGGTTAATTGGCCTCTGTAAATTGCCCTAGTGTGTAGTGAGTGTATGAGAAAGTGGGATAACATGGAACTAGTGTGAACGAGTGATCGATGGTCGGCGTGGACTCAGTAGGCACAAAAGCCTATTTCTATGCTGTATCTTTCAAGCAATCGATCAAAAATAGCACAGATGCAGTGTGCCATTGCACTAGCAGCACACTGGAGTGGTTACATACCTCAGACATTTTTCCTGTCATCGTCCAATGAAGGAAAGGTTACAATTAAAACACAAAGTACTTGTGTTATAACACCAGGATAGGCGCTCAAACAAGAAAACCAAGCCCATAGCCAAAGTACTATCTAAACTGATTATACAAACTAAGGCTAAGGACAATAACTAACCACATGCAATAATAAGCTACCTAAATGTTAACAAGCACATTTTAAAAAACTGATTGTATAGATGCAAGTATATCATTGGGGTCAACAAGTGGGCACCTCCCTTCACTGGTGTTTCATTGATTAGACCCACAACACCTCAGGAAGGCTCAACATTCAGTTCTGGCTTCCCAGAATATACCCCTCAATACCTGCTCTCATTACCTATGCTACCAGTATCTACTAAATAAATAAAGGAAACTACAGATGATTAATTCACTCTAACATGCTAAAATGCTGGTGTTCTTAAAAGTAGCATATAAACTCCCAATGCATTCATCAAAGCAGCATATCAACTCCCAATGCATTCATCAAAGGATACTAAATAATACGCAGCTCCTACTAAATACTCCGAAAATCCCTTGACCCTTTTCTTTTGATTTGGCTGTGCTGCAAATTTCATTCCAGTTCACAAATTTATTAACTTTATTAATTTTAGTAATTTCTTATCAGAATTCATAGACTGATGTTATTGATTGAATATCGTAATATTCAATAATAAAAATAAAAACTGACATTTTATGAGGAAATTAAACAGTTTCTCGTTTCTATTATTTTAGCAGCGTTCAGCTAAAGTATCGCTGGACTTCTGCACAAAAACAGTGGACATTCACCAACTCTGGGCAAAATGTTCTGCACGCATGCTTCAAAATTAAAACATTGGTAAAACAAATGTGTTTGCTCCCCAGGAGTTTAAGGTTTAAACAATAGACAATGTTATTTAAGGAAGCCAGATTATTTTCACTTTGTAGAATAATTAATTGTTAGCTATTGACTTGCAATGTACTGACTGTGCCTTAGACAAAGCATATAATTTTAATGGCATTTCCGTCACTAAGCGTGACGGGTGTTAGCTATTCACAATCAGGAAGGTTTATTTTCCTTTTGCTCATTACTGTTAAGATGCAGCGTTGTAAGGCCTTGAGGAGAGCAGGATCATTTGTTTTATTTTCATGGATGGGAATGGAATGAAACAAAACAAATGTCCTGCAAACACACTCAGTCATTTTCAGTAGAGTGTCTGTAGAGAGATGGAGATTATTATACCGAAAATGGAAGATATTCCCTCATCCTTTTGACAAATGATGCATGTTGATTCAAGGGAAGAACAACAGTCATGCAGACACTTTGAAACAGTATGCCTTTTTACGATGATTTATTTGCCTCAGCCTTTACCAATGAGACTTAGCATCATATTGTGGAAGAAAATTAGCATAGCAGAAATGGATTATAGTTCATCCCAGTGTCATATCATTTTGGGTTAAAGCTGCAACACAGTTATATTTTGTGATGCACCCTGTTGTTAGCAAGTGAAGCTAAAGACTTTTTCAAAACACAATTTACACGTCTTGGATTTTGAATTTTCCTTTTTAGAAGATGTTGATTTTAAACTTAATTTACAGTCCATCATTGAAAGTAAGATACAAAAGGTGGTTTTTTTTGCTCGCGTTACAGTACTACTTCTTGGTGCTATCAATGGATAAGAAGATAAAAAACTGCATGATCAAGGAACGGGAGAGGAAGGTCATTCTCAATGGGGTACCAGTCAAATGTTGACTCTGCAGAATAAGACGATTTGGAGGGCATAGTGACTTTGCCAGCTATTAAAGACCAATTTGAGGTCAGGAAATGTTCAGCATATGTTCCCAGAGCCTTCTTCAGCACAATATTTCTGCTGACTGATTAGCATGCAACAAAAAGCATTCCACTGTACACATGTCAGTAAACTAAACTAAATGATCACTTGGTCATTCTCACCGTGTTGCCCGCGTGATCCTGCTGTGCAGAAGTTGGCTACTGCACTTCCTACATTACATGAGCGGCTAAACTGCAAAAATGCAACACTGGTACATTGCTGCAAAGTGCTTTAGACGGTTAAAGATATTTTAGTTGAATGCAAGTCATTCTTTAGCATTGCGTAATATTTTTTGTCTTGGACTTCATGATGTGAATATGCGGCACAAAGACTAGGATGAAGCCAGGTGCGATCTTGTCTCTGGATTGCAATAAAATATCACGGTAGAGTTGCTGCGCCCCAGACCTGGGTTCGATCCTGACTGTGCGGTCTGTGCGGAGTTTGTATGTCTTCCCAGTGACCGTGTGGGTTTTCTCCGGGTGCTCTGGTTTTCTCCCACACTCCAAAGATGTACAGGTTTGTAGGTTAATTGGCTTTGGTAAAGATTGCAAACTGTCCCTCGTGTGTACGCTAGTGTTGGAGTATGGGGATCGCTGGTCGGTGTGGACTCAGTGGGCCTAACGGCCTGTTTCTGTGCTGTATCTCTAAATTAAACTAAACTAAGTTGAGATTCGCTCTGTGACCACAGCAGGCCTACATGCAAACCACCTTGAGTGTTGTGTGGAGTTTTGGCCTCCTTATCTGAGTTAGGAACTTCCTATGAACTGGTCCCTAAGATGTCAGGACAGTTGAATGGAGCACAATTAGGCTGGATATTCACAAGAGTTTATAAGACTGAGAAGGGACCTCAAAGAAAGCGATACAATTCATATTGGACTGGACAGGTTAGATGCAGGAAAGATGTTTCCAGTGATGGAGAATCTGAACCAGGGACCACAGTTGAAGGATAAGGATAAAGCCATTTAGGATAGGGGTGGGGATAAAGCTTTCTCAGTGAGAGGTGAAGCTTTGAAGTTCACCAGCACTGTAAGGAGTTGAAAGTAAATAATTAATATATTCGATAAGGGGTTAGATGTTTTCTTGTGGATTAAAGAGATCTGAAGGAGAAGTGAACACTTCTATAATAAAATTATATGCCTGATACTGAATTTGGATGATCAGCCATGATTATATAGAATGATAGCGCAGGCGCGAGAGGCTGAATGACCTATCTGTGCTTTTCTGTACTAAGTTTCTATATTTCTCTGACAAACTGTTAGGCCTGGATAGAGTAGATGTGGAGCGGATGTTTCCACTAGTGGGAGAGTCTAGGAGGCCACATCCTCATAATAAAAGGACATACCTTTGGAAAGGAGATGAAGAGGAATCATTTTAGTCAGAGGGTAGTGAATCTGTGGAATTCATTTCCCCACAGATGGCTGTGGAGGCCAAGTCAATGGATATTTTTAAGGCAAAGATTGTTGATTCTTGATTGGTATGTGTGTCAGGAATTGTGGGGAGAAGGCAGGAGAATAGGGTTGAGAGGGAAAGATAGATCAACCATGAGTGAATGGCGGAGTAGACTTGATGGGCCGAATGGCCTAATTCTGCTCTTATAACTCGTGAACTCGTGTAAACTTCACTGTTAACAGGATAAAAATCACCTCGCACAACCCAAGAAACAAATATTCTACCCACACAGAGATCTATTAAAAGGCCATTGTCCAGAGATGTTAACTCAATTGCTTTCCTCAGATCATGTCAGACCTGGTGAGTATTTCCAGTGTTTTTTATTTCTTCTCGTTTCCCATTTCTGGAATTTGCTCTATTTTCCTTTTGTTGCATTGCTAGAGGGCTGTGCGTTCAACAAGAGCGGGATTAGTTGCTTTTGCAGAAGAAAGAGACTAACTTTTCCTGGTTGGGGGGCAGAATGGGGAGCGGGGCAGAGACCAAGTCCTTATTCCGGGAGCCCTTTGCTGTTTTTTTTTCTCTCTTTCCTTACCTCTGACTGTATGTTGCTTTAACTGAAGCCTTCCTAAAGCAGGGTTAATGGTGCAATGCGGTGACCATAATGGAGTCACAGGTGGCATGCTGGAGTGAGGCGTCGATGCCATCATTCTTACTTACCTGCCTACACGAGCATTATCCCCTGGGCTGACAGAATGATGCACCAGCATAATAGCCGTCTTCACAAAATCCACGCTCCAATTTGCATCGGCGCCTTGAGAATAGATCTGAGCAACACATGATGCAGCTGAAATGGGACTGCTCAAGCACAGTGTTAAAGCGCGTCTGTGCTTGGAGGAGGTAAATCTGGTGCAGCCCCATTGATACATGTATAATTTCCACTTGGTTAGTGGTCATTACAACAATAAAACAAGGAAGATCAAAAATAATGGGTTTTAAGAACGGCAGGTCATGTAAGCTTGGTAGTTATGTTGACCCGAAATTGTTGGAAAACTCATGAGTTTCTCAGCATTATTAGTTTACAGCCCCTCCAGCCATCTGTAATCAATGGGGGGAAATACCTTGAGTTCGGTAATGTGCACCAAACCCTCCTGGGTTTCCCGCTGCTTCCCTGTAAGAGTTGACAAAATAGAATGAAGCACAACCTCACCCTGAACCTCCCCGTAGCAATAAATTACATGCCACGAGATCGCAGGACTCATGCCATTGAGGTGAATCAATCTCGCCACAGCCATTTAGGGCCGGTAATTCATGCTGTGAGGGCCAGGTTAATGACGTGATCAATGCTCCTGACATGCTACTCAACCTTGGAGGGATAAAATGCAACTGGAATAGGCCCTCCTTGCAGGTGGAAAAGCATTCCTTGAGGTTTTTTTAAAAACAGGTTTACTGTGTCCTGACAGTGTTTCTGTGCCACGTCTTGTCATTCCTGCTGGAAGCTGGCTTTGTTGTGCAGCAAACAACCACTCGGCTTCTGTAAAGTGAAATAGGTGGATCCTTATCTCTTATCATTTAGCAAGTCCATTACTTCCATGAAAACAGTTCTGCCGATTATGGCCATGTTAGTTGAATACTCAATGACATGAGGATATTCTGTCATTCAATCACAATCCCAAGGGCCAATGCAATAATTCTCAAACACAACAGGTTTTTAATGTCCTCCTCTTTTGCTTGTAAAGATTAAGTCTTTTATTACCTTTATCCTCTATCTCATTTTTCTTTCTCTCAATCAACTCTCCACATCTCTTTCAGTTACTAATTTAGTTTGTATTGACTTTCTCCACCTTCATTATTTTATGCACCCCTAAGTTTCCTTTGGACAAGGTACATGAGGCAGGATTTTGCAGCGATTTAACTCCTGGTCAGACCTGATATTGTTGTTTAAGATAGACACAAAATGCTGGAGTAACTCAGCGCATCAGGTGGCATCTCTGGACAATGCGTCTAGATGATGTTTCGGATAAGTGACCCTTCTTCAGACTTCTTCAGCTGTATGTTTCTATCTTTAGCAAAAATCAGCCAAACTCGGGTCCTGATTGGAAATACCACCCATTCCTTTTCTCCAGAGATGCTGCCTGACCCGATGAGTTACTCCAGCATTTTGAATCTAACTTCACTGTAAACCAGCATCTCCAGTTCCTTTCTACACACTTTGTCAGCAGTTCCTTGTTATCACTAGTATCATTGTTTAGTTTAGTTCAGTGTTACTTTTATTTTATTTACATTCTTATTTCCACAATTTTAATATATTTTCTTCAGCATTAGGCTTTGGCTGGAAATGAGGCTTCTGATGAAGAGAGAGGCCCAGGAGCGGTTGCAGTGGGAGGAGTAACGTGCGGGCGGTGAGTACAAAACCCGATCGCGGGGCTTCGATTCACAGAGGCCCAGGAGCGGTTGCAGTGGGAGGAATAACGTCCGGGCGGTGAGTACAAAACCCGATCGCGGGGCTTCGATTCACGGAGGCCCAGGAGCGGTTGCAGTGGGAGGAGGAACCCTACTCTGCAACGTTCCATTCGCAGTTCACAGTTCAAAACAAGTGGGCTTGAGGAAGCCGCTGATTGGTGGAAGCGGACTAGAGGAAACAGCTGATTGGGAGTCAGATCCCTGCTGATTTCTTCCAGCACTTTGTATTGTATTGTATTGTACTTTGTAGGGTCAGGGGTAAGGGGGAGTATGAGGGCCAGGGCAGTTTACTGTTCTGGATGCCAGATGTTGGAGGTCATGGAATCTGATAGCCCTCCAGGCGTCCACATCTGCGCCAGGTGCATCGAGATGGGGCTCCTAAAGGACCGTATTAGGAACCTGGAGCAGCAGCTCGATGACCTCCGTCTGGTCAGAGAGAGCGAGGAGGTCATAGAGAGGAGTTACAGAGAGGTGGTCACTCCAAAACCTCTGGAGGCAGACAAGTGGGTCACGGTTAGGAGGGGCAAGGGGCAGAGGCAGGAACTAGAGAGTACCCTAGTGGCTGTACACCTTGGCAATAAGTACTCCTGTTTGGGTACTGTTGGGAGGCACAGCCTACCTGGGGGTAGCAACAGCGGCCGGGCCTCCGGTACGGAGACCGGCCCTGTTGTTCAGAAGGGTAAGGAAAAGAAGAGGGGGACAGTAGTAATAGGGGACTCTATAGTTAGGGGGTCAGATAGGCGATTCTGTGGACACAGTCAGGAGACCCGGATGGTAGTTTGCTTCCCTAGTACCAGGGTCTGGGATGTGTCTGAACGTGTCCAAGATATCCTGAAATGGGAAGGAGAGGTGCCCGAGGTCGTGGTACATATAGGTACCAGTGACATAGGTAGAAAAAGAGAAGAGGTCCTGAAAGGAGAATTTAGGGAGTTAGGAGGAGAATTAAGGAGAAGAACCGCAAAGGTAACAATCTCAGGATTACTGCCTGTGCCAGTGAGAGTAGGAATGGAGCGAGGTGGAGGATAAATGCGTGGCTGAAGGACTGGTGCAGAGGGCAGGGATTCAAGTTTCTGGATCATTGGGATCCTGGCGGGGAGATTTGCAAAGGCTACTGGGGAGACTTTAAACTAGAACAGTTGGGGGGAGGGACTCAAATAGTGAAAGCTGGTAGACTGTGTGTGAGGCAGGAGGCAGAGAAGGGAAGCACTCAGACCCAACATGTCGGGGGGGAAAGAAGATAAAAATAATAAACAGAGAATAAGAGGTGGGGGGTTTCTTAAATGTGTGAGCAGAGAGACAGAGGGGTGTAAAATGAGGGTAGAAGTAATAGGTAGCAGGGTGAAAAGTAAAAGTAGCAGGCAGACAAATCCAGGGCAAAAATCAAAAAGGGCCCCTTTTCAACATAATTGTATAAGGGGTAAGAGTGTTGTAAAAACAAGCCTGAAGGTTTTGTGTCTCAATGCAAGGAGCATTCGTAATAAGGTGGACGAGTTGAATGTGTAGATAGCAATTAATGACTATAATATAGTTGGGATCACGGAGACATGGCTCCAGGGTGACTAAGGCTTGGAGCTGAACATCCAGGGATATTCAATATTCATGAGGGATAGACAGAAAGGAAAAGGAGGTGGGGTAGCGTTGCTGGTTAGAGCGGAGATTAACGCAATAGAAAGGAAGGACATTAGCTTGGAGGAATCGATATGGGTAGAGCTGCAAAACACTAAGGGGCAGAAAAAGCTAGTGGGAGTTGTGTACCTAACAGCAGTAGTGGAGTTGGGGATGGCATCAAACAGGAAATTAGAAATGCGTGAAACAAAGGTAAAACAGTTATAATGGGTGACTTCAATCTACATATAGATTGGGTGAATCAAATTGGCAGGGGTACTGAGGAAGAGGATTTCTTGGAATGTATGCGGGATAGTTTTCTAAAACAACATGTAGAGGAACCAACGAGAGAGCAGGCTATTCTGGACTGGGTATTGAGTAATGAGGAAGGGTTAGTTAGCAGTCTTGTTGTGCGTGGCCCCTTGGGCAAGACTGACCATAATATGGTTGAGTTTTTCATTAGGATGGAGAGTGACATAATTAATTCAGAAACAAGGGTTCTGAACTTAAAGAAAGGTAACTTTGAGGGTATGAGACGTGAATTGGCCAAGATAGACTGCCAATTGATTCTTAAAGGGTTGACGGTGGATTATGCAATAGAACGTATTTAAAGACTGCATGGATGAACTACAACAATTGTTCATCCCAGTTTGGCAAAAGAATAAATCAGGGAAGGTTGTGCATCCGTGGATAACAAGGGAAATCAGGGAGAGTATCAAAACAAAAGATGAAGCATACAAATTAGCCAGAAAAAGCAGCCTACCAGAGGACACAGGAGACATTCAGAGTCCAGCAGAGGAGGATAAGGGGCTTAATTAGGAAAGGGAAAATAGATTATGAAAGAAAACTGTCAGGGAACATAAAAACTGACAGCAAAAGTTTTTATAGATATGTGAAGAGAAAGAGATTAGTTAAAACAAATGTAGGTCCCTTGCAGTCAGAAGCAGGTGAATTGATCATGGGGAACAAGGACATGGCAGACCAATTGAATAACTACTTTGATTCTGTCTTCACTAAGGAAGACATGAATAATCTGCCCGAAATAGCAGGGGACCGGGGGTCAAATGACATGGAGGAACTGAGTGAAATCCAGGTTAGCCGGGAAGTGGTGTTAGGTAAATTGAATAGATTAAAGGCCGATAAATCCCCAGGGCCAGATAGGCTGCATCCCAGAGTACTTAAGGAAGTAGCCCCAGAAATAGTGGATGCATTAGTGATAATTTTTCAAAACTCTTTAGATTCTGGAGTAGTTTCTGCGGATTGGAGGGTAGCTAATTTAACTCCACTTTTTAAAAAGGGAGGGAGAGAGAAAACGGGGAGTTTTACTTCAGAGTCACTTGAGTGATTCCGTGAAGAACCCCGTCCAGGCCACATGCGCGTCCGTACGTCAGCCGCATTGGAGCAAGCACCAGACCGGCAGGGCAGCACGCCTGCCGGCGGTAAGTTAAACCTAGAAGGTAAGTTCATTTTTACTTACCAGGGTTTTTTTCAAGCAGGACCATCTCTTCACAGAGGTTTCACAGCCCGACGAGTGAACCGGTTATGGACTGAGGGAAAACCCCGGTCCGATGGCGGATGCGGATAGCCGGCAAAAAGATCAGGTTGTGAGATAAGGAGCCGTTGACAAGGCAGTCAGCGGCTCCCAGCCTGCGGGGATGCCGTGGAACGGCAAGGAAATAACGCCCCGAGTTGCTGACAGTGCGGTCAGCGGCTCACAGACATCGGTCCCCAGGCAGGGAATAAAATTGGTGAGAAAAGATTCGTTTAGCCCTATTTGGACTCGGGTGAGTCGGGCAACAAGGGTTTCCTCTTAAAAATAAAGTTTAATGTATGTTATAGTGTTTTTCTTAAAGTTAAAATTTAAAGGCAAAGTTAAAGTCATAAAAGGTTATTGTCATATGTCCATGACAATGAAATTCTTGTTTAGCACAAGTTGCTGTGAAGGGTTAAGAATTGCTTTAACCCTTCACAGGTAAAGCTGTACACTACGAATTTTGATTTAGTGAGCCTACACTGTAATAGCGCGGGCCTATGGGACAGGCTGCGGCAGCAGTCCCTGGGTTAGGACTGCTTCATGTGTAATAGCGCGGGCCTATGGAACAGGCCATGCCAGCAGTGCCTGACAGGGCTGCTTTATGTATGAAAGAGCCGGCCTACGGGAGAGCCGTGCCAGCAGCACCTGATATAGGGCTGTTTCATTTGTGACATCGCCGGCCTACAGGAGAGCCGCGCCAGCAGCGCCTGGTACAGGGCTGTTTCATGTCAAAAAGTGCCGGCCTCTACAATAGGCAGCATCGACAATGCCTGGAACAGGGTTTCTCAAATTCACACATAAGTCTGCTATGCCCACGGAGATGGGGGATGATTCCTCACCGGGGCTGGTTAGCAAGGCCCACGGAGTTGGGGGATGATTCCTCACCGGGGCTGGATAGTGCGTTTGAAACGATTATCCGAAATGCAGCAATTGTTGCATACAGTGCTACAGCAGGGCACACGCCAGCATGAGGAGTGTCAGCGCCACCCTGAACAAAAAGGCGCCAGCAGCATCTAATAGAGAACTGTTTGATAGCACCGTCATCGATGAGGAGGCACGAGCCATGGGTTATTTTAGTTCTGACCCCGACTCTGATGGTAAGGTTGAGCCAGAAGTTCCACCTCTGCAGGCCGTACCAGCAGCTCCAGTTGACAGAGCTTCTACAGGTCTCCCTCTTGGAGGCAGAGACCAAGACGGGTCAGTATCCTGCTGACGCTGAGTCTCAGGGTTTGGCCATGGGGCATACCCCAAGGGATGACGGGCATGTGTCAGAGGTACCCTTTCCTGAAAACAAAGTTGCCATCCCAGCAGAATGTTTTATTCAGGCATAGGTCCAATGGGATACCAATCAGTATTGGTATCCTGTTCAGGGCTACCTATGAATCACCCTCTCTGAGGAGGGCAGAGCACAAAGGTCAAGATATAACTGACTCCAGGCTCTAAAGAAGTCAATGGAACATACTGAAGCACATATGTGCCAGCAGTGAACAGCACCAACAGGAGGATGTGAGAGCCAGCAGCCGAATCTGATATTCAGGTAGGCCTATTCAACAGGGGAAGAAAACTTGGTAGACGAATCAATTAAGGCCAATGGCGGCCAAAGGTCTTCATTTCAGAACGCACCCCAGGCCTCGTCGGCAGTAGGTGGTTCACTGGAGCTGGGGGCAGCATGATAGCTCAGAAATTCCATGCACCTTACCAACCCTACTCAACAAAGTGGGTCTAGCACTTCCAAAACATGGGTAAGTGCACCGGTCACAAGTTGTAAAATTTACAATTGTTATACAACACACAAAGGATAAAAACATCTGGTTAAGGGAAATAAGGAAGGAGTGGCATGTTTATTATGAAAAATGGAGAGTGTCGGGCATATGAACTTTCCGAATATGAAAACTTATTTTCCTGACTAACAACAGATTCATAAGAGTCTCAAAGATCCATGCTATGCAATTCCCATTACAGAGGTTATCAAGGACAATATAACTGTACTAATAACAGTAAAACATTGCGGAAAGGGATCAACTGGTCATTGGTCATTGGGATTTACCTTTAACTATTAACTAGCCTATGACTCCACCCTGTGGCAAGAGATTGGAGTTAATAGCAACCTGTTATAAACTGACTTTTATTTCATCAAGAGTAATTGGCAATGTAGTAGCTGTGTTTCAGCAGAGCAAATCAAGAACTGATATCGTGCAAAGTAGCGACCTCTCAAAGGACATGTAGACCATTGTTAACAACCTTATGCTATTGTCAGCTGAAGCTACCTCAGTCACAATGATGGAAAAACAGTATTCAGCATTGCTGAACATGACAATGAACTCACTTGAACTTGAACTTGCTCCAGTAGTTTGGTCGGTTGAATTCAGTTATTATAAACTGATGCTAAGGACTCTAAGGTGAGAAGTTCCGAATACCATCTCTAATTGAAGGTATTGGAGATTTGCATGAGTTACCAGTTGTTCAATTGTTGGTATCAACTAAATATATACACTAGATGCACCCATGGGTAAGGGGCTATTGAGCGAATATACATATTCTACATGTTCAATTTCAAGTTGTTACACTACAATGGTGACATATGTTAGTCACATGGCAATCAATTAAAAGTATCCTGTAATAATTACCTAATCTCCTTTGCCACTGGTGTATCATCCAGTTCAGATTGATGACAACACAGAATAGGTATTGGATCTCAAAGTATTATGAAAGTATGGTTTAATGCTACATCGAATATCGACGTGTTGGTTCATGTTTATTCATTGATTGCAAAAATATGTGGCACAACAGTGCGGAGAAATACATTCTCGCTACAAAAGGAGGAATGTCCTTTTATATCTTCCTCCATTTTTGCCTCAATAGCTGGGTCTTAAAACAGTCAGCAAGACCTCGTTTGGGTTCATACTGTCGGACTGGCTAAGCAGCCATGTTACTGCTTCATCAGGCATAATAATAAAACGGTGTACGGTTATTCCAAAAAACGAAAACTTGCTGGTTCAAACTGTGGTTCAGGAGACCGGCCTTTGCATAATAAAACAATTATTGACTTACACATTTTGAATGAATTGACTTATGGCTCAGGTTGTCACATCAAGCCATGAATGTGCTCACTGCAGAGTGCAAGGATAGTACCCAAAAAAGCAGTACATTCCTATTGAGGGGATCAGAAGTGATTTTGTTTAAATGTTAATGTTACATTTAATACAGTACAGATTACTGACATCTTCCAGTTTATTCTTAAATGGTATTTGACAATAATTCAGTTATAGAGACACTACAGCTGCAATAAACGGAAACCACTCTGTCTGGTTCAACCCGGATATCGTTGTTAAAGAGATCTTGACACAAGTTCTCCCACTACAAGAATATGCAGTTGGTTATTGAAAATGTGTTAACATTGCTTCACCAAGGGGTTCCAGCTACATCCTTAGTTATGACACTAATATCAGCACAACAACGGCAAACATTGCAAATGCTGTGGCTAAATAGGATGGAATTGGCTGCAGGTGCCATTACATTTTACATTCTGATCTACACAAGCAGAGCAGACCAGGGGTGGCAGGATTTAAGATCATTTTCGTATACCCCACAGTCTCACGTATATGTGAGAGGGCAGGCTTGCTATATTATATCAGGATCCTAAGAAGTGTGGAATCAGCATTGTTTATTAATCAACAAACAACTACACAAAGGAAGGTCAGTTTAGACTATTTCAAGGTGGCTGCAGCAGGTTCTGGGTTATGCAGATATTAACACTGACGATTGTATATCTCATTCCACCAGGTCAGCATCAACGTCAGTGGCCAGGGCAATCACATGAAATCACAAAGCTTCGAACTCTTCACGGAATCACTCACGTGACTCCGAAGTAAAATTGTAAGATTAAACGAGAACTTACCAGTTTGAAGTTTGATCTTGATTTTATGAGGAGTTACGTTGGTGATTACGTGTCCTCCACGCCCAACCCACTCTCATAAAGATCATCTGATAGTTCCGAGTCACGCATCTTACTATGTCACCGGTGATTGTTATTTGTGATTTCATACCGCTGCTTTGAAGATTGACGCGCATGCGGCCTGGACGGGGTTCTTCATGTAATCACCAACGTAACTCCTCATAAAATCAAGATCAAACTTCAAACTGGTAAGTTATCGTTTAATCTTACTATTCCAGACCAGTTAGCCTAACATCGGTGGTGGGGAAACTGCTGGAGTCAGTTATTTAATGATGGGATAGCAGCACATTTGGAAAGTGGTGAAATCATTGGCAAAGTCCGAATGGTATGTTAGCATTCATAGCAAAATGACTTGAGTATAGGAGCAGGGGGGTTCTACTGCAGTTGTACAGGGACTTGGTGAGACCACACCTGGAGGATTGCGTACAGTTTTGGTCTCCAAATCTGACGAAATACATTGTTGCCATAGAGGGAGTACAGAGAAGGTTCACCAGACTGATTCCTGGGATGTCAGGACTGTCATATGAAGAAAGACTGGATAGACTCGGCTTGAACTCGGTAGAATTTAGAAGATTGAGGGGGGATTTTATAGAAACTTACAAAATTCTTAAGGGATTGGACAGGCTAGATGCAGGGAGATTGCTCCTGATGTTGGGGAAGTCCAGAACAAGGGGTCACAGTTTAATGATAAGGGGGAAATCTTTTAGGACCAAGATGAGAATAACATTTTTCACACAGAGAGTGGTGAGTCTCTGGAATTCTCTGCCACAGAAGGTAGTTGAGGCCCTTTATTGGCTATATTTAAGAGTGAGTTAGATGTGGCCCTTGTGGCTAGAGGGATCAGGGGGTATGGAGAAAAGGCAGGTAAGGAATACTGTGTTGGATGATCAGCCATGATCATATTGAATGGCGGTGCAGGCTTGAAGGGCCGAATGGCCTACTCCTGCACCTATTTTCTATGTTTCTATGTTTCAATGAAGACGACCAGGGCATTTCAGTGGGCAGTGCCTCAGCCATGTGCCAACTGAGGCCTCACCTCACTACTGCCACTTGACCTCAAGTTTGGGTGGCCCAAGATGATTGGAACATTTTTCTTTAATTTCCAAAAATAAAATTTATTCAGAGTAAAAAAAATTATACAAACCAAGAACTGTGCAAAATTCTTCCGACATCCTCAGAGCTCTATACATCCATTCATTAGCGTTGCATTTGCTAATGTTCATTAAAAAAACGATCATTATACCAGGCACAATTGCCTCTAATGTGGCCACCCGGGGTGATATCATCTTTCTAAGAACTTAGGGGCGGCGCAGGGGTAGAGTTGCTGCTTTACAGAGCCCGAGTCCCAGGTTTGATCCCGACTACGGGTGCTGTCTGTATGGAGTTTGGATGTTCTCCCCATGACCGTGTGGGTTTTCTCCGGGTGCTCCGGTTTCCTCCCCATTCCAACGATGTACAGTTTTGTGGGTTAATTGGCTTCAGTAAAGATTGTAAATTGTCCCTAGTGTGTTGGTTAGTGTTAGTGTATGGGGATCGCTGGTTGGTGTGCAATCAGTGAGCCAAATTGCCTATTTCCACACTGTATCTCTAAACTAAACTAAACTAAACTAAACTATGCACTATGGATCAATTAAATAACCGTATAACCATATAACAATTACAGCACGGAAACAGGCCCTCTCGGCCCTTCCAGTCCGTGCCGAACATTCATTTTCCCCTAGTCCCATCTACCTGCACTCAGACCATACCCCTCCATTCCCTTCCCGTCCATATACCTATCCACTTTACTTTTAAATGTTAAAATCGATCCTGCCTCCACCACTTCTGCAGGAAGCTCATTCCACACAGCCACCACTCTCTGAGTAAAGAAGTTCCCCCTCATGTTACCCCTAAACTTCTGTCCCTTAAATCTCATGTCATGCCCTCTTGTTTGAATCGTCCCTACCCTCAATGGGAAAAGCGTATCCACGTCAACTCTATCTATCCCTTTCATCATTTTAAAGACCTCAATCAAGTCCCCCCTTAACCTTCTGCGCTCCAAAGAATAATCATTTCATTTGGCAGGTTTGTGGGTTAATTGGCCTGTTAAATTGTAAATTGTCCCTAGTGTGTGTAGAATAGTATTAATGTGCAGGGATTGCTGGGCGGTGCGGACTCGATGGGCCGATAGGCCTGTTTCCACACTGTATCTCTAAACTAAACTAAAATAAAATAAACTTACAGGAAGTTTCACTCCGTCGATTCCTAGAATGAAAAGGTTGTCCAACGAGGACGTTTTGGGCCGATAATCAATGGAGTTGTATAAACATGGAAGACTCTGAGGATGTGCAACAGGTCAGATATTGGGAGGATGTTTCACCTGATGCAGGAATCTAGAACTAGGACACGTCAATGATTCTTTATTATCGCATGCATAGACATGCATTCAAATTATTGTTTTCTGTATACAGTTCAGTAAAGTATCTAAGCACAAACCCTGATTAGTACAAAGTGTACAGAAATACTCCACCGAGACCGCATGGAAGGGTGGCCGAGTGTTAGCGCCATTGTCAAAGACCATCCAGTCCGCAGCATGCAGCTAGTCTGTAGCTCTCTCAATCCTCCCCTCCGGTTCTACGACCCTCGTGCGATGAGCAGGGGCCGGCTAGAGGGCTTTCCGCTGCAGGCCATGGTCCACCAGCACCTTCGTCCTGGCCACGTGGCCCACCAGGGGCATAGTTCAAGAGTCAAGAGTGCTTTATTGTCATATGTACCGAAAGGGCACAATGAAATTCTTTCTTGTCGCAGCACAACAGGCAGTTACACATATTACTATGTGTGTGTGTATGTATAAAATATGTGTGTATATGTGTGTGTATATATATATATATATATATGTGTGTGTGTGTGTGCGTGTGTATATATATATGTATATATGTGTGTGTATATATGTGTGTATATATATGTATGCATACATATGTGTGTGTATATATATGTGTTTACATATGTGTATATATATGTGTGTGTGTGTATATATATATATGTGTATATGTATATGTATATATATGTGTGTATATGTATATGTATATATATATATGTGTGTGTATGTATGTGTATATATATGTATGTGTATATATATGTATGTGTGTGTGTGTGTGTGTATATATATAGATAGATATATATATATATATAATAATAAAACAAACAGACAAATAAATAGACAATCGTAGTGCAAAGTCAAAAATAATATCCCCAAGTCCATATAGTTAGAGTAGAATAGAATGCCTTTTATTGTCATTCAAACAGCTTGGTTTGAACGAAATTGTATTTTCTACTGTCTTACATTACAGAAAGATTATTCGGAGATTATTTGGAGGTTGTAATGTTTCATTGGCTATATTTAAGAGGGAGTTAGATGTGGCCCTTGTGGCTAAAGGGATCAGAGGGTATGGAGAGAAGGCAGGTACGGGATATTGAATTGGATGATCAGCCATGATCATATTGAATGGCGGTGCAGGCTCGGTGGGCCGAATGGCCTACACCTGCACCTAATTTCTATGTTTCTATGTTTCACAGCCTAACGAAGCTGCTCCTGAACCATGCATGGTGCAGTTTTCATGCTCCGAAATAGAGTCATAGAGTGATACTGTGTGGAAACAGGCCCTTTGGCCCAACTTACCCACACCACCCATATCTTCACCGTGGAATGGTGCTGCACCCCTCATTCTTTATAATCCACAGGAATGACTCAGTACATATAAAACATAGTACATTACAGGAAAGGGCCCTTCAGTCCATGATGTTTGTGCTGAACATGATGCCTAGCTGAACTGATCCCATCTGCCTGCATACAGTATGAGCCATATACCTTTGTTCTCTGCACTTCCATGTGCCTATCCAAAAGCCTATTAAATGCCGCTATCATATCTTCCTCCACCAGCACCCATGGCAATGTGTTCCAGGCCCCCGTCACACTCTATATAAAAGATTTGTCCCACATATCTCCATGAAACATTTCCCCTTTCACCTTATAGCTTGGCCCTCCAATGATGGACATTTCCATCCTGGGAAAATGGTTCTGACTGTCTTCTCAAGTTCAAGTTCAAGTTACATTTATTGTCCCATGCACCAATTGGTACAGTGAGATTTGAGTAACCATACAGCCATATGAATAAAAATGAGCACAATACGCAATAGAATTTAACATGTACACCCCCACACAGCGGAATCAACGTTTCCCACTGTGAGGGAAGGCAATAAAGTTCAGTCAGCTTCTCTATCTATTAGATCATTTTATATACCTCTATCGAGTGTCCCCTCAATGTATGTTGTCCCAGAAAAAACAATTAACGACTATCCAACCTCTCCCAAAGCTTGGATGTATGTGAATGTGGGTGGCAAGATCAGTAACTTTGCAGATAACACAAAGGTTGGTGGATAGACACAAAAATGCTGGAATAACTCAGCGGGACAGGCAACATCTCCGGATAGAAGGAATGGATGACATTTTGGATCGAGACCCTTTTTCAGGCAGATGCTGCCTGTCTCGTTGAGTTACTCCAGCATGTTGTGTCTATCTTCGGTTTAAACCAACATGAAGGTTGGTGGAGTAGTTAAGGTTGGTTAATGCGTCTTAATCATTTAAGAGCGTCTAGATGGGTAGCTAAAATGCCTCAGCACGCAGTTCTATGGATCAAATGCTGAACTATGAAGTTAATATGGCAGAGTGCCCAATTGTCAGTGTAGATGAGTTGGGCCAAATGCCGCATGATTCTATGATCATTACAGAAATGGCCATATCCTCATTAGTCTGGTGTTTAATTTCATGGCATTGTGTATTCAGCTTGAAATGCTCCTCATTCACTCTTTGGCCAATCCCAGCAAAGGTGACACAGAATGCTGGAGTAACTCATCTGGGCAGGGAGCATCTCTGGAGAGAAGGAATGGGTGACATCTCGGGTTGAAACCCTACTTCAGACTGAGAGTCAGGAGTGGGAGTCTAGAGATATGGAAGGGTGAGGTGTGAAAATGGCAAATCAAAGCAGGCGATGATAAGGAAATGATCATTGTTGGCTGAGGGGAAGGTGACAAGGAGGCATACAATCAGTAAGTTTCAATCAGGAAGACAGTGAAACTAGTCTGAGAACTAGGATGGGGGGGGGGGGGGGGATGGAGAGAGAGGCAAAGCAAATGTGATTTAACTCCGCTTGCCCTCAACATCCAGGAAGTGAGAAGGTGCACACTGTTTCTGCCATTCATTACAAATGAGTTATTGTGTACGGATCAAGGGACAAAAGTGCCACCCTCAGCCAATGGTCCACCACAATTTGACACTTGGCTTCAGTTTCAGTTTAGTATATTCTCACGTGTACCGACGTACAGTGAAAAGCTTTAGATGAGTGCTAACCACTCGGCAGAAAGACAATACATGACTACAATTGATCCATTAACTGTGTATAAATACAGTGTAGAAGGGAATAGCGTTTAGTGCAAGGTAAAGCCAGCAAAGTCTGATCAAGGATAGTCCAAGGTAGACAAAAATGCTGGAGAAACTCAGCTGGTGAGACAGTATCTATGGAGCAAAGGAATAGGTGATGTTTTGGTTTGAGACTAAACGTCACCTATTCCTTCGCTCCATAGATGCTGCCTCACCTGCTGAGTTTCTCCAGCATTTTTGTCTACCTTCGATTTTTCCAGCATCTGCAGTTCTTTCTTAAACGAGGATAATCCAAGGGTCATCAAAGAGGCAGATAATAGTTCAGCACTGCTCTCTGGTCGTGGTAGGATGATTCAGTTGCCTGATAACAGCTGGGAAGAAACTGTCCCTGAATCTGGAGGTGCGTGTTTTCACACTTCTGTACCTTTTGCCTGATGGGAGAGCAGAGAAGCGGGAGTGGCCAGGGTGCGACATCCTTGATTATGCTGCTGGCCTTGCCGAGGCAGCCTGAGGTGTAAATTGAGTCAGTAGAAGGGAGGTTGGTTTGTGTGATGGTCTGGGCTGTGCCCACATTTCGCTTCAATTTCTTGCAGTCTTGGATGGAGCTGTTCCCAAACCAAGCTGTGATGTATCCCGATAAAATGCTTTCTATGGTGCATGTGTAGAAGCTGGTGAGAGTTGTAGGGGACAGGCCAAACAACCTAAGCCTTCTAAGGAAGGAGAAACGTTGGTGTGCTTTCTTGGTTGTTGCTTCAATATAGGTGGTCCAAGAGATGTTGTTGGTCATAGTCTAGTCTGGTGATAATCTGGGAAGTCTAGAGGCAGGAAGTGATGCTGCCCGTGAACAGCGATGACCTGTGCTGTCTTCCTGTCCACAAGGGTGTGCTGTTACACTGGATTGTCACCACATTCATTTGCAAAGTGCCACCAAGGAGAGAATGAAGAAATTGCAGCATTTTTTGGGACCCTCCAGATTCAGGGACAATTTCCTCCCAGCTGTTATCAGGCAACTGAATGGTCCCCTCATCAGCTAGATTGCAGTCCCGATCTAACATCTACCTCATTGGAGACCATTGATCGGACTTTATCAGACTTCAATGTTACATCTTTGTATTAAATGTTGTACCCTTTACCCTTTGCCTGGGCACTGTAGATGGATTTGCTTCGTCTTGCTGGCATTTGTGTATTTCCTTGGCTGGATAGCACACAAACAAAAGCTATTCACTGTATCACGGTACACGCAACAATAATAATAAACAAACAAACAATTTGCATTTGGTCCTTGTGAAAACATAGTTTATGGTGAGGTGGTACAGGTGAAGAATAAGGAATTGGCCATCCAACTCAAGACTTTATAATGTGCTGTACAGCAAAAAGAGATTTTGCTTTCATTTTCTCTGCACTTTCCTATGGACATCTATAAAAACCAAGATCTCCATTCAAACAAAAAACGTCTATTGCCTGACAGAAGGAAATGTCAAACAGTCACGGATGTTGTGTCTTTATTTGGGGCACAATTGAAAGCTCCAGATCGTGTTTCAACACAATGTACCTGAAACTAGCAGAAAGACGAATATACCAGAATGCCATAAACTGTACAGGAAAACAAACAAAGCCTTATGGAATGACAATAGAGCTGTGATCATGCTTTAGATGTGAACAGAATAGCAACGGTGAAGTGTACTTGTTGGAGGGAATGGATAACTGCTGAGCATTGCTGCTCTCCTGTAAGACACTGAAGTATTCATTTGAAGCTGCTGTCACACAGAACTTGCCCGCAGGGTTTGCTCACTGGGTTCAGGCAATAAGAAGGACTGACATGTTTTCCAAAGTGTTATAAAAGGAAGAAACCAATAAAAAAAGACTCATTTTAGGCACTTGGCACTAGGCAACTTTACTTTCCCAGTTTAAAAAAAACCCAGCAAGGTTCAATAGAAGACAGCCTGGATGAATCAATCATTCTTGTGGCTTTATGTTTCCTTCCACACGTCAGCAGACTTAAAACCAATATTGGCGTTGGAAGCAAACTGTTACCTTTTATTAACTCCTACATTCGGGTTAAATCGATAATTTTCTGAGGGTTTATTTGAAGGGTGGCTTGGGATTTTGATGTGCAATGTAAATATGTAATCCCTCTAACCCAATAACAAGTCAGTATTTCTATAATTGTTGCTCAAAAATTGGTCATGTGAGAGAGAAGAAGTTGCAAGAGTACTGAGGAGAGAATTTTGTACTATACCCGTACCCTGTATCTGGGCGCAGTCACCAAATAAAACAACTTGTAGATCAGTGGTGAGTCTTTCGAACAAATCAGTTTATTGAAGGCCTTGACAGTGTGCACTGTCTAAAAACACTCTGAGAAACCAAAGGTAGACAAAAATGCTGGAGAAACTCAACAGGTGAGGCAGCATCTATGGAGCAAAGGAAAAGGTAACGTTTCGGGTCGAGACACTTCTTCAGATTGATGTGGGGGCGGGAAGAAGAAAGGAAGAGGCGGACACAGTGGGCTGTGGGAGAGCTGGGAAGGGGAGGGGAAAAAGGGAGAAAGCATGCACTACCTGAAATTGGAGAAGTCAATGTTCATATCGCTGGGGTGTAAACTGCCCAAGCGAAATATGAGGTGCCTCTCCTCCAATTTACGGTGGGACTCACTCTGGCCATGGAGAAGGCACAGGACAGAGAGGTCGGTTTCGGAATGGGAGGGGGAGTTGAAGTGCTGAGCCACCAGGAGACCAGGCTGGTTATTGCAAACTGAGCGAAGGTGTTGAGCCAAAGTGTTTCAAAGGTTCATAGTTTATATTCTCATGACACAATGGTTACCAGTGGATTTGAAATAAGTAATAATTGTTCAATGTCTAAGTAACCTTAAATCTTCGTCTTTCCCCAGAGTTATCTTTAACCTTATATTTCCTGTTATTTAAACCCCTGTCTCACGGTGCGAGTTGGCCCACGAGTGACCCCGAGTTTTCACTCGTGGTGATCACGTTCAGCCAACGTAGCGGGAACGTGGGACCTCGCGCGATCAACTTGTTCACTCGTGGCGCTAACGGCAGGTACCCGCGAAACTTGTGAACTCGTGAAAAAAGTCAAACATGTTTGACTTTTTCCACGAGTCAAATTTACTGTTCAAGTTTAAAATTGAAACATTTAGACTCGTTGTAAGAACGTAGGGCCCGTGCCTTTAACGTAGTGATTCGTGAGTCTACCGTGGGAACTCTTTAAATTAGTTCAGTGCCATTCACACTCGAGTCTTAATCACAAAACTTAATTCACCCTAGACTAAATATTCTTTGTTTTTTGATCATTTTCGTCTTATTTTCCCATGTGTACAATTTTATATATAATGTATATCCTAAAAATATGTTTAAAAAAAACTAGGAGTGAAAAAAAAGTTTAATTACCACAGGAGTTGGAAAATCATTCTATTAGAATGATTAAAAAAAAAACATTCCAACGTCTAAACACTGGGCTTCGGCCCTATCCTACCCTTTCGGGGGGTGATTACTGCAGTTATTTATTGGAAAATTAGCTATAAAAACCATGGAGATGAATCAATGAACATTGGATTTTCCTGACGCGTAGATCTGGTTTTGGGGTCCCGCCAAGAGGAGGTGATGTGGACATGGTTTCAGTTACAGTTCTAGAGGAACATTGCTTCCGATCTAAGTCTCTTATGCACTCCTCAGAAGAACTGGGTGTGCTCTTCACCATTATGGCTCCCAGCCTTCCCAATTTCTCCTCCACCCACTCCCCCACCCCCCTATTTCCCTCTCCTCCTCGGCGCTCTTGTTCACTCCCTCCCTCCCTCCCTCCCTCCATCCCTCTCGCAGGGCTTGGTTCAAAAGGGGCAACGAGCCAAGCGGGGTCTGAACCCTTTCTGAAAACGAGCGCAAAGAGTAAAAAGTATTGTCAAGCGCTCCAAACTTCGTTTAAAATAAGTAAATCTGACCTTGGCTAATAATTTAAAAATAAATCCTTATACAAAACCAACACCCTACAAACTCTCTGTCTCTCACGCTGCCTGTTGCCTTGTGGGGGGTGTGTGTCGGAGAGAGGGGGTGTGGGTGTGGAGGGGACCCGATGTGAATGTTACCACTATAGGATGGCGAGCTTGGGCTCTGAGCTGCAGTGATAGGGAGCAGAGAGAGAGAGAGAGAGGGAGAGAGAGTGGGTGGGCGCGTCAGCAGCAAAGTTATATACAACGGGGGTACACAAAAGGCTGGAGAAACTCAGCGGGTGCAGCAGCATCTAAGGAGCGAAGGAGTGAAGGAGACAGGTGACGTTTCGGGTTGAGACCCTTATATACAACGGGCTTGTACCCGCTGGCAAGATGGGTTTCCTTTGTTCTCATCCGGGGCTTCAGAGAGATCGGAGAGAATTAAGTCTCCCTTGCACACCACTCCTAACCCAAGGGCCTTGTCACCCCAGACAGATTAATGACGCCCCCCCCCCCCCCCCCAACCTCCCTCACACCTGGGCACCAAAGCAGCTCAGGAGGCGAACCCTGAGCTCCGTCTCCCAACAATCTGATGCGCATTTTCCCTCTGTAGGTCATATTAATAGATGTAGCCGCGCTGATTTCTATCTTTAACTCAAAGCCACAGGATGGAGGTGTTTTCTTTAACATTGTTGCTTTATTAAAACATACCTTCATTCACGGTTGGCTCAAGTGTAACGGGAGAGGAACTTGGTAACTCGGGAGAGCACCTTGGAACATCGCATAAAGAACATGCCCGTGGGAACTCGGTTAAACACTTGACCATAAACTTTGAATCTCGTGCATAACCACGAGTCCGTTTTTTTTCTTTCACTTGGGGTCACTCTTGGGTGGACTCGCACTGTGAGACAGGGCCTTTAGTATACTACTCACGTAGTCACAGTTAGAAAATGGAAAGTTCACACAAACAGCACCCAAGGTCGGGATTGAACCCAGGATCCCTGTGAGGCAACAGCGCTAGCAGCTGCATCACCATGCCACCCAGCTTTTAGAGAATAAATGGGACCAAAAATTAAGAGCTGCATTTATTATCCTTGCAGGTCTTTTGAAAACAACTCATACCATAGGGGGTGTAATTAGAGACATAAGGGACTGCTGACGCTGTAATCTTGAGCAAAAAACAAAATACTGGAAGAACTCAGCGGGCCAGGCAGCAATCATGGAGGGAAAATGACAGGCAATGTTTCGGGTCAAGGTCTTTTTTCAGACTGATGATTCATCTGTCCATTGCCCTCCACAGGTGCTGCCTGGCCCATTTAGTTCTTCTGGCTTTTTTTTTTGCAGGGAGAACAATAATATACAGGTTGTGTCTTACAGTGGCCCTCAGAAGTTTAGTTTAGTTTATTGCTACGTGTAGCGAGGTACAGTGAAAATCTCTTGATGCGTGCTAACCAGCCAGCAGAACGACAATACATGATTACAATCGATCCATTTAGGCCATTCGTCCCATCAAGTCTACTCCGCCATTCAATCATGGCTGATCTATCTCTCCCTCCTAACCACATTCTCCTGCCTACTCCCCATAACCCCTGCCACCCGTACTAATCAAGAATCTATGTATCTCTGCCTTATAAACATCCATTGACTGCCTCCATGTCCTTCTGTGGCAAATAATTCCACAGATTCACCACCCTCTGACAAAATAAATTCCTCCGCATCTCCTTCCTAAAGGAGCGTTCTTTAATTCTGAGGCTATGCCTTCTGGTCCTAGACTCTCCCACCAGTGGAAAAATCCTCTTGACATCCACTCTATCCAGGCCTTTCACTTTTCAGTAAGTTTCAATGAGGTCCCCCCGCATCCTACTAAACTCCAACGAGTACAGGCCCAGTGCCATCAAACGCACATCATATGTTAACCCCCTCATTCCTGGGATCATTCTCGGAAACCTCCTCTGGACCCTCTCCAGAGCCAGCACATCCCTCCCCAGATATGGTGCCCATAATTATAATTACTCCCAATACTCCAAATGTGGCCTAACTAGCGTCTTATAAAGCTCCAGCATTACATACCTGTTTTTGCATTCTAGTCCCCTCGAAATAAATGCTGGCATTTAGTTTGCCTGTACTCTCACTCAAACAAAGAAAGGCTTTTAATAATAAAAAAAAATTCCTTCTAAAAAAATCTAATTAAATACACACTTCTGTCGAAACAATATGTCACTTTGAGGTATGTTTTCAAGTTTGATAAATGGTGAGTGGTTTTGTATCTGAAAAGTATGCATTCTAGTGAAATTCAGGTGAATGAGGAACTCTGCCAGCTGTCCCTTCCAAAAATAGCAAACATCTGGTCACACTGAAGAAGGGAAATGATGCATCAACTTTGCTTCAGAAGAGACGAGATTCAGGGAAGTGAACAGTGATATCTTGAAACTTATCCATACTGTAAAAGAAAAGATCCTGGTGATCTTAAAATGCAAAAGGATGGATACATTCCTGGGGCCTGACCAATGATACCCTAAGACATGGTGGGAAGCCAGGGAAGAAATTGCTGGGCAAATAGTCTAGCTCAAGGTGGTGACTGGGTCAGAATGAACAAGTTGGGCTGAAGGTTCATAGAAACATAGACATAGAAAATAGGTGCAGGAGCAGGCCATTTGGCCGAGCCAGCACCTCCATTCATTGAAACATAGAAACATAGAAAATAGGTGCAGGTGGAGGCCATTCGGCCCTTCGAACTAGCACTGCCATTCAATATGATCATGGCTGATCATCCAACTCAGTATCCTGTACCTGCCTTCTCTCCATACCCTCTGATCCCCTTAGCCACAAGGGTCACATCTAACTCCCTCTTAAATATAGCAAATGAACGGGCCTCAACTACCCTCTGTGGCAGAGAGTTCCACAGACACACCACTCTCTCTGTGAAAAAAGTCTTTCTCATCTCGGTCTTAAAGGATTTCCCCCCTTATCCTTAAGCTGTGACCCCTTGTCCTGGACTTCCCCAACATTGGGAACAATCTTCCTGCATCTAGCCTGTCCAACCCCTTAAGAATTTTGTACGTTTCTATAAGATCCCCTCTCAATCTCCTAAATTCTACAGAGTATAAACCGAGTCTATCCAGTCTTTCTTCATAAGACAGTCCTGACATCCCAGGAATCAGTCTGGTGAACCTTCTCTGCACGCCCTCTATGGCAATAATGTCCTTCCTCAGATTTGGAGACCAAAACTGTACGCAATACTCCAGGTGTGGTCTCACCAAGACCCTGTGCAACTGAAGTAGAACCTCCCTACTCCTATACTCAAATCCTCTTGCTATGAAAGCTAACATACCATTCGCTTTCTTCACTCCTGCTGCACCTGCATGCCTACTTTCAATGACTGGTGTACCATGACACCCAGGTCTCACTGCATCTCCTCTTTTCCTAATCGGTCACCATTTAGATAATAGTCCGCTTTCCTGTTTTTGCCACCAAAGTGGATAACCTCACATTTATACACATTATACTGCATCTGCCAAACATTTGCCCACTCACCCAGCCTATCCAAGTCACCTTGCAGTCTCCTAGCATCCTCCTCACAGCTAACACTATCCCTAGCTTAGTGTCATCCACAAACTTGGAGATATTGCCTTCAATTCCCTCATCCAGATCATTAATATATATTGTAAATAGCTGGGGTCCCAGCACTGAGCCTTGCGGTACCCCACTAGTCACTTCCTGCCATTGTGAAAAGGACCCGTTTACTCCTACTCTTTACTTCCTGTTTGCCAGTCAGTTCTCTATCCACATCAATACTAAACCCCATTGCCGTATGCTTTAAGTTTGTATACTAATCTCTTATGTGGGACCTTGTCGAAAGCCTTCTGGAAGTCCAGATACACCACATCCACTGGTTCTCCCTTATCCACGCTATTAGTTACATTCTCGTAAAAATCCACAAGATTCGTCAGACATGATTTACCTTTCGTAAATCCATGCTGACTTTGTCCAATGATTTCACCACTTTCCAAATGTGCTGCTATCCCATCTTTAATAAATGACTCTAGCAGTTTCCCCACTACCGATGTTCGACTAACTGGTCTGTAATTCCCCGTTTTCTCTCTCCTTCCCTTCTTAAAAAGAGGGGTTACGTTTGCTACACGCCAATCCTCAGGAACTACTCCAGAATCTAATTGAATAATTGATAATTGAAAGATTATCACTAATGCATCCACTATTTCCGGAGCTACTTCCTTAAGTACTCTGGGATGCAGCCTATCTGGCCCTGGGGATTTATCGGACTTTAATCCATTCAATTTACCCAACACCACTTCCTGACTAACCTGGATTTCATTCAATTCCTCCTTTGACCCACGGTCCCCTTCTATTTCCGGCAGATTATTTATGTCTTCCTTAGTGAAGATGGAACCAAAGTAGTCATTCAATTGGTCCGCCATATCCTTGTTCCCCATGATCAACTCACCTGTTTCTGACTGCAAGGGACCTACATTTGTTATAACTAATCTCTTTCTCTTCACATATCTATAAAAACTTTTGCAGTCAGTTTTTATGTTCCCTGCCAGTTTTCTTTCTTAATCTATTTTTCCTTTCCTTATTAAGCCCTTTGTCCTCCTCTGCTGGTCTCTGAATTTCTCCCAGTCCTCTAGTATGCTGCTTTTTCTGGCTACTTTGTATGCATCATCCTTTGTTTTGATACTATCCCTGATTTCCCTTGTTATTCACGGATGTACTACCTTCCCTGATTTATTCTTTTGCCAAACTGGGATGAACAATTTTTGTAGTTCATCCATGCAGTCTTTAAATGTCTTCCATTGCATATCCACCATCAACCCTTTTAGAATTAATTGCCAGTCAATCTTGGCCAATTCACGTCTCATACCCTCAAAGTTACCTTTCTTTAAGTTCAGAACCATTGTTTCTGAATTAACGATGTCACTCTCCATCCTAATGAAGAACTCAACCATATTATGGTCACTCTTGCCCAAGGGGCCACGCACAACAAGGCTGCTAACTACCCCTTCCTCATTACTCAAAACCCAGTTTAAAATAGCCTGCTCTCTCGTTGGTTCCTCTACATGTTGATTTAGATAACTATCCCGCATACATTCCAAGAAATCCTCTTCCTCAGCACCCCTGCCAATTTCATTCACCCAATCTATATGTAGATTGAAGTCACCCATTATAACTGTTTTGCCATTGTCGCACGCATTTCTAATTTCCTGTTTGATGCCAGCCCCAACTCCACTACTACTATTAGGTGGCCTGTACACAACTCCCACTAGCGTTTTCTGCCCCTTAGTGTTTCGCAGCTCTACCCATACCGATTCCACATCCTCCAAGCTAATGTCCTTCCTTTCCATTGCGTTAATCTCCTCTCTAACCAGCAAAGCTACCCCACCTCCCTTTCCTTTCTCTCTATCCCTCCTGAATATTGAATATCCCTGGATGTTCAGCTCCCAGCCTTGGTCACCCTGGAGCCATGTCTCCATGATCCCAACTATATCATGGCTGATCATCTGAAATCAGTACCCCGTTTCTGCTTTCTTCCCATATCCCTTGATTCCATTAGCCCCAAGAGCTATGTCTAACTCTCTCTTGAATACATCAAGATGTTTCCCTGCTATACATCTCTGTGACATTAAGATGGAAGAATTTCAAGAGATTCCCCTCTGGACTGCAGTGCTCCCATGCAATAGTGAGCATGGTTAACACACCAGCTGCTGCAGGAGGTCTTTCAGTGTCACTGCGGAATGAGCGATGGCAAAGGCAGTTCTCAGACCCAACTTGCCCGTTTAAACCTCGCTGCAGAGAATGTTGCTGAGCCATTCATTTGCCTAATCCCCTTCTGGTTGGTATAAGTGATGGAAAATTCCCATGGGAGGCCAGTTTGCTCTCTTTCTTCACAGAGATCAGGAAGAATAGGAAGAAAAATAGGAGATACTTTCCGTGTTATTCTTGTGCTGTGTGGAGAGGATTTCTACAGCCAATCCCCAGTGTAAACAACTTTGATAAATTGTTCCCAGGATTAGAGCCTGCCTAATGATGTGAAGCAGGGCAGCAGAGTCTGCAGGGATCCATGACCCAGCTGAGTGTGGCATCAGCCTTTCCAGGTCAAAATAAATAATCATCGGGGAAAAAAAATATTCTTCCAGTCTTAATGCTGATACATTCTCTTTTCTGAATAAAGGCGCTCTGCAAAGCACAATCACGCTAAACAAGGGGAACTGGAAGTATTTTTTAGAAGCAGCACAAGGCTCTGTTAGGATGTAGCATTTCAGCAGTTACTATTTTCCACCGGAGAGCAGCTTATCGATATAACGTTGGCACAGCAGCAGAGTTGCTGCCTTACAGCGCCAGAGACCCGGGCTCCATTGTGACCATGGGTGCTGCCTGTACAGAGTTTATACGTTCTCCCTGTGACCACGTGGGTTTTCTCCGGGATATCCGGTTTCCTTCCGCACTCCAACGGCGCACAGGTTTATAGATTAATTAGCTTTGGTATAATTGTAAATTGTCCCTAGTGTGTGTAGGGTAGTGTTAATGTGCGGGGATCGGCGTGGACTCGGTGGACTGAAGGACCTGTTTCCGCGCTGTATCTCTAAACTAAAGGATCAGGGATGAATCATTGCCCTGCACGGGCTAAGGCAAGAAATGACTGCCTGGATTAGAGCGTATGAGCCGTAAAGAGAGATTGGACAAGCTTGGATTGTTTTCCCTGGAATGTCGGAAACTGAGGAGAGAGCCGATAGAATGTATAAAACCCTATAGTGGTGACAGGGTGGAGCAGCAGTAGAGTTGCTGCCTTACAGCACCAGAGGCCCGGGTTTGATCCTGGCTATGGGTGCTGTCTGCGTGGAGTTTATATTTTCTCCCTGTGACCGCTGGGAGAAATTGTAAAACAATCCCAAGTGTATTGGATTGTGCAAGTGTACGGGGAGATCACTGGTCGGCACACACTTGGCGGGCCGAATGACCTGTTTCCTCGCTGTGTCTCTAAAGTCTAGTCTAATAAGACACATTGATAGGGCAGTCAGAACCTTCTTCCCGGCAAAATTTGAAGGTGAGAGGGGTAAAGTTTAAAGGAAATGTGCAGGGCAGTTTATTTACACAGAGAGTGATAGGTGTCTGGAATGCACTGCCAGTGGCGGAGGCATACGCAATTGTGCCATTTAAGAGGCTTTTGCATAGACACCTGGATATGCAGAGGAAATTAATTTAACCTGACATCATGTTCGGCACGGACATTTTGGGCTGAAGGGCCTGTTCCTGTGCTGTACTGTGCTCCTCTATGTTCTATAAAGCAACACCGTTGAAACAAATTCCCATCTGAATCTGTGCCTGCACACTTCTGCAACACCTCAACAATAACAGTAGGTATGTTAAAAAACTTACCTTCAGCCGCTCTGCAGTTCTGCCACTGGCCGTGTGCGCGACTTTGGCGCCTTTGAGGGGTGGGGGGGGGGGAATTAAAATACGGTTTTCCGGAGTTATATTTTCTCGGGGTGCGAGCTTTTGCTGAAGATTCGTTCCGACTGCCCGCATTTGCAAAAACATTTTTAAATCGCCCGACTATTTCAGCGCTGGAGTAAAATAAAAATTAGCTTCTAATGCCATGAACGCCGACAACGGGGAAGGATTTCACGTAGGGGGCAGGTAAAGGAAAGCCGTTTATATTTACATATAAACTTGCTTGTTAAGATGACCTTAATCAACATTTAATGTTGCGAAACGGTGATTTATTCCCCATACGAACCGGCAGTACTTTTCCTGCCGATATGGGTTTTAAATTCACCGCAACCACAACGTTCCAATCCATCGCGTTCCATAAAATCCCACTCGCAAGCTGATTTAAATGGACATTAATTTACGGGCATTAAACACTAAATTCCTTCAATTTGGCCTATAAATTCATGACAATGAGATTTAAAAATCATGTTATATTGTGAATTCTTGTGTGAATGGTTTTTGGACACTTTGGCTTTTAAATAAATGTTAATATTTTCTTAAGAAATGGATAGAAGTTTAGATCTAGTAATTGAATTTTTTAATTAGCTACAATTGGGTAACTAACTAATTATATGCTTTAATTTCAGGTCATCCAAGTAAGATTGTTTCATATTTGTTTCAGAATGCTTCAATCTATAATAACTGAAAATGTCTTTCAGTTCTCTTAATTTTTAAGAAAGTTATGGACTTTTGACTGTCCTCGATCACAACTTTTGTGTTCAGTCAATGGAAAAGCAATAAGGAACAAGATGCTAATTTCTGAGTATGAAAATGGGCATAACTTTTTTAATACTGAAGACATGAAAGTGAATTAGGTGTCAAATTAAACTTATTTTTATGCTTTATCTGATGGGATAAATTGCAGACTTGATTTTTAAAATCTCAAAATGTTGTAACATTTCTAACAACAGGAAGCTTTCTAAATCATCTGATATATCTGCTGATTAACACCACTCTCAATGTTCTGGGGCAGAGACCTATACAGCACAGAAACAGACCCTTTGGACCAACATCTCTGCATTGCCTATGACGTTAATCTCACCAGTTCCATCTGCCTGCAACTGGTCTAAAGCAGGTTCTCGACCCGAAACATCACCAATTCATGTTCTCCAGATATGCTCTCTGACCTGCTGAATTACTCCAGCACTCTGTGTCCTTTTGTGCATTAATCAGGATCTGCAGTTGTTTGTTTCTACTTTGATACCCTTCTATTCCCTGCCTGTTCAAGTGCCTGTCTAAATGCCTCTTAACCATTGCTGTTGTTTATGGTTCTACCACTTTCCCTGGCAGCACATTCCAGGCATCTCTGTGTAAAAAACATCGATAAAGGGCTAAGAAAAGGTTTTGCAATCAATCTGCAGGTGATATTAATTGAACTGAATATTTTTCAACAGATTCCATACAGTGCTATCAAAACCCTTGAACCACATGAGAAAGACAAGGCAGGACAAAATTAATCCCATCTCTTCCACCAAGAAATGGTGAAATATAGGAGAAAAGGAAGAATTACCAATAGAACATAACAGTTCCCAGGAGAAACCCATCAACTTCAATAGCGATTACTCCAATGCAGACAAGGATAATACCTGATTTTAATTTAGTAGTATAGAGTCATTGCATTCTAGGCATGGTGAACCCTTGGTGAATCAATCTGTTGACAGATCAGATCAGAGATGCTCTCTATGAATCAGAAACTCATAGTCTTACAGAGTGGAAACAGGCCCTTCGGCCCAACTTGCCGACACTGGCCAACATGTCCCATCCACACTGGTCCCACCTGCCTGCATTAGGCCCATATCCCTCTAAACCTATCATAGGTACCTGCCCAAATGTTTCTTAAATGTTGGGATAGTACCTGCCTATATACCTCCTCCAGCAACTCGTTCCATACACCCACCACCCTGGGCGTGAAAAAGTTACCCCTTGGGTTCCTATTAAATCTTTCCTCCCTCACCGTATCCCTCTGGATCTCGGTTGCCCTGGTTCTCATAGTTTGAAGGAAACAGGTTTATAATCTGAGCCCCCATTTCAGTGCAGAATCATTGGTGGAAATGCCTTCTTATCAGAGATGGCAAATCAAAGCCCATCTTATTGATGAGGTTGACACGATAGATCCCTGGGCACTTTTCAAAGAAAACTACAGGGTGTTTAATGCACTGACCAACTTCATTCCGTCAGCCAAAATCACAGAACAAAATTGTCCCTAAATATATCACGTTATGGATTGTCGGATCTTACTGTGTACACGTTGTCTTTCCAAATACCAACAAAGGTGACTGCATGGTACTTTGGGATGTCTTGAGCTAATGAAAATTGCAAAACAAAGTATTTGGTAAACACAGCTAATTCATTTTTTTTCATTGGAAAAAGACGAAAACCGAAGATCAATGCCCCAAAGACAAATTAATTAAAACCACAGTCCTCCTGATGCGAGATTAACTCTCAAACAGTGCTGTTACACCTGAGGAGTGAAAGACTGGCTTTGTCTAAGTTCTCCAAGTGGATTTTAAATTGGAAGGGATAATTTTGTTTCATACTGGTTCTAAGCAGCAACTCATCATTGAAGCATATATAGGTGAGGGAGGTCAATTAGCCCATTTAGCTCATGCTGCCATTGATAAATATGATTCCTCCTCAAACATCTAACTGGCACTCGTGCTACGGTTATAGTTGAAGACTCTTTCAAATACATCCGCAGCATTCTCGCACTCAAATATTTTGAATCGGCTAGAATGGCTTGGACGTATTCACAAATTTGTTCTGTGATTCGTAATGAGGATTTAATGGTTTGCACAATTTCTCCAGGATTTCCAGAAATGATCCACCAAAATCAATGTGGAAATTCCAAGAGATTCGGAGTTTGGTGATTGCATAATCCACTTCTGAATACAAAACATCTATGTGTAAAGGAAATACAAAGAACCCCAAAATGGATTCCTGGAGTGTTTCATTTTAGACACCTTCCTGGCAAAGGCATGTTTCTATTGAACCACCCTGTTCAGTTTAGTTTGAGTTTAGTTTGAGTTTATTGTCACGTGTACCGAGGTACAGTGAAAAGCTTTTGTCGTGAGCTATCCAGTCAGTGGAAAGACAATATATGATTACAATCAAGCCATTCGCAGTGTACAGACGCATGATAGAAGGAAAGAGGTGAATAACGGTAATGGGAATAATGTGAATAATGAAATTTAGTGCAAGATAAAGTCCAGTAAAGTCCAATGAAAGATGGTGTGAGGGTCACCAATGATGTAGATAGTAGCTCAGGACTGCTTTCTAGTTGTTGGTAGGATGGTTTCAATTGTTTTTAACTGCTGAAATAAAACTTGCTCAATGATCTTTTATTGGGATTTTTTTACTGAAAATTTCCAACAACATAAGGCAGAAGCTGGCAGGGAAAAAGTAAGAAAGCACGTACAGGACTAGGTTAAAAAGCGCATGAAGAATGGACATTGGGTCATTGGTTCTATTTAATGGCGAATAATTTCAATAAAAGTAGCAAAATTCTGCCATCAGTCTCTTGATCCTTCAAGTCATCCTTATTCCAGCATGTTTTGTATTGATCTAGAGACCACTGCTCCAAATTTAAATATAATTACATAGTTGGATTGCACGAGTAACAGCTCTTCACGGTAAGATAGTCGGTGTCCAATAATTTTTTTAATTTAATTTGTAAGATATGACATGCCCCACAGGCTAGAATCAAGGCAAATGCGAAAGCAAGCTTGTTCAGGTGATTTGCCTCTAAAATGGACACACTTTAGGTTGCAAGGACAAGTAATAAATTCGCTAAGTTTAGTTTAGTTTTAGTTTAGAGATACAGCACAGAAACCGGCCATTCGGCCCACTGACCAGCGATCCCCGCACACTGGGGGGGGTATGGGGGACATATCCCCCCCTGTTTTGAGAGGTGGGGGACGATCCCTCCTTTTTTTGTAATCCGGATTTTAAAACCCGGTGAAATCTCCGCTTCCGCGACACGGTAGGGGTGGGTCTGATGATCAAACGCCGATTGGACGAGAGAGACATCAGTCAGCAGGCAATGGTGGGTGGACATGATGATTCAGTGCGATCATTGGAGGAGGGAGACGTGCCCAGGTCATAGGATCACAACGGCAGCCCTGGACACCAAAGATCCATCTTTGCTGGACACAGACCTGCACCTCATTTGCAGCCAGGATCGATCCCGGCCGGCTCTCCGGCACTGCAATCGCTGCCGAACCGCCACGGGACCATCCGCGTCCCCACCCGAGTGCGCCCCCCCTCATCCACGCCCGGGGGTGGCCAGAGATATCGAGAGTCAGATGGGCGCGGTGCCCCCAGGCCCACAGCCAGCGTAGAGAAGCAGCGCTAAACCCAGCTCCACTCTGCCTGACCCGCCGGGTTAACCTACAGCCCTGCCTGGACTCAAGGGAAATATGGCCCAGGCTTACAGCCAGTGCAGAGAAGCAGCGCTAGCTCCACAGCTCCAGACTGGTGTCCCATCAGTCCAGGCAGGGCTGCAGGTTAACCCGGCGAGCCAGGCAGAGTTGAGCTGCATTTAGCGCTGATTGAACTGTAATTACCGTTCACAGGGCCCACGGCAGAAGTCTTTCAAGCCTCGCATGTGTGTGTGAGTGTGCGCATCCATGCACGGCCACCAAGAAATTGTGTCCCCCCTGTCCCCCGATCCCCTCCATATTTTGATAGCGATTTCTATCACTGCATGGATAGGAAAGGTTCAGCAAGATATGGGCCAAACGTGAACAGGTGGGAGAAGTGTAGATGGAGCATGTTGGTCTTCTTGGGCAAGTTGGGCTACAGGAACTTTGCTTCCACTGCTTTTTGAGGAAGAGAATTTCAAATTCTAACAACCCGCTGAAAGAAAGTATCTCATCTCATCTCTGTCTTAAATCGGCAACCTTTTATTTCGCTTATTTCATTTAATTCCTCATATTTCGCTTGGGCAGCTTACACACCAGCGGTATGAATATTGACTTCTTTAACTTCAAGTAAATCTTGCTTTCCCTCTCTCTCCATCCCTCCCCATCCTATTTCTCAGACCAGTCTGACTGTCCTCCAGATTAAATTTTATCTTTGTATGCTTCGTTGTCAATTTCCCCTTGCTAATAATGATCCATTCTACATATTCCTTGATCCTCGTCCCCTTTGATGTCCAGTTTTCACACCTTACCCTTCCATGTCTCTGTGTCTCCCTCTCCCCTAACTCTCAGTTTAAAGAAGAGTCTCGGCCAGACACGTCACCCATTCTTTCTATCCAGAGATACTGCCTATCCCATTGAGTTACTCCAGCGTTTTGTGTCTACCTTCGTATGTCAACCTTTTAAGGGCCTGTCCCACTGTACGAGCTAATTCAAGAGTTCTCCCGAGTTTCCCCCTGATTCGAACTCGGAGAATTACGTTAATAGCTGCTCATTGGTATTCGGGGCTCTCGTGAACATTTTTCAACATGTTGAAAAATCTTCACAAGTCTTCACGAGCTTACCGCATTTCCCGAGTGCCTGCCGTTAATGTTAAAAACCGCTAAAAGACTTTCCGAGCTCCGACGTACCGGCTACGTACATTCTACGTGCTTACCACGAGTTTGATTTTTTTTTAAACTCGGTAGAGCTCTTGAATTAGCTTGTACAGTTGGACAGCCCCTTTATTTTATTCATGTGGATGCCATCTGCAAGGTCAACAATAAAACATGAGTGCCAAAGGTAAGAATACCTCAGGTGACATCAATGCAGAAGTTGAGAGTACACCAGGCTTCAGAGTGCCTGTTTAAGTTCAGCAAGTGCCATATTTGTCATAAGGTAAGCTAGGCACAAATCCCTGAAGACAGTAACTGTTGGTAAAGATGGTAGCGCACTTTGTCCTCAAATGCCACAGATAAGGAATGGAATAGTTTTTCTGGGGTACAGAACATACAATGTCATCAGACAATGACGAGTTGAAAATGGGAATGTTGAATGGCATTTATCACATAACCAAGCGTTGGAAAGTTATCCAGTGGGGGCTTCCGAGAACAAAGGGGGGGGGCGGTCCAGTGTGGGGGGGGGGGGGGTGGGAACGCTAACAAAGGGGGACCCAGCCGGGGGATGGGGAGGCCTGATACCTCATGCAGGGGCAGGCAGTAGATAGGACCGTTCGGTAAATATTTGTAACTTTGTCGGAGTCAAAACATGGCAACACTTGTGTACTGCCTAGGTGAGGTCTGCTGTATGATTTTTACTGGGTTGTATGCAAAACAAAGCATTTCACTGTACCTAGGTACATGTGACAATAAACTATTATTGAATCGTTGAATTGAAAGAAGACAAGATTGATTGTGAAGGATACCGCAACAATTAAATCTGTTATTAGCCTGGAAATATATCAGAAATATCACCAACTTTTCCCATTGAGGTGATCCAAAATAGTGTTGGACATGAATGCAGGAGTGATCATCAAAGTCAAGAGGAAGTTCCCAGTGGAATCCCACTGGACAGTGTGGGGAAACCAGTTATTGGAGTTACTGGAATCACAGGTAAACTGAAAGGTGCAGGATGCTCTTGCAAGGAGATTTCAGTGGTGTAGCACAGGAAACACTGACCTGGAATATGAAACCCTGCATGTTCGCAGACGACCTCAGTTTCTACAAGACTTGCTGGTTGTAGAATAGCAGTGGACGGAATGAAACGCCGATTCAATTGGATGTTTTACGAAAAGGCTGCATTACAACCCAGAGGCGGTTCAAAAGCTCTGAAAGCACTGCGAGAAATGTCTTACAACGTCAGCCCAATTCAGCACTGCCAGATTGTAATAAAGAAGCGGCCATGGCAGAATTGAGAGCTGAGGAGACAGTTCAGAAAAGGAACGACAGACGAGCTGACTTTGCAATTTAAAAATAAATAGCAAGGAAAAGGAGAAGTCGGTGTCCACAGAAGGTCAGAACACATCTGAATGTATGACAATATGAAAGAAAGAGAGCTTTAACAGATAACCCAAATGAACACTGTTGAAGGTATTCAATAACTCACAAAATGCATTGTATATTTTTTTATCACTATGCCACATGAGAAGAATTGTTAGTTCACACCAGGTTTATGTCAACAGTTGATATGTAGAATATATAGTTGATACTAATATGTATGCACTGTTATGAAGACAATTACATGAAGGTAACAGGTGCATTACAGGATGTGATACTAAGTGTGTGGAGAGCATCTTTAGGGTGATGATCCACTGCAATTACAAGAATCTGAAGAGGGTACTTGAGTGCAGTTGAAAGTGAAGATGTCAGCAATCAAATTAAGAGATTCAAGTGAATTTATGTTTGGTTAAATATTTGTTGATATTTGCAAATAACTAATTTATTATTTAATTGTTCATATGTTCACAATTTATAGGAGCAGAATTAGGCCATTCGGCCCATCATTTACTCTGCCATTCATTCATGGCTGACCTATCTTTCCCTCTCAACCCCATTCTCCTGCCTTCTCCCCATCACTCCTGACAACCGTACTAATCAAGAATCTATATTTCTCTGCCTTAAAAATATCCATTGGCCTCCACAGCCTCTGTGGCAGAATTCCACAGATTCGCCACTCTTTGACTAAATACATTTCTCCTCATCTCCTTCCTAAAAGAAGGGGTTAGGTGGTTCTCTGCTGAGCGTCATTGCCACAGGGCAAAGTCCTAGAATCCTTGGCCTAACAAACATGCAAGTAACTTCACCACATGGACTGCCGAGGTCAGGAAAGTTGCTCACCGCTGTCTTCGTAAATTCATAAGTGATCGGAGCCGAAATTGGCCACTCGGCCTGTAATTCTGCTCCTAATCTCACCCGGTTAGTCTGGTTCAGCAAAACACTGAGTCAAGCACTGGATCAACTAAACGTCTTTATTTCTCAATCACAACACACTCCCTATACGATACCTAACCAACAGCGTGGGTCCGATCCTTGTCTCTACTCATCCAAGCCCTTCAGCCTCGTGCGAATAGACACCTCCAGATGGTCAGTCCCAAGTGCTACCCCAGAAGATCGACACATACTCATGTGGTGTCCCCTCTTATACACAGTATATACACATGCATTTTCAGCAAGGCTCAGCTCTTTCTGCAAAACCCTCATACATATTAACAATTGAGGGGACATCTGGGCAACACCCTGTACTCAGCTTCCTCCCAGGACCCAGACATTCTGGAGCCATGAGACTCATGGTTTTGCAGCTTTTGCAGAAAGATGCCAAGCAGGTTTTGCAAAGGCAGAAATCCTCCATTTTATCACATAATAAATTGGCCAATATTATCAGGCCTGTCAAATCTACTCTGTCAATCATGGCTAATCCAACTCTTAACCCCATAGCCTTCTCCCCATAACCCCTGGCACCCATACTAATCACAAAACTTTAAATCACCACCTTAACAATATCCATTGACCTGGCCTCCACAGCCTTCTGGGGCAAAGAATTCCACAGATTCACCACCCTTTGACAAAATTAATTAGTTTTCATCTCTTGTCTAAATATTCTGAGGTTATGGCCTCTGGTCCCAGACTCTCCCACTAGTGGAAACACCCTCTTCACATTCACTCTATCCAAGCCTTGTATAGAATGTATTGAGATAAATGGTTTATATTAGTTTATTGCTCATTTTTAAAGGGGAAGCCATAGCGTATGTGAAGTGTACCTTGTAGAAAGTCATGTAGGCTGACTCTTAACACTTAAGGACACAAAGTGCTGCTGTAACTCAGCAGGTCAGGCAGTATCTCTCGAGAACATGGATAAGTGTTGTGTTAGGTTGAGACTCTAATTCAGACTGTCCACTCTTGAAACATAGTTGTTTAAAAACTGCCATGAAATGACTGGTGAAATCATGCAATGAAGAATAATAGTAAGATTGAACGAGAACTTACCAGTTCGAAGGTTGATCTTTATTTTATGAGGAGTCGAAGTGAGGGATTTCGTGAAGAGCCCGCCGGCGCGCATGCTCGACATACTTCAAAGTAGCGGCGTGGAATCACAGAACCAACAATAGAAATGACTTCGCATAGTATGATTGAATTGACTAAGATTACCAGATGAAGGTGATTGAGGGTTGGGCGAGGAGGGCACGAAATCCCTCACTTCGACTCCTCATAAAATAAAGATCAACCTTCGAACTGGTAAGTTCTCGT
The DNA here is from genome assembly GCA_963514005.1 of Raja brachyura. The sequence continues at coordinate 18,491,093 of OY740782.1, forward strand.
TCAATCTTACTATTTCATTTCGGAGTCACGTGAGTGACTTCGTGAAGACTTCAAAGCTTCTGTGATTACACGCCCTGGACCACGTCCATGCTGACACACCACTACCAGGGATGGATGGGAGGAACAAACTTGCTCAACAGTCCATACTGCAAAACAAGAGCATATTTATTAACAACAAATCAAACCCCTCATACGGGGACATCTCCACTTCTTGACCTGCATTCAGCACGGCTTCTGCGAACTGTAGAGGAGCAGCAACAGGCTTGTTATAAAAACGCTGGAACACAGCTTCATTAGCCCATCCTGCGGTGGCGAGAATTTGGTCCATGGGCACCTCCATGACCCTCGCCGCTGACGTCGATGCAGCCCTGGTGGAATGAGACTTGAACACATTAGTGTCGATACCTGACTTACCCAAGACGACTCGAAGCCACCTGGATATCGTCTGGACTGTCACTCGATGATGAGGTCTCTTATGAGTGACAAGCAGGTATCTCTCCATTCCTCTGATGCGTGCCGTCACGTTGACATAGTGGCGGATATGTGAGGCTAAACATAGCCTAGCATCTGCGGGGTATGCCGGGAACTTCAGCTGCAGCCCTGTGCACCCAGGTCTATGCTGCTTTAGTAGCTCGTCAATGAAAAAGACTACTTCTGTGGGGGTAGACGTCATTCTGTCGACACGAAGTTTGTGTAGTGTCTGTACCCTCTGAGCTGAAGTCAGCGCTAGTAACATCACCAGCTTCATGGTGAGTTGGTCCAGTTGGAGCCCTTCCATGGGAGACCACGTCCTGAGCAGGTTTAATACGTCCCTGACATCCCAGGTGATATTATAGCGTGGTGTAGGCGGATTCATATTGAATATACCCCGCATGAGTCTGGACACTAGCCTGTTGGATCCTACCTCCAAACTGAGGTAGAATAATAGCGCACTTCTGGCGCTGTTGATGGCACTGTAACTTAAGTGTTCATCTTGGTGCAACCCCGCGAGGAATTCCAGGACGTCGGTTATTGTCACGTCATCGTACGTGATGCGAGAGCGGCTGCAGTAGGCTTCCCACTTCGTAATATGCGAGCGGTATCTTCGCCTTGTAGACTCTCGACACGACGCCCCGATGGTATCCATGGTCCGAGCCGAGAGGCCGTATTGGACTAACGGCCTGTTCAGAACCTGCAAGCCAACAAATTTAAATAGCCATGGCAGGGATGCGGCTCCCCTGAGACAGGGTGAGTAACCAATTGTGGGCAACCCTTCAAAAGGACCCAAGGTTCGTTGAGCATGTCAAAGACCACCGGATACCAAGGCTGTGTGGGCCAGTCGGGTATAATAAGAATGCCCTTGGCAGCATCTGCCTGAATCTTTTGCAATACCCGACTGATGAGGCAAAACGGGGGGAAGGCATAGAAAAACCACTTCCCCCAGTCCAGCGAGAATGCATCTAGCGCTATTGCCCCAGGATCTGGTTCCCATGAAACGTAGGTTGGTACCTGATGGTTCAACCGTGACGCAAAGAGGTCAATGTCCGGTTTACCAAATTTGGCTGTGACTTTAGAAAAGATCTCAGGATGCAACATCCATTCAATATTGTCATTAAATTTGCGTGACCTGGTGTCCGCCACAGTATTAAGCTCACCTGGCAAATAGGTAGCTGAAATCCAAATGTCTCTTTGAACACACCAGAGCCAAATTGAGTTTGCCAATTTGTCACACGAAACTGACCTGGTACCACCCATATGGTTTAAATATGCTACTGCTGTGGTGTTGTCTATTTGGAGACGGACATGTGCTCCAACAAGCTTGGAACAATACGCACGAAGTCCGTGGAATGCTGCCAGCAACTCCAAATAGTTAATCCCTTGAGTTGACAACATCGTTGATTCAAGGGTGTCCCATCTGCCACCACAACTAGAGCAATTATTCGTGGCTCCCCAACCATTGGAGCTTGCATCAGTTTGCAAATATACCACCGGATTAGCCTCCCTAATAGGCTTGAATGAGCTGCTAATGTGACACACCCACCATTGCAACTCATTTATCGCTTCGGGCGGCAGCTGCATGGACCGATCATAATGACCAGCGTTCTGTTTTAACGCAGCAATTTTAGCTCTTTGCAAATTCTGATAATGCAAAGGTCCATATCGCGCTGCCGGGAACAAAGCTACCAGCTTCCCAATTATTGTAGCTAAGTGCCGAATCGATGGTATATTGGTGCGGATTAAATCTTGACACACCTGGGTAACCTCCTCAATCTTGTTAATTGGAATGGTAACCCTCATGCTTATAGAGTTCATCGTGAACCCTAGGTAATTAATCACCTGGGCAGGGTAGAACTTTGATTTCTCTGGATGGACAATAAACCCCAATTGTTGAAATATATTGACAGCAGCTGCAACACCCTGTTCAGCCAATTCCAGGGTGTGGCCCACAATTAAGATATCATCTAAATAGTCCATAACTATATGGTGTCGTTGTCTCAAATAAGCCATAATTGGCTTCACTAATTTAGTGAACAATCTAGGGGCTGTGGTGAGCCCATTAGGCAAAGCCTTGTACTGCCAGAGTTGCCCCATCCAGATGAATTTCAAAAACCTTCTGTCACATTTCTGGACGGATACGGAATAATATGCGTCTTTTAAATCGATGCATGCCATAAAGCAACCATGAGAAATCAATGATTTGGCTGTTTCAAACGTATCCATTTTAAAATGAGTATATGCTACAAAAGTATTCAAACGGGTTAGATCAATAATGACACGACAACCTCCATCCTTTTTAGGTCTGGTGAATATGTTCGAAACAAATTCAACTGGCTCATGCACCACTCTCTCAATCACTCCTTTGTGCTCAAGACTTAACAGTTCCGAACAGCCGGCTGCCTGTTCTGCGGCAGATAATTTAAACGTTCGAGTGGGCATGTGCTGGGATGGAGGAATGTCGCCATTAGTAAACTCAATTTTATGCCCCTGAATATTCTGCAACACATACTCGTCACCAGTAAAATTACCCCATGCACCCAAAAACAGCCGAAGGCGACCACCAACATGTGAAGTTAAACAGAGAGAAAAGAGAGAACCAGACCCCCTCACCTCCATGGTTACCGGCGGTCCTTGACACGCGTGTGCGGACGTGGAGGTGCTGGGTTGGCTTGAGGGCGCGGCGTCTTTGTTTTCCACCAGGGTCTCTGCCGACCCTGTCCTAAAAAAGACCCCTGGTGCTGGGTCTGATGTTGCTGTCGTTGTGGAGCTTGAGGGTGGGTCCTCGTCGAGATACTAGCAGACCCTCGTGATCGAATGTATGGAGACTTTGAGCCTGACGGTGTGGGGGCACTCTGAGGGCGTTTGATCCCCACCGTTTTGGCTTGCTCGTCAAGCTCTTTGACTCTCTTCGAGAGGTCCTCCCCAAAGAGCTGACGGGGCGGGGGCGGCGGCGGTGGTTTGCACAATCCTGCAAACTTTGGATTGAGCGCTGGGCGGATGCTGTTTTTGCGAAACCCGTTAATTTCGTGCTGGGTCGCGCACAGGAGGGCCAGGGCATCTTCCTGGTCCAAATTCAATTCGTCCCCGTCCACCGACCGCACAAAGGCGGTAATACCGGCCGTGAGGAGCTTCAGGATCCGCTGCAGTTTTACCTCCTGTTGACGGATAGCCGCACTGATGTTGCCCCATATCGGCGTATTGACCACAGGCACGTTGAGGGAGTTGCAATTGGATGGAGCCTTGTGACGGCTCATTGCCTGAATGAGGACTTCTTCCTGTAGTTGCTGGTTGTTAAGAAAGTCCACAGTGGCTGCCGGCTTCGTGTTTAAAGGAAGTCCAGATGAATGTGGGGCCGCAAATTTGGTCGCCACATCCAGAAGATCCTCCGCTGGTACCTCCACCGGAGGTGGTATGGGATCCACCAAAACCTCCTCCTCCTGTTGCTCCAGGCTGATGGTAGAGGCTGGTGACGACGCCCTGTGCCTGTGGCTGCCCTGCTGTTGTTGGCTTTGAAGCAGGAGCTCCAGCAGCCGCTCCATACGGTCAATACGCCCTTCACCCTGAACACTCAGGTGGTCGGAGTCCTCCGGCTCTGAAAAGAAAACCGGGCTCCTATCATCGGCCCGCACCTGATCGAGGCCCTGCCGGTGCCGGTAGTTGTCGCTAACAGCCGCCGAGGCGAAACTGCGCGATTCCCGCGCGGGCGTGTTCAACCGCCTCCGTTTAGCGGGAGCTGACGCCGCTGCCACTAAGGGCACTTGCAGCGTGGTGTCGGCACCAGCCGAAGCATGGCTACCTGAAGCCCGCGCAGGCTTGCCGGCTGCCCACATCGTGGACCTTGCCGACGCATGTTCTCGCCCACCCATCCATGGGGGGCTCGGCGACCGTGACAAGACCCAACTCAACCGACCCGTCCCGGCGTCGAGAGTCGGGGTGTGCCGGCTGGACCTCACAGCCGCCCCGGGTCTCGCCCTGGAACCTGACCGCTCCTCCGTGTCAGGCAATGCCTTAGCCCTGGCAGGGTTAGGCTTCTGGGCTCCTGCCCTGCCCCTTCTCAGGGGGCTGAGTGGAACGGGCCGTGCAGCCGCACGCCCCCTGCTCGAGGTTGCCAGCGAGCCCGCTGACGACCTGACTGCCATGGCAGGGTCCCCCTGCTCTGGCGGCACACCGCACTCCTCCTCGTCGAACTCCTCCGAGCTGTGGTGTGCTGGCGGATCTGGACCTGTAAACACAGGGCTTACCCACATCTCCGCCTGAGTCCCGGCCTGCACTGCAGGTACCGCCGATAGTAAAGGCCCCGGAACTGTTGACCGGCGAACTCGTCCTGACGTCCTCCGGCCCTTCGAACTCCCATCCATGTCCTTGCTGCAAGACATAACGAACAACAAGGACCACCAACTAAAGGTGGAATACTCACCTCCATGGCCCCTTATGAAGGGCTGGCGAGGAGCGCGCTCCACCGCCAGCCGTCGCAGCAACGCGTTACGACGATATGTCGAGCATGCGCGCCAGCGGGCTCTTCACGAAGTCACTCACGTGACTCCGAAATGAAATTGGTTCCCCTCTGTCTGTATATAGTATTTTAGTTTAGTTTAATTTAGTATAGAGCTACAGCACAAAAACAGCCCCTTTGGCCCAACTAGCCCACGCTAACTAGCAAACCCCACACACTATCACTATCCAACACACACGAGGGACAATTTATAAATTTACCAAGCCAATTAGCCGATAATTCTGAATGTCTTTGAAGTGTGGGAGGAACAGAGCTCCCAGAAAAAAACCCATACTCACAGGGAGAAAGTACAAACGCCGTACCGACAGCAACCATAGTGGGGATTGAACTGGTTCTCTCGTGCTGTAATGCCCCTGTCCCACTTAGAAAACCTGAATGGAAACCTCTGGAGACTTTGCGCCCCACCCAAGGTTTCCATGTGGTTCCCGGAGGTTCCCGGAGGTTTTTGGCAGTCTCCCTAATGGTTGAAAGTGGTTTCCGCTTCTTCTATGTTCCGGCGATTATATCAAAAATTGACAAGAACCTCCGGGAACCGCACGGAAACCTTGGGTGGGGCAGGGGCATTAGGCAGTAACTCTACCGCTGCGCCACCGTGCCACCCTTAATTTGTCAAAATTACAAAGAGAGTGGATAAAGGGGAAGCAGTAAATGTAATATATTTACGCTTACGATAAGTGATCCGCTCTGGACCACTTGGACAACAAAAACTCATATGTCAGGCTGTTATTTATCGATTACAGCTCAGCATTTAACACAATCATCCCCTCCAAGCTGGTTACCAAACTCTCAGAACTGGGTCTCTACGCATCCCTCTGCAATTGGATCCTTGACTTCCTCATTCGCAGACCACAGTCTGTTCGTATTGGTGGAAATGTGTCAGCCTCGATAACAATCAGCACCGGAGCACCTCAAGGTTGCGTGCTCAGCCCCCTGCTGTAGTCACTCTATACTCATGACTGCGTAGCCGGTCACAGTGCGAACTCCATCATCAAGTTCGCTGACGTCACCACTGTTGTGGGACGTATCACTGATGGGGATATGGTGCCAGCACTATAACCTGGCCCTCAACACCAGCAAAACCAAGGAACTGATTGTGGACTTTGGAAGGAGTAGGATGGGGACCCACAGTCACGTTTATATCAACGGGTTGATGGTTGAAAGAGTCAAGAGCTTCAAATTCCTGGGAGTGCGCATCTCTGAAGATCTTTCCTGTTCCGAGAACACTAATGCAATTATCAAGAAAGCACACCAGCGCCTCTACTTCCTGAGAAGATTACGGAGAGTCGGTTTGTCAAGGAGGACTCTCTCTAACTTCTACAGGTGCTTGCTTGCTGACTGGTTGCATCGTGGCTTGGTTCGGCAACTTGAGCGCCCTGGAGAGGAAAAGACTACAAAAAGTAGTAAACACTGCCCAGTCCATCATCGGCTCTGACCTCCCTACCATTGAGGGGATCTATCGCAGTCGCTGCCTCAAAAAGGCTGGCAGCATCATCAAGGACCCACACCACCCTAGCCACACACTCATCTCTCTGCTACCTTCAGGTAGAAGGTACAGGAGCCTGATGACTGCAACGGCCAGGTTCAGGAATAGCTACTTCCCCACAGCCATCAGGCTATCAAACGTGGCTCGGACAAAACTATGATCATTATTAACCCATTATCTGTTATCTGTTATTTGCACTTTATCAGTTTATTTATTCATGTGTGTATGTATTTATATAATGATATATGGACACACTGATCTGTTTTATAGTAAATGCCTACTATGTTCTGTGTGCCAAAGCAAAGCAAGAATTCCATTGTCCTACCAGGGACACATGACAATAAACTCACTTGAACTTGAACTTGAACTTTAGATTTCCAAATGCAATTATTAGAGTGCATTGCGTTGAGGACTATTTATTGGGAAACGTGGGTTACATTTCTTGAGTTTAGAAGAATGAGGAATGGTCTCACATAAACATATAAGATCCCGAGGTGGGTTGTCAGGTTGGAAGCTGATAAGATGTTTCCCCTAGTGGGGTTTCTAGAGCCAGGTGGCATAGTTTCAGAAAAAAATAAATCTGCTTAAAGTGGAGTTGAGAAATAATTTCTTCTCTCTAAGGATCTTTGGAACTTGTTTCCCCAGAGAGCTGTGCAGGTGGAGTCATTGAATATATTCAGGACAGAGACTAATAAATATGTGACCAACAGGTGCTATATATAATATATATATATATATATAAAGGTGCTATTGAGACCAAGACTAGAGCTGCCATCATTTTATAGAACGGTGGAGAGGACTTGAGGAACCAACCAGCAATTATGATTACTGTTACTTGCATTCATATGTAGGGAACAGCAAGTCTACAGACACTACTGTACCTAGATTCCTTCTACTCCTGAGGGTAGATCGGCACCAGTATCAACACTACTTTCTGAATTTCTGGTCAAAGTTGAAATTGGATTTCAACCAAATATCCTCCCCTTATTCTTAAACTGTGACCCCTGATTCGGGACTCCCCTAAATGGCCAGTCCCACTGTACGAGGTAATTCTCCCGAGTTTCCCCAGATTCGAACACGGAGAATTTCGGTAATAGCCATTCGTAGGTACCTGGGGGCTCTCGTGGACATTTTTCACAGTGCTGAAAAAAGTCACGAGTTACCGTGTTTCCCGACAGGCCCTTTACATCGGGAACATTTTTCCTGTCCAAACCCTTAAGAATTGTATTTGTTTCTATAAGATCCCTTCTCACCCTTCTAAATTCCAGTGAATATAAGCCCAGTCGACCCATTCTTTCATCATATGTCAGTTCCGCCATCATGGGAATTAATTTTGTTGCGTGCTAACCAGTCAGTGGAAAGACAAAACATGATTACAATTGAGCCATTCAGTGTACAGGTATATGATAAATGGAATACGTGAATAACGTTTAGCACAAGATAAAGCCAGCAAAGTCCAATCAATGATAGGCCGATGAGAGGGATGGTGGTTCAGGACTACTCTAATTGTGGTAGGATAGTTTAGTTGCTTGATAACAGAGGTTCATTCAGACCAGTCCTGAAATGAATCCTTTATGCATGGAGTATTGCCTTCAAGAATTCGTTTATTTTGGAACAAAAATCTAATTTGATTGCACCACGCAGTCAAAATTAAAATCCCTTAAATGTTTTGACAATGGTTTAACTCTAGTCCAAGCTGCTTCATGTGGTTAGACAGATGCTTTCACTTAGATGCCAATTCTTAAGTGCCAAACATATCCCATGAGTTCCTATGGTGATCCAGTCTACAATGCAATTGTGTTCCTCAATCTGCTCTTTAAAATCCATAGCATACAGACTGTATGATACATAAAGTGGCCACATACATGCATTAACATGTGTTGGAAGGAACTGCTGGTGCTGTTTTTTTTTGACTATCTTGTGGATAGCTTTTTGTGACTATCTTTGGTGGTTTAAACCAAAGATAGTCACAAAAAACTGAAGTAACTCAGCGGGACAGGCAGCATCTCTGGAGAGAAGGAATGGGTGACGTTTTGGGTCGAGACCTTTCTTCAGACTGGTTAGGGATAAGGGAAATGAGAGATATAGATGATGTAGAAGATGAAGAACAATGAATGAACATATGCAAAAAAGTAATGATGATATAAGGAAACAGGCCATTGTTAGCGTTTGTTGGGTTAAAACGAGAAGCTAGCGCAACTTGGGTAGGGGCGGGATAAAGAGAGAGGGAATGCCGGGACTACCTGAAGTGAGAGAAATCATTATTTATACCACTGGGCTGTAAGCTGCCCAAGCAAAATATGAGATACTGCAGTTTACAGCCCTGTGGTATGCATTAGCTTGGACAGGCTCGGTTAAGAGTGGTGCAAGAGCAGGGTCAAGTAAATGTCTTAAGATTGAGTAACTCAATGGGACAGGCAGCATCTCTGGGTGGAAGGAATGGGTGATGTTTCAGGTCAAGACCCTTCTTCAGATCATTTGCGTCCCGACCAGAAACATCACCCATTCCTTCCATCCAGAGATGCTGTCTGTGCCGCCGAGTTACTCCAGCATTTTGTGTACGTAGGAGTTCATGGATGTCTCGTAGCGGCTCGTAATGGTCAACTACTAGTAAAAAGTAACAGTTTTTTCATCACGAGTATTTTTTTACTCATGGACATTTTTTTACAGGGATGAGAAAACGTCAAGAGTTTACCGATGTCCTGAGTACCTACCGTTAGGATTACGAGCCACTACAAGACATCCACGAACTCCTACGTACGTGCTACGGACATTCTCCGAGTTCGAAACAGGGGAAAACACGGGAGAACTCGTGAATTACCTCGTACAGTGGGACAGGGGTGTGGAGATAAGAGTAGCATTGAGCATTGGAAATGAGTTATCACTTCATGGATCACTTGATGAAGCATCATTAACAATTATTAGACATAACTACCATATTGCTATAATCGATAAAGAAACATTTCAATTACTTATTCAACAATCCACACTTTGCGGTTTGAACTAAAACACTAACATCAAGTCATTGAATCGTGGGGATGTACAGGCATGACCTTTCAGTTGAGAAACATGACCCTAGCCTGACCTCTTGGATCGGGACCCTGAAGAATGGCCTTGATCCAGAAGGCCACCTATCAATGTCCGCCAGAGATAGTGCCTGACCCGCTGAATTACTCCGCCATTTTATGTTTTTTAAAATAGAACCAAGTCTTTCAGTCCATTGTGTAACAACCATCCTGCTTATCTGTACTAATCCCACTTGCCTGCGTTCATTCCATATCCCTCAATGCCTTGCTCATTCAATTACCTGTGCAGAAGTCTAAAGTGTGTTGGACTAGAAGATGCACCAATCTACTGATAACATAAAGAGCCCTTTCAAGACTCCATGCATAAGGGCTATGTGAATGGCAGGTCCCAGAATGTATTAGAGAAACAAAAGGACCTTGGTGTACAAGTCTGTAGATCCCTGCAGATGGCAACATAGGGTAGATGGGGTGGTGAACAAGGCATGGGATATTTACCTTCATTACCCTTGGCATATAATACGTACAGGAAGGTGGTAGTTCATTACAGAAGACTAGTTAGGACGCAACTGTAATACTGCGTATAGATCTGGCCACCACGCTGCAGAAAGGCATGAACGGATTGGACAGGGTTCAGAAGAGAAACCAGGATATTGCCTTGGATAAAATTTTCCAGTTTTGAGGTGAGTCAGGCTCCATCAAGCAGATGAGGCTGACTGGAGGTCTGCTAGAGGTACACAAAATCACAAGGGGCATAGGTAGAGTAGAAAGTGGAACGTTTCCCCCCTGGCAAGGCGAGGAGTGAAGAAGATATACGAGGAAGATGTTACCCAACTACAGGGTAGATGCAATCTGCAAAGCACTGCCTGAGAAGATACTTCCACAGTATTTAAGATCTGGACAAGCAGTTGAATTGTCGAGGTGTAGAAGGCTATGTACCAAATGCTGGTAAATTGGGTTAGTATAAATAGGTACTTGATAGTCAACATGGACATGGCAGGCCAAAGGACCTGTTTCTATTCTATTTGCATCTTTGATGCAAAATGAATTTTGATATTGTTTGTTTTTGATTCATGCATCATGTGTTGGAATTTCAGAGCAGATAATTTCACCCTGCCTGCTACTCCAAATGTGGACAGTATTTGAAAATAGATTGTTTTTTTTTCTTTCTGCTATCAAAGGGAAATATATACCGACTTGAATGATGATATTTTAATGAGTTCCTTGTGCATACTTTTTAGTGTCAAAACCATTGTGATGAGAATGGTTGCACGTTATAATAATACACCAATAAAAGCAATCAGCACAAAGTTAAGGGCCTGTCCCACTTGGCGATTTTTTCAGCAACTGCCGGCATCATTGACTGACGTATCAGGTCACCGAAAAAATTGTGGCGTAATGCGGTGTGACATGGCTGTGACATGGCAATGACCCGGCGGTGACGATGTATTGACGCGCGGTGTTTCCTCTAGTGTTGCGATATTTTTTTTGTCGCGGCTGGATTTTGAAATGTTCAAAATCTTTCGCCGACCCTGAATCATCAGTCAATGACACCGGCAGCCGCCGAAGAAATCGCCAAGTGGGACAGGCCCTTTAGGATTTTTGAGAGATTTTATTTCATATCTATTAACAAAAAACTTGTATTTTTGACTTCAGATTCAGGTAAAATCTGCGAGTGTTTAAAACGTGCACCCTTGTGAATGTAGATTAATGCAACGTGACCACATTAAAACCTACAAATCCAAGCATGAATCTGTGCTCTGAGGCACGGTTTTACTCTCATCAATTATACTGCACCAAAAGGATTTCTGATGGTACTCAGCTGCCATTGCACTTGCTTTTATTCACTGCATTATTTACTCTTGAAAAGTACGATTTATAATACTGTAACGCTGTTAAGAAACATTTCAGAAGGAGAAAGCGTAATGGCGTACGATTTACAGGATATTTAAAGCTACTGACTTGCGGCGGAGAGGCATGTACTGCGGACGGTCCCCACAGAGGCACAGATGCGGCACTGGCTGTGGCAAAGCGATGGCAGAATGACGTCTGACACATGAGCGAAGCAAAGCCCAATCTACTAAAACCATACGTGTGCCACGTTGGTGCAGCGGTGGAGTTCCTGCTTTACAGCGCCAGAGATTCGGGTTCGATCCTGACTATGGGTGTGTCTGTTCCGAGTTTATACATTCTCCCTGTGACCGCATGGACTCTCCCCGGGTGCTCGGGTTTCCTCCCACACCAAAGACATGCAACTGGTTTTGGTAAAAATAGTAAATTGTCCCTTGTGTGTCGGATAGTGTTAGTGTACGGGGATCACTGGCCGGTGCAGACTCGGTGGGCCGAATGGCCTGTTTCCACACTGGATCTCTAAACTAAACTGAACTAAACAAAGTGAACCTCAGCAAGTGTCATGAGCTGCTTTGGTATTCGAGCAATACAATCACAAAATAATCTTCAATAGAAAAAGCAGAAAATACTGGAGATAATCAACAAGCCTGGCAGTTCTCTGCAGCGTGAAGGACTGATCTTCTTCGTTAGTTAAAACACTGCAGAAGCTGGAGATCTGAAGTAAAAGATAGGTAATGCTGGAAAAGCTCAGATGTCAGACTGTATTAGTAGAAAGATAAACAGAGTTAATGTTTCAGTTTATGACCCTCTGTTCACATTTCAGGTAGAAGAATCCTTGTTGGTTCATCACTTGACTAGTTTCCGTTATAATTTGTGTATACGAATAAAATACTTGAGAGCACCCCTTTGAGTTTCTCTAAGCAGGTTTCCAGGTCCGTGCCCACCCGTCCTCTTAACTCCTCAATGCATTCTTGAAAATACACCTTCCCATCTCCTACAATGCTTCACACCATTTCACTATGAACACTGAGGTCGGCGTGCAGGTGATTGTCACATTGATTTTGCACACTAGCATCATGTGTGGAACGTGGTGAGATGATTGCCCAATTTGAGTCATAGAGTCGCGCAGCAAGGAAACCCGCCCCTTGGTTCAACTTGCCAAGATGCTCCATCTACATTAGTCCCACTTGCCTTCATTTGGTCCAAAGATGGACACAAAATGCTGGAGTAATGCAGTGGGTCAGGCCGCATCTCTGGAGAAAAGGAATAGGTGACACTTTGGGTCAAGACCCTTCTTCAGACTGAGGAAGGGTCTCGTCCCAAAACGCCACCTATTCCTTTCCCCCAGTAATGCTGCCTGACCTGCTGAGTTACTCCAGCATTTTGTGCTTATCTTCGGTGTAAACCAGCATCTGCAATTCCTTCCGACAGATATTCATTTGATCCATATCCCTCTAAACCTTCCCTATCCATGAACCTTTCTAAATATCTTCTAAAATGTGATCTAATTGAAGACCTATTTAATCAGATTTTAATGGGGCTCGATTAAGAATTCATCTTTGCTTGGCAAATTGGGTGAGGTCACATGGGCTTCTCTGACTAGTATTCTTTTTAATGCATGCTAACTAGTAGATCAGGTTGCTGGAGTCCTATACAACACCATTGCCCCTCATCATTAGTTTAGTTTAGTTTAGTTAGGTGGAAACAGGCCTTTCGGAAACAGTCCGTGCCAACCAGCTATCTCCACACACTAACACTATCCTACACACACTGGGGACAATTTACAATTTTCACCAAGCCAAATAACCTAAAAAAACTGTACATCTCTGGAGTGTGGGAGGAAACCGGAGATCCCGGAAAAAGTCCATGCAGATCACAGGGAGAGTGTCCCGACTCTGTAGTCAAAGAATCAAAGAGTCAAAAGAGTTTATTGTCATGTGTCCCTGACAGGACAATGAAATTTTTTCTTTGCATAGAACAACAGAATATAGTAGGCATTGACTACAATTATATACGTAAATACACACATGAATTAATAAATTAATAAAGTGCAAATAACAGATGGAGGGATATTAATGCTCATAGTTTTGTCCGAGCCAAGTTTAATAGCCTGAATGCTGTGGGGAAGTAGCTATTCCTGAACCGGGTCGTTGCAGCCCTCAGGCTCCTGTACCTTCTACCTGAAGGTAGCAGGGAAATGAGTGTGTGGCCAGGGTGGTGTGGGTCCTTGATTATGCTGCCAGCCTTTTTGAGGCAGCGACTGTGGTAGATCCCCTCGATGGAAGGAAGGTCAGAGCCGATGATGGACTGGGCAGAGTTTACTACTTTTTGGAGTCTTTTCCTCTCCAGGGCGCTCAAGTTACCGAACCAAGCCACGATGCAACCGGTCAGCAACCTCTCTGAAGAAGGGTCTCGAAGGCTCTCTGAAGAACCGGTCTGAAGAAGGGTCTCGACCCGAAACGTCGCCTATCTCCTTCGTTCCTTAGATGCTGCTGCACCCGCTGAGTTTCTCCAGCTTTTTGTGTAACCCTCAATTCTCCAGCATCTGCAGTTCCTTCTTTAACAGCAAGCTCTCTACTGTGCACCTGTAGAAGTTAGAGAGAGTCCTCCTTGACAGACCGACTCTCCGTAATCTTCTCAGGAAGTAGAGGCGCTGATGAGCTTTCCTAATAATTGCATCTGTGTTCTTGGACCAGGAAAGATCTTCACAGATGTGCACGCCCAGGAATTTGAAGCTCTTGACCCTTTCAACCATCGACCCATTGATATAAACAGGACTGTGGGTCGCCATCCTACTCCTTCCAAAGTCTACAGTCAGTTCCTTGGTTTTGCTGGTGTTGTTGAGCTGGCACCAAATGGACAGTTGCTCGATCTTTCTTCTATACTCTGACTCATCCCCATCAGTGATACGTCCCACAACAGTGGTGTCGTCAGCGAACTTGATGATGGAGTTCGCACTATGACCGGCTACGCAGTCATGAGTATAGAGTGAGTACAGCAGGGGGCTGAGCACGCAGCCTGGAGGTGCTTCCGTACTGATTGTTATCGAGTCTGACACATTACCACCAATACGAACGTACTGTGGTCTGTGAATGAGGAAGTCGAGGATCCAATTGCAGAGGGATGCGCAGAGATCCAGTTCTGCGAGTTTGGTAACCAACTTGGAGTCTTGTACAAACAAGCACCTGAAGTCAGGATCGAGCCCCGGTGTCTGACACTGTAAAGCAGCAACTCTACCGTGCAGTCGGTAAAAGTAACCGCAATTGGCAGGTTTCTAATCTGCATGGGGAGACCCCAACGGACTTCTAGTTCATGACTTTGACCACTCAGCCATGACTACTTTATCTATTTTTAATCTATTAATGCAATGTAGGCTTCACTGATGAAGGCCATAAGCCAGCATTGATTACCCATCCTTAAAAGCCCATTAGAATGGGCTGGCGCTGCGTCTTTTTGAAGTGCTGCACTCCCTCTGATAGAAACAATCGCTTGTGCTGCCAAGGATGTAGACCCTGTAATAATAATGAGCCACCAATATATTGCCAGATAAGGATGCCTTGTGATTTGGAAGGGAATCTGCAGGCGGTGGTTTCAGTGACTCTGTTGTTCCGTGCCCTGTACTTCATGTTGGTAACCATTTTGGAACTACGGAGACAGAACCCTCGGTGAATCACTGCAGTGGTTTTTACAACACTGCACAATTCTTTTGTTTTCTTTATTCTTTGGATGTGGACATCTGATGAAAACCCAAGCATTTATTGGCCTTGCCTAATTGATCCTGAACTGAAGCAATACATAGCAGACATAGTCCCACCCATCATCTATAGCTGGGTCTCAAGTCGACGGATATTTTTAAGGCAGAGATAGATAGATTCTTGATTAGTATGGGTGCCGGAGGTTATGGGGAGAGGGCAGGAGAATAGGGTTAAGAGCGAAAGATAGGTCAACCATGATTGAATGGCGGAGTAGATTTGATGGGCCGAATGGCCTAATTCTGCTCCTATCACTTATGACCGCAGTAACTGAGGGAGCTTGCTCAGTGTCGAGCTCTATTGACTTCATTCTGTTTACTTGAACTAAGGTGGCAGCTAAGGGAAAACTGCTTCAGTGGGTCTGAAGTCAAAGGTAGGCCAGACCAAGTGAAGATAGCAGGGTTTTTTTCTCCAAAAAACTCCGCGAATAAAATAGATTTCTATGACAACTCAGCAGTTTCCTGGTGATCATTACTGGGAATTTACATAATGATTTAAATTACACAGTGGCACAGCTAGTAGACTGCTGCCTCACTACTTCAGCGATCCCGGTTGAATTATGCTTTCCCTGCAAAGGCATGGATGCTCCCTGAGTGCTCCAGTTTCCTCCTGCGTCCCAAAGACGGGCAGGATGGTAGATTAATCAGGCACCACAGGATCCGTGTGAATGGGTGCTTTGTGCTAGGTGCAGGCCCAGTAGCCTAATGGCTCTATAATAATAGTTTAGTTTAGTTCAATGCACATGTACCTAGGTTCAGTGAAAAGCTTTTGTTGCTTGCTAACTAGTCAGCGGAAAGACAATACATGATTACAATCAAATCATTTACATGTGCATAGATACATGATAAGGGAATAATATTTAATGCAAGATAAAGGCAGTAAAAGTCCGATCAAAGATAGTCCAAGGGTCATCAGAGGTCGATAGTAGTGGTAGGATGATTCAGTTGCCTAATAACAGCTGGAAAGAAACTGTCCCTGAATCTGGAGTTTTCACGTTTTCACACTTCTATACCTTTTGCTCAATGGGAGAGGGGAGATATGGCTGTGTGGTGGGATTCCAACCTGTGCAAAAAAGGATTCTGCCCATTGAGTCCAGCAAAATGGCTCATCGCCAGGACGTCAACAAGCACCAAGACCTTATTTAGCTGGCGATGAGAGGAGCCATCCCAGTCAGATCCTTCCTGTTCCATTGGCGTCTTACTTACCAATAAACGCCGTCCTCGGGACAACTGCGGAACAACGGGAGAGGAGATGGCTGCCCACCTCTTCGCAGGGTGTGGATTTCCAGAGGGCCTGTAGAATGATGCAAGGGTCCTTTCCACAGTTCATCCCAAGCGGCACCATAACATAGGACTTTCCCAGGAACACATTCGGAGATGGACATCAAGAGCTGTTGGGAGTCCATCAATTCGGGGAAAGACACCCTTTGGTTTGCCTGAAACACGTGGGTTCACTAGCACAGCGCGATGTCCATCAGGGAATAGCTGCCGACTGCCCCACTCCAGACTGCAGGAGTATATGCTGAGGGATGCACTGAAGTTTCATTCAGCTAATGCAAAGGCTCTGTGGAGGAGGACCACAGTGTAGGGTCCTTCCGTTACTTTGATGGGTAGAGGCCAGTGGGAGAAACCACTCAAACAAGAGAAGGGATATCACCCCAGAGGGCCACATGAGTTACAGGGGCCTTTTGTGTAAAGATAGGTGCCAACGCTATTGTGTTTGACACTAGCAATAACGACATTATGAAGGTATTACGAGTTTTTTGCAGTTTTTACTTTGTATATATTTTTTATTTTGAACAAATTTTACTTTTGAAATTAAAAAAAACCCAATCTGCTAATAAATTAATTATGATGCTTTCATAGCCAATTGTTAAAGCAGTAAGTGTTGAGAGGGGTGGTCAAAGTGTCAGTCAAATGGACTGCATTATCCTGGATGGTACAGTTTCATCAGTGCTTTTTAGCTTAGTTTAGGTTGGAGATACAGGGCTGAAACAAGCCCTTCGGCCCACCGAGTCCACGTTGACCAGCCATCCCCGTTACACTTGCACACACTACACACTGGGGACAATTTACAATTTTAACCAAAGCCAATTAACCTACAAACCTGAACATCTTTGGAGTGCGTGAGCAAACCAGAGGACTTGGGGAAAACCCACACGGTCATGGGGAGAATGGACCAAATCCATACAGATATCACCCATAGTCTGGGTCAAACCCGGGTCTCTGGCATTGTAAGGCAGCAACTCTACCACTGTGCCACTGTCCCATCCCCTTTTTAGCTGTTGTTGAGCAATGCTGTTAATGCTACACTTGTTAAGCCAAGTGGATAGCATCCCATCACAACTTTGGTGGGAGGGCTGAGTGAGGATAGAGCTGGCGGCTTGGAACAACCACGCACAGCCCTATTTTCCTATCCGTTACCTTTAATGATCCTGAACAAAACTGATCAAGTGTCCCATAAAACACTGACCAACAGTGGTTGCATTAACACAGTATACAGTATTTATAGGCACAAGGGTGCCGAATTCCAGCACATTGGGACTGAACAGAATACGTAAGTGGGGTCTGAACGAAGATGATCCTAATTAATTAACCTTGTTTTTCAATCTTATAAGCGTTATATAAGATGCAATTATATTGTTTAAAGGCATTGGTTTGTTGCACCCCACCATTCTAAAATAAAGATTAATGAAATACTTTATAAAAGGATTCTACTACCACTGAGAAGAAAACAATTGGTTGAGAATGTTAAATTTACTTAGTGCTTCATTAAACGCTTTAAATGTAAGCTGACAGCAATACCTCCCTGGTGAATGTAATTTAATGCAATGTCCTGTTAGCAAGCAGCAGAAGACTTACGCAAATCATTTGTAGCTGTTTGAACATTAAAACAAAATAAGCAGTAGAGGAGAATGTTACTTTGCAGAATTATTAATAACATTTGCTTCAGAATTTGAAAAGTCAATATTTTTTTTAAAATATCAGAATTATTCCTGCAACTCAAGTGAACTGTTTGCAATGTTCAAGCATCCGCTTGTCTGCTGAAAATGTCAATTTTCAAGCTAAGACGATCTAAATCTCAATAAAATGCTGGAGGCCATCTCCCAGCAGATGCTGATTGTAGGGGCTTCACTCAGTCTCAAACCATTCTGTAACAGCCAAATAATGCATTCCGGCTCCATTGTGGGTTTCAGGATTTTCTCTGGGTGCTCTGCTTTCCTCCCACACGCCAAAGGACATGCAGATTGTAGGATAATTGGCTTTAGTAAAATTAGTAAAATTTAGTAAAAATATCCATAGTGTGCAAGATAGTGTCAGTACAGACCAGGTGGGCCAAAGGGCCTGTTCCTGCTCTGTATCTCTGAAGTATAACGTCCGAGGTCATTGCATTTACAGGAAAGCACCAAACCCTCGTGGCAGTTCCCCACCAGAAAACACACAGCCATTTCCATAAATTTGATCCAAGGGGGATTGACATTTTAACTCTCAGTTGGCAAAAGGTAATGTAATCACAATAGGAATGAGTGAAGTAAGTTTCTGCTGTGATTCAGCAATAGATTTTCTTTAAAGACTCTTCATTCAAGCTCTCTACATAGTTAAGAAACAAATTCCTGGCTTGATACTAAAGTGTGGTAGTTTACCTCACCTGTTTTATTTTATTGAATCTCAATGTTCTTAACGTTTTGAATGGAGCCCTTCCTTAATTTTATATCTCTAGAATATTTCTTTAACTTTCTTAATTAATGAACTCTACTTATACAGTTTCTAAATGCCTGTAAAAGACGTATAAAGGTTGGTTATAAGAGCTTTAACAGTGATGGCCTTGCTGCCACTCGCAATCCATGCTGTTTCCTGGTTGCAGAGATTGAGATGGGCCTACCCCCCATGTCATAAGGGCATTAGGTCATGTGATAGGAACAGAATTAGGCCATTCAGCCCATCAAGTCTACTCCGCCATTTAATCATGGCTGATCTATCTCTCCCCACTAACTCGATTCTCCTACCTTCTCCCCATAACTCCTGACACCCGTACTAATCAAGAATCTATCTACTGTATCCCTGCTTTAAAAATATCCACTGACTTGGCCTCCACAGCCTTCTGTGGCAAAGAAATCCACAGATTCACCAAACTCTGACTACAGAAATTCTTCCTCATCTCCTTCCTAATGGAACGTCCTTTAATTCTGAGGCTATGATCACTAGTTCTAGACTCTCCCATTAGTGGAAACATCCTCTCCACATGCACTCTATCCAAGCCTTTCACTATTCGATAGGTTTCAATGAGGTCCCCCCTCATTCTTCTAAACTCCAGCACCGTCAAACACTCCAGAACAAACTAAAATAAATTAGAATAGATAGGCAAGGGTGGACAAGAGGTGGGCCAATCAATCATGTCCAGGATGATCTTGCCCATCGTGGTTTTCAAGGATGTACGGATTTGGACTAGGCTATGCAAGTCCGATCTCAGGGGACATTCAAAAGATAATATGATTAATGCTACTTTAAAACAAAAAATAAAGTAAAACTGGATCAACCACATAACTTCAACCTGGACACCAGATTGCATCACAGTAGAGTCGCTCCAAGTCCCATTAACTTGCACGATCCACATCACAAACATCTGGGAAGGGAGTTATTGTGTGTGTGTGTGTTCGTGTGTGCACGCGTGTGTGTGCATGTGTGAGTGTGAGTATATGTGCGTGTGAGTGAGTGTGTTAGTATGAGTGTGTGAGTGTGTGTGTGTGTTCATGTTTGTGTAGGTTTTTGTGCGTGTGTGTGAATGTGTGCATGCCTGTGTGTGTACGTTTGTGTGTACATGTGAGTGTGTGCGTGTGAGCAACTGTGTGTGTGCGTGCGCGAGTGTGTGTGTGTGCGCGTGCATGTCCGTGGGAGTGTTTTTGCGCGTGTATGTGCAAATGCGTACACGCCTGTGTGTGTGTGTGCGTGCGTGTGTGCATGTGAGTGTGTGAGTGTGTGTGTGTGTGCTTGCATGTGTGTGTTTTAGCGCCGTGTTTGTGAATGTGTGCATGCCTGTGTGTGTGTATGTTTGTGTGTACATGTGAGTGTGTGCGTGTGCGTGTGAGTGTGAGTGTGCGTGTGTGTGTGTGCGCATGTGTTTTCATGCATGTGTGTTGTATATTTATATGTTGAGGTCATGGATTTGGGAGGTGTTGCAGCAGCCCCGATGAGTGACGGCAATGTATTGTAGATGGTATAGAGTGCAGCCACTGTGTATCAATGGTGGGGAGAATGAGTGTTTAGGGTGAGTGATAGGGATGCCATTTTTGTGGACTACTTTGTCCTGGAATTGTACAAAGCTTCTATTGCATTACCTACTGTATTGATGCATAGTGTGATTTGCTTGGACAGCACACAAATATAAATTTTCACTGTATCTCGATACACATGATAATAATCAACCAAAACCAATATCAATTGTGTGCTGTTTAGTTCAGTTTAGCTTAGAGATGCAGCAGAGAAACAGGCCCTACAGCCCACCATTCTCCCTCTTTTCTCCGGGTGCTCCGGTTTCCACCCACACTCCAAAGATTTGCAGCTCCGTAAGTTAGTTAGTGTCTGTAAATGTTCCCTAGCGTGTAGGGTAAAACTAGTGCACAGGTCAGTACGGACTCTGTGGACCGAAGGGCTTGTTTCCATACTGTATCACCAAAAAAAGACTAGCTTAAAGGAGGCTTCTTGGTCAGCATAGATGAGTTGGGCCAAAAGACCTCTTTCCAAGCTGTACAACACTCTGAGTCTATGACATCACTAGAGACCTTGTGTTTTACCTGCTCTTGTAGCTATGGTATTTGGTTGGCCGAGTCAAATATCTGGTCACCATTGACCCTTGGATATTGATGGTGGTGGATTTCAGCAATGGTAATATTATTGAATGTCAAGGGTAGGTGGTCAGATTCTCACTTGTTGGAGATGGTCATTGCCTGGTATATTTGTGATACAAATGTTACCTGCCACTTGTCAGCCCACGAGTGAATATTATCCAGGTCCTGCTACATGCAGGCATGGGCTGCTTCATTCGTTGAGGAGATGCAAGTGATGTCGAACATGGTGCAGTCATCAGTCAATATCTGACCTTATCTGACTGAAGGAAGATCATCGATGAAGCCTCTGAAGTATGCTTGGGCCTGGTACACCCTCAGAAACTCCTACAGTGGGAGAGTTAAGGGCCTGTCCCACCAGCATGCAACTCTATGCGATGAACGCGATCAAACCGGCAGCGGGGGCCGCGCGGAGGTCGGGTGATCCCCTGTACAGGGCCGTTCCCACCAACATGCGCCTGCATGCGGCAAGCGCAACTAAACCGGCAGTGAGGGCCGCACGGAGGTTGGGTGAGTGGCGCAACGCAGCGCAAAGCGAGGCGAACTTGAAGCAAGTCCAAGGTAAGCTCGCCAGGGCTTAGAGGGGCACACAGAGAGGGGCACCGAGACACACACATATACAGGGCCACGGAGCCACACACATAGAGGGTCACGGAGGCACTTACAAATAGGTTTAATGGAGGCACGATGTCCGGGCGGTGTGTAAATGTCGAGGCGACTGCGAGCCGACAAGCCGTTGCCGCGCGGGATTTTTGGACACAGTCGGTTTTTTGGAGCCCCGCGCGGTGTCGGGACAAACTCGGGACGAACTCCGCACAATTCCGCGCGGCTCCGGCGATCGAAGTGGGACCGGCCCCGTGACGCCGGACGGCTCAAGCGACCACGTTAGGTCGCGCTAATCGCATAGAGTTGCATGCTGGTGGGACAGGCCCTTTAATCTTCAACAACCACTGCCATCTACCTACCTGACTGTGTGTTTTTCCTTTGATGTACATTGACATCCTTGTTGCCTATGCTTTCAGCTCTTTAAAAATTAAAGGACGTTCCTTTAGGAAGGAGATGAGGAGGAATTTCTTTAGTCGGAGGGTGATGATTCTGTGGAATTCATTGCCATTGAAGGCTGTGGAGGCCAAGTCAATGAATATTTTTCAGGCAGAGATAGATAGATTCTCGATTAGTACAGGTTTCAATGGTCATGGGGACAACTCATTCTGCTCCTATAATTTATGAACTCATGAACTTATGCAGTTATAGGGTAGCAGTAGAGTTGTCGCCTCACAGAGCCAGAGACCCGGGTTTGATCCTTACTACAGGTGCTGCCTGTACGGAGTTTGTACGTTCTCCCTGTGACCATGTGGGTTTTCTCCCGGAGCTCCGGTTTCCTCCCACACTCCAAAGATGTACAACTATGTAGGTTGATTGCACTTCAGGAGTCCCAACACCTCCTCCTATTTAATCCCAAACTGCCCTTGCATATTAATATCTCTCTTACAACCCCCAACTCCAAGCATAAATCCTTGAACCTTTTTATCCTTAAACTATCATCATTATTAGATAAACACAAAAAGCTGAAGTAACTCAGCAGGACAGACAGCATCTCTGGGGAGAAGGAATAAGTGATGTTTCAGGTCGAAACCCTTCTTCAGACTGTGTTAGGGGGAGAGGGAAACAAGAGATACAACACCTCTCCCAATACCTCCTCCCTCAACTCTGTCCAGGGACTCCTACAGTCCTTTCAGGTTAGGCAGAAGTTCACTTGCACCTCTTCCAACCTCACCTACTGTATCCATTTGTTCAAGTTGTGGATGCTTACACATTGGCGAGACCAAACGTAGACAGGGCGATCGTTTCACTGAACACCGTCGCTCAGCCCACCTGGTTACCCTCTTATTTTTAATGTACGTATAAAAAAGCTTGGTATTTTAATCCGACTCACCAAAGGCATTTCATGACCCCATTTTGCCCTTCTAATCGCACACTTGAGTTCTTTCGTCCTTTCTTCATATTCCTCAAAGGTCCTGCCTGATTTCATCCTCTTAAAACTTGCATACACTTCTATTTTGCTTTTTGACCAAACCTCTTTGGTCATCCAAAGTTCTCTTACTTTTCATCCCTTTCCATCCTTCTTACTGGAACACGTTCAACTGGCCTTTAACTTACATCCACGTCAATTATGGACTGAACATCATACAGTCATGGAGTGATACAGCGTGGAAACAGGCCCTTCGGCCCAACTTGTCCACACCGACCAAAATGTCCCAGCTACACTGGTCTCAGCTGCCTGCATGGTCCCACTTTTCCTCTATAACTCCATGACTCTATGAGGATAGGTCTATATCTGATACGGATGTAACTTAAAGGCCAGTTGAACATGTTCCAGTAAGGAGGATGGAGAGGACTTGCATCAATGCTCATCACATGGGATGTTTGCTGAATGAATGTTAGGTAAAGCTCTGGAATGATGGAGTGTAGCGGTGTGACATATTAAATGCAGGTTCAGGGCAGTAGAGCAGATGGTAAGATATGAGATTTTAATGTATATTTACTGACCGTGAATGCTTATAGTGAGATGATTACACTTCTATGAATAATTTTTTTATTAGAAGTATAAGTACAAGTGTAAGTACAAATATAAGTACATATAAGAACAACGTTCTTGTTAAAGAGATAGGTAATAATTACCATATTTTCTTATATATACTTCTAAACATTTTATTGTAGTTTTTTTAGTGAAAAGTAGGAAAGTGTGAAAAATGGTTAACATAAAAATAGTTATAAAGTAACCAAAAGAGAAAAGTAAATAAAATAACAGTGGTATATTCTACAAACAGAATTTATATAATAATATATCCGTGATCAATAATGTATTATTCTTCGTTCAATCCTTCGTTCAGGTCTCGATCAGGTCCACAAACCGAGTCATATTGGTCCCTTAAGATATTCAAGGAATGGAGACCAAATCAGATTAAATTGGTCCAACTTGCCTAAAAGTGCAAGTCTTATTCTTTCCAAGTGTAAAGTCTCAGCCATTCCTGAAATCCACAATTTGATTGTAGGGGGTATGGGGCCTTTCCAAAATTGTAAAATTAATTTTTTACCAATTATTAAACTATAATCTATGAAAGTTCTTTGTGCTGTCGTGAGTAATTGATCCCTTTCTAAAATTCCCAATATTATTAATTTTGAGTCTGGAACTAAATTCTTATTTACAACATTCGAGATTACCTTAAATATTTTCAACCAAAAATTCGTAATTTTTATACAAGTTGTAAAAGAATGTGTTAAATTAGCTTCTGGGTATTGGCATTTGTCACATATAGGAGATACATTAGAAAACATTCTATGTAATTTAGATTTTGAAAAATGCAATCTATGTAAAACTTTGAATTGTATCAGAGAGTGTCTAGAATTTAATGAACAATTATGTATATATCGTAAACTTTCCTCCCAGATATCGGGTTCGATTGTTTCACCTATTTCATTTTCCCATAGTTGTCTGTACTTTTCCGTATTGGGTATATCATTTTCTAATAAAATATTATAAATGTATGATATTAATTTTTCCGTGTTTGGGTGTTTATTCAAGCATTCATCTAGAATTCCCGTCTTTCTCTTTTTATATTCATGTGCAGTTGTTTTAATGTAGTTAGTTATTTGTAGATATCTGAAGTAATGTTTAGAGTGTAGTCCATATATTTCCTGTATTTCTTTAAATGAAAGATACAGATTGTCCCTGTAGAGGTCACTGATCTTATTAATCCCTTTATTTTTCCATTGTAAGAATCCTAAATTTTCCAGGGATGGTTTAAAACTTACATTATTAGCAATGGGAAGAACTAATGGGATATCTTCTAGTTTTAACGTTCTTTTTAACTGTCTCCAAATATTAATTTCACTATTAATTATTGGGTTTTCACGATAAATTTTCTTAAATATTTTAATTTTAGAAAATAATATGGAACTGATTTCATACGGTAAGCAGTCTTCCTTTTCCATAAGTAACCAGTTTGGATTTTCATCCAGTTCAACCCACCAAAAGTTCATATTCTTAATACTAACTGACCAGTAATAATATATAAAATTAGGTAAAGTTAAACCTCCATTAATTTTCGATTTACATAAATATTTTTTATTTATTCTATGGCTTTTATAGTCCCAAATAAAATTAGTGACTATAGAGTCAACCTTTTTAAAAAAATTCTTAGAAAGATATATCGGGATCATTTGAAATAAATATAATAATTGTGGGAGAAAAATCATTTTTATCGCATTAATTCTACCTATCATTGAGATAGGTAGTGTTCTCCAATATAGAATATTCTTAGATAATTTATTTAGTATAGGTAAAAAATTATATTTAAATAAAGAATCATATTTTTTTGTAACGTGAATTCTTAAATACTTAATCTGTTCATTAACAATTTTAAAAGGAAATTGTTTTAATGTAGTTAAATTATCTTGTGTTAATGGCATAAGTTCACTTTTATTCCAATTGATTCTGTATCCAGAAAACAAGCCGAATTGAGTTATTAAATTCAATAAATTAGGTATGCTAATTTCTGGTTTTTTAATATATAATAATACGTCATCTGCATATAGAGAAATTTTATTTCTTGTTTCGCTAGTTTCATATCCAAAAATTTCGGGGTGTAATCTTACCCGAATGGCTAATGGCTCTATAGCCAACGCAAATAATAATGGTGATAGGGGACAACCTTGTCTGCATCCTCGAAATAAATTAAATTTGGTAGATATCATTTGGTTGGTTAAGATTTTAGCAGTTGGATTTGTATATAGTAATTTGATCCATTTTATAAACTTGTCTCCCAAATTTAACTTTTCCATAACCGCAAATAAATATGGCCATTCAACTTGGTCAAAAGCTTTCTCTGCATCTAACGATATTATTACTAAGTCTTTATTATAACTCCTTTTCGAGTATATAATATTAAACAATCGTCTCAGGTTATATGATGAGTATCGTTTAGGTATAAATCCTGTTTGATCCGGGTGTATTATTTTATTAATCACTACACTTAATCTTTTAGCTAATATTTTAGTTAATATCTTTTGATCCGTATTTAAAAGAGCAATAGCTCTATATGAACCCGGATCATCTAGGTCTTTATCCATTTTTGGTATGAGTGTTATAATGGATTCGTTTAGTGTTTCTGGTAACCTCTGTTGCGCATATATATATTCGTAAAGTGTCTTCAAATAAGGTGTTATCAGATCCGTGTATGATTTATAAAATTCCGAACCAATACCATCTGGTCCTGGAGTTTTCCCGTTTTTTAATGATATAATAGAATCCTCAATTTCTTTAACTGTTAATTCAGCATTTAATAGTTTTGTATCATCTACACCCAATCCTATTAGATTACAGTCATTTAAGAATGTATTAATTCCTATCTGATTTTCAGTCGTTTTGGAAGAATATAAATCTTTATAATATTGTAAAAATCTCTCATTAATATCTTTATTCTGTGTTAGGAATTCACCATTTTCTGATTTAATCCGATGTATTATTTTTTCTCCCTGTATTTTTCGTAATTGGCGAGCCAGTAATTTTTGTGGTTTGTCCCCAAATTCAAATTGTATTTGTTTTGTGTATTGATATAATTTAACCACTTGGTCAGCATATATCTTATTTAATTTATATTTTAATGCAGTAATTTTATTATGTGTTATCATTGTAGGGTTGAGGGCATTTTCTATATCTAATTGTTTTATCTCCGTTTCCAGAATATTTTGTTCCTTCCGCTTTTCTTTGTTGTGAAATGCTTGTGAAGATATCATAATTCCACGAGTAAAAGCTTTAAAAGTTTCCCATAGTAGGGATGGAGATATTTCTGGTTTATCGTTTATTTCAAAAAAAGTCTTAATCTGCTTTATAATATATTCATTTGTTGACTTATCCTTCAAAATTTGTGGATTAAGTCTCCATTGTCCTCGTATTTTCATGTTATCATTAAATTTAATATTAAATGTTAATGGAGCGTGATCTGAAATAATGATACTGTGGTATTTAGAGTTATAGATGTATGGAATAAGCTTTATATCTACAAGGAAATAGTCAATTCTAGAATATGTTTTATGTACCGAGGAGTAAAATGAATAATCTCGTCCTGATGGGTGTTCCATTCTCCAAACATCTCTAACTTTACTAGTGTCAATGTATGCATTTATTAAATCACTGGAGTGTGATTTAAGTTTCCTCTGTCCTGACGATCTATCTAAATAAGGATCTAAAGTACAATTTAAATCTCCTCCAATTATTAAATTATGTTGTGCATGATCAGGAATTGTATTAAATATTTTCTTTAAAAAAATTGGACTGTCAAAATTTGGGCCATATATATTGACTAATATTACTTTTTGGGCATATAATTCACCCGTTACAATAATAAATCTTCCATCTTTATCAATTATAGTTGATGTATGTTTGAATAAAGTACCTTTACGTATCAGTATTGCTACGCCTCTAGATTTATGAGTAAAAGAGGAATGATATATTTTGTCAATCCATTTAGCCTTTAATCTATGCTCGGCATCTTTTTTTAGATGCGTCTCTTGAAGGAACGCAACGTCGATTTTAAGTGCTTGCAAATGTGCCAATACTTTACCCCTTTTAATAGGTTCATTAAGACCTTTAACATTCCAACTGCCAAAGATTATTCCCTCATTCCCCAAATTCTTTTTTAAGTCCTGCATTTTATTTAAGGTGGTCTATAATGGTTCACATGTCTCAGCTCGACATACCCGACCTTACCCCCGAACTCCGGATGGACGAATTTCAAGATTTTCAAATATATCGCACGGATATATCTTTTGTGATTACGAGTCCACTGTGATGTAAAAAAATAAAAACATGAGAAAATGTAAAAAAACAGAAGATAGAAAAAAGGGTTAGTAAATAGTGAAAAGTAAGGAAAAACTACAGCTATAGTAGGTGCAGTTAGTGAAAGCCATACTAGCATGGCTAGCCATCTACAGACTTCCAGTGTAGATGATGTTAACTCGCCAGCTCCATAAGTCCTTAAAGTTATTGTCTTACAAAAGGTATTTTAACGGGAATATATAATTCTAAAATGTTTCATCAATCCTATAACATATTTAAATGCAAAAATCAAGGAAATCTTAACTATTATTGGTATAATCAAATGTATGATCTTAGGAAATATATTTACTAATTACTATTTGATTTAATTTTATGTAGATTAGTATTAATTATTGATGAGTAAATTATATGTATGTGGGAAGTAATAAGAAAGTTACTTATACCTAAGCCTTAGTGATTAGTATTTATTATTGTTTTAGTTAGTAACAGTACTACCGGTTAGGTTTTAGTATATTAGTATTTTATTGTATGTTAATTATTTCTATTAGTATTGTTATTATTCTAATTAATAATATCCATAAGAGAAAGTCCAGTCCACTCTTTGGTGTAGGGAACAGGTCCTCTCATTTCTTCATCTTTCTTGATTGTAGCCAGTCTATAACCAGTCCATATTCCGGTAATCCTTTAAACCAGATGTAAATATACAGTTATTCATTAATATAGTTCAAAGGTGAAGTATTATTCAGTCTTCTTCTTGATTCTTAATCCCCTGCGCATAGATGATTACACTTCTTATGGCACTGAACATGGTTCCTCTAGCTGACTTCTGGCATTTACAATTATAGATTCCCACTGCCTTTCCACCACATGTATGCAGGAATCTCCATCCTCTATATCTCCTCCACTGACCATTGGTGCAGCTTTGGCCAAGCCCAGCCCAAACCCCCACCCGCAGAAGGAGCAGTTCAGTTTCACTCTAGTTTATCTTCCCCTGTACATATATGTGTGTGTGTGTGTGTGTGTGTGTGTGTGTGTGTGTGTGTGTGTGTGTGTGTGTGTGTGTGTGTGTGTGTGTGTGTGTGTGTGTGTGTGTGTGTGTGTGTGTGTGTATTTGTATATGTACACACACACACACATATATATATATATATATATATATATATATATATATATATATATATATATATATATATATATGTATGTATATATATGTATGTATATATATATGCATGTGTAGCGGCTTGGGCCCCCAGGGACCGCCACACATGTATACATGTATGTATATACATAAATGCATGTATAAATAGATACATATACATGCACACATACAGTTATATTTGTGTATATTTATATATACATATATACACTAATCTATGAACTAGACTGCCATGGTTTACACTAAGTACCAGGCTTTTTTTCCACTAGTATTGGGGAAATTCATTTATTGAATTGTGTTTGTTATTTAATATCTCAGTATATTGTGTGACAGGCCTGTTACGCTGCTTCAAATAAGAATGTTGTTGTTCCATTGTGAATGCATATGACAAGTAAACACTTTTGATGCCCTAATCACTAACATGGCAGCACTGAAGGGGGAAGTGGTGTCCGTTTTACACCATATCAAACTGAGATAAGCACAGGCCAAGCCCCTGTCTGTTTTGCATTTGTCACTGGGGATCCAAGTGTCGCCAGCTTTTTAAAGCTGGTGAGGACGGCATCATGTGTATCCCTGGGCCTTCTCAGTCTGCAGTGTCTGGGAAGATAAACCCTGCATGAAACACGGGACAATGGAGCCAGTGACGACAAACACGATGGGCGTACCATTCCCACATAGTCGACTGTGGGAGGCACCCCGTGGGATTAAAGGTGGATGTGCAAGGAGATGGCTGGAGGCCCGGAACAGCCTAGGACATACAATATGATACAATACAATATGATGCGAAATACGATATGATGCGATGCAATACAATGCGATACATTACGATATGATGCTATACGATACGATATTGTGGGACACGATAGAACAAATCACATCATATCATATCAGGAAACATGTTCCCGATGTTGGGTGAGTTCAGAACCGAGGGCCACAGTTTACGAATAAGGGGTAAGCCATTTAGTTCGGAGATGAGGAATCACTTTCTCACACACAGAGTTGTGAGTCTGTGGAATTCACTGCCTCTGAGGGCGGTGGATGCCGGTTCTCCGGATACTTTCAAGAGAGAGCTAGATAGGGCTCTTGAAGATAGCGGAGTCAGGGGATATGGCGAGAAGGCAGGAACGGGATACTGATTGCGGATGATCAGCCATGATCATATTGAATGGTGGTGCTGGCTCGAAGGGCTGAATGGCCTACTCCTGCACCTATTGTTGATTGTCTATTGTCTATAACATTATTTATCCCAGAAGGGAAATTGGTCTGCCAACAGTCATAAAATACAACAGGTTTACATGAAACATGAAATTAAAGTGAAGGGTGAAAGGGAATGGGGGTGTGCAGAGATCGTGGAGGGGAGGAGGAGGGAGGGGGAAGGAGAGACAGTCTGAGTCTCAGTCTACCCACAACAGAAGGGGGAGGAGTTGTACAGTTTGATCGCCACAGGGAAAAAGGATCTCCTGTGGCGTTCTGTCCTGCATCTTGGTGGAACCACTGCTGCTGAAGGTGCTCCTCAGATACTCCTCCTCCACCATGGAGGGGGTGTACTGTATTGTTGGCAGTTTGAGAAGGCTCTGTCCCTTCTTATACAGGGCCTCAGCATTCCTGGACTAGTCCAATTTATTGTCCAGGTGCACTCCAAGGTATTTGTACACCCTGGTAAACTGCACATCCACACCATTGATGAAGGCAGGAGACAGACGTGTTCCTCTCCTCCTAATGTCCACCACCAACTCCTTAGTCTTGTCAGTGTTGAGCTGCAGGTGTTTCAGCCCACACCACTCAACAAAGTCGTTGACTACATCTCTGCATTCAGCTTCTCTCCCCTCACTGATGCAGCCCACAATTGCAGACACATTTGAAAACTTATGCAGGTGCCTTGAACAAGCACTTCTCATATAAACTGGAGCATGGACTTGGAAAATAGCACCAAAATATGGCACCTCTTGCATATGGGCTCAGTAGACTATTTCTGTACACTTGCTAATCGGGTATCTTGAGGAATGGCAATACTCTCCTGGACTGTTTGCATCTTTATACTTATAAAAAGCTGATCTTGGATGTGTGTGTATTATGCGATGTCCATGTGTGTTTCACATCTCCTCAAAAACACGACGCGCTAACGGTGACATTTTTACATATTCCTTTTTTAAATTTTTTTTTAAATTTTTGTTAGAAGTACATTAATGTGGTACCCAAGTACCTGATGCATACAGACATGTTACAATTCTTGTACAACTTCTTATTTTTTAATTAATAATAAAAGAGCAGTGATACAAAGAAGAAAATAGAGAGTGTCGAGATATATAGACAAGAGAATAGAAATGAATAGCGAGAGAGACAGAGAGAAGAAATAAGAAGCTAGAGAGATTGAAAAGAAAGAGAAAAAAAAGGAAAAGAAATTAGGAGAGATATACAATTTTGTTCGCCTAATTATAGGAAAGATGTCAACAAAATAGAGAGAGTACAGAGGAGATTTACTAGAATGTTGCCTGGATTCCAGCAACTAAGTTACAGAGAAAGGTTGAACAAGTTAGGTCTTTATTCTTTGGAGCGCAGAAGGTTAAGGGGGGACTTGATTGAGGTCTTTAAAATGATGAAAGGGATAGACAGAGTTGACGTGGATAATCTTTTCCCATTGAGGGTAGGGAAGATTCAAACAAGAGGGCATGACATGAGAATTAAGGGACAGAAGTTTAGGGGTAACATGAGGGGGAACTTCTTTACTCAGAGAGTGGTGGCTGTGTGGAATGATCTTCCTGCAGAAGTGGTGGAGGCAGGATTGATTTTAACATTTAAAAGTAAAGTGGATAGGTATGTGGACGGGAAGGGAATGGAGGGGTATGGTCTGAGTACAGGTAGATGGGACTAGGGGAAAATGAATGGTTGGCACGGACTGGAAGGGCCGAGAAGGCCCGTTACCGTGCTGTAATTGTTATATGGTTATTGTTATATGGTTATGCCTATTTAATATCTTTAACCATCTGTCACCCGGTTCTGAACCATTTAATTATGTTATGTTGCACCATACACTTGTAAGAAGTCGATAAAAGGAGACCAAATCTTTAAAAATTGGTCTACTTTGCCTAGTAGGAGGAATCTCATTTCTTCAAGATGTAGCGTTTCCGACATATTTGAAATCCACATTTTAAACATTGGCGTGGGTGCATTTTTCCAAAATTTAAGTATACGTTTTTTAGCTGTTACTAAACCATAATTAAAGAGAGCTTCTTGGAACATAGTTAGCTTACGTCCCTCTTACATTGATCCGAAGATAATCAATTCTGTATTGAGGTTCAATTTTGTGTTAAATAGTTTTGTAAAAGTTCCAAAGATTTAATTCCAAAATTTATGAAGTTTTGTACAGGAGACAAAGGAATATGCTATAGTGGCATTTCGAGTTAGACATTTGTCACAAATGGGGGAAACGTTTGGAAATATTTTATTCAATCTCGTTTTCGAGTAATATAATCTATGTAAAATTTTTAATTGAATTAAATTATGCCTTACACTAATCGAAAATATATGTACATATAATAGGTTTTTTTCCCATCTGTCTTTCGGGATTTTTATCAATAACTCTTGTTCCCAGTCCCTTCTAATTGCCTCTGTCATTAGTGTTTCTATATTTAAAATTATATTATATAAATATGATATTAAATTGCTTGATTCTGCCTTTCTGTTCATTCCTTCATCTAATAAATCTGAAGTTAGAGTTTGATATCCTTGTATATGTTCTTCCAAATAATCTCAAATTTGAAGGTATTTGAAATATTGGTTGCTTTTCAGATTATATTTTAGTTGTAGTTGTTGGAATGATAGAAGTTTTCCCATTTCATACATATCTCCAATCGTTTTAATTCCTATAATTTCCCAATGGATAAATGTTTTATCAATAATAGATGGTTTGAATGTGGGATTGTTAACTATTGGGGAAAGAAGCGATAAGTTTCTTAATTTTAAAGTTAATTTTATTTGTTTCCAAATTTGTATTATGGGGGAACAATCCTCTTTCTCCGTTCTTATCCAGTCTACTTGTTGGGCAAAATTGTACAACCAGTAAATTATATTTTTAATATTCATTGCCCAATAGTAGTACAACAGATTGGGGAGTGTCAGTCCCCCGAATTCTTTAGATTTAATTCTATGTGATCTATAGTCCCATGAAATTTGTAATATCAGTCTAGTTTTTTAAATGATTTTTTTGGTAAATATATTGGTAATGATTGAAATAGGTACAGTATTTGTGGTAAGAAGATCATTTTTATAGCATTTATTCTGCCTATTAAGGACATCGGCAGTGTTTTCCAGAATTTAATCAACACATTCAATTTTGTTAATAAAGGCATGTAGTTTGCATTAAATAATAATCTCTATTTTCTAGTCATTTGGATACCCAAATACTTGAATTTTTCTGTTGCAATTCTAAAGGGAATTTCAACAGATGTGGTTTTCTCGAGGTTTTATCGTCATAATTTTGCTTTTATTTCAATTTATTCTACATCCTGAAAAAGACCCAAATTCCTCTATTAAATATAATATATTTGGTATGCTAATTTGCGAATTTGTAATGTATAATAATATGTCGTCTGCATATAATGCAATTTTGTTATTTGAGTGTTTGGTATTATATCCATGAATATTCGGATGATTTCTTATACTTTCTGCTAAAGGTTCTATCAAAAGTGCAAATAGCAGGGGCGATAATGCACACCCCTGACTATTGCCCCTTGATAATTGGCATTTCTGGGATAATATGTTATTAGTTAGTATTCTGGCCGTCGGCTTATCATATAATAATTTTACCTATGAGATAAAATTATCTCCCATATTAAAATTTTGCAATACTTTAAATAGATATTGCCAATTCTACTTGATCAAAAACGTTTACTGCATTCAGTGAAATAATTGCTAAGTCTTTCTCTTCAGTTTTATGTGAGTACATTATATTAGACAGCCGTCTCAAATTGTTGAATGAGTATCTCTTAGGTATAAACTCCGTTTGATCCAGATTTATTAGTTTGCTCACATATTTACTCAATCTTCTCGCTAGGGTCTTTGCTAATATTTTTTGATCTGTATTTAGGAGTGCTATGGCTCTATATGAGCCTGGGTATTCTAGATCTTTATCCTTTTTAGGTATAAGTGTAATAGTTGACTCGGTTAGTGTTTCTGCTAGTATATTTTCTTTAAAAGCATGTATATATAAATTTTGTAAGTGTGGTGAAATTATCTCGTAGAATCTTTTATACAATTCATTACTAAATCCATCTGGTCCTGGCGTTTTACCATTCTTCAATGCATTTATTGTTTCTTCTATTTCCTTGAATGCAATCTGAGCTCCTAATTCCTCTTGTTCCAACACATTGAGTTTTGGAAGATTACAATTGTCTAATAAATTTGTAATTTTAATATTATTTGCTGAGGTTTTAGATGTATATAAATGTTGATAAAATTGAGCAAATCTTTTATTAATGTCTTTAGGTAGTGTTAATAATTCACCATTATCTGATTTAATTTTAGTCATTGTATTTTCCGTTTCCTGGTTTTTTCAGTTGACTTGCTAAAAGTTTATGTGGGTTATCATCGAATTCGAAATTTTCCTGTTTTGTAATTTGAAATAATCTTATTATTCTTGCTGATACAAATTTATTTAATTTGTTTTAAAAATTGTTATCTTATTATGTTTATCTATGGTTGGTTCTTTGGCATTTTCTAGATCTAATTGTCTAATTTGTTGTTTTAACTGCAATTGATCAGTGTTGTTCTTTTTATTTTGGAAAGCTTTATATGAAATTATAGTTCCTCTAATAAATGCCTTAAAAGTTTCCCATAATAAGGAGGTTGAAATACTTGGCGTATCATTTGTCCCAAAGAAGAATATCATCTGCTGTTAATGGGGAGTGATCAGAAATAATACTATTATGATATTTAGAGTTATATGTATAGGGAATTAATTTTGTGTCCACTAAAAAATAGTTGATACATGAATACGTTTTATGTACCGTTGAATAAAATAAGTATTCCCTTCCTACTGGATTAGCGATTCTCCATACATCTGTTCTGTTTGTGTTTTTTATATATGTATTTAGGAGTTCACTAGTTTTAGATTTTATGTTAGTCCTTTTTTGTTTTGCTGATTTATCCAGATGTGGATCTAGTACACAATTGAAATCTCCCCATATTATCACAGTTTGATAATTAAACTGAAATTACATCCAGAATTTTATTAAAGAATTGGGGGTTATCAAAGTTGGGAGCATAAATATTTATCAAAGTAAGTGGGGTAGAGTGAATTTCTCCCGTAACTATAACGTACCTCCCCTCTTTATCTGGTGTGATATTCTTTGGTTTAAATGGTATATCTTTACGAATAATAATAGCCGTGCCTCTAGATTTAGAAGTAAATGAAGAGTAGTATGTTTGCCCAATACAATTTGCCTTCAATCTTATCTAATGTTTGATGTTTCAGATGTGTTTCCTGTAAAAAAATTATGTCACAATTGAGTGCTTTTAATTGGGGAAAAATCTTAGCACTTCTAATTGGTTCATTAGCGCCCCCTTTATTCCAGCTACAGAACGAGATTCCTCCACTTTTCTTTTGTTTATCGTCTTGCATTGTAAATCATGTTAATACCCTTAAGTCATCCTTGCCATAGAGGGGGTACAGAGAAGATTCACCAGACTGATTCCTGGGATGTCAGGACTTTCATATGAGGAAAGATTGGATAGACTCGGTTTGTACTCGATGGAATTTAGAAGATTGAGGGGGGATCTTATAGAAACCTACAAAATTCTTAAGGGGTTGGACAAGCTAGATGCTGGAAGATTGTTCCCGATGTTGGGGGAGTCCAGAACAAGGGGTCACAGTCTAAGGATAAGGGGGAATTCCTTTAGGACCGAAATGAGGAAAACATTCTTTACACAGAGAGTGGTGAGTCTCTGGAATTCTCTGCCACAGAAGGTAGTTGAGGCCAGTTCATTGGCTATATTTAAGAGGGCGTTAGATGTGGCACTTGTGGCTAAAGGGATCAGGGGGTATGGAGAGAAGGCAGGTACGGGATACTGAGTTGGATGATCAGCCATGATCACATTGAATGGCGGTGCAGGCTCGAAGGGCCGAATGGCCTACTCCTGCACCTATTTTCTATGTTTCTATGTTTCTATCTATATGGTGCAACCAAGTACCTCAGAACTCTAGGTGATGGGTGGTCATCCTCAGCTGTTTTGTTGGCATCTCCCCTTCAAAATAGACCTTAGAAAAGACCAGAAAGGGGTCTCAAGGGGTAATAAGGGGTAATAGACAAGGTTGTTCATTATCACCATTGTTATTTGCCCTCATAATTGAACCACTAGCGGAAAGAATTAGAACTCATCCGAATATCCACGGATATGACAAAATATTCAAACAATAAAATATCATTATACGCTGATGATGTACTTTTGTACATCACAAAGCCTCATATCATGATACCCAACATTTTAAATTCAATTGAGGATTTCGGTTCATTTTCAGGTTATAGAATAAATTGGAATAAAAGTGAAATCATGTCAATAAAACCGAAGGATTCTACACATCTCATGTAATTTCCTTTTAAAATAGCTGTGGAAAAATTTAAATACCTGGGTATTGAAATTACTAGAAGATATCAAGACATGTTTAAAGCAAACTATAATCCAGTACTTAAGAAACTACATAATTTATTTAAATTCTGGAAAACGCTTCCGATGTCCTTAATAGGTCGAATAAACGCCATAAAAATGATTTTTCTATCACAAATTCTATACTTGTTCCAATCAATTCCACTATATCTACCCAAAAAGTTTTTTTTTTAATTGGACTCAGATATAGCAAATTTTATTTGGGATTGTAAGACACATAGAATATAAAGACCACACCTGAATAAGCCCAAAGTAGTAGGAGGATTAGCACTCCCTAATTTTATGTATTATTATTGGTCGGTAAATATTAGAAATATGATTCAATTGTTGGATAATTCTCTTCATCAACCGGAATGGATCATTATGGAGAAAGAGGACTGCCCCCCCCTTTAATATTGGTGCGATCCTTCTTTCACCAAAGACGGTAAATAATACAAACTACAACAAAAACCCAATTATACATAGTACAATTAGAATTTGGAAACAAATAAAATACAATTTTATCTCTCCTATCTCCTATTGTTAAAAACCCCTGTTTAAACCCCCAATTATAGACAAACCATTCATACAATGGGAAAGAGCAGGAATTAAAACTTTGGGAGATCTGTATGATATGGGAAAGCTATTATCATTTAAACAATTATAACTAAAATACAATCTGGGTAACAATCAGTATTTTAAATATTTCCAAATATGTGATTATTTGAAAAAACAAGCACATGAATTTCACAAAATGCCATTAGACTTACTAGATGAAGTAATGAATACAAAGGCGGAATCAGCAAATTTAATTTCACATATATATAACATTATACTAAATGCAGTAATACCAACAACGTATTAGAGGTGAATGGGAAAACAAACTAAGCATTAAAATTTCCAATTTAAGGTGGAAAGAATACTTATTAAATGTGCACAAATGCTCAATTAACGCAAGACACACTTTAATACAATTTAAAATAATACACAGATTATACTACTCAAAAACTAAATTAAATAAATTTTTCGCTAACGTTTCACCAATTTGTGATAAATGCCAGTGTCAAGAAGCTACTATAGCGCACTCATTCATCTTTTGTACAAAAATTCAAAGGTTTTGGATTGCAATCTTTGAAATTTTCACAAAACTGTTTAAAATAAAAATGACACCAAAGCCAGAATGGATTATTTTTGGAATGACAGAAGGTAGTTCAGAATGAAATGTGTATCAAAAGAATTTATTTGATTATGGCTTAATAATAGGAAAAAAACGAATCTTAAAATTTTGGAAAAATGCTCCTATACCAACATTAAATATGTGGATTTCAACTATGTTTGAAACACTACACCTGGAAGATATGAGACTCCGCCTGGAAGGAAAATCAGAACGCTTCTATCAGACGTGGTCTGCATTTATAGAATTACTACAAAGATAGGGTGCAGGAGTACCTCGGGCCTTGGTAGGGGGGGAAGCAAAACTATTGAGTTGGTGGATTCCTTTTGTGTGATATATATAACATAATAACTGGCTTTTTTTCTTTTTTTTTTCTTTTTCCTTTTTTTTAGGGTCTATCTTTTAACCCCCTTTTCTAATTCTTTGACCAAGGGTTTCATCTCCCCTTTGACACGCTCTTTCACTATCACAACTCTTTTCACATTTCACTCTCTTTCTCTCTATTCTTTTTCTTTAAAAGCCATAAAACTATGGGGTACAATGATTGTAACAGTATATATGTGAAGTACATTAATGTATTTACCTCTAATAAATAAAATTTAAAAAAAATTTTAAAAAAGAAGACCAGAAAGTATAAAGTGGTGAAAAGGTAATTGAAAAACAAAATGTGATAATATAATATCTAAAAATAAATATATTATTTTTAAAAAACACCAAAAGGTGGTAGAAAAATTCTTGTAGACTTCCATAGATGTTGTTATACATTCCGCTCTGCCCCCTTGGCCAATTTTTATTAAAAGGAAGAGAGACCGGTTCAAAATCAAAAAATATATATAACATAAAACACATTTCAAATCTAACTATTCAAATGCATCTTCAAAAAATCCAACATTAAGTATACGCTAAACTATAACAGATAGGGGAGGAGAGGGTGGGGAGAAGATAGGGGGGAGGAGGGGGGGGGAGGAGAGGGGGGAGGAGAGGGAGGAGAGGGGGGAGAGAGGGGGGAGGGGGGAGGGGGGCTTCTGTTGGATCCTCGTCCACCCGCAGCCTCGCTCGGGCTCGACGCCTGGTGGGGAGGCTGCTGCACTTCGACCTGGGTAGGTGCTGCCTCTACCCCCTCCCTGTGTCCCCTCCCTCTCTGCCCCCCTCCCTCTCTGCCCCCTCCCTCTTTGCCCCCCCCCCCCCTCTCTGCCCCCCACTCACTCTGCTTCTCCTCCCTCTTTGCGCCCTCTCTCTCTGGGGAGTGGTGAATATTGGGACCAATGGGTGAGTTGTGGAGTATTGCATTCGGGAACCAGCCCTACCCTGTGTCGCCATTTGCTCCATCCACACCTCAATCTCTGCCCTCATCCCTCTCCCTCTCTACCCGCCTCCCTCTCCCTCTCTACCCCCCACCCCCCTTCTCTAGCTGTGCCTGCGCAGTTGGGGGTTATGAGTGAGTGGATGGGGTGGTGGATGGGGTAAAGGGGAGGTTAGTGTGTGTGTGTGTGTAACGCTGAAGGCCTCCCCTCCCCCCCCGCCGCAACCGCGCATTGAGGGGACGGGACCCAACGGGTCCCACTTGGTCTAGTAAAAAATAAATTTCACTGCG
This sequence comes from Raja brachyura, assembly GCA_963514005.1. Next base: position 18,530,440 of record OY740782.1, read on the forward strand.
TTAGCACTTTGCAAATGTCCCATTGAACCATTGCAGACAAATTTCAAGTCGTCACTTTTATTTCTATACCACATTTAAAAAACAACTCTCGTTGACTAACGTTATACAACAGTGCTTCATAGATTAAGTACATATATAAATACATATATATATATAGCCCTCCCTCAGAGGACGTCTAGAAAGGCTTGAGAGTAAAGATGAGTTTTAAGTCTCAATTTAACAGAGTCGATGGAGGGGGCAGTTCTGATGGGAAGAGGGATGCTGTTCCACAGTCTAGGAGCTACAACCGCAAAGGCGCGGTCCTAGATATGCGGAGCTGGTCCCGACAACTCGCAGGGCTCTGAAAAACTGACCATGTTCAAAAATTCTGCTCGGCAATGACCTATCGGCCCGCAGTCGCCTCGACGCATTACGCACTGCCTCGACGTCGCACCACCGTGACCCTCTTTATATGTGCCTCCGTGACCCTCTGTGTGTGAGCCTCCGTAGCCCCCTCTCTGTGTGCCTCCGTGCCCCTCTCTGTGTGTCCCTCTCTGTCCTTGCGAACTTACCTTGCGGACTTCGCTCCAACTTCGCGCCACTTCATATCGCGTCGCGCCACTCACCCGACTTCCACACACCCCCCCGCTGCCGGTTTGGTCTCGCTCGCCACATGCAGGGTATGCTGGTGGGATCGGCGCTGTACAGGGATCACTCGACCTCCGCGCGGCCCCCGCTTCCAGTTTTGTCGCGCTCACCGCATGGAGTCACATGCTGTTGGGACAGGCCCTTAATTGTTCAACGATGAAACAACGCCTGAACAAAGAATGGGGGCTTGTTGCAGTTTGTCAGCGTTACTGTGACATCCGTTAACTAAGTTGGAAGATATACTCTGGGAGAACCTGGGTAACCTGAAAGCATGGTGCAAGCCTGATGGCAAATACTGAGGAGCCTCGAGACTATACCAAAGCTTCTCCTTCTTCTAACATGTGGCGTGCACAGCCTAAAGTTGTTGGACAACTTGTTCTATTTGATCTTCCGTTTGTGCACGTCGAGTTGATTGCATTAGTCGGAACAGGGCGGACCACGTGAAGGTTGCAATCCTCCATACCATACCAAAGCCATTCCCCCAAATAAAACAATTATATCTGGTTGCACACATAGTAAAATATAGCAGCTGTTGGAAGTTCAAAACATTTTTTTTAATAGCAGCAGCAAGCTGGCAAACAGCAGTTGACAGATCAGAAGAGCTGGCTAGCTTAGACTTGCAGCAGTCTCCGCAAGAGTGATAGGAGAGCTAGGACTTCTCCACATTCTCAGCCGCTTTAGACAATGTGCTGGAGTATTATGGAAGCATAGAAAATAGGTGCAAGAGTAGGCCATTCGTCCCTTCGGGCCAGCACCGCCATTAATTGTGATCATGGCTGATCATCCACAATCAGTAACCCGTGCCTGCTTCTCCCCATATCCCTTGATTCCGCAAGCCCCTAGAGCTCTATCTAACTCTCTTTTAAATTCATCATTGATGTTTGTGGGTTTCTGTGTCAGAGAAACCCACAAATTCACAACTCTCTGGGTGAAAAAGGTTTTCTCATCTGAGTTTTAAATGGCCTCCCCTTTATTCTTAGACTGTGGCCCCTGGTTCTGGAGTCCCCCAACATTGGGAATCAACGGGTCAGGCAACATCTCTGGAGGAAAGGAATAGGTGACGTTTCGCCTCTTCTTCAGACCCTCTGTCTGTAGATCTGAAGAAGGGTCTAGACCTGAAACATCACCTATTCCTTTTCTCCAGAGATGCTGCCTGACCCTCTGAGTTACCCCAGCATTTTTTGTCTCTCTTCGGTGTAAACCAGCATCTGCAGTTCCTTCCTACACACTCAGGAGCAGTTTAGTTTAGAGACACAGCATAGAAGCAGGCCCTTCGGCCCACAAAGTCCATGTCCACCATCGATCACCCATTCACACAAGTTCTATGTCATCCCACTTTCTCATCCACTCCCTACACACCGGGGGCAATGTACAGAGGCCAATGAAACTACAAGCCCGCAAGTCTTTGGGATGTGGGAGGAAACCAGTGCACCCGGAGGAAACCCAAGCGGCCACGGGGAAAACATGCAAACTCCGCGCAGACAACTCCCGAGGTCAGGATCGAACCCGGGTTTCTGGTGCTGAGGCAACAGCACTACCAGCTGCACCACAGTGCCGCCCACTAATGCGGCAAAGTGTATGCAGGAGTGACGGGGAGTTGGGACTTCAACAGATTTTCAGCAGCTTCACAGTGCAGGTCACTGGGAAAGATTGTTGTTCACCGCACCCAGAACCTTGACTGAAAGTGTGATTTTGTTAGTAATAAAGTGAAAAGGCTGTCACAGAGGGACAAAGTGACTATCTGTCGATCAGCAGGAATGTGGTAGCTCCCAATCTTCTCTGTTCCACAAGTCAATTGACTCACTTTGAAAATCCATCAAGAAACTGCAAAGATCAAAAAACTGTGTAATAACTACAGATGACTCTGGGTTGCGCATGGGGTGAGCTGATGAAATTGTTGCCATGGCATCACATGGACAACTGGCTGCCCTTCAGGGCAAAGTGCGAACAGATAGCCCACAAATGTTTTGTTTGTATCGAGCCAAGTCGGCACTGTGGTCAGATAGCCCAGTGAAACACTGAGAAATTAGAATAATTAAAGTATCTCAAATTAAGTGGTTGAAAGCTCATGGGAACCTTCCTCTCACCAACGAGAGAGTGGTCCTGAGCTACTATCTACTTCATTGGAGACCCTCGGACTGTCCTTAATCAGAATTTACAGCACATTATCTTGCACTAAACATTATTCCCCTTAACCTGAATCTGTAACACTGTGGGTGGCTTCATTATAATCATGTATAGTCTTTCCGCCGACTGGATAGCAAGTAACAAAAAGCTTTTCACTGTACCTCGGTACACGTGACAATAAACTAAACTAAACTAAATCTTTACAAGAAGATATGTTTACAAACAACAGGTTTAAATGACCAGCCCCTTATTTTGGAACAATGTCCCCACATCTGAGACTCCTCAACAAACGCAAATATTTTGATATTCTTTTTCCATCAGTGGAAGTTTAGGTTTATTATTGTCACGTGTACTGAGGGACAGTGAAAAGGTTCATTTTGCATAATACTATCCATAGGTACAATCAAACCAAAATTCTAGTAAAGTAGGTAGAGCAAAGGGAGCCAAGGTACAGGGAGCAGAATATTGTTTCAGCATTGTAGCGCACCAGTTGCAGAGACAAAGTCCAATGCCAGCAATGGGGTAGAGGTGTGAATATTAGAAAATTGTGCAAGATTTATAAGTAGAAAAGTGATTATATCAGATGACAGTAGATCTTCCTATAGGACCAGCATGCATTGTGTCATCATGCCATCTTGCCATCTCCAGTATGATATATTTTAAACTTCAAACAATACAGACACAACCTGCTTAACATCTCTATGACTCTCATATGTCTCATATCTCTCATGTGGCACTGAAATGCACACATGTATCAAAACATGAAAAACTAAAAATACTGCAAACACTTGGCGGGAATGTTCGATAGAAACTGACCTGATACTTCAAGACATTGAGTGTTCACTTTGTTTTTTTTTGTTTTAGTTTTAGAGGTACAGCGTGGAATCAAGCCCTTCAGCCCACCGAGTCCACACCGACCTGCAATCCCTGCACATTAACACTATCCTACACACACTCGGGACAATTTACACTTATACCAAGCCAATTAACCTACAAACCTGCACGTCTTTGGAGTGTGGGTGGAAGCAGAAGATCTAAGCAAAAACCCACGCAGGTCACGGGGAGAACGTACAAACTCCGTACAGACAGCACCAGTAGTCGGGATCGAAGCTGGATCTCTGGCGCTGCAAGTGCTGGAAGGCAGCAACTCTACTGCTGCGCCACCGTGCCGCGCTTATTTTGTAAGCTTCTGTTCGTGTGTAACGTAGCCCTCAGAGTTCATGACATGATGTAAAAAGATTTAAAAACTATGATCATCTCCATCCAGCTCCGTCTGGGCCGGACCGGACCGTTATGGAATTTGCTCTCCTGGATCTTCAGAGGCAAAAATATGTGTTGGTTTTTCATGCTGCAAAAGAAAAAGATTTCTTGCACCTGAGAAGGAACGGTTGCCTTCATCAAGTGAACAAAAGGAACTACTAGCCGGGGATGAGCAGGGAAACAGAAGAGGCACCAGGTTCAGAGTTGGATTCAGGCTCGAAGCCCTATTCCTGGATCACACTGACAGCCTTTGACAGCTCACCCATTGTCAGAAACCTCTCTCACAGCTTCAACAAGTCTTTGATAGTCGAAGACTGTTATAAACTATTCAAGTGGATTTACTGTAAATATATTTCTCATTTTTATATATATATATATATATGCTAAATGTGTAGGAAGGAACTGCAGATGCTGGTTTACACTGAAGATAGACACAGAATGCAGGAGTAACCCAACGGGTCAAAACGGCATCTCTGGCGAGAAGGAATGGGTGACATTTCGGATCGAGAACCTTCTTCAGCCTACTCTGAAATGGTTTAAAAGGCTGAGAACGGATGGCAAAGAAAAAATAAATTCTCCTTCACAGTCCACAGATATAATCATGGGCCCCAACATTCTCCTGGTGTCTGTGAGAAAATTTCACAAGATTACTAAATAGTCTGTGAATTAACTTGTCCATCAACATCCCTTTGCTGCCTTTCTGATGTCCAGAACACTAATTGATTCAAATTTAATGTGGCCACCCATTTACCTGGTCACACATTTAGAAAAGTCAGGTGAAGCCACCTGTAGGTTATACGGCGAGTTGTGGGGTCATGTACCATTTATATGGTCTAAAGGTCTACAGGATAATGATCATTCTAATAATTTTGTATAAGATAAATCTCGATTTCTTCTCTGTACAAAAACACGTGTCATTTTTTTGTCATATTTCTGTAAAAAAAAATTTTTTTACATGAAGCTGCTGAGAAGTAACTGTGATATCTCAGTGATTACATTGTTCCTGAAAGCTGGACATCTAGTTTAACTAAAATTCATTTTGCTCTTGTTAAAGCTATAATAATAAACGGCAAGGAATCTAATTATTGTTGAATAAAGCATGACAGGATTAGTCTTTGCAATGGTAAAAGCCAGGTGCAGGAATCCAATTCTGAAGTGCCGACTTCATTTACTCTGCTATTCACTATCACGTTATTATAAAATCTTTAATATTTATAACTGCCTTTGTTGAATTTTTTCCTGGGAATGTTTTTGCAGAAACATTTTTATTCATGTGCAATTCGATTCTTGTTGCTAAAAAGGACGACTGCTGGCAGAGGGGAAACAATTGTATTCAGCTTAAAGAAGTATTGTAATTCAAATGATAAAAATCAATTAAGAAATCATAACTTTCCATAAGGTTGCCTAGAAAATTAGATCTTCCCCATATTGGTGCTTTAAATGGTTGTTGCATGCTGTCCGAACAGTAAATCAGTAAAATGTGGGAAGTGCATGGAGTTTTTCTTTTCAAAAAAGCCATTGGCAAGTTTCAATCAAATCAAATCAATCAAACAAACTTTACTGTCATTTAGAAATACATCGATATATGCAATTCCAAATGAAATTCCGTTGCATTTGACTCCCCGTGCAACACGATAATAAACAGAAGGATAAAATGGATAAAAGGATAAAATGGATAAAAGGATAAAATGGATAAAAGGATAAATAGACAACGGTGGCAGCCCATTACATGGCATTCAGGAGTCTGATGGCTCATGGGAAGAAGCTGTTGCAGAACCTTGATGTTCTGCTCCTTATGCTACGATATCTTTTGCCCGAGGGCAGCAGAGTGAACAGTCCGTGATGGAGATGTGTGGCATCCTTTATAATACTGCTGGCCTTAGACAGGCGACGTTTTGTCGCAATATCCCCGATTCAGGGGAGAGAAGTCCCGATGATTTTTTCAGCTGTCCTCACCACTCTTTGCACGGACTTCCAGTTGGAGGAAGTTGTTATCCTCTATATGGTCGGAGGAAGTTGCTATCCTCCTGCTATCTGCTACATCTGCAAGATTCCCAGTGTCATTTGCAGCCTCATTCCCTCAAAGCCCTGTCTCACAGTGCAAGTCCACCCACGAGTGACCCCAAAAAAAACAGGCTCGTGGTTGTGTACGAGATTCCAAGTTTATGTTCAAGAGTTTAATCGAGTTCCCACGGGTATGTCATTTCAGCGATGTTCCAAGTTCCTCTCCCGAGTTACCAAGTTCCTCTCCCGAGTTACTCTTGAGCCAACCGAGAGTGAAGGTCTGTTTTAATAAGCAACAGTGTTAAAGAAGACATCTCCATCCTGCGGCTTCGAGTTAAAAATAGAATTCAGCGCGGCCGCATCTATTGATATGACCCACAAAGGGAAAATGCGCACCGTCAGGTGCCAGATCAGTTATACTTATGATTTGTTTGAAACACACATCACGTAGTTAGAAGACCAGCGGGTGGAGGTTTGCTATATTTTGATTGAATTTACTGCCAGGTCTACACACTGCGGCAAGACAGTAGATGAAATATTTGAATGTGGACGGATGTCTCCACGCCTGCTCGTTCTAAGCGGAATATATTTTTAGTTGCCTTTCAATCCGGGCTTTGGTTTTATTCCTTGTTTTTGTTTATTCGCACACACTTTTCGTGTGTGAGGGTGTGAGAAGTCCATGCCGGGTGCTGGCCGGCCGCAGCCACTGTTCTTTCACATCAGTTGCACATCAGATTGTTGGGAGACGGAGCTCAGGGTTTGCCTCCTGAGCTGCTTTGGTGTGAGTTGAGGTGGAGGGAGATTCGGGAGGGATGCGCGGACGTCATTAATCTGTCTGGGCTGACAAGGCTCTTGGGTTAGGCTGTGTGCCAAATATAAACGAGCAACGAGGCTTGTGGTGGTTGTGGCGACTGTTTTCATCATCTGTTTCTTACCCAGCAACGTTGCTGTAACTGCTGTTTTAATCTCAAACACCGTAAATAATTGCAAGACGTTCGACATCACCGTGCACATTTTCTACAACACTCTGTGCATCACTTACTTGAACAGTGTGCTCCATCCGGTTGTTTACTACTTCTCCAGTTCCACGTTCAAGGAAACTCTGAAGAAAGCTTTCATTTCTCACAACGTTAGACTTTTCAGATCAACAATTCGCTCAGCTCCACCAAAACCAGAAACACAAGTTGAACCTCAACGATCTTCTGTTCTCAACACATGGAACCATTTACGAACTGTGTCGAAATACAATCTGTGAACCAGCTCCCAAGGTTGCTGCTTGCTTTCTTCCAACTTGCTCTGGGAAGAAAGGTCTGGGCAGTGCGCTCTCCCTAATATTTTTTAATCTTTTGATCTTAAGAAAGTCATCGTCCTGCAGTTTCTAAGTTAGTTACTCGCCCGACCACATTTCTAATGCAAAATGCAACCATAGTACAAAAAATATTGCTAGATGCAACCGCGATGACCAGTAAGGAGACACAATGAACTGCAGACACTGGAGTCTCGATTAAAACACAAAGTGCTGGAGGAACGCAGTGGGTGGAGGGAATGGACAGACGACGTTTTGGGGATTGCGGCCCTTCTTCAGACTTCACGTCATGCCCAATGTTTGGGAAGTCACCGCCAAAACCTCATTGTTTTTTCCTTGGACTTTACTTCACGTGTGGGGAAGAGAAGGAGATCATTGGGTGGCTTCAAGGTGCAAAGTCCCGCAATCACTCATTGCCCGTTTGGAGTGCCTCAAACACTGAGACAGGAGTACCTCCCCACCCTTGCCACAGGCAACAGGTGTGCTGTTCACTGTGAAATTTCCCTGCACCCAGCATGGTCCTTGTCTCCTGCCTCCTCCCGGCTTCATGATGACGCTGATTGCAGGAGTAACTCATCGGGTCCTCCTCCCCCTTCCCCTCCCCTCCCTCCTCCCCCCCACTCCCCCCCCACCTTTCCCTCCCAACTCCAGTCCCGTCCCGACACCCTGGGAAACTGAAGGGAACGACAATCAACTGCCACGGATACAAATAATGTCATACACAAGAAAGGGCAGATGCTGGTTGACAAAAAGTGAACACACGGTGCTGGAGTTACACAAAGACGAGGCAGAAATTTGGAAACGTCATCCCGTCACCCATTCCTTCTCTCCAGAGAAGCTGCCTGCCCGCTGAGTTAAAGAGTGCCCACGGTAGACTCACGAGTCACTAAGGTAAACTCACGGGCCACTACGTTCTTACAACGAGTTTAAATGTTTCAATTTTTAACTTCAACAGTAAATTTAACTCGTGGAAACATGTTTTAATTTTTTCAAGAGTTAACAAGTTTCCCGGGTACCTGCCGTTAGCGCCACGAGTCGCTAAGTTGCGTCCACGAGTTCCGACGTTCCCGCTACGTTAATTGTACGTGATTACCATGAGCTTAATTTGTTTTAAACTCGGGGTCACTCGTGGGTCGACTCGCACCGTGAGACAGGGGTTTCACTATCTGTTTGGAACTGATTCAGTATCTTAACGTACATACGTTCTCTATCTGAGACAGGGAACTGCAAGGAAAGCACGGAGTGCTGGAATAACTCGACAGGTCAGGCAGCATCTCTGGAGGATAGACACAAAAAATAGCTCAACAGGTCAGAGAGCATCTCTGGAGAAAAGGAATAGGTGACGTTTTGGGTCAAGACCCTTCTTCAGACATCTCTGAGGCATCTCTGGAGGACATGGATCAGTGACTCTTCTTGAGCAAATTCGCAACCCCAAAACATCACTTATCCATGCCCTCATGTATAGGTGGCGATTCTTTGCATGCTTTGTGTACGGTATGTAAAACAAAGAATTTCACTGTGGCACATCACTTGTATCATTCAATATACCTGGCCATTAAACTTATTCATTCATTCATTCATTCAGTCAGAGATGTTGCCTGACCCATTGGGTTGCTCCAGCACATTGTGTGTTTTTTTGTTTCGTTCTACCTGTCTGTCGATTGCAGCCTGGGAGTTGCGTAAAAATGCGGTGTCTGTCACCACAACCCTGTCCCAATTAAACCATTGCTTGCAATTGTTAGCGCTGATCAAGCGCACATGAGGCTGCACGCAAGCTCATGAACCAACGGAAACAACTGCAAATCTGCCTGCAATGATTTCTCTCTCATTATCTCACCGTGTATCTATCCCAGCAATGACAAATGACGGTAGCTGCGCACAAACAGCCTCGGGCAGAACATCTATGCCCCGGGCACTTCATCTCCCATCTGCTTGATAACCTGCCGTGTCGTTTGTTCCTCATCAGACTGAGTGAAAATGATGATCATAGGCTGCACTTTGTTGCTCCAGCTTCTGCTCCTAAAACAGAGAAGAGCACCACACACCTACATTGACAAAAAGATCTCACGTGCAAGTGACGTCAGCAAAATAGACATACAAAGGAACCACAGATGCTGGTTTATACCAAAGATAGACAACAAAGTGCTGGAGTGACTCAGCGGGTCAGGCAGCATCTCTCTATGTCTCCTGCACCAGGGTGGACTCTGAAGAAGGGTTTTGGCCCGAAACGTTGCCTATTTCCTTCGCTCCATAGATGCTGCTGCACCCGCTGAGTTTCTCCAGCACTTTTGTCTACCCAGGGTGGACCATGTTCCTTGGTCCAATTACCTTCAAAATACGAGCAAAAGTTATTTTATCTGGGATTTTTTTTTCATGCAAAACAGGAACCAAATTCTCCAATTTTGATGTACGTGTTTGAATTGTGACAAAAATACAAGATTTTAAAACAAACATTATTTTTAGTCTCAATTATATTAGATAGTACAGTGTGACAAAGGGTAAGGAACAATGCATCCATTCCAGCTTATCCTTAAGGGCCTGTCCCACGGCGATTTTTTTGGCATCATGTCAGTGTCACCAAACGATTTTGAACATTTCAAAATCCAGCGGCGACAAAAACAATGTTTGTGACATTTGAAAAAAACACCACGCGTCATACATCATCACGCCACGTCACGCCACGTCACGCTGCGTCACGGAAGCAAATTTTTCGGAGACCTGATACATCAGTCAATGATGCCGGCAGTCACCAGAAAAAAAATCGCCAAGTGGGACAGGCCCTTAAAGCACCAGGCACAGTTAAAGTGCTTTTGTAATGTAAAATCAGTTGTCACAAGGGAAAAATCGCAGCCACATTGCACATTGCAAATAGTCACAAAGAACAATGCAAATAGAACAAAAAAAAACATTGATTTAATAATGTTGATTGATTAACAGTTTTGGCCAGGGTGCTGAAGTTAATTTCACTGTTCTGCAAAAATTTCAGCAAGGGATCTTGGATGTCCCGTGGGAATCACCATTGTTGCAGCAAACCCCAGTAGCCCACTGGAGAATCACGCTGGATAGCTGCAAAACAGAAAGGAAGAAAGCTTCGATACAGAATAAGAACCAACAGCTCCTCCCTTGCTGCCCCTCCCACTAGTCGCAACAGGGACAGAGTCCCCCTAGTCCTCACATTTCACCCCATCAGCCATCGCATACAACACACAATCCTCTGACATTTCCCCAACCTCCAACGGGATCCCACCACTAGCCACATCTTCCCATCTCCACCCTTTTCCGCCTTCCACAGAGACCATTCCCTCCGCAGCTCCCTGGTTAACTCATCCCATCCCACCCAGGCCATCCCCTCCCCAGGTACCTTCCCCTGCTATCGCAGAAGATGCAACACCTCCTCCCTCGACTCCTCCTGTCCGGGGAGCCCGACAGTTTTGCGTACAGTTTTGGTCTTCTAATCTGAGGAAAGACATTCTTGCCATAGAGGGGGTACAGAGAAGGTTCACCAGACTGATTCCTGGGATGGCAGGACTTTCATATGAAGAAAGACTGGATAGACTCGGCTTGTACACGCTAGAATTTAGAAGATTGAGGGGGGGATCTTACAGAGACTTACAAAATTCTTAAGGGGTTGGACAGGTTAGATGCAGGAAGATTGTTCCCGATGGTGGGGAAGTCCTGTACAAGGGGTCACAGTTTAAGGATAAGGGGGAAGTCTTTTAGGACCGAGATGAGAAAATCATTTCTCACACAGAGAGTGGTGAATTCTCTGCCACAGAAGGTAATTGAGGCCAGTTCATTGGCTCTATTTAAGTGGGAGTGAGATGTGGCCCTTGTGGCTAAAGGGATCAGGGGGTATGGAGAGAAGGCAGGTACAGGATACTGAGTTGGATGATCAGCCATGATCATATTGAATGGCGGTGCAGGCTCGGGCCGAATGGCCTACTCCTGCACCTATTTTCTATGTTTCTATGTTTCTATGTTCTTTCAGGTTAGGCAGAGGTTCACTTGCACCTCCTCCAACCTCATTTAATGTATCCGTTGTTCAAGATGTGGACTTATACATCGGCGAAACCAAACGTAGACTGGGCAATCGTTTCACTGGACACCTTCGCTCAGCCCGCCTGAGCCAACTTGATCTCCCGGTTGGCAAACACTTTAATTTCCCTTCCCATTCCCACACTGACCTTTCGTCCTAGGCCTCCTCCATTGTCAGAGTTAGGCTAATCACAAATTGGAGCATCTGATATTTCGCCAGGGCAGCTTACAACCCAATGGTATGAATATTGATTTCTCTAACTGCAAGTAACCCCTGCATTCCCTCTCTCTCCATCCCCCCCCCACCCAAGTCGCCTAGCAAACAGCTAACAATGGCTGGTTTCCTTTATCATTGTTACTTTTGATTCATTGACCTCAAATACACATGGACGACCTCTGACACCTCTCTCACTTCTCCCAATCCCTCTGTTTCTATCACATGGGACAGACTATCAACCGACGTCTGCAAGATGCCCACAGTTACCTTGACTACACATCCTCCCATCCATTCTCTTGCAAAGAGACCATCTCCTGCTCTCAATTTCTCTGCTCCGTAAACATCTGCTCCCAAAATCAGGCTTTCCACTCGATGACATTCAAGATGTCCTCTTTCTTCAGTAAACGTGGCTCCCCCGGGCTGTTGGGGATGTATTCCTGATCCATGTCTCCTCTGTGTCCCGCACTCCTGCCCATGCTCACCCTCTTCCCAGACTGACAAAGGAAGGAGTTCCACTGGTCCTCACATTCACCCCACTAATCTCCGCATCCAACACATCCTTCTCTGATATTGCCACCTACTTCAACATGATTCCACCACTAGTCACATCCTCACAACCCCATCCCCCGCCAGAGACCACTACCTCAGCAACTCCCTGGTTCGCTCATTCTTCACCTCAAAACTGCCACCTCCCTAGAACCAGGAAACGCAAGAAGGGAGAAGGGAACTGAGCGGGAAGCTCCTTGATGGAGATCTTACACCACATCACACGTGCTTCTTCTTTCGTGTCCTGATACTGTATAGTGGCTCGCCACTGCAGTACACAACATTGCACACGATGAAGGGTGGAGACATGGCAGTGGGGTGTGTAAGGTGACTGTGGACTGTGGGCAGTGTGCTGCTGGTGGGTGTCTGAGATGGTGCAGGGAATCTAAACATATCAATTATATATCTGCATTGGCTTCAATAATTTTCAACAATGGTTCTCTAATTTCCAGCTGTTGCTGTTAAACCAGGTACTTTATCATTGTGAGGTACTCTTTCAATTATTTCACTATGACGCGATTCAATGAAATAATGGGTTTAATCCAAGCAATGAAGACACGCCCACATTCTTGTAATGTGTCTCCATCATTGTTTCTGTATTTCTGATGCAACTGGCTCAAAGTTATATAAATGAAGAATGTGTGTCTGCTTTATTGTGCTGTGATATAACATTTATTTACCTATATTATTCAAGACAAGATAAAGGTGCACGTATTCTCAAAAAACATGTTGGTAAAAGCGACTAAAATAAATAGATTACGCATGACACAACAATTGGTGGTGCTGTTGACACTGTAGACTTAATGGGCTGAATGGCCTAATTCTACACATATCATTTATGACCCTGTGACCTTAAGTCAGACTGTGGTTAGACAAAAAAGCTGGAGAAACTCAGCGGGTGAGGCATCTGAAGCTGCCTCACCCGCTGAGTTTCTCCAGCTTTTTTGTCTACTTTTGATGTTTCCAGCATCTGCAGTTCTTTCTTAAACATTGTCAGACTGCAGTAACTGCAGAGGAGTCTGCCTGTCTTGGGGAAAGTTGTCGCCAGGATCCTCCGCGACCACCTGCCCTCCAGTGGATGCACCCTGAATTGCCGTGTAGATTCAGTCCATTTTGAGGTGCGATGGATATGATCTTCTCCCCACTACAGCTCCAGCAAAAGAGCAGCAAGCAGCACCAACACTTTACATGGCTTTCTTTGACCTCACTAAGTCCTTTGACTCCATCAATTGGGAGAGACTGCAGAACATCCTTCTCAACTTTAGATTCCCACAGATATTTGTCTTCCTCTGACATCTCCACCATGATGTGGTAATAACCAAGCTATAATACCAACCAACTTCAGTGCCAAACAAGGTTGTCTCATTGCCCCAGTACCACTCTCAATCTTTCTCACTGCGATGTTGCGCCTCATCTCCATCAAGCTTGCTGCGATAGTCATATGGTCAGATGGCAGGGAAAAAGGCCCTTTGGCCTAACTTGCCATGCCATGCCGACCAAGACGCCGCGTCTATTATAGTCCCACCTGCCCGCGTTTGGCCCATATCCCTTGAAACCTTCCCTATGCTTGTACCTGTCCAAATGTATTTTAAATCTTGTTATAATACCTGTCTCAACTACCTCCTCTGGTAGCTTGTTCCATATACCCATCACCCTCTGTGTGGAAAAAGTTGCCCCTCAGGTTCCTATAAATCTTTCCCATCTCACCTTAAACCTATCACCGCTGGTTCTTGATTCTCTAACTCTGGGTAAAAGATTCTGTGCGCCTACCCAATCTATTCCCCTCATGATCTTATACACCTCTATAAGATTATCCCTTAACCCCCAGCTAGGAATATAGTCCTTGGCTGCTCAACCTCTCCCTAAACTCAGCCCCTGAAGTCCAGGCATCATCCTTGTAAACCTTCACTGCACTCTATCCAGCTTAAAAACATCTTTCCCATAGCAGGTTGACCAAAACAACACAATACTCCAAATGTGGACTCACCAATATGGAAATAATCTTCCGAACTAGAACAAACGTGTTACGAGAATAAAACAAAACTAATGGGAAGATGTTCATTCCACAATGCCTGCACTCCAGAACCAAGATCACCACAAAGTCCTGTAGTAGAGATGCAAATGTCTTGTTCATCGAAGCATACAGGAGCATGGCCCTTACACTTAGCAAGTCAAAGATCCTCCACCAAAATTCCCCTGCTGCATCACACTGCTCTCTACCAATAAAGATTGACAGTGAGACGATGGAAAACATGGACAACATGGACAATTTTGTAAGTTCATAAGTCATGTCATAAGAGCAGAACTATGCCATCAAGACTACTCCGCCATTCAGCATGGCTGATCTATCTTTCCCACTCAACCCTATGTCATTTCAGAGTCACGTGAGTGATTCCATGAAGAAGCCGCCAGCCCGCAAGCGTGTCAATATGTCAACGCATGTCGCAACGCTGACTGGCAGCGGTAAGTTTAAACCTGAAGGTAAGTTTTTAAACTTTGCAGGTTAGGCCTCCATTGCAGGAATCTCTCTTGCAGAGTTTCCTGCTGGATTTCGGGGCGAAGTCGCGACCATGAGGAAACCATTATGGACCGCGGGGAATCCCAGTCATGGACCGTGGGGATTCCCGGTCATGACCTCAGGGAATCCCGGCCTCGGACCACGGGGAACCCACTACGGAGACCGCGGGGAACCCGCTATGGAGACCGCGGAGGTGCGGGTAGCGGCGGCGGTCAAATTCGCCTTCACAGTCGCTGGCGGAGGAGCCAGCGGCTTCAGACTGCTGCCGGCAGCACCTTGGCAAAAACCACTCAGAGGGCAGCCACGGAGAAAGTCCAAACGGCCCGTTGACTCAAACTAGTCGGGCCAGGAGGATTCCTGTGGAGAGGATCCCCTCCTTCAATGGGTAACGTTCTTCAGACGTCTAACCCACATGGAGCACCTAATGGAGAGTTGCTCCACAATTATATGCTCCAAGGAGGTAGTTATATCACCGCGGGTCTCTGTGGGGCCAGCTGCAACAGCACCTGTGTATAGGGCTGCACACTGTCTTCCTCTCTGAAGAGGGGAGCAGCCACGGTCAGTTCTGTCTGACTCAGTGAGAACTGCATGAGGGAACTAAAGCTATCGAACTACAAGTACAGCCTCATTGTTTCGGCGACAATACACCCCACACCTCCATCGGCAGCAAGCGGTTCACTGAAGCTGGTGGCAACCAGCAAGCTGGGCACAGGGCTCTAGGCCAAGGCCCAAGCTGGTCTCAGGAAAAATATGGAATCCACGTACCCTACCAGTCCTCTCCAATGAAGTACGGAAATTGAACCCGCTTGAGGGGCCTTTGGGCTTGCCATAAGACCACCGGTAGCCATGAAGGTAGGTGGGTCTGGTTCTTTCCGAAACCAGTATGTGGACCATTTACAAGTTGGAAACACTTGTAAAAACCTGTAAACAACCTTGTTGTTATGAAGCAGCCTCTATTCATTAAGAGTATTGGCAATATAGTGGCTGTGTTTTCAGCTGTGCATTTGAACCTTGCATTTTCAGTGCCATGTAGGTCGTTATTAACAGACCTATTCCTATTACCAGCTGAAGCTATCAAAGTCACAATGGTGTATTCTACATTGCTCCTGTACCTTTGCTCAGTAACTCTTCTGTTATATTACAAACTGATACTAGTACTCAAAGATGAAAAATTACAAATACCATCTCTAGTTTTGGAGGCAGATGGGCTTTGCATGCTCAACTCCAAATTGATACACTATGGTGGGGGCATTTGACGCTGCTATAATCATCACATAAAAATCTATGACAACGCAGTATGGATTTTGCATCACAACGTATTTTATGACATTGTGGTTCAATGGAACACCGAATATCAATATGTTTGCATCCAGGCTCTGTCACCATTGCAAAAATATGTGGCACAGTGGCAATAGATGTATTCTCGCTACACTGAGGAGGAACGTTCTTTATGTCTTTCCTTCATTTTGCTTCATCAGTCGAGTTTTGCACAAAAACCAGCAAGATCTCGCCTCAGGCATTTCATACTGCCTGACTGGCATATGCAGTAATGGTTCCTGCTAAATGTTGGGGATGATTATAGGACTTTATATGGTTGTCCAAAACACAAAAATCAGGTGGTTCACCCCGTGACTGAGGAAACCACCCTCTGCATGATAAAATCAATTTATAAACTTGGAGTCTCTGAGAAGACCATTTGGCGGCACGGATTGCCAGACCGATTCATGTATGTGCTCACTGCAGAATGCAGGGATAGCACCAAGAAAGCAGCACATTCTTTCCTCATCAGGAGGTGGGAAGTGTTTTGGTTTTAATGCCAATGTTCCAAATAATACAACACGGATAACTAACGTGTCGGAGTTCATTTCAGATGGGTCTTTGACAATCAATTAAGTTATGGTACCATTAACTGTGCCAACATGCCTTCTCATCATAGTTGCTGCAGCGATCAGGACCCACTCTGTCGGGTCACACTCTCTGATATCCAGATTTATAAGGATATCTTTAACAACATTCTCCCAGGCCCAGGTACTCAGAGATATGGGATGTTAGCATTGTTCTTAAACTGCTTCGCCAGTAGGGCCCAGCTACATCTCTATCGCTGGTCAAACTCACTTACAAAGTGTTTATGCTCATGACGCTAGTCTCAGCACAACTGGTCCAGCCACTACTTATTGCGACTGGACAGGATGGTTACATCTGCTAATAATATAATATTTTATGTTTATGATGTAGTTAAGCAGAGCAGACCAGGGGTGTCAGGTCCCAAACTACTTCTCATGGCATACCCCATGGACCTTTGGTTGTCTGTAGTCACTCATTTACAATACGTCAAGGTCACCAAGAGCCTTAGAGGATCTGCACTAGCAATGGTTGTTAGTTACTAAAAACCTCATAAAAGGTATCTATCCAGACCATCTCTAGGTGGTCAAACAGGGTTTTGGCTTATGCAGAAGTAGATACTATATCTTCTATCTCACTCGACTAGGGCTGCTACTACATTAACAGCAAGGGTCATGTATGTTCCACTGGGCCACACCCTAGCGGCCGCAGGATGGTCAAACGAATGAACTTTCCAACATTTTATGACAACCCATTGCCAGACCAGGGGTATTTGCCAAATTCCATTTATGATTTGTTTCATAGTTTCCCCAGGATGGAAAGGGTTACTATTATTCTCCTTTGATGGTTAAAGCATCATCATTTTAACAAACGATGCCATGGCTGAATGCATTAATCTTTTTCACTCATCCATGGTCAATTGATGCAGTGTGTAACGCCTGGACTCATAACCGGCATGAAATCTCAGAGCTTTGAAGTCTTCACGGAATCGCTCACGTTACTCCGAAATGAAATAGTAAGATTAAACGAGAACTTACCAGTTTGAAGTTTGATCTTTATTTTATGAGGAGTTACGATGAGCGATTGCGTGCCCACCGCTCCCAACCCTCGTATCATAAAGGTCATCAAGTAGTTCTCAAGTTCTCTCCAATCTTACTATATTCAGGTCAACAACTGTTATCTGTGATTTCACACCACTGCTTTGAAGATTGACGCACATGCGGGCTGGTGGCTTCTTCACGTAATCGCTCATCGTAACTCCTCATAAAATAAAGGTCAAACTTCAAACTCATTTAATCTTACTATCTTACCAATCTTACTAAGTTCTCATTTAATCTTACTATTCTCCTCCCCATAACCACAGACATTTTCCTAATCAAGGATCTATCAATCTCCACCTTTAAAATATCCATTTTAAGGATACTGTAAAACTTAAATTCATCCTTAAAAACTTCCCATGTCTTCGGAGTCACCTCTTGGTGAATACAGACATCGATGATGAAATTCGTAATTAATATGCCAGAACAAACCAAGTTTAGTCAATTGATGATGAAGACGTATGAAAATCAAGACCTCTGACCTGGCACAACGTGTATAGTCTGTAGGGCAGAAGTGATCCCTGGCCTCCTATGTGATTCAGGGACCTGAAGTACAGGTATTTAAAAGCAATGGAAAACTTCCACCAATGCTGTCTCTTCGAAATCTTCCAAAAGGTTCAGCAAGCCAACTTCAACATCCTCTCCCAAGCCAGAGACCCCAGCGCTGCGGCCCTGTTTACACACAGTTACCGACATTGGATAGACAATATTGGTTTGATGCCTGACACCAGAATTTGGATTCTGAAGAAGGGTCTCGACCCGAAACGTCACCCATTCCTTCTCTCCAGAGATGCTGCCTGTCCCGCTGAGTTATTCCAGCATTTTGTCTCTCTCCTGATTCACTTCTCCAGAACACTTAATTCTGAACTCCATTGTGGTGGGCAGAGAAAAAGATTGAAGGATTTTCTCAAAGCCTCCATGAAGACAGAGGGTGACACGGTGGCACAGCGGTAGAGTTGCTGCCTTACAGTGCCAGAGACCCGGGTTTGATCCTGACTACGGGTGCCACGTACAGCGTTTGTGCGTTCTCCCTGTGACCGCGTGGGTTTCCTCTGGGTACACGGATTCCTCCCATGCTCCAAAGTCGTATGTTTGCAGGTTAATTGGCTTCAGTAAATTGCAAAATTATCACTAGTGTGTATAGTTCGTGTATGATGGTCGGTGGGCCGAAAGGCCCGTTTCCACACCGCATGTCTAAAGTCTAAGTCTAAAACATAGAACAGTACAGCACATATAATACAGTCTGAAGTCTAGACTGAAAAATTGCACTGATCTCTGAAGGATTTCATGGCAGAAGTCTCAGCCAGGTTATCCTGCAGAGAGGCAGTGATGAGAAACAAATAGAAAATAATTTATCATGAAATAATTATTTGCAGTGTGCAGCAATATCAAAAATATGCTAACAGATTTCCTAGACTTGCAGTTAAAGCAAAAGATTAACGCATTTTTGCTTGATTTTGTGATTGCAAAGGGCAACTTTGTTGAACAAAATAACGGCAGCCAGATTGTGAACATTCTGAATGTCACTGCTACTCAAAGAGAGATCTGATAGAGCAAAGCTCAGATGATGCTAACTGGCAAAATCTTGGGGCTTTACAATGGCTCAAAATGGTACAAGCTTCATCGATGCCATTCCAACTCCAACACCTTCTGCAGGTCCCCTGTTATGCCACAGCAGAATAGAACTAAGGAACCGCAGGCGCTGGTTGACAAAAAAATGACACAAAGTGCCAGTGTAACTGAGTGGCTCATGCATCATCTCTGGAGAAGATGGACTACAGGAGAACTCTGATGGAAATATAAAGTCCTCTAATTGTACATTTATTTTTTACTTTAGAGGTGCAGTGCGGAAACAGGCCTTTCGGCCCAGCGGGTCTGTGCCGGCCAGCAATCACCCTGCACACGAGCACTATCCTACACACTAAGGACAATTTCTAAATTTTACCCATGCCAATTTCCCTACAAATGGAGTTTGTACACTCTCCCTTCAAGGCAGAAACAGCCTTGAAGGGTACAAGATGGCACAAAAAATGTATTTCACTGGACGTAGACACACATGACTATAATGTACCGTATTGCCCGGTAATGAAGACGCTATTTTATATGCTAAAATAAGGCCTGTCTTGGAGGCCGAAAGCTAGATTGTTAGCCAAGAAAGATAGACTTAAAACATGGGGGGAGCTGGGGGGGGGGGGGGGGGGGGTGGGGGGGGGACACAATGAGGCCTAGCACAGAGGTTGGCAACCTACGGCCTGGATCCCAATCTCATCCGGCCCGCAGGCATATTTGTTTTCAATTAGTTTTCGCGACCTGCGCGCTACAGCTAGTCCTGTGGCACGCAGCCGACCTGGGAACTGCAGCCATTCCCGGGGCACGCTGGCGACCTGGGTGTCACAGCCAGACTTGGGGCAAGCGAGCAGACCTGGGTTGCACAGCCAGACGGGCTCTCTCTCTCTCTCTCTCTCCCCGTTATATGATCTCCATCCCTCAGACCTGAAACGCACAGCGCATTGTGGGACAGGCGAAGATGGAGGCTCCCCGATCCAGGTTGCTTCCTTGAAGGAGTTTCACATCTTCCTTTCTACTGACTAAACCAAACTCTTGATCCTGGCCCGCCAGCCGTTTTTCAAAACTTGAAAGTTTTGCCTATTCATATTCATATTTTATCATGTATTTGTGCATTACCTGCACAGTGGCGCAGCTGGTTGAGCTGCTGACTCACAGCGTCGGAGACCGGGGTTCGATCCTAACCTCAGCTGCTGTCTGTGTGGAGTTAATACATTCTCCCTGTGACCGTGTGGGTTTCCTCCGGGTGCTCCGGTTTCCTCAAACATCCCAAAGACATGTGAGTTTGTGGATTAATTGGCCTCTGTAAACCCCCCCCCCCCCCCTAGGGTGTAGGGACTGGATATGGAAGTGGAATAATATACAACTAGTCTGAACAGGACAAAGGACAAAGGACATTTATTGTCACGTACACCAATTGGTGCAGTTATTTGAGTTGCCATTTGCAGCATACCATTAAAAATAAATCACAACATTAAAGAATTTAACATTAAACATAAAAAACATCCCGCCACAATGGTTCTCACTGTGAGGGAAGGCAGCAAAGTCCAGTCCTCTTCCTCTTGTTCACCCATGGTCGGGCCTGTTGAGGCCTCCGCATTCGGATGATTTCACACCCTCTCGCCGGATGATGGAGCTCCAGCGTCGGAGGAACACTCACAGCGGCTTGGAGTGTCTGGAACGGCCACTTCCTACCAGAGACCGCGGCTCCCGTAGTCCACAGGCCGCGCTGGTCAGAGCTCCGACACTGGCGATCTCGGCGAAAGATCCCAGGCTCCGCGGTGTTTAAAAGTCAGCGCCGTCCGCGGCTGCACGCTCCACAACGACAGCTCCACGATGTTGGAGTCGGCGGTCACAGCACTCTGGAGCTTACCACACGGCGGCCCTCGGTAAGGCATTGCCCGCTCCGGGTGATCAATGGTTGGGTGGACTCGGTGGGCTGAAGAGCCTGTTTCCATGGTGTAGCTCTAAATTGATATATTCTGTTAGTCCTGGTAGCTCCGATATAATAGATATAATATAAATAATTAGGTATAATACATTAATTTAGTTTTACAATTGGCTTCAAATTCCTGTTCCTTTTTTATTACAATTACTTCTCGGTTTAAGTGCATTATTCACATGCTTGGTTTTAGGCTGATACTATATTTGTCTTTTTTTTTAGCCACATACGCTTCCATTCCTGTGTGGTTTGCAATAATCCCGAACAACTTCAAAAAATAAAAATTGTCTCCAATTTCTTTCAAATTGAATTTGATTCTGATGACGCCAGTGAAATCTGTTGAGGCCGCCAGCAAGCGATATACTGTGACGTGCTGTTGGTGCTTTAACTTGACACCGTTTGTTCGTGCATTATTTTGCAGCTTTAAAATGTCACCCCCGAGACACAAAAGAAAATATTGTTGGTGCATTAGTCAGTCTGATGGGCTTGGCCTGGTTGCTGCTCGCTGAGGTAACCTTACCTTTTCCAGCTGTCAGATGTGGCGATCGGCTCGATCTCTATCCCACTGGAGCCCTTTATCAGCCACATGCAGCTGATTGGATTAGGGACCAATTCCACTTGATGATCCGATCTAGATCGGAAGTTTGTTGTGAATGGGGATTTATAGTTGTTCGCGATTATTGCAAACCACACAGGAATGGAAGCATATGTGATTTTGTAATCACCGTGAGGAGGATGGGATATGCCCAGATCAAGTATCTGAGCCATGGGAGTTAAGCAGGAGGAATAGCACAGGAGTGTAGGAATAAAACTAGGCTATTCAGAGCGTGTAAAGAGAATGAGAGCTACTATCGCTACCGGGTATAGCAGTAGCAATATTGAATGTAGATACGCCAAGAATGCATTAAGTGTTTTGAATTTGTTTTGTTTCGTATATATTTTTAATTAAGAATAAAGCTTATTTTTGAAATAAAGAAAATTCAGCCCTCAAACCCGCAGCCACCTATTCACTGCCCTCATGTGGAGTCAATAACATCAATAATTCCTTCCCCACACTCCCCCACCCCCTACCCTCGATAGCATGGCGACACAGCAGGTGGAGCTGCTGCCTCGCAGCGCCCAAGACCTGGGTTCGATCCCGGCCTCCTGGTCCGTTCGGACTTTCCTCCAGGTGCTCCGGTTTCCTCCCACATCCTAAAGACGTGCGCGTTTGTAGGTTAATTGGCCTTTATAAATTGCTCCTTGTGTGTAGTGAGTGGGATAACATAGAACGAATGTGAACGGGTGATTGCTGGTTGGCATAGACTCTGTAGGCTGATGGACCAGTTTCCATGCTGTATCACTATAAAATAAATAAAAATAAACTAAACTAAACTCAATCCTCCAGCTTTTTAAAAAATTCTCACCCTACATTCATCCTTTTTTAAAATTCTCCTCCCTGTTCATCAACTCCCCCAGATTTCACCACTCATCTCCTCAAAAGCGGCAGCACGGTGGAGCAGCGGTAGAATGCAGTGCCAGAGACCCGGGTTTGATCCTGACTACGGGTGCTGTCTGTGTGGAGCTTGTATGTTCTCTCCGTGACCTCGTGGGTTTTCTCCGAGATCTTCGGTTTCATCCCACACTCCAAAGACGTACAGGTTTGTAAATTAATTGGCTTAGTATAAATGTCAATTGTCCCTAGCCTGCATCGGATAGTGTTAATGTGCGGGGATTGTTGGTCGGTGGCCCCATAGCAGAAGCGTTCACATCACGGGGCTGGAAACTGGAAGTATCTGAGCTAATTCTGCTGCCACCATCAACTACTGCTCCCACTGATTGTCCCCAGAAGCTTGCGTCCTTTTCAGGACGAACGATGACAGCGATGTCAACATTTGAAACATGGGAGAAGAACACGAAAGAAGAAGAAGTTGGTCGGTACAGACTCGGTGGGCTGAAGGGCGTGCTTCCTTGCTGTTTCTCTAAAACTAAAAATTAAAATGGGCAATTTAATCTCAACCCATTTCCCCACATCAGGCTCATATCCTTCTACATCTTTCCGATCCGTATGCCTGTCCAAATGTCCTTTACATGTTCTCATTGTACCTGCCTCAACTAGTTCCTCTGTCAACTTGTTCCACTTACACACGGCCATCTGTGAAAGAAGTAGCCCCTCCAGTCCCTTTTACATCTCTCCCCTCTCGCTTGATAGCTCTGTCCTCTCGTTTTTGATTCACCTTCCTTGGGAAAATAACAGTGCACATTCACTTTGTCATGATTTTACACACCTCTATAATGTTACCCCCTCAGTCTCCAATATTCCAGGGAGTAAACTCCTAGCCCTTCGAACCTCTCCCTGTAATTCAGATCCTTGAGTCCCACAACATTCTTGTCCTCTTATTTATGAACTCTTTCCAGCTTATTGATATCCTTCTTATTGCAGGGAAACCAGAACCAGAACCAGGGCGGCACGGTGGCTTAGCGGTAGAGCTACTGCCTTACAGTGCCAGAGACCCAGGTTCGATCCTGACTACGGGTGCTGTCTTTACAGAATTTGTTCGTTCTCCTGGTGACGTGCGTGGGTTTTCCCCGAGATCTTTGCTTTCCTCCCACACTCCAAAGACGTCCGGGATTGTAGGTTAATTGGCTTGGAATAAATGTAAATTGTCCCTAGTATGTGTAGGGTAGTCTAAGTGTGCAGGGATCACTGGTCGGTGCGGACCCGGTGGGCCGAAGGGCCTGTTTCCGCACTGTATCTCAAATCTAAACTAAACTGTACACAATACCCTAAGTGCAGCCTCAGCAAAGCCTTGTAAAACTGTAACATATCATCGCAAATCCTGTACTCATTGCCCTGACGGATGGAGGCCAGCGTGCCAAATGTCTTCTTCATCACTCTGCCTACCTGTGATGCCACTTTCAAGGAGATATGTACTTCTGCTCCCTGATCCCTCTGTTCCACAACACTCCGCAGGCCCCTGTCATTCGTTGTGAAAGCCCTACCCTCGTTTAGCTTCCCAAAATGTAACATCTCATACTTATCTGAATTGAATGCCACTTTCCAATGTTTCATCCAGTTACCTAGTTGATCAAGAACCTGCCTTAGTCTTTGATAACCTTCTTCATTGTCCTGTTGGATTCATAGGAGGTGGTCATGGAGGGGAAGATGCTCCTCCAACTGCGGAGCCTGCTGGACAATACAGCTCACCCCCTCCATGACACACTGGTCAGCCTGAGGAGCACCTTCAGCAACAGACTGGTTCGGCCAAGATGCAGGACAGAACGCTACAGGAGATCCTTCTTCCCTGTGGCTATCAAACTGTACAACTCCTCCCCCTTTTGTCGTGGGGTAGACTGAGACTGACTCTTAACCCCCTCCCAATCTTTGCACATCCCCTAAGCCTTTCCACCTTTCATGTTTCATGTTTTTGTGTTTTTATGATTGTTGACAGATCAATTTTCCTCCTGGGATAAAGTTATATCGTATCGTATTGTATTGTATCATGTTGTATTGTATCATATAGTATTATATCATATTGTAAGATACCTCCTATTTTACTGTCACCTATAAACTCACTAATCACGCCTTGTACATTCTCATCTAAATCATTTGTAAATGACGAACCACAATGGACTCAGCACCGATCCCTGTGACACAGCACTAGTCACAGGCCCCATGTCTGAAAAACACCTTCCACCATCACCCTCTGCTTCCTACCATTAAACCAATTATAAAACCAGGTAGCCAGCTCTCCTTGGATCCCATGCCTTCCAGATCAGCCTACAATTTCAGACGTTGTCAAAGGTCTTCATAGACAATGTCTATTGCCCTGCCCTCATCTATCCTCTTGGTTGCCTCTTCAAAAAACAGATTTGTGAGGCACAATATCAAAAGCACAAATCCACACTGTCTCTCCCTGATCCACACTGTCTCTCCCTAATCCACTCAGTCTCTCCCTGATCCACACTGTCTCTCCCTAATCGGTCATTATCTATGACATGCTGGTAGATCCTGCACCTCAGAATCCCCACCAGGAACACGCCCACCACTGATGTCAGGCTCACTGACCTGTAGTTCCCTTACATCTCCTTGTTGTTCTTCTTAAATAATAGTACAACATTAGCCACACTCAGGCCTTCTGGAACCTCGCCTATGGCTAAATATCTCTGCAAGGATCTCCTTAACTTCTTCCCCTTCTTTCGAAAAGCTCCAAGTATGTGTTTGGCTGTGCCCTGGAGATTTATCCACCTCAATGCACATTAATAGCCCTGTTCCACGGTACGAGTTCATTCTAAGAGCTCTCCCGAGTTTAAAAAAAATCAAACTCGTGGATAACCACGGAGAATGTTGAAAAATGTCCACGAGAGCCCCGAGTACCGACGTGTGGCCATTACCATAAATCTCTGAGTTCGCATCATGGCAAACTCGGGAGAGCTCTTGGAATGAACTAGTACGGTGGGACAATACTGTTGAGTAAGACTGTTGTGCGGCACGGTGGCGCAGCAGCAGAGTTTCTGCCTTACAGCCAGAGATCCGGGTTGGATCCCGACAATGGGTGCTGTCTGTATGGAGTTTGTATGTTCTCCCCGTGACCTGCGTGGGTTTCCTCCGAGGTTTTTTGGTTTCCTCCCACAACTCCAAAGACGTGCAGGTTTGTAGGTTAATTGGCTTGGTATCAGTGTAAATTGCCCTGAGTGTGTGTAGGATAGTGTTAGTGTTCTGGGATCACTGTTCGCTGCAAACTCGGTGGGCCGAAGGGCCCGTTTCCGCGCTGTCTTTCTAAACTAAACTTAAAATATCTCCTCGTTAACAATTTGCATATGGTCCTAGATATCACATCTCATTTGTTGCAATCAATTAGATTCCATGATCTTGTCCATAGAAAGAACTGATGAGAAATAATAATTTGCAATCTCACCCATCTCCCAATACTCCATACATAGAAAGCCATGCTGACTTTTAAGATTTCTATTCAAGATTCAAGATTCAATTTAATTGTCACATGTACGAATTAAGGTACAGTGAAATTTGAGTTAACATACAGCCATACTAAGTAAAAAGCAAAAATACACACAGTACATAAAATAAAATTTAACATAAACATCCACCACAGCGGAATCAACATTCCCCACTGTGATGGAAGGCAATAAAGTTCAGTCATCTTCCTCCTTTGTTCACCAGCCTTTGAACGGGGTCGTTGCCGACAGTCCGCTATTCAAGCCGTCTCGTCGGGATGATGGAAACTCCATCATCGGGATGGATTGGAAAAAACTGGCATGTGGCACGGAGCTCACAGTCAGCCGTTTCTTACCGGAGACCACTGCTTCATGGTGTTAAAGTCCAACACTGGCGATCCCCGGCAAAAAAAGATCCCAGGCTCCACGATGGTAAGTCCGTGCCACGTCCGCAGCTTGAAGCACCGGGCCGGTCTCCAGGAAAGGCGGCACCACTCCACGATATAGGCCGCAAAGGGGGGGGCGGAGATGCGACATGGAGAAAAATCGCATCTCCGTCGAGGTAAGTGACTGAAAAAGTTTCCCCCATTCACCCCCCCCCCCCCCCCGTACCCCCCACGTAAAACATACCAAGAGACATTAAAACAAACATTCAAGACATACTTAAAATAATAAAAACAGAGAAGGGACAAGACAGACTGCTATCCTATTCTCTACCTTGCTACCCTTTTATTCACAATAAACCCATGGGATCACTTGGGACTTTCCCACCAAACCATTTAATGCAGTCATTTTCCCTTCCAGATTTATCTCTTAAGTGTACTCCTACATTTTTTATACATATTTAATCCTGACTAGCTAAATCTAGGGGTCTCGCTCAACCTGAAACATCACCTATTACTTCTCTCCAGAGATGCCGCCTGACCGCTGAGTTACTCCAGCTTTTTGTGTCTAACTTCTGACTAAATCTGATGTATGCCTCGTTCTTTTTCCAGACCAGAGCCTCAATATCCTAAACTTGCCAGCATCACCCTTCTCCGAACATGCTGTCTCATACTCTTACTGTCATACTTTTAAAAGCCCTCCACTTGTCTGATATCCCTTTACTTCCAAACGGTCTCACCCAGTCGACCACTGCAAGTCCCTGCCTGATGCCATCAAAATAGTAAGATTAAACGAGAACTTACCAGTTTGAAGTTTGATCTTTATTTTATGAGGAGTTACGTTGAAAGATTACGTGAAGATCCCACCAGCACGCATGCGCGACATTCTTCAAAGCAGCGGTGTGAAATCACAGATAACAGAAGTATACTAAATATAGTAAGATAAGAGAACTAGAATACCAGTTGACCTTTATAATAGAGGGTTGGGAGCGGAGGGCACGTAATCCCTCAACGTAACTCCTCATAAAATAAAGATCAAACTTCAAACTGGTTAGTTCTCATTTAATCTTACTATTTTACTTCGGAGTCACGTGAGTGACTACATGAAGATTTCAAAGCTCTGTGATTTCATGCCGTGGAACGAGTCCATGCTCACACACTGCCATAATGACCAATGGAGGAAGTATGTTAACGTATTCAGACATGAATCGGTTGCTGAAAAACAATGATGCATTTATTAACAAATAATAACCCCTAATTCGAGGTAAAATCATAATACAGAACTCAAAATCGTGTCTGCAAATGTCTCAAGTCTGGCAACGGGTTTATTATAAAACTGTTGAAAAGTTCTTGCGTTAGATGATCCTGCCGTTGCAAGGATGTGGTCCATGGGAACTTCCAACATTCTTGTTGCCGATGTAGCCACAGCCCTGGTGGAATGAGATTTAAAGACTTCAGTGTCCACCCCTGCTGCACCTAATACCTGTCTAAGCCATCTTGAAATGGTCTGCATGGTCACTCTTTAATGAGGACTTTTATGACTTATTAATAAAGCCTTTTCCGTGCCTCTTAGGCTTTTGGTGACCTCTAGGTAATGTAATAGATGGGTCACTATACATAGACAAAGGTCTATGGGGTATGCCAGGAACTCCAATTTGAGGCCAGACGATCCAGGCCTGTTTTGTTTAAGTAACTCAAATATATAGAAAGTTATTTTATTCTTGGATGTTACCATAGCGTCCAGTCATCATTTGTGCAGAGACTGGACCCGTTGTGCCGTTACTAGTGTCATCAGCATCACCATTTTATATGTTAGTTTCGCTAGTGTTAGGGATGTTGCTGGTGCCCAACCCTTGAGCAGGGTTAAGACAACCCCAATATCGCAGATCTGGGAGTACCTAGGCCTGGGGGGATTAGAGTTGAAAATACCCTTCATTAGTTTAGATACTAGCGGGTGAGATCCAACCCCATGGTGTCCTAAACCCTGTCCCAGGTATGATGATAGGGCACTTCTAGCACAGTTGATGGCACTGTAGCTCAAGCCTTCATCAAAATGTAGGCTCGGCAAGAATTCCAGCATATTCATTATAGTAGCCGTATGGTAAGTGATGTTTGCCCTGGTACAGAATATCTCCCATTTTCTGATATATGAGAGGTATTGTTTCCTGGTGGACTCTCTGCAAGCTGCCGTGATGATGTTCATGGTTCGGTCCGACAGTCCAAATCCCAGGAGTGGTCTTTTTAGATCCTGCAAATCAACAGGTTTATTCTGTCATGGCACGGGTGATTTTCGCTTGTCACAGGATGAACCAATAAACTCGGGCGTTTGGAGATGGGCATACATGGTTCCAAGACCATGTCGGGAACCATAGGAAACCATGGCTGAGTAGGCTAGTCGGGTACTACCAAGATACCCGACGCAGAGTCTTGGTGTGTTTTCCGCAAGAACCGACTGATGAGGGAGAAGGGGGGAAATGCATAGAAAAACAATTCCCCCCAGTGTAGCGAGAAAGCGTCCATTGCCACTGCCCCAGGGCCTGGTTCCCATGCAACATACGTTGGTAACTGGTGATTAAGTCTGGATGCGAATAGATCGATATCTGGCGTTCCAAACTGAGCTACAATGTTTGGAGTTGAGGAGTTTGTGAATGAATTCAATTTTGTATCCCTGGATACTTTGCAGTATAAAAGGATCAGCAGTTATGGAACTCCATGCATTCCTAAACAAGTGTAATCTTCCCCCAATGTAAAGAATTGCCTCTTACACATAGAGTCTTTACTACTACTTTATTCACCAGACACATACATCACATCCCTAGCTGTACGTGGTCTGTCACGGATGCTAGAGAGCGAGCCAAGGGTGGGAAGGTCACAATTATACTGGATGGTAAGGGGAGTGGTTAACGGTGGTTATGTCACTATATTTAAAGGTGTACACACATGTCATCTACACCCAATCTGTGAAGAACTTACACACGCTATGTTCCGGAAGAAACCAGACCCACCTACCTCCATGGTTACCGGTGGTGCTGTGTTTGTTTCTTCCATCCTTGTCTCCTGGGGGGAGGAGGAGCTGGGGTGTGGGGTTGGCGCATCTTCCACGAAGGCCGTTCTGGGCCTTGGTCTAAAAAAGACCTTTGGCCTGAACGTACGGCCTTGGAGCTTTCACCAGCTGCTGTTCTTTCGTTGTAGTATCGTGGCTTGCTGGTGGATGCGTAGGGGTGCTGCCGCCGAAGATGCAAGGTCTTGGCTGTGGACGGCGCTTTCATTAGCCCGACGGCTTTTGCCTCCTCGTCGAGGTCTTTGACCTGCTTCGGCAGGTTGTCCCCGAACAGTAAAGTAGGCGGCTGCGTGCTGCTGGTCTTGCACAACCCTGCAAATTTGGGGTTTAGGGGTCGGATAACACTCTTCCTAAAACAGTTTATTTCAAATTGTGCATTGCAGAAGAGTGCCTGGGCGTCTTGTTGTTCTTCCGACATGTCCTTGCCATCAACTGACCTGGCAAATGCCGTTATTCCAGAAGCCAGTAGTTTAAGGATCTTCCATATCTTTATTTCCTGGGTTCTGATGCCAACACCGATGTTTCCCCAGATCGGGTTGTCCACCACAGGAACATTGAGGGAAACACAGTTCTCCGGTGCTAAGTATTTAGCAGCTGTGTCACTAATGGCCTGTTCCTGCAGCTGGTTGGTGGTGAGGTAGTTGATGCTTGCTGCCAGCTGCGGCTGTAACGGCTGTCCCTTTTGCGAGGGCATCGCAAATTTGGAGACCATGCCGAGCAGCTCTTGTTGTTCCAGCACCCCCAGCACGCTGGAAGTGTCTTCAGCCAAACCCCCATGTTCAGAGTCATCCCAGTATTGATTCCTCATACTCCCCTCCGAGGAGAGGGGGACATTTGGCAGCCCTGTAAAGGGTGCTGCTGTGGGTGTCCAATGAGACAACGGTGACAAGACTCCGTTTGTTGAAATATGTCACATCGGAGCAGTTGCTCCATCAACCGCTCCATGCGAGATAAACGGCCACTGTCGTTATCCGCTGGCGGTGAATCTTCCAGCCCGCACCCGTCCGAGTCTCTGGGCTTATCCAACTTTTGGGTGGCTTTACCGCCAGTCCGAGGTACACCTACGGGCTGTAGCGGTGCCAAGTCAGGGGCCGCTGGCCGCACGGTTAGCAGCTCAGGTGAAGTCGGCCGCTGCTGACTGGCCGCATTCCCGCGATCCTCCACAGTCAGTTTCGCTGCGATGCGTTTGGACTTCGTCCTAGACTTCTCCATAATTGTTTTTGCTCTGTAAAATAAATTATACAGAGCGGCCAAAAAATAACCTCAGAATAGTAAAAACTTACGTGGAGGTCCGTTTGACACCTACCATTGGAGGAGCGACGCTCCTCCCGCCTGTCGCTGCACAATGAGTTGGATGATTTGTCGCGCATGCGTGCTGGCAGAGTCTTCAGTCACTCACGTGACTCCGAAGTAAAATTGGCTTTCCCCTATTTAGGACATAACTTGTAGACCACTATCTTATAGAGAAAGATAGTGGTCTACAAGTTATGTCCTAAATAGGGGAAAGCCAATTTTACTTTTAATAAACTAATATACTTGTGGTCACTGGTCCCAATGTCCTCCCCCCTCAGTCACTTCACTCACTTGCCCTACCCTGTTGACCAGAGGAGGTCCAATGTTGAGACCTTTCTTGAAGGACCCTCTGTACTTAGGTTAAGGTAGCATGTGTCGGAAAGAACTGCTGATGCTGGGTTACATCGAAGGTAGACACAAAATGCTGGATTAACTCAGTGTGACAGGCAACATCTCTGGAGAGAAGGAACGGATGACTTCACCTATTCCTTCTGTCCAGAGATGCTGCCTGTCCCGCTGAGCTACTCCAGCATTTTGTGCCTATTTTAAGGTAGCATTCTGGATGCAATTAAAAATTTCCACCCCGTTCAAGCCTTTTGCACTATCTGCAACCCAGTCAATATTAGGAATGTTAAAATCTCCCTGTATGGTCCCATGCACCCTGCACCAGCTCCTCTGCCACGTACTCACCTGACCTATTTTACTATTTCTAAACTCATTAGTACTTTGCGTTGGGAGCAATAGAGAGATTACTACTGTTTGAGATCAGGCTTTATAATCTCTTTCCTAACTCCCTGCACTCAATCCACAGAACATCACCCCTTTTCTACCTATGTCATTGGTGCCAATGAGCACAACGTGCTGTTTGCTCCTCCTCTCCTTGACAACGTTCAGCAACCACTCAGAGAAATCCCTGACCTTGGCATCCAGGAGGCAACTCACCATCCAGGCCTCTTATTTGCAGCAATAGAACCTCCCAGACTGATCCTCTAACGATTAAGACACCTATCACTATTGTCACTGGAGACCATTGGACTATCTTTCATCAGATATATTTGGTCTGTATTTTGCACAACTGTTATTCACACTTGTTCTCGGTTATCCCAATTTCGCATTGACTCCCCCACATGAGAGGCAATTTCCAAATTTACCAGAAAACCCACACATCTTTTGGATGTGGAAGGACATCCAGAGGAAACCAACGCGGTCACAGGAAGAACATGCAAACTCCACACAGACAGTGCCCGAGGTCAGGATCGAACCCGGGTCCCTGGCGCTGTGAGGCAGTGGTTCTACCAGCTGCGCCACTGCTCTTACCTATAACTTCTGCTCGGTGTTCTCGCTGAAGTTACTTCTCATACACGGCCAATCACACAATTGCCGCTCCACCAAAGCTTGTCTCTTTTATTCTGAAACCTACAACCCCTGTTTTTGTTAATCTCCCAGCGGTCTTTTTCTTTTTTGTTTGCAGTCACTTGTGAAACTAACAACCCCTTACCTTAACAGCAGTTTTTTTTCATCTCCCGCATTTCTCTGTTCTTGAGGGACGTCGCAGAAGTCATGCAACTAATTGTGGCCGTCATAATGCCATGGGCCTGGGGACTACATCATGAGAATGGCACGTTCACATTGTGCAGCATTGTTCATTTGTAAACAGTTCGGCAGTTTGCAGAGTAAAGGGCCTGTCCCACCAGCATGCAACTCCATGCGATGAGCGCGATCAAGCTAGAAGCGGGGGCCGCGCGGAGGTCGGGTGATCCCCTGTACAAGTCCGTTCCCACCAGCATGCGCCTGCATGCGGCAAGCGCAACCAAACCGGCAGTAGGGGCCGTGCGGAGGTCGGGTGAGTGGTGCAACGCGTCGCAAAGTGAGGCGAACTTGGAGCGAAGTCTAAGGTAAGTTCGCCAGGACAGAGAGGGGCACACAGAGAGGGGCACCGAGGCACACACACACACAGGGCCACGGAGCCACACACATAGAGGGTCACGGAGGCACTTACAAATAGGTTCACGGAGGCACGATGTCGGGGCGGTGTGTAAATGTCGAGGCGACTGCGAGCCGACAAGCCGTTGCCGCGCGGAATCTTTGGACATAGTCGGTTTTTCGGAGCCCCGCGCGGTGTCGGGACGAACTCGGGACGAACTCCACACAATTCCGCACGGCTCCGGCGATCGAAGTGGGACCGGCCCCGCGACGCCGGACGGCTCAAGCGACCACGTTAGGTCGCGCTAATCACATAGAGTTGCATGCTGGTGGGACAGGCCCTTAACTGAGATTTGTCCCTTGCCTGAAGGGTAGTAGTGAAGCAGATATGTTCTTGACGGAAATCCACTATCTTCATGGTCTGTCCTCAACATCCTCACCACCAAAAAAAAGATGGCGGCGCTGGCTTAACAGCTGCGGCCCGCCTGCAGTCCGTCTGTTATTTTATTTTTCTGTCCTGTTTTTAGTTGGGTTCGTTCGTTTTGTTAGATTGTGTGTGTATGTGGGTGGGGGGGGGGGGGGGGGGGGAGTAACATGTCCGGGTCTCTTCCTTCTGAGGGGGGGGGGGGTGCGACTTTCTGTCGTATTCCCCGTCTCTGTCTGCGCCGAGGCCTAATGGCGGAGCTGGCGGCCTCGGGCCCAGGGGCTGTTCCAGCGGCGGCGGCGGCGACCAGACTATGTCCCGGAGCGGCTCCAGCAGCGGCGGCAGCAGCAGCAGCGGCGGCCCGACTCCCGGAGCGGTTCCTGCAGCTGCAGCAGCGACCCAACTCCCGGAGCGGTTCCTGCAGCTGCAGCGGCGGCGACGGCGGCCCGACTCGGTCCCGGAGCGGTTCCAGCAACGGCGGCGGCGACAGCGGCGGCGGAAACCCGACTCGGTCCCGGGGCGGTGATCCGACTTGGTCCCGGAGCGGTTGCAGCGGCCCGACCACGGGCCCGGTGGACCCCCCGGGCCGCGGAGTTGAACCGGCCCATTCGTGGAGCTCGGTTGAACCGCGGGACTGACTTAATTACCATCGCCCAGTGCGGTCGCGGCATCTGAGGCCTGGATCACCTCGGCGCAGAGGGAAACAAAGAGGGAAGAGACACAGACTTTAAGACTTTGCCTTCCACCACAGTGAGGAGGTGTTTGGTGAACTCACTGTGGTGGATGTTAAATTTGTGTTTATTGTGTGCTCTGTCATTTTTATTTATTTATTTTTAATTATATGTATGACTGCAGGGGAACAGAGTTTCGTTCAGACCAAAAGGTCTGAATGACAAATAAAGAATATAATCTAATCAAATCCAAAAACCTTGCACATCTGGGCTGAGTTTCTCATGCGGCGTGAATAACCGTTTTAATTTATTCTATCATGAGATGTGGGCGACAAGGACAATCAGTGCTCTCATGGTCTATCCTTACTTCCCTGAACCAAGAGGTTTATTACTAAGAGATCAACCATATCATCAGGTGCAGTGTGAGACACATGACATGTCTGCTGCCCTTCCCTGAAGGACATAAGAACAGTGGTGAAATATTGCAGCAATATTTTTATGGTTACCATTATATCTAACGGATCTTGAAATTCAGGTTTAATTACACTATAATGGACCAAAGGGGGGGGGGGCGGGGGGGGGGGGCGGGGGGGGGGGGGGTGGGGGAGCGGGGGGGGGGGGGTTGATTTAGGGGGGTTGGGGGGGGAGATTGTATTTGTTGTTGCCAATAGTCCGCCACAGTGAGTGTAATATATTGACCCAACATTTAGGCTGAGCAAGGACTGCCCAGACCGACGTGCCCATTTTCCAGCTGAAACATTAATGGACCTGTCTCACTTCGACGATTTTTCAGCGGACTGCCGGTGACTGTCAAGTTGTCAGCAGTCGCGTGAAGGTGTTCACATTGAATATCCATTTTGATCTAGATCTTGTAAAAATGTAAAATAACTTTGTAATTGCGTATACCTCTGTATAACTCCGTAATTGTAATATAACGACCTGCTTAGAATTGCGTAAATACTTTTCTTTAAAAAAACTGTTTGCTTAAATTGTACTGCTCAGCCTTTATTTGAGTTGTGATATTCTGTTCGTGCAATGTAACTGATTTTGTTCTGGTAATGTAAGTAATTCTGCTCCTGTATTGGAGAACTGTTTGCTTGAATTGTGTGATCTAGTATTTACCTTAGAATTGTATAACAATTAAATGCTTATATTTTGTGTTACAGTGTGTTTATGCTTTGTAACTATTAGCTGTATTGTTTATTGTTTGAGTGTGATTTTGCTCAAGTGTTATAACTGTATTTGTTCTTGTTTCAATCCAAGTGTTTAAGTGCAGGTAATTTGCAGCTGTGTTGTGTTTGCTTGTTCTTTTGAGA
Organism: Raja brachyura; assembly: GCA_963514005.1. The sequence continues at coordinate 18,565,533 of OY740782.1, forward strand.
GGTGGTCCCGCATGGAGTCGAAGTGCGTTTACCGCTTTAAAAAGCCTATGTGGATCTCTGTATATGTAGGATTTGTGTGACTGGTTCTGGGGTACCTGTTTGAAAGAAGATAGACGTGTGTGGGGGGCTTGCTAGGTGTAACTTTTGCCTTTGTTTTTGCGAGAAGACTTATCTGTGATAGTCTTACTAGCGTGTTGGAAAACTTTTGCCATTATTTTGTGAGTAAACTTGTTAAGTCCTAGGAATTCTCGATAATGGGAAACCAACTCATTGGTCTGTGGAGACAACATTATGAAGTAGTAGTTTATGGTGTATTAAGATTGCCGGTATTGCATTGTATTTACTGTAGATTGTGTATTGTTTTTTAATTAAATTTTGAGTTAGATTGAAATATTGTGATTTGCTTTTGGAACTGTACAGTTACTGAATGTGATATTAGGTGAATGATTGTGGTTGGTAATAATAAGTGGTGTGATGTCTTGTCTGTGTGCGGTGTTACTTGCATGTTTGGAGCTCATTTTCATGTGTTTTAATTGAGGGTTAAACGAGTTGCGAGAAGGTGTTTGATTGTATTTGAATGTGTTTGACTGTTCCCTGGAGTACTCTGATAGACAATAGGCGAAAGACAATAGGTGCAGAAGTAGGCCATTTGGCCCTTCGAGCCAGCACCGCCATTCAATATGATCATAGCTGATCATCCCCAATCAGTATCCCGTTCCTGCCTCCTCCCCATTTCCCATGACTCTGCTATTTTTAAGAGCCCTATCTAGATCTCTCTTGAAAGCATCCAGCGAACCTGCCTCCACAACCCTCTGAGGCAGAGAATTCCACAGACTCACCACTCTCTGTGAGGAAAAAGTGTTTCCTCGTCTCCGTTCGAAATGGCTTACTCCTTAATCTTAAACTGTGGCCCCTGGTTCTGGACTCCCCCAACATCGGGAACATGTTTCCTACCTCTAGTGTGTCCAAGCCCTTAACAATCTTATACGTTTCAATGAGATCCCCTCTCATCCTTCTAAACTCCAGAGTGTACAAGCCCAGCTGCTCCATTCTCTCAGCATATGACAATCCCGCCATCCCGGGAATGAACCTTGTAAACCTACGCTGCACTCCCTCAATAGCAAGAATCTTTTATTGCTCTTTGATTGACTGAGAATGGTGGAAATTGTAAGGTTGAAAGTGTGTGGACGTGGGAGATAAGAGAAGAATTTGAATAAGAGAGTGGGATTGGTGGAGCAAAGGGGTAAAGAAGTGTGAGGCTGCTTATGCTTCGGAGCCATTAGCCACTGTTCAAGGGCAAGCTTGATAAATTTAGGGTTCAAAAGGAAGGAGTGAAGGACTTAGGAATTCTGTATTGGTTGTTTGGAGGCATGGGAAATAGCATAGACCGAGATGTGACAGAAGATGATAGGAGCCCATTGCGAATAATGTGCAATGAGTTCCCTCACAGGGCAGAGAAATTAAGAGATTTGTCAGGAGCGCTAAATAAGGAATTAGGAAACAAGAAACTTGGAATAGCACTGAAAGGAGGTGAAGTGGATCAACTTCCAGGCAGTAGGAAGGACAGGAGTGGAGATGGAGGAAAACATATGGAACAGGGAAGAGGTAGTAAATTTCCTGGAATGAAACTAGTCCCAGTAAATTTAAAATTTAGGGATCCGATGGTTACTGCTGACCTCGAGGGGGAAGGAGATGAATATTTAGAAGGTTGGGGAAGTGTTAAAATTAAAAGAAGTTCACAGCCTCCACCATATTCCTCTTGCGTTCCCCGGGCTCCACCCATACATCGTATAGCTTGTGCACACAACAGACATTCAGATCCTGCAGCACCTTTAACACCACCTGCAGATTCTATAATAAAGTCTACTTTACAAACAGCAGCACCGCGAGTACAGGATTTTCGAATCCCGACTGCTCCCTTGACAGTAGACAGTCCGGTAATTCACAGAACCAGAAGCAAAACAACAAAGACAATTCTAGTAGTTAAGGACAAGGAATGTAGGGCAAGGGTACAACAACCAGAGTATTCTTGCGAGCCTAAACCTAGACTGGTTGGACGAGTCCCCCTAATGAAGAGGAAGTCTTATCTGATACAATAGCTGGAGGAGATCCTGATATGGCAAAAATACTGATGGCAGTATTAAGCAAGATCCCTGATAGAAAGAAGACACCTGCTTCCTTTGTAGATTACTTAAGAACTACAATGCATGTGTATCATGCAGACTCCCGAGATCTATGGGCTGTGATACTGATGGTTGAACGAGGGAAGATGCAGTTTTGACTGCACTTGCCAATACTCTTCAGAAGCTTATAGATATCTCAAAGATTCAGGATGTGAGACCCAAAAAGGGAGAGGGAGCAGTTGAATTCTTGGAAAGATTTTCTGAATCATACATGGATCAATCAGGGGATCTGAATTTCAGGAATGGGACGAATTTTCCTCAGTATTGTGCAATCTTACTGAATTGCCTTCCAATTAATGTGGCTGAATCAATTAAAACTAATAATATGGACTGGTCTGAAAATAGTCCCAATCAAATGGCCAGAGGGGTAGGATACCACTGGAAGGATGTAAAAAAGCAGGAGAGTCAGTCTGCGGTAAAACCAAAGACCAAATATGTAATCAAAAAAGAAGTGCCAAAATCTGACTCTGAACCATGGACCCCCAGAGTACCAGTAAATTACAGATTGGGAGAAATTAGGGTTCCAGAATATTTAAATCGATATCGTAGAGAAATAACTGTCCTAGAGCCAATCCCACAGAGACCACGTTTTAGAAGACACTGAACATTAGGATTAGGCCAGTGTTATACGTGTGGGGAAATGGGTCACAGGAGTAGGGAGTGCCCAACTAGAGAAAGGAACAAAAAGAGGGGGGTCACAGAAGACATTTTCAAAATCAAAGGGAGTGGAGAGGTCCCAGAGATCAACAAGATCATAGAGAGCAAAGAGGGAACTGGCATGAAAACCAAGAACCAAGAGGGCAAATATCTTTTTTTACAATCTCCCTGAATCAAAAGATGTTCAGAACCTGTCCGGTTTTCAAGGACAAGTCTGTCATTATCCCATCTCTGAGCCAGTTGAAGTAGTATATGGAGGAAAGGCAAGCAAACACAGATTTGTGGTAACAACTGGATTGGATTGCAATTTACTGGCTGGAGATTTGCTCTGCGCTTTCCAATTGAGGATAGAATGTGGTGATAGAGGAATAAGTAGTGACCCCCTGGGATCCTTATGGCATTGTTACTCCATAATGACCCCTCAATGGTGGTCCTTTGATCTGGATGAAGAACCCCCACTCCATATTACACTAGCTTACGGCAGGACTGGGAAGAATAATGAGCTGGAGGCCTTCTTTCACCATCTGAAGAACAGGACTGGGAGAAAAGTTTTAGCAATAGTTGAAAGAAGAGGAGGGAACTGTAGGATACACTGGGGTACTAGTAAGAACCAGCAGAGGCAGGAGACAAAGGAGCAATACTGGAGAGGAGCAATCATTATGGCAGACCCGAACAATTAAAGCAAACATGTCTAACTGAAATGTTGTTGAGTTTTATCAGGCCTCCAGGACTGTGTTACCTATCAACGACATCATCTGGGGAGTGAGGTATACGAGCATGTGAACCCTCAAGAATGGGCAGAAGACACAGCTCAGGTAGGATGTGTGGGCATCAATCCCATCTAAGTGGCTCCCCAGAAAGTGGTAATACTTTTCCAAGAAGATCATAGGCCACCAGCAACACTGATAAATTGATTCGGGAAATACCAGAATCAAACTAAAATAAAACCATCTACGAGAACTATAAGAATTGCTCCTCATAGTAACATCCTTACTCTTGCAGCTCTGAAACTGAAAGAAGAAAATCAACATAAACTGGTACAAAATTTAACAGCAATTAACTCAGTTGAAAAGATGCTCCATGTATATACTAGTGCCAAACCCTGCTAACATCTTAACGAACCCAATACTTCATACCAGCAAGGAAGACGAATCAAGTCACAGTAAATTAAAAAGGTACAGGATGCCTCCCATGAGATCATCAAGGCAGGCTGCAACTTTAGAAAGATCATTGTACAACAATCCTTCTAGCTCTGCTGCACTACTTTGTCTGAACGAGTTATCTCATCTCTAAAAATATGGGATTAGACATTGCTCTGTAACCAGGGGACACCCACTCTGCACCCAAATTTAACTACCCTATCAGGAATTTATTGAAATGACTTTAAAATCTAACACTTAACGATGGCCTATCAGGATGGCATGGGATATATTTCAGTGATAGTTGAAAATTTTGATTTGGGCACAGTATATAAATTAACCTAGTATATTTTCTTGTCTCACCCCCAGAAGAGCAGTCAGAAGCAGGACAGGATTGTTTAGTGATCATCAAGGAGAGGACGTCTGTGAGAGAGGACTTAAGAGACGCACCCATAGAGGACCTGGACATGACTTTGTATGTAGATGAAAGTTCATCTATCGAACCGTGAGGAGAGAAATTGTCTGAGTATGCAATTATTAATTAGGATGGGAAAAATGTAAAAGCAGTTACCTTTACATCACCTTATTCAGCATAATAGGCTGAATTATTTGCTTTAATTTGGGATTGCATCATGGTAAAATTTGAGGATAAATGTTTACACAGATTCTCGATATTATATAGGAGAAAATAAGAGATTTCTGGCTTCAGCAGGGACTCAAATTTCAAATAAATAATTGGTGACAGATTTCTTAGAGGCCTTAATGCTATCCAGACACATTTCTGTTATGAAATGTAAATGCACACAAGAAGTCATATCATAACAGATATCAGGAATTGCGGTGCTCGTCTGACAGAACTACCCTGGGAACGTAAGGTGGAGGTATAGAATGATGAGGTAGGCTGGATATGTAGATAATGAGTTCCGCTCGGAAGGTCAATACTAACCATCCAGAAAGTTACTTAGTGATAAAAGGAAATTAGTTATGAGGAGGAACCCCTATGGACTGAGAGCCAAGACAACATACTAAGGAAGAAGTACTGGAGGAGAAGTCTATTGAATTAGAAGAAGGAAGAAAGAAATGGGTGTTGAGGTATCAGAGTCGATGTATTTGACCGGTGATCTAAATTTGTCTAACCCTTGATAGTAAAGCGGCTTCTATTATCAAGGTGGAAAGAAATTGTCCCTAGATTCAGCATTCTTAATTGGCTTTCTAATAAAATTGGCAACATATGGAAATTGATCGAATAAATTTGAACAGCTGGGAATTCCACAGGAATTGGACTGGAATTGTGTTATTGACCACAAAGCTGTGGAATGAGAGGGTGAGATGGACCCTGTAATTTAAAATATTAAATTGAAGGCTGAGACTGAATTTGGTTAAATTGAAACATTCTTCATGGTTTGCTTTAAATAAGTCACACCTGTAGAGAAATCTGGACTGAACCCAGCTGAAATTTATATGAGAAACCATCATCAGTTATACATTAAAGAACATTGTGTGAATACAGAGAGAGCAGATTAGTGTTGATCCTAGGATAGTAAAGAGTCTATTGTAGAACAGAATAGTAATAGGAATACAGTGATAGAGCAGAATATAGGAGAGATAGTTATAGTGAAATGGAAAAGGGATAGTATTGACAGAGCAGAATTACAGTGGAAAGTATGGGAAAGCATTCTTGCATGAATGGTAACTTTCTTTGTCCCAGGTTTTTCAGGAATTATAGGTTATAGGTTAGATTAGTGAAAGGGATTGAAGAATGGACAACAAGATGGATAGATAGGATTCATGCCCATGAAAACTCAGGAGGTGAAGACTCATCAGACGGAAGTTGTGAAGCTACGCCCACGAAAACCCAGGAAGTTTGATAAGATTCTGAGAAGAAACATCATCGTCTTGTTGTTGTTAATAGATGGAGAATAGTCACACGTATGTATATCTGGTTATCTGATTACCTGATTATTTGGTTATCATAAATGGTTTATCATATATGATAAAAGGAAGGAATGGTAATTCTGGTCAAATAGGAGATGCCAGGACACTAATATTAGGTAAGGCTTCTGTGCTGCTAGGCCATTTGGTCAATTTAAATGTGCCTTCTGTGGAAATGGGACAAGTTGCAGAATGGTACCAGCTTGTCTAGAGCCCAGATAAGAGTTGCAGGGAAAGAATGGGGCATCTGCAGTTTCTTACAATTAGGTGTAAATTGCATGAAACGGATTGGGTGAATGCAAACCAGACATACACATTGTATATAATGTTGCAAAGCTTTACTTTGCTAGATGTTGATTGGGTTAAGTGTTGAGCCTTGTCTGGGTTTCTTTAATATCTAGGCAAATGTTACTATGTTTGTTTCTTTCCAGAAGCTCCGTTCGAATACAATGTATTAGTACTGTATTATTGGGTTAGGGAACTGTCAATTATGTACTGTTATAATTAATATGTGTGATTGGCTTGTAGGGGTTGCCTCCCCCAAGTAATGGCATGCCTTAGTTTGGAGGGGAGTAAGAGGGTGTGTAATTCTTTGAGGTGTGTCGCTTGAATGTGACTTCTATTCTGTTTGCACAAGATATTGTTGTCTTGCGTGGGTGGATCAACAACCGTCCATGCAGTTTGTTCTTCAATAAAGTAAGGTTTTGTAACCAGATTTTAATTTAGTGTTTGACTAAACCAGACTAAGGCGGTAAGTCTAGAACCAGAATTTTCACTATAGCCGTAATCCGTTAAAAAGTGTTCTGTAAAAAACAAGGGTTTGCTGTATTTAAATAGTCATACAGTGGTAAAGCATGGAAGCGGGCCTTAGGCCCAACTTGCCCACACTGACCAACATGTCCCATCTACACTACTAGTCCCATCTTCCCACATTTGGCCCATGTCCCTCCAAACTGTCCTATCCATGTAACTGTATAATTGTTTCTTAAAAATTGCAATAGTCCCTACCTCAACAACCTCCTCTGGCAGCTCGTTCCATACACCCACCACCCTTTGTGTAAAAAGGGTATCCCTCAGATTACTATTAAATATTTCCCCTTTCACCTTAAACCTATGTCCTCTGATCCTCGATTCCCCTACTCTGAGGAATCGAGGACCAGATCTGTTCCTCCCTTGGTTTTGTACACCTCTGTAAGATGTAAATTCCCCTGCTGTTGCAGTGAGATTCAATCTTATATCACTGGATCAATGAGCCAGATATCTTACATGATTGTCCACCAATTTGACCAGAACTCTACTGTATTCACTAAGTCTAACTCTTTGGCATATTTTCAAATAGATTGAAATGAAAATGCAACTTCGGTGAAGCTCTGTTCATCAGGCAGAAATGTTTCAAGCTCATCTTATGCATGAAAGGCATTATTGTGTTACTGCAGAACCATGGTAGTTTTGTTATGCCATTCTTCATCCTAGGTGGGATGGCACATTATAAGAGTTTCTCATAACTGGGACTGTTTTCTCTGTTGTAAGACTGCAAGCACTACTCTCAATAAACCTTCATGGGCAGTGGCAGATTTCCAGGAAATTGCTGCCACTTCAAGTACAAAGGGAAGCTAACACCATAATATTAAGCTAACACTCGAAATGGAATGGGTTTTGAGGTGTAACAGAATCTCTAGGTTTAGTCAATTACAAATCATTCGAGCTTCAATCTGAAGCTAACAGGTTGGTTTAAATCCTTCAATTGCTTTCTAGCCTCATGGTGCAATAAACCTTCTCTGTGTAAACCTCAGTAAAGAAACCAACTACATAGTGAAGAACAACAACAAGGATGAGGAGAGAGAACTGACACATACAGGGCAAAGCCATTTCAACACGTGGAAGTAAGGTGTAAGAGGTTAATGATGATGGAGGACCATGTTGGAAGGATCTGCGGATGCTTGTTAAAAGAGGCAGTGTGATCCTGTATGCCAGGAATGGAGGCCCACCAAGCCTGCCATCCTCAGGAAGATGATTCTGTCCTTTTGCAATGTACATACCGTAAAGGTCACAAGGTACCAGTCCAGGTCAGAAACCTTGCCCACCTCATCCCTTCCCATCCTGAGACTTATTCTTGTTGCTCCCACCTTGATTGGAACCAACTGACACAAGGATTAAACGCAGGATGTCCCAGGTAGTCCATTTGTATAAAAAACCTTTGTATAAAATCATGAGAGGAATAAATTGGGTTGATGCACAGTCACAACTTTAGATATCCCAACGTTTACAAAACAGTTAGAAAGGTACATGGGGAGGACAGGTTTGGAGGTATTTTGACCAAATGCTGGCAGGTGGGCCTAATGTACGACATGTTGGACGGTGTGAGCAAGTTGTGCCGAAGGGCCTGTATCACTCTATGACTCTATGACTCCATGCTGGTTTATACCAAAGGTGGACACAAAGTTGTGGAGTAACTCAGCGGATCAGGCAGCAATTCCGGAGAAAAGTTTGAAACTTTGGGGAAACTCTGGGAGAAGTTTTGGGTCGGAGCCCTTCATCAGGTGTCTGTTCATTGACTCCAGCAGGGCACAGTTGGGTCAATTGTCCACTTGTTGTGTGGGCCATTCCGTTCAATTATATGCAACAGTGGACATACAAAGCGAACAAGAAACTGGTTGAAAATAAATAACGTAATACTGCAGATGTTGAAAATCGAAAATAAAAAAAATACTCAGCAGGACACGCTACCTCTGTGGGAAGTGAAACAGAGTTAATGTTTTGGGTGGTACCGTGATGCAGCAGTACAGTTCACAGTCTCTGGAATTCTCTGCCACAGAAGGTAGTTGAGGCCAGTTCATTGGCTATATTTAAGAGGGCGTTAGATGTGGCACTTGTGGCTAAAGGGATCAGGGGGTATGGAGAGAAGGCAGGTACGGGATACTGAGTTGGATGATCAGCCATGATCACATTGAATGGCGGTGCAGGCTCGAAGGGCCGAATGGCCTACTCCTGCACCTATTTTCTATGTTTCTATGTTTCTATGTTTCTACAAGTTCACAAGTTATAGGCATAGAAAGTCAAAAGGTCATAAGGAAAAGGAGTAGAATTATGCCGTTCGGCCCATCAAGTCAACCGCGCCATTCAATCATGGACGATCTGTGTCTGTCTCCTAACCCCATCCTCCTGCATTCTCACCATAACCCTTGACACCCTTTCTAATCAAGAATTTGTCTACCTGCCGTAAAAATGTCCGCTGAGTTGGCCTCCACAGCCCTCTGTGGCAATGAACTCCACAGATTAACTACCCCAGTTCGATCCTGACTAAGGGTGCTATCTGTACGAAGTGTACAGTATATTCTCCTGTGACCGCGTGGGTATTCTCCGGGTGTGAAGGTTTCCTACCACACTCCGAAGATTTCCAGGTTAGTAGGTTAATTCACTTCTGTAAATGGTAAATTGGCCGTAGCATGTAGGACAGAGCTATTTTACTTCGGAGTCATGTGATGACTACGTGAAGAACCCCGTACAGCCGTTCGTGCTTCATTGCGTCAGACGCTTTCGTGCAGACGACTGTGGAGCTCCTCCAACGGTAAGTCTAAAAAAAGTTGCAGGTAAGTGCTATTTTCTTACCTGTTCTAGGTCTCCTGCAGGAACCTCCGGGGTTTTTGCAGTGGATATTCGCGAGGCCGACGAGGGAACCAGCCTAGGGCTTTGGGGGAAAACCCTGGTCCGACAGCAGAAGCGGAGAGCTGGGAAAGTCGGGTTCGCGATCGGAGTCACTGATAACGCGGTCAGTGACTCCACACGTTGGGATTCCGGGGAGGGGAAACCCGAGAATAGTGCGGTTTTAGACCGCAGTAGTCCCCAGGGGATGGGGCTTAACGGACCTGAATGGTCAGCCTGGGTTCCCGGGGAGGGGAAACTCAAGTATATGCGGTTTTACATCACAGTAGTCACCAGGACATGGGGTTAAAACGAACCTAAACGGTTAGGCTGGGTTCCCAGTGCAGGGGAAACCCAAGTATATGCGGTTCCCAGACCACAGTGGTCCCCAAGTAATGGGGTTAAAATGAACCTAAATGATTAGCCTGCGTGCCAGGAGGGTACCGCGGGTATATATTTATATATATATATATTATATTTATATGGATTCCTGGGGAGGGGAAAATGGGGTTCCCAAACTACAATAATCCCCAGGATATGGGGACAACTGACAAAAATAGTCAGTACAATTGGGAAAGATGGGAGATTTCACCTCTGGGAATTAATTTAGAGAGCAGCATCTTTGGGTAGGGCTGCTTCATGGGAATGCCAAGTTATGGCAGTGCCAGCCTATGGGAAAGGCTGTGCCAGCAGTACCTTTATTTAGGACTGCTCATGGGGATGCCAAGCTATGGCAGGCTAGCCTGATGGAGAGGCTGTGCCAGCAGTACCTTTGCTCAGGACTGCTCATGGGGATACCAAACTATGGCAGGCAAGCCTATTGCAGAGGCGGTGCCAGCAGTACCTTTGCTCAGGGCTGCTCTAAGGGAATGCCAAGTTATGGTAGGCTAGCCTATTGGCGAGGCGGTGCCAGCAGCACCTTTGCTCAGGGCTGCTTCATGAGAATGCCAAATCTATGGCAAATACTGGCCTATGGGAAAGTCCGTGCCAGCAGCACTTTTGTTCAGGGCTGCTTCATGGGCACCAGCGGTACCTTGTTAGGGCTGCTTTATGGGAAGAGCAGTTTAGTAGGGTATTCCCATTTACAGTGATCATGGGGGGTGAGGAGGCATTGTTAGGATAAGGCAATATAACAGAATGATGACAAAAAAGTATTCAAAGAAAACTATACACAGTTTTAAAAAGCGCTGGTTATATTTGTGATAAAATCCACTGTTTAGTCTCAAACTATATTTGAGAAATTGGGCTCCTCTATCCAGTTAGATTAAGTTCCTATCAAATAGATTTGTAGGATGTTGTGATTTACTTTTAGATATTCAATTGGCCATGATTCCGGCCTGGGCAACAGATTGCAGTCAATAAGACTTTGGTAACAGTTGTTGGTATAAAACAGTTCTAGTCGTTGGACTAATTGTTAATTGTATAGATGCAATTCAGGTGTGTAAGTAGAGCAACAGTTATTTTGTTAAATGGTTAATTATTAAGTGCCATCTAGGTCATTGTTAACACCAGCTGAAATTAATAAAGTCACGATGATGGACAAACAGTGTTCATCACTGCTCTAGTAGTTGTTAGGTAAATCTTTTATTCTAATGCAAATTGGTGCTAATGGCCTAAATGGGAAATGGTGTTAGCAGGGCTTTGTAGCAGGCCTGCTTTATGGCTCCCTCATGTAAGATTGGTATAGTTTAACGCCGAGTCTGCGGGTATAGCCATAGAGCATGCCCAAGAGATCAGGGCATGTGCCAGAGGTCTATGCCTGGCAAGAAAGATACCATCCCAAACACAGTGAACACCACTCTCAGGGGGACATTACAGTTGGCTGCTGAATCTTCTATTCAGGTAAGACTTTTCCATAGGTGTAATCTGGAGGGCGAAGCACAAGCTATTGGAACGAGTAAGGTTTCATAGTTTTGGCGACAATGCATCCCATGTCTTTATTGGCAGTAGCGGTTCACGGAAGTTGCTGGCAGCATGAAAGCTGGCCAGAGGTTCCACGCACAGGACCTGTGCTACTCTGCAATTAAGGGACCACTTGCAGTTTGGTAAGGTGTATACTTAGTTATACATTACAAATGATTGAGACATTATCAGCTACTTTGAACGGTAAATGTAAAATGTACAATATTAGTTTTCAAGCAGGTTAGAATTGGGCAGGTTCAGTATAAGGACAAAGATTGTCTTGCTAGACTGGCTCGGAAATCGGGCCACAGTTGCTGTTTAAGGTAGTTACCAAGTACCTCAAATATCATCTCGAGTTTGGAGATGGAACAGATTTGCATAACTTGCCAAAAATATTCTGTTATTAGTATCAACTATCTATAGACTCTACGGGCATTGTATGGGCTATAGAGTGATTGGACAAATAAGCATATTGTCATGTTCAGGTTGATGCATTGTGATGATGGCATATGTTAGTCACGAGGGTGCAAACGGTTAAAGAACCACTGGAATGGTTACATAATTTTGTTGCCGTAGGAGAATCATCAAGTGTGGTAATGTCAACACAGAGTTGGTGTTGAATCACACTGTATTATGAAATTCTGGTTAAATGGAACACCTAATATAAACATATGTGTTTATTTCACTGGTTGCAAAATATTTGGCATAGCAGTGGCGAAAGAAACATTCTCGCCAAAAGGAGCAGGTGTGTCTGTTAAGGCTACCTCCATTTTGTCTCATCAATCGAGGCTTCAAATAAAGTCATTAAGAGGCTTTAAGTTCCTATTGTGTGATTATGCAAATTGATTCCCGATTTGTTGCGAATAATTATATAACCTTATTGGTTATTTTAAACTTGAATTTGCTTGTTCAGCCTGAGGCTTCAGAAATCAGATGTTGCATGATAAACTCAAATTTATGTTCTGCAGGTTTAACAAACTGCCCTAAGATTTGGGTTGTTACATTTATCCTTCTATGTGTTCAAAGTGTTTGCATAGCACCAAACCGCTGAATTTTCTTTTCCAGGAGATGAAAGAGTTGTTATGCTTATGTTCCATGGAAAATGGTATTGATTGCTAATGAGCTTCCTCATTGAATTGGCTGTAGCAAACAAGACTTACTCTGTTGGGTCCACACCGGTTATCAAGGGGTAGGATATCTTCAACATAGGTCCCAGGACCAGTATAATGCCGTCTGTAAATTATAATATTATGTTATAAATACTTGAGCAGACCAGAAGGGGGTCGGGTTTCAAAATAGTCACAGGCATACCAGGGGACCTTTGATAAGGTAAGCACACATGTATACAACAATATGTCAAGGTCATCAAGAGCCTTGGAGTTCTGGACTAGCAATGTTGTTAGTCACAAAGAATTTGGGAGAACTTATTGTTCATGGCATTCCAGATGAGGAAAACTGAGTTGTGTTATGTACTAATGGATTCTGTTTCCAGATCTCATTCCACCAGGGCTGCTACAACATCAGCAGCAAGGGTATTTATGTTCCGCTGGGTCGCATTGTTGCGGCTGGAGCATGGTCCATCGAATGAATCTCCAAACATCTGTAATGACCCATTGGTGAACCAGGAGTATTTGTTAACTCTATTTATGTTCCGGTTATATGTTCCATCTGGGTGAGAGATGGAAATATTATTGCTTCATTTAAACAGCATCAGCATGTTTACATCTATGTTGTGACTGCGTGCATTCTGAATGTTTTCCCTTCATTTGTCAATGAAGCAGCTGTGGTTGTGTATACTCGTTTCACACGGCATGAAATCACAGAGCTTTGAAGTCTTCACATAGTCACTCACGTGACTCCGAAGTAAAATAGTAAGAGTAAACGAGAACTTACCAGTTTGAAGTTTGATCTTTATTTTATGAGGAGTGGAGTTGAGGGACTACGTGCCCTCTACTCCCAGCCCTCATACATTTCATCTGGTAGTTCTAGTCTTTGATATCTTACCATTATACTTCAGTTACTATTTGCTGTGATTTCACACTGTTGCTTTGAAGATTGACGCACGAACGGCTGTACGGGGTTCTTCACGTAGTCCCTCAACTCGACGACTCATAAAATAAAGATCAAACTTCAAACTGGTAAGTTCTCGTTTAATCTTACTATTTTACGGGGTGATCGCTGATCAACATGGGCTAAAAGGCGTTTCCATGCTATACCACTAAAATAAACATTAAAACACTCTGGTAAACCAATTAATGGATATTATATAAATAATTAGGTGTAATGCATCAATTTAGGTTTACAAGTGGCTTTAAATCCCTGTTCCCATTTTAAAAGTTGTTCTTCTCGGTTTAAGTCTAAAGACTGTAGATATTTTGTTACAGCTGACTGACTGGGCATTGTCATACTTGGATTTTCCTTGTTGAATGAATGGGAGAGATCAGGTGGAAAGGAATGCTGACTGATTTCCAGGATCCACCATTTTATTCCAGGTATCCAGAGCATTTATTTTAAAATCCCTGCACATCAGTGTAACTCAGCTCCATTATTTCTCCGCTATTAATTTACAGTCTTGGTCACAAATCCAGCATGGAAATCGGCCCCTCAGCCCACTGTCTGAAGAAAGGTGCTGAACTGAATCGCTACCCATCATTATTCTCCAGCAATACTGCCCGTTGAGTTACTCCAGCACTTGTGGCCACCTTCAACCCACTGAGTCCGTGCTGACCATTGATTCACCTGTTCACGTTAGGCCTAAGTTATCCCAAGTTTGCATCCACTCCCTACACACTGGAGGCAATTTACAGAGGCCAATTAGCCTACAAACCCACACGACTTTATGTGGGAGGAAACCAGAGTACCTGTATTAATTCTGGGCAAATTGGAGCTGCCAGGACATTTAAGATTGAGTAAAGGTTTCTGTGATGCTGGGCCATTTTGGTCACATTAAATGTGCCTTTTGCAGAACTGGAACAAGCTGCTGAATGGTGCCAGTTTGTCTGGAGCCTAGATAAAAGCTACAGGGAAAGAATGGGACATCTGCAGATTCTTACAATAAGGTGTACATTGCATGGAATGGATTGGATCACTGCAAACCAGAAATACATAGTATAAATAATGTTGGGAGGTGGTCATCCTGTTAATTGATGATTGGTCGAACTGTTGAGCCTTGGAGGAACTGTCTGAATCTCAGGGCACATGTTGCTATGTTTGCTTCCTTCTAGAAGTTCCCTTTGAATACAATGTATTAGTTACTGTATTATTTGGTTGCGGAAATGTCTATCATGTACTGTGTTAATCGATATTTGTTATTGGACTGTATAGAGACCACCCCCATGTGGTTCGGCCCCTCATGTTTCTGGGACCTATAAAAGGTAGCTCCATGAGGTCCAATGTCGATCTTCTGGAAGAGCGCTTGGGACTGAGTGACCTTTTGGAGTGTCTCTGTTTGCACGAGGCTAGAAGGGCTTGGCCAAGCAGATACAAGGATCGAACCCACGGTGGTTAGGCATAGTAGAGGGGAACTGTTGTTGTGTTATTCAAAATAAAGTTCAGTTGCGCAAGTGCTTGATTCAGTATTTTATTGACTGAAACTAGAGTGGGGGGAGCTTAGAACGAGCTATTTACACCTGGAGGTACCTGGAGGAATCATAGGGAGGATGTCGAAACTCCACACAGACAACATGAGGTCAGAATCAAACCTGGGTTTCTGAATTCTACCAGCTGCACCGCTGTGTTTAACTTAAAATCAAATCACACCATTAAAATAAGAAGTCAAACAATTAAACAATTATTTCACTCCGAATAGATCAAGCATGTGAATCCGCTTAACAGTAAGTTAATTTCTAATGCAGTTGAACATAGAACATGGCAGCAAAGAAACAGGCCCTTCACAATGTCCATGTCAAGTTAAATCTCTCCTGCCTGCATGTTTTATTTATTTTATTTATTTATTTGCAGCATGATGTGGCCCTTGTGGCTAAGGGGGTCAGAGGGTATGGAGAGAAGGCAGGTACGGGATACTGAGTTGGATGATCAGCCATGATCATATTGAATGGTGGTGCAGGCTCAAAGGGCCGAATGGCCTACTCCTGCACCTAATTTCTATGTTTCTGTTTTTCTATGTTTTAAAAAAAGACAAACTAAATAGTCTATTTCCTTCGGGGGATTATTATAAATTGGAACTACAATAACAGAATTACATCATGCTCTTTTATTTTGTCTGTTGACAAAATGGGTTTGACAATGGTCCACATTAATAAAACGTTAAAGCTAATAAAAATACTATGCACCTGACGGAGAATATAATCCCAGTGTTTTCATTTTCACCAGTTAATAAGCACAAAATTATACTTTATTTAAACGAAATCTCAAAATAATCTATTAATTTTGTCCATAAACCTGATGCTACCACAGCATGGGAGTACGATTGCTTGCTATATATTATGGACATAACTTGTTTCACTATCGCACACACGGTAAACATTCTTTCTTCAGTAATAATAGATTAGTGAAGAGCACACTGTCATTTTTGCTTCATCTGATTCCAAGCAATATGCAGCCCTTCTGTTCAAAACCTAACGTCAGAGCTATCAAACTGAAAGTATCTACTGTAATGAAGGACTTACAGAGAGGAAGTACATTGGCATTTCAACAGAATCCCGTTAAACTCTGAGGAGTGCCTCCAAACCAGGTGGAACCATGACAACGAGCCAGGATTGAAATTTTTATATTGGAATGTTAAGCTGATATCCTGCAGTTTGCACTCAATTACTTTCAGAAGTTGACAAGACATTCTTAAGGAGTCATCTCTTATCTGTGATGCTACTTCCTTTCATGAACTTCAATTTGGTCCTTAACTAGATATTCATTCGGCTCCTATTCAAAAGCAGCTCATCAGCATATTGTTTGCCGCTTTGTATATCTACAAATCTCCTTCCTTTTTTATAGGAAAAGAAGGCTTCTAATCTCGAGTCGAGCGATAGGTTTCATTGAATAGGTTCCCTGGGCAGCAGCAAATCTACAGGCATCCAGAGAGTTTGCACAGATTTACTCTATTTTTCTGACATGCCGGTATTTTGTATCAGTTGCTGATAATGGTTTAAACGAAAACATTTTTTCTGCACCAATTTGCTTGTCTCCAGTCTTTTAGCCCTGGAAAATATCAATATTGGTAGCTCTGTCAAGGGAGGAGACATGGTTGAAGGGAAGACATAAGTGTGCTGGAGTAATTCAGCAAGTCAGACAGCATGTGTATGAAGGAACTCCAGATGCTGCTGGTTTATACTGAAGGTAGACCCAAAATGCTGGCGTAACTCAGCGGATCAGGCAGCCTCTCTGGAGAGAAGGAATGTGACGTTTTGGGTCGAGACCCTTCTTCAGACTGAGAGTCGGGGGAGAGGGGAAACTAGAGGTAGGAAAAGTTTCAGAACAAGACAGAGCCAGCACCAATGACCAGGGAAAGGTAGAGCCCACAATGGTCCATTGTTGGCTGTAGAAGAGGTGATAACGAATGCTGATTTGATTTACCTGCATGAATTCCCTATCCCTCTCTGCATAGTTCATTCAACTACGCGTTCAGATGCCTCATAAATGTTGTGAATGTCCCTGCCTCCACTTTAGGAGCTTATTCTAGACTCCAACTATTCTTTGTGTGAACCATTTGCACATCAAACCCCCTTAAAGCCTCTCACCATAAACTTACGCCCTCTAGTTCAACAACTTGATTTACTGAACACCATATTACAAATCTTGCTCCCAAAGGGAGCAGTGCTTTGCTGAAGGATTCCACAAGACAGCACATGGCCTGCAGGGGAAGCCAAAGGATACCATGGGCGCGTAGCACATTTTGTGGCCTGCGGGGGGAAGCACCGAGCCGGCCCATGCTCGGAGGACCAGAGGGGAGCCCCCGTCCCCCGAAGACCAGAGACCGCTAGGATGGAGCCGGCAACGATGACGGACGCGACGGGAGAAGAGAGAGGCCGGTAGGAGAGGTGAGGGAACTGGAGTCAAGCCTACCGTGCACAGCCAAGGAGAGGGGCATCGGTTGCTGATTGACCTAGGTAAGGCGATGGCTGGAGGCCAAGCAGCTTGCCCAAATCGGGCATCACCTATGAATAAATGAATGAAAAAATGAATGAATTAATTAATAATTTATTGTCACATGTGACAAGTGAGATTCTTTGCTTGAATACTCAAGGTATGCAAATAGTCCCCACATAAAGGGCACGTATAAAGTATCCCGCGCCAGGTTTACCTTTGTTCTTCCCTCCCTCCCACTCCCTCATGGAGGTCCACCCACGCCGGGTCCTCCATTGTCCATTGTGCTTCCCGCTCCCTCATGGTGGTCCCCCCATGCCTTTGTTCCTTCCCTCAGCAACAAGTGAAGCGTGGACTGGACTTGGAAATTGGCGCCAAACACGGTGCCTCATGCATGCGGGCTCAATAGATGATTTCTGTACAGATGCTAATCGGTGGTGGTCTGATGATACTTAGTTCAGTTTAGTTTGGTTTAGCGAAACAACGCAGAAACAGGCACTTTGGCCCACCGGCCCACTAGGGACAATTTTTACATTTACCAAGCCAATTAACCTACAAACCTGTACGTCTTTGGAGTGTGGGAGGAAACCAAAGATCTCGGAGCAAAACCACGCAGGTCACGAGGAGAACGTACAAACTCCATACAGAGAACACCCATTGTTGCGATCAAACCCGGGTCTTCGGCGTTGCATTCGGTGTAAGTCAGCAACTCTACCGGTGCGCCACTGTGACCGTCCGTGACTCTACTGGGCAGTTTGTAAGAAAATAATTTCACTGTGTTTGCACTTCTCAGGGCAAATACAGATGAGAAGTATTCATTTAATATTTCATTCGTTGATGATGATGACAAGAGAATGCAATGCTTTTTTAAAAAAAACTACAAACAGTGGTATATTCTGGACTCTCAGCAAGGAATGGCAATTGGAAACAAGTCCATCAGGAGTCCCAAAAAAGGAATTGGATAGGCAATGGACAGAAAATAATATACATAATCATAAGGGATGGCAGAATGGGACGGACACGATTGCTCAAGAAATGTCAACATTAGGTCAGAAGTGATAGGAGTAAAATTAGGCCATTCAGTCCATCATTCCTTTCCTTCTTTCCAGAGATGCTGCTGGTACAGCACAAGAATATGCCCTTCAGCCCACAATGAACATGATGCCCAGACCGTCATAAGGAGTAGGAGTAGAATTAGGCCATTTGGCCCATCAAGTCTACTCTGCAATTGAATCATGGCTGACCTATCTCTCTCTCCTAGCCCCATTCTCCTGCCTTCTCCCCATAACCCCTGACACCTGTACTAATCAAAAATCTATCCATCTCGCCTTAAAAATATCCACTGACTTGGCCTCCACAGCCTTCTGTGGCAATTAATTTCAGATTCACCACCCTCTGACTAAAGAAATTTCTCCTCATCTCCTTCCTAAAAGAATGTCCTTTAATTCTCAGACTATGACCCCTAGTCCTAGACTCTCCCACTATTGGAAACATTCTCTCCACATCCACTCTATCCAAGCCTTTCACTATTCTGTATGTTTCAATGAGGTTCCCCCTTCATCCGTCTAAACTTCAGCGAGTACAGGCCCAGTGCTGACAAACGCTCATCATAGGTTAACCTACTAATTCCTGGGATAATTCTTGTAAACATCCTCTGGACCCTCTCCAGAGCCAGCACATCCTCAATGTACAACATAGACTCAATGGCTGAGTGTTTGGTTATGTACCATAACAAATATATGGTTCTCAATCACTGAGCACTCCTATGGACATGGGAATTGGAAGATGGATAACTTACAACTAGTGCGAACAAGTGACCACAGAAGTTGCCGTGGACTCGGTGGGCCGAAGGGCTTGTCTCCGTGCTGTAGCTTTAAATCAATCAAAAAAATGTGAGGTCATCCATTCTGGATCGGATGGAGAATGATAAAAATGATCACTATTGAGACTCTGGAAATTGGAAAAGAACGGGAGATTTCAGGCAGACGCAAAATGCCGGAGTAACTCAGCAGGACAGGCAGCATCTCTGGAGAGAAGAAAAGGGTGACATTTTGGGTCGAGACCCTTCTTCAGACTGAGGTCAGAGGAGTGAGCAGAACAGAGATAGAATGTAGTCAGAGACAGTAAAACTGGTGGGTGAACGGGGAAGGGGAAGGGGATGGAGAGAGGGAAAGCAAGGGCTATTTGAAGTGAGAGAAGTCAATGTTCATACCTCTGGGGTGTAAGCTACCCAAGCAAAATATGAGGTGCTGTTCCTCCAATTTGCGCTGGGCCTCACTCTAACAATGGAGGAGGCCCAGGACAGAAAGGTCAGATTGGGAATGGGAGGGGGAGTTAAAGTGCTGAGCAACCAGGAGATCAGGTAGGTTAAGGTGGTCTGAGCCGAAGTGTTCAGCGACAATGTCAGAGGATGATATACTATATGCTACGGCTGATAGGGTAGAAGGTGAGGTCAAGGGGGAATCTGTCCTTATTACGAATGGGAGGAGGGGGAGCAAGAGCAGAGCTGCAGGATATCGAGGAGACCCTAGTCAGAGCCTCATCTATAATGGACGAGGGGAACACACGTTTCCAAAAAAATGAGGATATCTCCGATGATCTAGTATGGAAAACATCATCCTGGGCAACGTTGCAACATAGACAGAGGAATTGGGAGTAGGGGATAGTCTTTACAGGAAGGTGGTGGGAAGAAGTGTAGTCTATATAGCTGTGGGAGCCAGTAAGTTTGTAGTAGATGTCGGTCAATAGTCTGTCTCCTGTGATGGAGACGATGAGATCTAGAAACGGTTGCAGATGTCGGAGATGGTTCAAGTAAATTTGAGTGCAGGATGGAAATTAGTCGTGAAGTTGATGAAGTCAGTGAGTTCTGCATGGGTGCAGGAGGTAGCACCAATGCAGTCGTCAATGTAGTGGAGGTAGAGTTCAGGGATAGGTCCAGTGTGCGCCTGGAACAGTGATTGTTCGATGTACCCTACAAAGGCATAGCTAGGGCCCATGCGACTGCCCATAGCTACGCCTTAGATTTGGAGGAAGTGGGAGAAATCAAAGGAGAAGTTGTTGAGGGTTAGGACCAGCTCTGCTAGGCGGAGGAGAGTATTGGTAGATGGAAATTGGGTGGTTCTGCGGTCGAGAAAGAAACTGAGTGCTTGAAGACCTTCCTTGTGGGTGATGGAGGTGTGGAGTAACTGAACATCCACAGTAAAGATGAGGGAGTGGGGGCCTGGAAAACAGAAGTCATTGAAGAGACAAAGAGCGTGTGAGGTGTGTTGGACATAGGTGGGGATGGATTGGACCAGGGGGTATAGGATGGAGTCGAGGTATGAGGAGATTAATTCGGTGGGACATGAACAAGCAGAAACAATCGGTCTGCCGGGACAGTTCTGTTTGTGGGTTTTGGGGAGAAGATAAAATCAGGTTGGAGGCTTTAGAGGGCAGAGAGTCGGAAGTAATAAAATCAGAAATGGTGTGTGATATTGGGGGTGCTCGTCTGTGAGGTCGTGGTCCAAGGATAAGTAGGAAGAGGTGTCTGAGAGTTGTCACCTTGCCTCAGACCGGTATAGGTCAACGCGCCAGACTACCACGGCACCTCTCTTGTGGGCGGGTTTGATTATCAAGTTGGGGTTGCTGCAAAGTGAGCAGAGGGCTGTACATTCAGGGGGAGAGGGGTTAGAGTAAGTCAGGGAGTCGAAAATTTGAGGGGGTTGATGGCCCGCCGGCAGTTGGAAATGAATGGCCATGAGGGGGCGTCCAAGAGGAGGGGTCTGTTGGAGACGGGAGAAGGGGCCATCACTGGGTGGTGAGGACTCCTTCCCATAGGAAAAGGCACGGAGGCGGAGTCGACGGAAGATGACCTCTACATCGTGGCGGACCTGGAACTCGTTGAGGTGGGGACGGAGGGGAACGAAGGTGTGGCCTCTGCTGAGGACAGACCATTCCGTATCAGAAAGGGGGAGGTCAGGGGGGATGGTGAACACACTGCAAGGGTGGGGTCAGAGGAAGGCAGGTGAGTAGATGGAGGCCAAGGCGATGTCTGGTGGGGGGGATGGTGGGTGTTCAGGGAGGAGGTGTCATGAGGACTATTGTCCTCATGATTGTAGCTGGGGCCACCCAGTTAAAAAGGGAAGGGGAAGAACCAGTGGAACCCCCACTGAGGTTCCTGTGGCGGGGGGGGGGAAAGCAGTAGGACCCAGCAGTCAGACCATGTGGTGTGAGAGTCTGCATCATGGGAACGGTGGGCCCGGTGCTGAGCCTGGGTCAGCGGACGAAGCCTCAGTAGTCCCAGTCAGCGGATGGCCAGGCAGGTGGCGAGGGTTGATGGCAGATGTTGCATTCCTTCTCTCCGGAGAGGCTGCTTGTCCCACTGAGTTACTCCAGCATTTTGTGTCAACCAGCATCTGCAGTTCCTTCCTACACATGTAAGAACTAGTGTGGACGGGTGATCGATGGTCAGTGAGCTTAATGGGCAGAAGGGCTTGTTTCCATGCTATATTGTTCAATCAATCAACTGAGGTGGGAATAATCAAGCTGTTTTAAAATTGAAAGAGAATAAACAGAAATAAGTAATAATATGTGAAAAAAAAGAAAAATACTGGAAGCGTTCAGCAGGTCAGGGACATCTGAGGTGGGAGAAAGAGCTGGAACATTAACTCTTGTTTATTTGGAGACTGATGCTACTTGATATTCTGAATAATTCGAGCATTTTCCGCTTTTATTGCAGTTTTCCACATCAATAGTTCTTTGAATTTCAGAGGGAATGTACTTAATTGTTGAGGGAATCCAAAATGCCGTAAAAATTGAAATTGGGTTGTTTTCTAAGAGAACACTTAAAAACATGGAAGATATCTGAGATGTTTCTTCAAAATGCTCGCGCCAGTGAAATATCCCGAGGTGAGCTGGAACAATTTGTGTTTGGTTAGGGAACCAAGGGTGTGATCCAAAGGTTAGTGTACAAGTCTTTAGGATATGGCTCAAACATGATCGAATGCAATTGCAGATTAGGCATAAAGAGCTTGTGACGAGTTCCTGCATTGATCATCTCATTGACTTGTGTCAATGGTCACTTATACTGGTCTCCACGCCATCAAGCAGAAGTCAAAAGACATGGTCTGAAGAAGGGTCAGCCAGTTCTTCTATCCAGAGATGCTGCCGATCCCGCTGAGTTTCTCCAGCTTTTTGTGTCTATCTTTGGTGAAAATTCAACTCCTGCTACCCCTGGACAATAGTTTGAAGAAAAGTCCCCAACTGAAACATCACCTATTAATTTTCTCCGGAGATGCTGCCTGACCCGCTGAGTTACTCCAGCCGAAGATGACGCCCAAGCCAGGGGACTCTCTGCATGCTGGTCTCCGATCACTTCTACTCCAACAGCAGCATTTCTTACTTTAACTATATTCCTTTAATCTCTTCTCAAATCTATCGCTTGAATTGGATTTCACTGGACGTCACCTTGCACCATATGTAACACAGTACTACGCGGAAACTGAGTATTACGCCCCACTGAGTCCTCACCAGCCAGTGATTCCCGCACACTAACGTTATCCGACACATACTGAGAACATCCAACACAAACCTATACATCTTCGGAGCGTGGGAGGAAACCGGAGCTCCTGGAGAAAACCCACACATGTCATGTGGAGAATGTACACAATCCACGCAGGCAGCACCCGTAGTCAGGATCGAACCTGGGTCTCTGGAGCTGTAAGGCAGCAACTCTACCACTGCGCCACTGTGCCGCTCACCACCAGCTTTATCTTGCGTGTCATATTTGTTTATAAAATGCCTTCTCCTTGATCTATCGAAGGAGGTAACCTTGACCAACCTCTTGGCGGTCTACACACCACAAGTCTGAAGAAAGGTCTCGACCTGAAACGTCACCCATTCCCTCCCTCCAGGTATGCTGCCTGTCCTGCTGATTCTCATATGATCCAAACATTTGTGCCCCAGTTATTATCTGAACATATACATTGGACCATTTTATAGTATGATTTCAAGAAGAATTTATGTTGTAGCCTTTTGAGCATATGGGTATTAGTATTCTTTTGACTTTTCTTTAGATAGTAGAGACACAGCGTGAAAACAGGCCCTCCGCCCGCCAGGTCCATGCCAACCAGCAATCACCCCGTACACTACCACTATCCTGCACGCAAGGGATAATTCACAATTTTTACCAAAGCCAATTAACCTACAAACCAGCACGTCTTTGGAATATGGGAGGAAGCCATAGCACCAGGAGAAAACCAACGAGATCACGGGGAGAACGTGCATACTCCATACAGGCAGCACCTGTAGTCGGGATCAAACCCGGGTCTGGGACACTGTAAAGGGCCCATCCCACCAGTAAGCGCGACCAAACCGACAGCGAGGGCCGCGCGGAGGTCAGGTGAGTGGCGCAAAGTGAGGCGAACTTGGAGCGAAGTCTCAAAGGTAAGTTCGCCAGGACAGAGAGGGACACACACAGAGGGGCACAGAGGCACACACAGAGAGGGCCACGGAGCCACACACAGAGAAGGTCACGGAGGCACCTACAGATAGGTTCATCGAGGCACGATGTCGAGGTGGTGCGCAATGCATAGAGGTGACTGCGAGCCGACAAGCCGTTGCCGCTCGGAATTTTTTAACAGTCAGTTTTTCGGAGACCTGCACGATGTCGGGACAAACTCCGCACTATTCCGCACGGCTCCGCCGATCGAAGTGGGACCGGCCCCACGATGCCGGACGGCTCAAGTGACCACGTTAGGTCGCGCTCATCGCATGGAGTTGCATGCTGGTGGGACAGGCCCTTAAGGCAGCAACTCTACCGCTGCGCCACTGTGCTGCCCATAAGTTGTTATTGGCTTATTGGTTGTGATTGATTTATTATTGTTATGTACACAGAGATCCAGTGAAAAGCTTATAGTTGTATGCTATCCAATTAAATCAGATAATACTATATGTGAATACAATCAAGCCGTACACAAGTACAATAGGCAGAACGAAGAGAAAATTCTTGAGCGCAGAATGTAATTTTCAGCATCGTCACCATCATCATCGTTGAAAACATCATCGGGCACGGTCTCTTACAATGCTATGTACAACAGTGATCGCAACTTCTACTGAGGTGTGGATGGCCGTTGGCTCGCTAGGGGCTCATCCGCCCTTTGACAGGTCTTGTCCACAGCCCCCTCCTTACCTGGTAAACCAGGTGGGGGAGACCGGTTTAGGATTACATGGTACCCGTGGTGGTGTGAACTCCCCCCGATCTGACTTCATAGCATTGTAGCAATATAGTTCCAGATAACAAATGTCTAATGTCCGCAATAAGGTAGGCTGGAGGATCGGGACTGCACTCGATTTCACAGGAGAATAATTCAGAAGTCTGAAAACAGAGGGGAAAATGCTGTACATGAATCAGGTGATAAGTGCTTTCAAGCTTTTATGAAGGTGAAAAAGGTCTTTGACTATGTTGTAGGAAGGAACTGCAGATGTTGGTTTAAACCGAAGGTAAACGCAAAAAGCTGGAGTAACTCAGCGGGACAGGCAGCATCTCTGGAGAGAAGGAATGGGTGAGACTGAGTCTTTGGTTGAGACTGAGTCTGAAGAAGGGTCTTGACAACAAACGTCACCCATTCCTTCTCTCCAGAGATGCTGCCTGTCCTGTTGAATTACTCCAGCTTTTTGTGTCTATCGTTGACTATGTTGGTTGCCCTCCTGAGGCAATGTCAAGAGTAAATGGAGTCAATGGTGTATTTTTGTACTAAGCTTGACAACGTCAGGAGTAGCCTCATCATCGTTCATGGAAAAGATTCACATTGGTCTGTGACTCAGACACTGGAAAGTAATAGCTATTTCAACTGATGCTGTCAAAGACAGTCCTCCTGTCCACTGCCCATGGCAAAAGCAACCAAAAATGTACAGTGTGTGGAGAGATGTGCTTTAGTTGCAAGGTGAGCTTCATGTTCCAATCTGAAGAAGAATTAAACCCGAAACGTCACCTATTCCTTTTCACCAGAGATGCTGAGTTACTCCAGCATGTTGTGCCTTTCTTCAGCATAAACCAGCATCTGCAGTTCCTTCCTACACATCTATTCATCTTTCTGACGTTCATTTGGCATGCACTCATGAATTACACCAATTCAATCTTGATCAGGCCACTAATTATCAATACCATATTTCTGAAAACAGAAGAGAGATCGCTTCAGTCTAGTGAGTCTCCGAGCTTTCTCGTTCTCCCTCTAATTTTCCCTGGACTCCACGTTCCACATATTTCCATCAATTCCCGCCAGATTCTATCATTTATTTTCATCCTTGGGGCAATTTTCAGATGGGAAGTTTTAATTTACAAATCCACGCATTTTTGGGACATTGGGGGAAACCAGAACACACAGAAGAAGAAACCCAAGTGGTCACAAAGAGAATGTGCAAACTCCACACAGAGAGCACTGAAAGTCGGTATTGAACCAGAGTTACCGGAAGTGGAGGGTGCCAGCTCTGCCAGCCTTGCCACAATGTTGCCCCACTAGATGCCAATAGACAGGCCTCAGCTTTCCAAATTGTGTGGGCAATATAGTGTATAAAGATTTTCAACAACTCACCTGCCGAATCAACTAGCCCTGAAAATGGATGGCGCTGGACCCATATTCGGCCATCGCTGGCAGTGAGGAAAAGGGCGGCTCGGTGGCACAGCAGTAGAGTTACTGCCTTACAGCGCCAGAGACTCGGGTTCGACCCTGACTATGGTGCTGTCTGTGCGGAGCTTGTACCGTTCTCCCTGAGACCACGTGGGTTTTCTCTGGGTGCTCCAGTTTCTTCCCACATTCCAAACTCATGCAGGTTTGTAGGTTAATTGCCTTCTGTAAATGATTCATAGTGTACATGATAGACCTAGTGTATGGGTGATTGCTGGTTGGTGTAGATCCGGTGGGCCGAAGGGCCTGTTTCCATGCTGTATCTCTCAACTAAACTAAACTAAATTTGACAAACAACATTATAATAATGAGTATTACATGCGTAGAATGAAAGAGATGTTAACCGTATTCCTCCAAACCTGTCCTATCCATGTACATGTCTAATTGTTTCCTCTAAGTTGCAATCGTCCTGCCTAAAATACCTCCTCTGGCAGCTTGTTCCATAAACCCACCACCCTTTGTGTGAAAAAGTTACCCCTCAGATTCCTATTAAATCTTCCTCAGCCCACCTGCCCAATCAATCAAGTTCCTGCTGCAATCTAAAAGCCTCTTAAATGTCGCTAAAGGGCCTGTCCTACCAGCATCCGACTCCATGCGATGAGCGTGATCAAACTAGAAGTGGGGGCCGCGCGGAGGTTGGGTGATCCCCTGTACAGGGACGTTCCCACCAGCATGCGCCTGCATGCGGCAAGCGCGACCAAACCGGCAGCGGGGGCTGCACGGAGGTCGGGTGAGTGGCGCGGCGCAAAGTGAGGCGAACTTGGAGCGAAGTCTAAGGTAAGTTCGCCAGGACAGAGAGGGGCACACAGAGAGGGGCACAGTGGCACACACACACACACACACACACACACAGAGGGCCACGGAGCCACACACATAGAGGGTCACGGAGGCACCTACAGATAGGTTCACGGAGGCACGACGTTGAGGCGGTGTGCAATGCATCGAGGCGACTGCGAGCCGACAAGCCGTTGCCGCTCGGAATTTTTTAACACAGTCAGTTTTTCGGAGCCCCACGCGATGTCGGGACGAACTCCGCACAATTCCGCACGGCTCCGGCGATTGAAGTGGGACTGGCCCCGCGAGGCCGGATGGCTCAAGCGACCACGTTAGGTCGCGCTAATCGCATAGAGTTGCATGCTTGTAGGACAGGCCCTTTACACATCAGCCTCCAGCACGACCCCAGGCAATGCATTTCAGGCAGCCACCATTCTCTGGGTATGAACATCTCCTTTAAACGTAGCCCCTCTCACTTTAAACCTACAGTATATCCTCTAGCTTAGTTTAGAGACACAGCATGGAAACAGGACTTTCGGCCCACCCGAATCCATGCCAACCATCAATCAACCTTTCCAGCTAGTTCTATGTTATCTCACACATGCATCCAATTTACAGAGGCCAATTAACATACAAATCTTTGAGATGCTGATATAACCATGCTTGACATTTTGATTTTTGCACGCTGGGAAAAAGTTTGACTGTCTACGCTATTTATGGCTCTCATCAGGTTATGTACTTCTATCATGTCACCCCTCAACATCTGATATACCAGAGAAAACAATCTGTTCAACCTCTTCTTATACCTAATACCCTCTAGTCCAGTGTTTCTTAAACTGGTGAATAGTTCACCTAAGGGTGAAATAAATTATTCTGGGGGTGAATGAAACTAGAGGGGTGAATGAAGGGTGAATGACTTGATTTATTCAGATATTTATATCTTTTTTCTATACTTAAAAAAGCCATTGCCATTAAAGTGGTTAGTGCGCTCTTATGGATTTTAATGGCAGTGGAGTTGGAAACTTGATATGTTTTTTCTTTCTACCTATGGTTTTCTAATTTCAAATTAGCAGGATACTTCACAAATTTACTATAATATAACCTTTTAGGGAAGACCATGGTTTTTTGAGCTACTTTTCCAAAAACTGCAGTAATCAGAGCCCGATAGGATGGGCCAGTGTTTAGACATTGGAATGTTTTTTTTTTAATCATTCTAATAGAATGCTTTTCCAACTCCAGTGGTAAATAAACCTTTGTTTTTCACTCCTAGTTTTCTTCACATATTTTTAGGATGTTCAAAAAGTTGAATAAAATAAACACAAGAAATTAGTTAATTTATGTTTTTTCCACATGTGACAAAATAAATTATATATACTCAAGGGTAAATAACACTGAAATAGTTTAAGAAGCACTGCTCTAGTCCACTGTCGATATGGAATTTCTAAGGGAGTGGAGAAAGTAAATGTTTTCACTTAAGGCTGCGAAGAAGTACATAATGATATATCAAAGGGTTAATACCTGGATCTTTGATCTTTCTCATGTAAATTAATGACCTGGACATTGGTTTATTGGGTATAATTCCAAATAAATGATAAAATCTGAAACTCAGAAATGTACTTCACAGAAAGGAGGACAGTAGTAAACCTCAGGACTAATTTGTGAAATGGACAGATAGCCAGCCGGCAGATGTGTTAAGGGCCTGTCCCACTTGCGCGACCTTTTCAACGACTGCCGGCACCGTCAAAGGTCGCAACATTTTGAAAATTCAGCGTCGACCAGAAAGACGCTATGACTCTTTGGGTGACTAGGAGACCTCTCATGACCATACAGGCAACCCCTGGCGACATGTCACCAGTGTCACGGGGTGTCACCAGGGGGCAGGTCGCCAGGGGCCGCCTGCATGGTCGTGAGAGGTTGCCAGGGGCCGCCTGCATGGTCATGAGAGGTCTCCCCATGAGCTGTTATCTACCACATTGGAGATCCTTGGACTATCTTTAATCAGACTTTACTAGACTTCAGATTCAAGAGAGTTTATTGTCATGTGTCCCTGATGGGGTAATGAAATTCTTGCTTTGCTTCAGCACAACAGAACATAGTAGGCATGACATTTTATCTTGCACAAAAAACGTTCTTCCTTTTATCATGCATCTGTGCACTGTGGATGGATTGATTGTAATCATGTATAAGTCTTTCTGCTGACTGGTTAACACGCAACAAAAGCCTTTCATTGTACCTCTATACATGCGACAATAAACTAAACTAACCAACTAACGTCGCATGTGTGTCGCTTTACTTCATATTTGCGAACACACTGAAAATAAAACGCACAGGTAGATACTTATTTGTGATTTTGAGGTTTAGGGAAAGTTAAAGAGGACTATTGACGTTGACAGGAGTCAACGAGGAAATGACAAATGAGAGCGTAGACCATTGGGTATGTGAACCAACATAACCCATATCACGACGCAGGTTGAAATCCAAGTCACCCCACAGATAGGCTCTGGCTATTTTTTCCCCAGCAGCTACACTCAGCCAGGTTTATTTTTATTCACATTAATGTGCCTGATCGTTTTGCTGTTTCAAGGGTTTTACTGCCGGAAAATGAGTTATGGCGTCCTTGAGAGATGTGAAAGGAATCACCATCATCAATGCATATGTAGGACAAAGAAATTTGAATAAAAGAGTTAAACTAGAAAATGCGCTTTGATGTCGTACGGCTTTCAGTTTTCATTTAAAACGAATAGCAAACCAATTAATAAAATGGTGTTGAATTGTAATTCTATTTCAATACATTTCACTGTCAAAGATTTTGCTCTGTCTGAAAATGCCTTTCCATTCCCTCCTGTTACAAACCGACCGCCTACCCTCATTTAAAATCGGCGTTCAACTACAGCGCTGTCTCGAGCAAAACACAAAAATCAATGAGGGGAACTCAAACAAAGAAACAAGCACAAGAAATTGCGGGAGGTGTATAGCGATGCTATAAACATGCAGAAGGCACAAATATTGTTCTTACTATTTTTGTTTTAAATGCTCTTGGTGATGAAAGTTGAATTCGATCACCAGCACTAAAAGAGCATCAGCGAAAGGCATTTGTGTTGAATATTCTCCTCATATTTGGTTCCATGGGATTCATTGGTCTGCTGATATTGTTAACAAAGCAAAGTAAAATACAACAAGGGTGGCTCAGCGGTAGAGCTGCTGCCTTACAGCACCAGAGACCCGGGTTCAATCCTGACCACGGGTGCTGTCTGGACAGAGTTTGTACTTTGTCCCTGTGACTGAGTGGGTTTTCTCTGGGAGCTCCGGTTTCCTCCCACTCCCCAAAGACGTACAGGTTTTGTAGGTTAATTGGCTTCGGTAACAATTGTAAATTGTTCCTGGTGTATGGGAGGTGAAACCTGTTCAGCATGGACTCGGTGGGCTGAAAGGCCTGTTTCTGCACTTTACCTCAGTCTAAAGTAAAGTAGGTTTGACGATTAGTCATGTAGACCAAAACCTATGGCATAAACCAATGGAGAACATGGCTAGGTGATGTTTGGCGTCAGAACCCTCCTTCAGTCCCAACCTGAAACGTCCCCTATCCTTGTTCTCCAGAGATGCTACCTGATCTGCTGAGTTACTCCAGCAGTTTGAATCTTTCTTGGGGATAAACCAGCATCTGCAATTCATTGTAATTGCATTAACTACTGGGATGAATGGGCTGTTTCTGTACTGGAAAGTTGCTGTAATACTTTGATTAACATGAAACTGAAAAGCAAGCCTGCAGATGGGAAGAATGCAAGAAAAAAGCGCATTAAGGCAATTGTGGTCTGAAATTGGAGCCAGCCAGATCGATGTGTGCTTCCTTCAGTAATTTTGCTGGGGGCTCATGGTGTCGACCTCCCCGTGGTGAGCCCTGTCAACTGACCTCAGTCAGGCGAACAACAACAAACAGAGACAGCAGCAGAAATGCAACCTCAGTTGCCGCAGCTTGGCGCCAACCCGGAGCATGCGTCCTTTTTAGGGCGAGCACCTACGGATGTCGAACCGGATGGCATCACCCTGCTGCGGACTTCTGCTGCCTCAAACGCAAGAAGAAGAAGTAATTTTGCAAGTGCATCTTGTTGTGTGTCCAAGTTCCTTTACTCGGTGAACTATGCTTGCCTGAGGGAACGCCTCCACTTTTGTGGGAAGCTTTGACCAGTACGTATTCAGTGAGCTCAGATGAAGGCTGCTTCAGGATGCTTCTGGTCACTAACTCTGTGGCTCACCGCATGTAATGTTTTCCATCTTAGGCCTGCAAGAGCAATGGATTCATTCATCACTCCCAATGATAGGTCTTTCAATATGGTCGATCCTTTATTATGAGGAGTGGCTGAAGATGGCTCATTTGTTCCTTCAGCCGCCATCGGCATCAATGGTGCCAAAATGGTAATAGTTGAGAACTTCAATTTCCTTGGTGTAAATATTGCCAGCTGGCTGTTGTGCACCAACCACATTGAAATGACAGCCACGAAGGCACACCAATCCTCACACCAGTCAGCAGACTGATGAAATTTAGTATGTCTCCAGTGGCTCTTACAGTGGTGCAGCGGTAAATCTACTGCTTTACAGAGCCAGAGACCCCGGTTCGATCCTGACTGCGGGTGCTTTTCTGTACGGAGTTTGTACGTTCTCCCCATGGCCTGCGTGGGTTTTCTCTGAGATTCTCGTTCTCCTCCCACACTCCAGAGATGTACAGGTTTGTAGGTTGATTGGCTTGGTATAAATGTAAAATGAAAAATTGTCCCTCGTGTGTGTGTATAGGGTAGTGCTGATGTGCAGGGAGCGTTAGTCGGTGCTGACTCGGTGGGCCGAAGGGCCAGTTTCTGCATTGTATCTTGAAATTAAACTAAACTTCTGCAGATGCACCATAGGACGCATATAATTGGTTTGCATCATGGCTTGGTTTGGGAACAGCTATGCACACGACCGCAATAAATTGCAGTGAGTTGTGGATGTAGCCCAGTGCATCACACAGACTAGACTCCCCAACCATTGACTCCATCTATACTGCACGCTGCTTCGGGAAAGCTGCCTCAGTAGACACCGAAGCTTGAAAGTGTCAGAGTCAGGAACAGCTTCTTCCCCTCTGTTATCAGGCTTTTGAATGGTCCCACAATAAGCTAGGGTACTGTTCTATTTTCTTCTACATCTTTGAGGATATTGTCTCTGGAAATGTTACGCTACAATGCTAAGAACTGAGAACAATAAAATTCTGCACTCTCTCTATAGATAGACACATAACGATGGAGTTCTTCAGTCTCGGCCAGAAATGTCATCCATTTTTTTTCCTCCTGAGATGCTGCCTGTCCCGTTGATTTAATCCAGCATTTTGTGTCTATCTTCCCACACGCGTTCCCCCCCTACGCCTTTTGCCTAGACTCTCTCCGTTTCCCTACACTCTACCAATTGTACTTGAGTTTGGCTTGATTGTAATTCTGAATACAATGGTTCAATGGTGCTTTATCTTATAAGAATATTGCAAGATAATAATAGTATTATCTGATTAGATTGGATAGCATGCAAAACAAAGCTTTTCACCGTACCTCGGTATAGGTGACAATAATAAACCTAAAACCTTAAGCGGTTCTTGCATTGGAGGCATGGAAATGAAATGAACTTTCAAATAATTATCTCATTAAAAATGATTGCATGAGTGTAATTTAAACACAAAGCCCAGCAGAGAATTTGGAAAACAAAGCAGGTCCCAGCACTGAAAAGGACCTTGACAATTAACTTTGTCACTTGAGTCAACTTACTGATTATTCTGCATTCATCACGCCACCTACTGAATATGTTTTGTTTATGTCAATAATTATTATGTTAAGGGAGTAACGGCATTAACCTTTGGGGAAAAGTGTCGGACAGCCTCAATGCCTCTAGTACATCAAATTAGAATTCTCAAATTAGCCCCTTTTAGTTGTGGAAGTTGCCTCTCTTCTGCAGTCTGGTTAATAATGCACTCTTTGTTCCATTCACTCTTTTCTTTCCCCACCGAGACGCGTAATTCTCTGCCCCTGAGCTTTCTTGATAAGCCGCTGTGCTGGAGGAAGGACAATGGGAGCATTGTTACAAATTACTGAGCTGATAATGTTGCCTGACATCAAGGTCAATGATGTTATTTGTTAGCAGAGGACACGGATTCACATCAGATGGATTTCAAGTGCAGTGAAGAACTGGTGTTAAAATAGCAAATCGCTGCTCTGTTCCAGGCAGCTCCTCCAACTGTTTCAATGCCAACAATCACGATTGCATGCTCTTCAGCTCATCAGAACCTATTGGCAATTGAACTACTGAGGTAGGTAGTATTAAGGGCATCGTCTGCCATGGAGCCAAGACTGGATGATGAAGTTAAGCTGAGATGTGCAATGACTGGGTGGCACAGTGGAGCAGCAGTAGAGTTGCTGCCTTGCAGCACCAAGGCCCCGGTTCGATCCTGGCCATGGGTGCCGTCTGCACAGAGTTCGTATGTTCTCCCGGTGACCACATGGGTTTCCTCCTACACTCCAAAGACCTACAGGTTTGCAGGTTAATTGGCATCCATAAAATTGTAGTAGTTCCTAGTGTGTAGGATAGTGCTAGTGTACGGGGTGATCACTGGTCAACAGGGACTCAGTGGGTCGAAGGGCCTGTTTCAATGTTGTATCTCTAAAAAATCTTAAATAAATGACTGACTTAGTCCATACAACCATACATCCCTTTTCATGTATCTGTACACTGTAAATGGATCGATTGTAATCATGTATTGTCTTTCTGCTGACTGGTTAGCGCATAACAAAAGCTTTTCACTGTACCTCGGTACATGTGACAATAAACTAAACTAAAGTAGAAAGAGGATTCGGCCTTTTCAGCAGTCTTTTGCAAATTGCAAGTGTCATGCTACACGGGGGACTGCGGATGGTGCAATCTTGAGCAAATTAGAGTGTGCAGGTGGAACTCAGTGGATCAGGCAACATCTGGGGAGGGAATTGATAGGCCACAGTTTGGGTCCGGTCCCTTTTTCAGATTCAAACTGTGTAGGACATTGTTGAGACCTTACTTTGAATATTGTGTGCTTTCCCGGTCAGCTCGACATAGGAAGGATGCAATAGGTGCAGAAAAATTAAACTGCAAAAGATGCAGAAAAATATTCACAATGGTGTTATCGGGACTGGGGAACTTGAGTTATGAGGAGAAACTGGACAGGCTGGGCTATTTTCCCTGGAGTGTAGAAGGATGAGGGTGACCTTACTTAGATAAGTAAAATCATGGGGGCAGCATAAAAAATAAATGGTCACATCTTTTTCCAGGGAGGTGGTGTCTAAAACTAGTGGTCATAGGTTTACAGTGAGAGGGAACAGATTTAAAGGTGGCCTGAGGGGCAACTTAGCTTAGTTTAGTTCAGTTTAGAGATACAGCGTGGATGCAGGCCCATCGGCCCACCAGGTCCATGCTGACCAACAATCACCCCATAGATTGGTGTATTGTGTGCAGTTTTGGTCCCATAATTTGAGGAAGGACATTCTTGCTATTGGGGGTTCAGCATAGGTTCACAAGGTTAATTCCCGGGATGGCAGGACTGTCATATGTTGAGAGAATGAAGCGGCTGGGCTTGTATAGTCTGGAATTTAGAAGGATGAGAGGGGATCTTATTGAAACATATAAGATTATTAATGGTTTGGACACGCAAGAGGCAGGAAACATGTTCCCGATGTTGGGGGAGTCCAGAACCAGGGGCCACAGTTTAAGAATAAGGGGTAAGCCATTTAGAACGGAGACGAGGAAACACTTTTTCACACAGAGTTTTGAGTGTGGAATTCTCTGCCTCAGAGGGCAGTGGAGGTCGGTTCTCTGGATACTTTCAAGAGAGAGCTTGATAGGGCTCTTAAAGATAGCGGAGTCAGGGGATATGGGGAGAAGGCAGGAACGGGGTGCTGATTGTGGATGATCAGCCATGATCACAGTGAATGCTGGCCATGATCACAGTGCTGGTTCGAAGGGTTGAATGGCCTACTCCTGCACCTATTGTCTATTGCCTATTGACTGGTTTTACCCTACACACTAGGGCCAATTTTACAGAAATCTACAAACCTGCATGTCTTTGGAATGTGGGATGGCCATTGTGTGCAGTTCTGGCCACTGTGCGGGAGGAAGGATATGGAGGCTTTGGTGAGGGTGCAGAAGAGGTTCATCAGGGTGTCACCTGCATTGGAGTACATTAGCTCTAAGTTGGACATACGTGGATTGTTTTCTCTGGAGCGTCAGACAACCCATCAGAACTACACAAAAAAATGAGAGGCACGGATTAGATTGGATAGTCAAATTAGATAGTCGGAGCCTTTTTCTCAGGTTGGAAAGGCTAAATAGTAGAGGGTTTTGGTTTCACGTGAGAGGGAAAAATTTTAAACAAAATGTGTTGGGCAAGTTTTTTATACAGAGAGTGGTGAGTACCTGAACTTGCAGCATGGGAAATTGAAGAAGCAGATACGATAGCAATATTTATGATGCATTGAAACAGATACATCGAGAGACAAGGAACAGAGCAAGGTGGACCATGTGTGGGCAGATGGGATTTCCTTATATTGGCATCATGATCGGCACGGACATGGTGGACCAACGGGACCATTCCTGCATTATCCCGTTCTACTTTCTACGTTCAATGGTGTTAGCTTCTAGGACATTGTCAAAGAAAGGCAAAGAAGGACACGGTTTATTTTTTATACCGCTAATGCTCAAAAGGCACACCCCATTAGGATGAAGAATGTGTGGGCTGGAGATCAGGGAATTGCGTGTTTGCCTGAGACTCTGTTCAGTGCACCCACTCAACCATGACTTTTGCATTTTATATTTCGATGTTCCCTTCAACATAAGGAGAGACCATGATGATTTGGGTTTTATGTGCAGCCTTCAGGCCAATGCACGTCTGGCATTCAAGAAAGGGTTGATGTTCCCGCAGGGAATTTTAACATGGACGTTGCCTCATCAAACATCAGCTGTGAAGCAGGTAGAACTGCAGCTGAATATCCTGGGCAGAGCTGACAAAGAAATGGCTGACGTGGACATCAATTCTCGGTTAGTACAGGTGTCGGGGGTTATGGGGAGAAGGCAGGAGAATAGGGTTAGGTGGGATAGATAGATCAGCCATGATTGAATGGCGGATTTGAGGGGCTGAGTGGTCTAATTCTGTTCCTATCAGTTATGACCTTATAACCTTATGAATGGCCTTATCCCATTGCATACAATTGGTCATAATAAAACATTGTAAACTGAAAATAATTCAAATATTAAAGTTAAAGAACGTTAATATTTGGTTTCACATTCCTCATTTCCCTTTTATTCATTTATTCCCACATTCCCCCTGCCCATTGTCTCCTTCCAACTCTAATCCTCCTTCCGGCTTTATATTTCACTCCTCTTCTTCCTTACCTGAGAACCATTTTCTCTCCTTTTCAACTTGAGCCTTCGTCACTTACTGTACCCATCTTCCAACCACAGTATATACCTATCCCTTGCCCAGCTCTCACATCCAGCCCCCCCCCCCATTACTATCAGTCCGAGGAAAGGTCCTGACCTTAACCATCACCTGTCTATTCCCTCCACAGTTGCAGTATGATCCGTTGAGTTCTTCCAGCGATTTGTGGTTTGTTCAGATTCAGATTAAATTATTGTCATATACACCAAGGTGCAATGAAATTCTTTGTTTGCATGAAGCACACTGAGTCAACAGTTTGCGTGGTAAATAAACAGCATACATGTAAAGTCAACAGTGTACACTGGAAAGCTAATAAAAGGTTACGCACATAATGTGAGATTATGGGACACCACCGTTTATGATTAACTATTATATGTAGTCCTGTGTCTTAAGAATCATTTGTGTTTGGTCCCAAAACCATTGGGAAAACCTAGCTAAAATTAGTAGTGGAACAACTGTGAAGCATTTTTTAACCGTTTATTGAGACAAGGTAAAGGGCCTGTCCCACTTGAGCTTCATTTGCGCATCATTTACGCGACAGGCCGGTAGTAACTGACGTGCGACTGTCGCGCGAAAATAATCTAGCAGTATGACAGTTGCATGCGTGCCAAGTACTCTTGAGGGCCCTGCTTCTTTTGGGAGCCATTTGCGATGTCGTTCGTATTTAGTCCAATCTCCATGACAAGGATTTTCCCAGTGGGAGGGCTGGTCCCCCAATGCAATATTCCACTAATTCCAATATTGCTGGCCGGGGGGGGGGGGGGGGGGGGGGGCTTTCTGGAGTGCCAGTATGGGTGTTGTGCGCTGGAGGGACTGCTTTTCTAGAGGGTTAGTATGGACATTGTGGACTGAATGGATTCTTCGACTTGCAGTTCAGTGAGCAATGGCTGGTGGGCTGGCACCAGTCACTTACAGCTGGTGGGCAGGCAGTTAATTTATTCATGGCTGGTGGCCTGGCAGTCCAGTCACTCACGGCTGGTGTGGTGGCAGTTCACTCAGTCACCCATCCTTCCTTCACCCCTGCACTCTGCTCCTCGCCATTCCCTCCCCCCCCCCCCCCCCCTCATTCAGTCCATCTCCCCTTAACCTCCCCCCCCCCCATGCACTCTTAGTGGCTCTCCGACAACGCAGCAATTCCTG
The DNA here is from genome assembly GCA_963514005.1 of Raja brachyura. The sequence goes on from OY740782.1 coordinate 18,603,079, forward strand.
CGTATTAGGTTCCCATTGTGATGAAGAACACACAGGCATGGCAAGTGCAAAAAAGATAACAACAATTTAAATGTTAAAGATGAGATTTATTAAGTTCTTTCTTGTTGTGTCTCTTGTTGTGTTCTGCTGCTCACTGCCTCTTGATGCATCTTTGTTGGTGATATTTAAAAAAATACAATTTTAATATAGAGAGAGATCAAATTTTGAGCAGTCAAATTTTAACAAAGAAAATCTCAGAATTTTCCTCAAAAGGCATCATTCGGTGCATGCCTGCAAATCCAATCTCACAGCACACGAAGCGGAGTGCAGGCCACAAGTCCAACCTCACAGCACTTCAAGCAGAGTGCAGACAGCAAGTCCAACCTCACAGCGCTCCAAGCAGAGTGGAGGCAGCAAGTCCAACCTCTCAGCACTCCATATAGAGTACAGGCAGCATGTCCAATCTCACAGCACTTCAATTGGAGTGCAGGCCAGCAAATCCAGTTTCACAGCATTTCAAGCACTCGCATACACACTCTCACACACACTCTCACACACACTCTCACACACACTCTCACACACACTCTCACACACACTCTCACACACACTCTCACACACACTCTCACACACACTCTCACACACACTCTCACACACACTCTCACACACACTCTCTCACAGGAACAGCTTCTTCCTGACAGCCATCAGGCTATTAAACATAGCGAATAAGATCTGAACTAGAAAAGACTATTATTTGCACTATTTATTATTTATTGAACACTCACACACACCCTCCACCTCACACACTCACACCCTCCACCTCACACACACACACAACCACTCACTCACACAGACACACTCACATAGACACACTCACACAGACACTCATGGACACACACACACTCACTTTCACAAAATGAGCAGAACGTTTGAATTAAACACACTCGGATTCAATAAATAAAACATTGCAGTTTCAAATAGATGCAGGGTAGCAAGGCAAACAACTCATTTCATTTTCACCAAGGGCTAACAAAACATTTATTCAAGTACATTGCGCACACACCCACAGTTGAGTTGCGTTGATCCACAGCAGGAGGTGAGTCATGGCCTCTCGCTGGTGATCTTGCAGACAGACTGAGCCACGTCAAGCATCTGGGCTTTTATAGCCCGCCCCCCACCCTCCGTAAAGGCCGTGACCTTCATGGCGATGATTGATAGGCAACAGGATCTCAAAAATATTTAAACACTAATAACTCTTTTATTTTTCATCGATTGGAAACATCCTTGGGGCCTGATCAGCAGAGGGGGACTGAGTAAGGTGGCCACAAATTACAGCCGTATGTGGTAGCGTTTTTACTCAAATCAATGCACAGCGCAAACAGGAAGTGGTCAAGATAAGGCTTTTAATTATATAGATATCTATATAACTAAAAGTCTGATCCTGACCACTTCCTGTTGTTCTGCATATTGATTTTAGAAAAAATGCTCCCCCTCCGCTGCGCAGGACAAGAGGATTTTTCCCATCGATGAAAAATAAAAGAGTTATTAGTGTTTTAAAAATGTTGAGATTCTCTCCCTGAAGGCCACGCCCCTTCCAGAGGGACCATAAACCTGGAAGTGTTGAGTGCCTCAATCAGTCTCTGCAAGATGGCGGAAGCGAGGAGGTCATGTTTCTCAGTCTGAGCTGTGAATAACACTGAACACATGTCTACTAAACTGTGAGTGTGGTTTTATTGACATTGAGTGCCCTTAATGTGGTTTGAAAATGAAAATGTGGTTGGTTTGAATAAAGCACAGCAAATGGTTGGTGGTTGTTGGTTTGAACTAAAGCACAGCAAATGGCTGGTGATGTTTGGTTTCAACTAAAGCACAGCAAATGGTTGGTGGTCTTCTTTCCGTGCCCATCTTGTTACAAATGCTGGCCTAGCTGTCATCGTCCATCCTTAAAAGGACGCAAACTTCCGGCGACAATCAGTGGAAGCCATCACTTGTCGCAATAGATGATGGTGGTAGCAGAATTAGTTCAGGAGACTTCCAGTTTCCAGCCCCACGACATGGACACTCCTGCTATGGGGTCATGGTTGGTGGTGGTTGGTTTGAAGTAAAGCACAGCAAATGGCTGGTGGTGGTTGGTTTGAAGTAAAGCACAGCAAATGGCTGGTGGTGGTTGGTTTGAAGTAAAGCACAGCAAATGGCTGGTGGTGGTTGGTTTGAAGTAAAGCACAGCAAATGGTTGGTGGTGGTTGGTTTGAACTAAAAAAAATGATTAAAAGTATAAACTTGACAATTTCGTGTTTGCACTGCATATTGATTTTAGATAAAACGCTACCACTTACCATTTTTTGGCCATCTTACTAAATCCCCCTCCGCTCATCAGGTGCAGAGGATTCTTCCCATCAATGAAAAATAAAAATGTTATTAGTGGTTAAAATGTTTGAGAATCTCTCTCCTGTCAATCATGTCATGAAGGCCACGCCCCTTCTGGTGGGAGGGGGAAGGATTATAAAACCTGGAAGTGTGGGTGTGGCTCAGTCACTGCTAGATGGGGGAGGGAGATGTCCAGACTCTGTCTGAGCTGTGAATCAACTGAACACACTGAATGTCTACTGAACTGTGAGTGGCGTTTATGTGGTGATTATGTAGCTTTATGGTGGTATTATGGTGGTTTCACCCTGCTAGATGGTATGAAACTGCATTTGAATGTGGTGGTCTTGCACCCTGCATGAAATGGTATGAAACTGCACTTGAATTTGGTGGCCTTGCACCCTGCTTGAAATAGCATGAAACTGCACTTGAATTTGATGGCCTTGCACCCTGCTTGAAGTGGCATGAAGCTGCACTTGAATTTGGTGGCCTTGAACCGTGCTTGGTGGCATGAAATTGCACTTTAATTTGGTGGCCTTTCACCCTGCTTGAAGTGACACGAAACTGCACTTGAATTTGGTGGCCTTGCACTGGCCACTAATATTGGAATTGGTGGAGAGGTGGAATATTGAGTCGGGGGACCAGCCCTCCCGTGTGAACAGGGGACCCAACCGGTCCCACTTGGGGGGGGGGGGGGGGGTGTGTATAAATATATATTATAGTGAGACCAGACAGGCTGTGTGAAATAGTTTTTATTTTTAATAAAAAATGAACAAAACCCCGTGAGGTCCGCGTGTCTGACTGCACTAACAATAATAGCTCCGGTTGCTGGGAGGAGCACTAACTAACTGACACACCGCAAAAGCCTGCAAAAACCAACACCCCATGGTCACATGACCGCACCAACCAATGAAGAGTGTTCTGCCCTCTACACCCCACCAATAGGTGCCACTACAGGACACCCCCCCCCCCCCCCCCCAGAACGAAAGGAAAGGAGCGGGCATCCAAACGATCCACCCAGACCGAGTGGAGACAGGAGCGAATGGCACAACCGGTGCCACAGGCGGAAAAGGGCAAACAGGCGGAAAAGGGGAAACAGGCACAACAGGTGCATCCAGGGATCAGGGCACGGCGGGCGGACGAACCCTACACCGGGGTTGGGCCACCATCATCGGGCTGTCAACATCTCAATGAGCAGGCTTGAGGCGGGCCACCGACACGATCTCCTGACGATCACCGACATCCAATACAGAAGTAGCGATACCAGGTCGCCACTCCCGGAAAGGCCCCACATAAGGCCTCTGGAGTCTCTGCGAACAAAGACGTAAGAGCAGTCCTTAAGCACCGGCGGAACATACACTGGGACGACCCCATGGCGGGAAGTGGGAATGGGAGCCAGGACCCCCACTTTCTCATGCAGCGAGCTCCAGCGACCCCTGAGCCACAGGAAGGAAATCCCCAGGCACCCACAGCGGCGCACCATACACCAGCTCCGCGGAAGAAGTGTCCAAATCTGCCTTAAGAGCCATGTGGATCCCCAGCAACACCCAAGGCAATTGGTCCACCCAATCCGGGCCAGTGAGCTGCGCCTTCAACGCCGACTTCAAATATCTGTTTGAAGCGTTCGACCAACCCATTGGCCTGAGGGTGATACGCGCTGGTATGATGCAGTTATATATAGATACATAGATACATATAAATTATATATCAAAGGGAAAGCAATGGTTAAGGAAAAGAAAATACATCTTAAAGATGTTGATGCAATAAGTGTTATCAACAAAGAAAAGACGACTGAGGCAAAGAAACTGGCAGGATAGAATGGAGATCTTCCAGGAAGATGAATATAAGGTCGTGCAATAGTTGTGAGTCTTTGTGCATGTGAAGGATATTAATTAATAACTTCCCCTACAATAAAGATAGGGAAGGCATGAAAGGGATGAGTCAGAGGTGGACTATGTGAAGGCTAGAGTAGGATGGAAAGTGATAGGAAAAGGAATTACATTTTAAGTTCTGTATGGGTGTGGAAAGCAGAAACAATACAGTCTTCGATGCAATGATAGAAGACCTGAGGGAGGGAGAAGGGGGAAGAATCCTCGATGTATCCCACAAAGAGATAGGCATAGTTTGGACCCGTGCCCATTCCCAGAGATACACCAATTATTTGAGGAAAGTGAAAGGAGTTGAAGGAGGAATTGTTGAACGGGGCACAGTGGTGCAGTGGTAATGGTGCTGCCTTACAGCACCAGAGACCCGGGTTCCATCCTGACTGTGGGTGCTGTCTGTATAGACTTTGTACATTCTCCACGTGACTGTGTGGGTTTTCTCCAATTTCCTTCCACACACCAAAGGTGTGCAGGTTTGCAGGTCAGTTGGCTTCTGTAAATTGGCCTCTAGTATGTAGGATAGATAGGTGATAGGACAGGTGATCGCTGGCTTGGTGGGTCAAATGGCCTCTTTCCATGCTGTATCTCTAAACAAAAAAAAGCATGGAAAAGTGAATTCAGGTGAATTTAAATGAAAATGATGGTGATTAGCCCCTGTTAATGGAAGAGAGGCAGCACCCTCGGGCTACCAGGGGGTGATATAGAAATGCAGAAGAAATGGATACCCAGGGTGAAGATGAGCTAGTCGGGATCAGGAAACGGGGAAACTGTCGAAGTAGTAGCGAGCATCAGAAATGTTACAGATATAGTGGGATGCAGCTACAACCTGAAAATATTACTCTGCTTCTCTTTCTGCACTTGCCTTGACTAACTGAGTGTTTCCAGCATATTATGACTCTATAAAATTCTGGAAACACAGTCAGTATATAGTCATAGAGTGATACAGTGTGGAAACAGGCCCTTTGGCCCAACTTGCCCACAACGACCAACAAGTCCTATCTACACCAGTTCCACCTGCCTGCATTTACCTATATCCCTCTAAACCTATCCTATCCCTGTCCTGTCTCAATGTTTCTTAAATGTTGCGATAACACCTGCAATGCAACGGTACCAATTTCGATTTTTATTTCAGATTCCCGGCATTTGCTGATTTTCATTTAAGTAGGCAAGACATGAGTAGAAGGGAGAGAGTCAAGCTATGACTTATGTGGGACAAGAGTAGGCTGAAAGAATGACATCAATACATGAATAGCCCTGTTTAAGGAGGAATCGTGGTCCAGAGGGAGGAAAGAAGATAGACACAAAAAGCTGGAGTAACTCAGCGGGACAGGCAGCATCTTTGGAGAGAAGGAATAGGTGACATTTCGGGTCGAGACCCTTCTTCCAACTAGTTGGGAATAAGTTAAACGAGAGATACAGACAATGATATAGAGAGATAAAGAACAATGAATGAAAGATATGCAAAAAAGTAACAATGATAAAGGAAACAGGCCATTGTAAGCTGTTTGTTGGGTGAAAACGGGAAGCTGGTGCGACTTGGGTGGGTGAGGGATAGAGAGCGAGGAAATGCTGTGGTTACTTGAAGTTAGAGAAATCAATATAGGAAAGAACTGCAGATGCTGGTTTAAATCGAAGGTAGACACAAAATGTTGGAGTAACTCTGCGGGACAGGCAGCATCTCTGGAGAGAAGGAATGGGTGACGTTTTGGGTTGATACCTTTCTTTTTCCTTCCTCCAAGGCCCAAAACATCTCGACCCTTCTAGAAGTTTAGTTTAGCTTAGTTTAGTTCAGTTGTTCAGTTTTAGGTTGGTTTAGTTTCAGATACAGCATGGAAACAGGCCCTTCTGTCCACCAAGTCCATATCCACCATCGAACATCCATTCACATTAGTTCTATGTTATCCCACTTTATCAGTTTAGTTTAGTTTAGTTTAATTTACTTCAGCGTAGTTTATTGTCACGTGTACCGAGGTACAGTGAAAAGCTTTTTGTTGTGTGCCAACTAGTCAGCAGAAAGACGATACTTGATTACAATTGGGCCATCCGCAGTGTACAGATACATTGTATATCGAATAACATATAGTGTAAAATAAAATCCAGTAAAGTCTGGTTAAAGATTTTAACCAATGATCTCCAGTGATGGATTCCATGTGGACCAATATCTATAACTCAGCTCATCACGGTCTTAAACCAGGTCTGCAATTGTTTTTACTCACAGTTTTTCGGGGTAGCACGGTGGGGTGGAAGATTGCAACCTTCACGTGGTCCGCCCTGTTTCGACTAATGCAATCAACTCGATGTGAAGATCAAATCGAACAAGTTGTCCAACAACTTTAGGCTGTGCACGCCACACGAAAGAAGAAGGGGTAGCGCGGTGGCACAGCGGTAAAGCTGCTGCCTCACAGCACCAGGAACAAGGGTACGATCCTGACTATGGGTGCTGTCTGCGCAAAGTTTGCACGTTCTCCCCGTGACCTGCGTGGGTTTTCTTCGGGCGCTCCGGCTTCCTCCCGCATTTGGCTTTGGGTTTATTGGCTTCGGTAAAATTGTAAATTCTCCCTGGCGAGTCGGATAGTGTGGGGATTGCTGGTCAGTACGGACACGGTGGGTGAAGGGCCCTTTCTGTGCTGTATCTAATCTGTCTACACTATCTAATCCCTATCTAAACTGTCTAAACTCAGTTCATTTATGATTTGTGAACATCACTGCTAATTCAGCCTTTTATCGTTCATGTCCAATTGCCACCGATGTAAGGAGGCAGTCATGAGTGACCATATTGGTGTTTGGGGCCCTGTATCATCTAGTGACCAGAACAGGTTAGGATGGCAGAACACCTTCCCTAAAGAACATTAATGATGCTGATGTAGGTTTTTATAGCAATCCAGTCGCTCCATGATCAATGGGCCGAGCTTCCCTTCAGACTTCCAGATGCTTTCTATTTAAATTCATGAATTGTAATCCTCCAGCTGCTGCTCTGAGATTTGAGCTTGTGTCTCTGGATCAATGGTCTGACCTTTGGTTTTTAGCCCAGTCGCATAAGCACTGGACTAACCGTTAAAAAGTCTGGGAATTACTAGGAACAGCCAGATGCTGTGATTTCTGCAGAGCCCCTGGCTTCAGACCGTACAGTACAACCCAATGTCTCCTATTTTGACTTATTTAATCATCACGTTTTGGGGAGTGGATATTTTGGAATGTCATTTAATGCATATCCTTAATTTCCATGAGACAGTGAGGATAAGCTATCTTCTTGATGTGCTGCAATCCTTCCGATCTAGACTTTAGACTTTAGAGACCCAGCGCGGAAACAGGCCATTCGGCCCACCAAGATGGTGCCAACCAGCGATCATTCACACACTGGTTTTATACTAATACTATCCTGCTCACGAGGGCCAAATTATAATTTTACTGAAACCAATTAACCTACGTCTTTGGAGTGTGGGAAGAAACCGGAGCACCCAGAGAAAACCCACGCGGTCACAGAATGAACATACAAACTCCGTACAGGAAGCACCCATGGTCAGGATCAAGCCCAGGTCTCTGGCGCTTCTTCTTCTGTCGTGTCTCTTTTAGACCTGCAGCTCCGTTGAGGTGAGCCAGGCCAACGCCTCATCGTCCAGGTCAATCAGACCTCGTTCACCATTCGGTGGCCGTTGTTTGGGGCAACTGGTGACTATGTGCTCTACTGTCTGTGTTGGGTCCCCACACTCGCAGGATGCACTGTCCACGAGGCCCCACCTATTCATCGTTAATCTATACCATCCGATGCCTATCCTCAAGTGGTTGAGGGTTGTCCACTGCTTTCGGGGCCGGTCCTGGCCAGGGACGTCCATGGGTCATTGATGTACTGGTGTAGCCTAGATGTTTCCGCTGACTTCCACTGGTCTCTCCATCTCGTCTCGATTCAGGCGGCCTTAGAAGCTTCAGCCGGTGCTGTAAGGAAGCAGCTCTCCCGCTGCGCCACCGTGCCATCCTTGAACCGTTTCATTCTTTACCGTTACATTCCATGAACCCTAAAGGGCCTGTCCCACTTAGGTGATTTTTTTGGTGACTGCCGGCAACTGTCACAGTCGTAGAAGGTCGCTGCAAAAGTGGCGACTGGACCCCCCCCCCCCCCACCCGCCCACGACAATGTCTACGACAAGTTATGACAACCTACCACCTAGTCGACACCAAGCTACGTCAAGCTACCAAAAACCGGCGACACATTAGGACGTCCACCTACGACCACACCTACGACAACCTACGACCACACAGGCGACAATCTATGACAACCAAAGTCAACCTATATCCACTTGCAACAAGCTACGACAAGCAATGACCCTGTCAGTGACAACTGAAGACAATTCAGTCGCCAGCACCTGTCGCCGGTTGGCGTAGGTTGACGTAGGTATGCACCAATGGAATTCACCAAAGCCGGCGACAACCAACATCACCTGGCGACATCCTGGTGCCAACCTACGACAGCACCTACGACAGGAGAAGACAAGCTACGTCAAGCCCACAGTCACCAAAAAGTTTTGAACATTTCAAAATCCAGTGGCGACTGAACATTATGACTCTTTAGGCGACTTGAGGAGACTACTCACGATCATACAGGCGTCAACCCACGACCATGTGAAAATAGCCTAGTCGCCTGTAGTCGCCGAAAATATCGCCTAAGTGGGACAGGCGCTTTACGTAAGTAAAATTTTACGTCAGTCTGAATCACTAACTCTGTGTCTGTTTCCATCCCTTGCCCAAAATAACTCTCTGAGAGTATTGACTCAAACCGTGAGTGACTAGCGCTGGGCTAAAGCTCGCTGTCTCAGCCACATCTGCCTGTGACCCAGCAACAGCTAACAACTCAAAACCACGCCACACCAACTGTGGTGGAAATGTACAATCTGTATCCTCCAGAGATGCTGCTTGGCCCGCTGACATTCTCCAGCACTTTACGTTTTGCTCAAGTCGCTTGTAAGCCAACTTGAGTTCCATCTCGTTGTTGGGGCACTTTCCGCGGTGCACAGCCTTCTGGTTAAGCAGCGCCACCATTGCCGGCTTGCTTCCAATGTAAACTTGAGTGGTCGTACGATGTTGTGGAAATTACAAACGGCCTTGATTGCACTAGGGACTGAAAACGGAATTGTTTACGTAAGTGCGAGTTTCCATAAAGGGCCTGTCCCACTTTCCTGAGTTAGTCACGAATTCTCCCGAGTTATTCACAAATTCTCCCGAGTTTTCCCCTTGATTCAAACTCGCAGAATGTTCATAACGAGTCCGTAGGAGGCCGCAGGAGTGGATATATTGTAGCGGCTCGTTAGGTACCAGGGTTAGGATAGCCAGCCGTAGGTACGTGGGGTTATTTTGTTACTCGTGGACATTTTTTATCAGGCTGGAAAAAACATCCCGACTTCCCTGATACTCCGAGTGGGACAGGCCCTTAAGTCTCCTATTGCACAAGTCGGATGTCTGTATTCTTAAAGTGCTATTGGGTTGGGAGTTCCAATCCTAGAGGGCCTGCCCCACAGGCTATTTTTTTTGGGCAAGTACAGGCGACTAAGCTGTCGCCACATGGTTGCCGGGTGTCGCCTGTATGATCGTGAGTGATCTCTTCAGTTGCCCAAAGAGTCGCCGCTGGATATTCGGGTCGCCGATGGATTTTCAAAATGTTGAAAAATTTCCGGGAATAGTGGGTCGACGCCAATGAGTGTAGCTTGACTTCTCCTGACATAGGTGCTGTCGTAGTTGTTTCACCAGGTAACGTAGATTTCGCTGGTGCTAACTTCGTTTTTTTTTTGTTGTTGTTAAAGTAATGATTCTATATCAAATTTTATGTCGAAGGGAGGTCCAGTTGTTGGTTTTTCGGCGACCTGCTACGGTTATGACAATCGCTGGCAGTCGCCTGAAAATATCTTAAGTGGGACAGGCCTTTAATTAGACACAGTGACTGTAAATGACCAGCAATATATTTTCTACTTTTCCATTCACAGCTGTGTGGGATATGGGGCAGAAACTGTCCTCATGTCTCATGTCCATTCTCGTCTTGTATGAGAGGTCCCGGCTGAGAAGGCAGGCCGAATATTTGCAGTGAAACTCATTGGGACATGTGACTAAATTAGAATCGCTGCATGAATTCACGTTATCGGTGCTGGAGCTCTCTAGAATTTCTCAGCAGCCAAAGGCCTCAAATTCTGGGGGCATTTGTGTTGGTGCTGTAATTCCAAGCCACCCTATCAGAACATAGAACAAAGAGCAGTACAGTATGGAAACGGGTCCTTCAGCCCACAATGTTTGTGCCAAGCATGATGCCGAGTTAAACTGATCTCATTGTGCAATGAATGTACTGTACATGATCCATATCCCTTTATTCCCTGAACTTTCATGCGCCAATCCAAAAGCCTCTTTAAACGCTACGATTGCATCTGCTTCCACCAACACCCCAGGCAGCGCGTTCCAGGCCCCCATCACACTATGTGTAAAAAAAACCTGCCCTGCACATCTCAGTTGATCTTTCCCCCTCTCACCTTATAGCTATACCCTCTGGCGTTGTACCAAAAATCTGTCTACCCTGTCTATGCCTCTCATAATTTTAGGAAACGTCTATCGTCTCCCCTCAACCTCCCAAGCTCCAGAGGAAACAATCTATCCAGCCTCTCCCTGTAGCTGAAACCTTCTAATCCCGGAAGCATTCTGATAAACCTCCCCTGCGCCCTCACTAAAGCCTCCACATATTTCCTGCAATGGGTGACTACATATTTCCTACAATGGGTGACCAGAACTTTATCGTTACATGGACAAGTCACAATTAAATTCTTTGCTTGCATACCTTGGGTTGGCCATAAAGGGCGCTTACAGAGTCACCAAGTACCCCCGTGCCAGGTCCCCCTTTATTCTCATGATAGTCCTCCCACGCTAGGTCCTCCTTCGTTCCTTCCCTCGGCAGCGACCTCCTCACTTCCACGTGGTCCGTCCTCGTCCGTCGGTGGGCACCATCATCAATCGCAGCACCGACCTCTCCATTAACGCTGCCGGGGCCTCTCCAGACACGTCTGTGGCGCCGACCCAGGCCCCAGCCGCGGGCTACGCAGACCGTGCCAGACCAGACCAGGCCACAGGCTCCGTCAACTTGCAAGGCTCCACCTCCGACCCGTGAGGTGGATCCGACCCGCGAGGCTCCGACACAAGGGGCTCTGACCCACGAGGCCCAGGCTCCAACGTGCAATGTACCAAATAATGCAAAAAAAAGTAAATTCGTAAGCCCCTCTTGGAGTTTGGCAAAACCAAGCGGAGCTTATTCTCATCCCCCCCAGTGCATTCATCCAGCTGTGTTGCCGCAGCTCCATTGTACAAGTGAATTCACCTTCTGTTTATCAGCTGCAGTCTGGCAGATACACACCGAGACATATGTGTGTGTGTGTGTGTGAGAGGCGATTTAGCTTCAGCATCAAGTAAAGCATTTTTTTTTTTGTGGATTCAAGTACAATTAGTTCAAGCTTGTGAACAGGGAATTCAATCTTTTTGAGGACGGTTTGATTTCTAGCTGGAGCCTTCGACGTGTTTGTACCTCATCCTGAGGGCAATCAGGCAATTCTTCCCATTTATTGCGCTGCTCTGCATCATTTGCATCCATTATGCACGCATTTTCAGTTCAACAACATGATGGAGCACTGGTGCCATGTGCACTGGCACTAGACATAAAATAGCAAATATGGAACATAGAACTAAAAGGATGCACCATATGTGATGCATTTACATCGATACACATTGAAAAACTACCTCTGGAAGGTGAAGGCTTTAATCTGGCCATGAGTTTATTGTGAACAGCTGCCTCAATTTTCCGTGTTGAAAGAGCAACATGAAAAATACCGCATCTGATCTATTCAACAATATTGCATCTACAGCAACAATTATTTGCATTTTATGGGTCCTGGTGACCAGAGGTGGAAACCAGTGAGAAATTCAGTGAGTTCCACCACTCTAGTGGAACTTGGTGAGTTCCGCACCCCACAACATGTGCAGGCAGAAGGAGTTAGGTGGTTCTCTGCTGAGTTTCATTATCACATGTCAAAGCCCTGGAATCGTTGACATGACGAAACATGCAAGTAACTGCACCACTTGCACTGCAGTGGTCAGGAAAGTTGCCCACCGCTGTCTTCGTACGTTCATAAGTGATAGGAACGGAATTAGGCCATTCGGCCCATCAAGTCTACTCCGCAATTCAAGCACGGTTGATCCAACTCTACCCCTTCAACGCCATTCTCCTGCCTTCTCCCCACAGTGCTTCCACACCTCAAAAAAAAAGTCCTTAAAAAGAATCCCAAATTTCCTGGAATTTCCTGAAATTTAAGCCTTCACCAACTGTGTGACAGCCGCCCCAACTGCGCATACGCAGATACTGGGCCCACTGCACACGCGTCATTTTGCGTCCCTACTGTGTCACCGGCGCCATTTTCAATTGTGACGCAGCTGATGGGCCTCCCCCAAATGCACAGGCGCGGATGGTCACAAATACACTTTTTTTCCGCAAATCATCCCGCAGGCCGGATGCGGAAATTTCCCAAAATCTCCCGAAATTATTTCATTTTCTAAAATTAGTTGAAGACAACCAGAATTTCCTGAATTTCGGGAAATTTCCTTCCAAGTGGAAACACTATCTCTCCATAACCCCTGTCACCAGTACTAATCAAGAATCCATCCATCCCTGCCTCTACCGTTGACTTGGCCTCCAGAGCCTTCTCATGGGCAAGCAAGAGAGTCTAGAGTCAAGAGTGTTTTATTGTCATGTGTCCCAGATACAACAATGAAATCCTTACTTGCTGAAGCACAACAGAATATGTAAACATAGTAGACTGTAAACATTATGATAAATGAGAGAACTCTGATGGTGCTGGCTGCCTTTTTGAAGCAGCGACTCCGGTAAATCCCTTCGATGGTGGGGAGGTCCGAGCCGATGATGGAGTGGACAGTGTTCACAACTTTTTGAAGTATTTTCTGCTCCCGGACGTTCAAGTTGCCGAACCAGGCCATGATGCAACCAGTCAATATGCTCTCTACTGTACACCTGTACAAGTCCAAGAGAATCCTCTTTGACATACCGAATCTCCGTATTCTTCTCAGGAAGTAGAGGCTTTGATTTACTTTATTTATAATTGCACCAGGAAATCTTTGGAAATATGCACACCCAGGAATTTGAAGTTTTTGACTCCCTCCACATCATCCCATTGATATAATTGTGGGCCCTCTCCAGGGATGGAGAGTAAATGCACACAGACCTCACTGAAGAATAAATACCTTCAAAAACATTGGGTTCAGGATGTCCATGAGTATTTCCATATTGCACTAGTTTAACAGTGATGTGTGGGTCAAGATCCTTTGCTCATCATCATCATCGTTGAAAACAATAGCGACACAGTGGTGCTGGTTTCCCACGGGGACGGTGACGGACGCACCACACATCTCTGTCCTCCACTTCCACTGGAAGTATATGATTTTGGTGTGTGCTTTATCATCACTCCTTACAATGGCATGTACGACAGTGGTCGCAACTTCTACTGAAGTGAGGATGGTCATTGGCTCGCTAGAAGCTCCATCCGCCCTTTGACAGGTCTTGTTTTTGGTCCTGCTGGGGGTCCACAGCCCCCTCCTCACCTGGCAAACCAGGTGGGGGAGACGGTTTAGTCGCCGACTATCCGACCATGGAGCAGGTAGCACGGGATTACATGGCACCCGCGGTGGAGGGAACTTCCCCCGACCTGACCTGAGACTTTTTACACTGAGAGTGGTGAATGTCTAGAGTGCACAGCCAGGGGTGGGATGGAAGCAGAAAAGACAGTGGCATTCAAGAGGCTTCTAGATAAGCACATAAATATGTAGAGAATGGAGGGATGTGAATCAGGTACAGGCACAGGAGATTAATTTGGCACCATGTTGGACACGGACATTGTGAGCCAAGGGCCTGTTCCTGTGCTTTACTCTTGTATTCTTTGCCTGGGATCGACCATCCAACTGCGGCCTGCGAACTTGAACATCAAGGAGCTTGCAGTCTCGGGAGAGACAGAGTCGGGTAACTCCAAAACCGCACGATGTTCGACCAGCCCCGACCCGGGGTCAGATAGCCCCACGCAGGGGATGAGATTCCCCTCCCCCCCCCCCCCCCCCCCCCCCGATGCTGGAACTTGATCACCCCAACGAGGAAACCCACCGCCGGCTACGGGAAAATGATCGCCCGTCAACGGAAAGTTGGAGACCTCCGGCCGCTGGAGGACAGAGAAGGGTAGAGATTAAGCTTTTTTTTCGAGGAATGTGGAGGAGTCACTGTGGTGAATGTTTATGTTAAAGTGTATTCTGTTGCTTTTTATTAGTATGACTGTAGGGCAAATCAAATTCCTTGTATGTTGCTAAACATACTTGGCTAATAATGTATGATTATGATTATTATCTAGAGAAACACAAGGTGCTGGAGTAACTGAGTGGGTAATGCAGCATCTGTGGAGGTAAAGGATGAATGATGTTTTGGGTCGGGAATGTTATCTACTATCTGCTTGGTACTTTGCTCAGAGTGAGCATGCCTTTCCATTAGATGGTTCAATGGTTCAATAGTGCTTTATTTGTCACATGTGCAACTGCACAGTGAAATTCCTTTTGCATGTTTGCACATGCTGGTCCCGCCATGTTTGGCGCCATTATTCAAAGTCCAAAGTCCGTTCGGCACGTGCGCGCTATGTACTGGAGCAGTTCCGGCAAACCAACGGGATGTGAATGGCATTGAAGTAGCATTTTCCAGTTCTTCTTCTGAACTGTTCCTATAACCATATTACCATATAACAATTACAGCATGGAAACAGGCCCTCTCGGCCCTTCCAGTCCGTGCCGAACATGTTCCTCTCCCTATATCCAAAGCAACCCCTAAGCAAGTAATTATTAACAACTACAGGCCAATGAGATTATTTGTGTGAAGACGACCTAAAAGAGACATGCTATGCCAGTCTCACTGCCCCTGGCCAATTCTGCCAACCTGAGGAAAAATAAGAAAGGACGTCAGTCCTAACAGGTAAGGGATTCTGACTTCAGGGACCAGGTTGGAGTGAAGATTGCTACGACTGAGTGGGAGATTCAAGGACACAAGACAAACACAAGACACAATGAAGAACACAAGAAAAAAGCCTCATTCCCTCGTCTGCATGTTCCGCCTGTACCATGTTGTCTGTTAGATGAAACCAGCAGCAACATGGCTGAATCCCAACTCACCCGGGGAAAAGAAAGCACTCAGTCTGGCACGGGCAAAGTTTAGTTTAATTTAGTTCAGAGATACAGCGTGGAAACAGGCCCTTCAGCCCAACGAGTCTGCACCGACTAGTGATCCCCACACATTAACACCATCCTACACACACTAGAGACAATTTACATTTACACCAAGCCAATTAACCTACAAACCTGTATGTCTTTGGAGTGTGGGAGGAAACCGAAGATCTCGGAGAAAACCCACTCGATCACAGGGAGGACGGACAAACACCGTGCAGACAGCACCTGTAGTTGGGATCGAACCCGGGACTCCAGGTAAGCAGCAACTCGACCGCTGCGCCACTGTGTTGCCCTAGCAAGAGCAATTCGGAAACTGAGAGAATAAACAACAAATAAATATTTATCGCTCTAAAAACTCGGGAGTGGATTTTATATCATTTTCATTAATTTTGTGAAAGCAACAAATTTTTTTAATTTCCTATGAAGTTCATGACTGAGCATTTGCAAAGCTTGATAGTATTTGTCAAAGGAAACTATGGAGAGGACGTTTCCACATGTTGGAGAGTCTAGGACCAGAGGCCATAGCCTCAGAATTAAAGGACGTTCCTTTAGGAAGGAAATGAGAAGAAATTTCTTTAATCAGAGGGTGGTGAATCTGTGGAATTCTTTGCCACAGAAGGCTGTGGTGGCCAAGTCAATGGAAATGTTTAAGGCAGAGATAGATACATTCGTCATTAGTACTGGTGTCAGGGGTTATGGGGAGAAGGCAGGAGAATGGGGTTAGGAGGGAGAGATAGATCAGCCATGATTGAATGGAGGAATAGGCTTGATGGGCCAAATGACCTAATTCTGCTCCTATCACATGATCATATGACCTTATTAGCCTGGGGTTACATATAGCCTGTGTGATATGAATAGGTGAGTGTTGTATAGGGGTGCGGGCCAGTACTGAAACTGAAGCCTACAAATTGAGACTGCACAGATCCTGCTGATGGGGAAAATTAATGTTTAGGGTGATGGATGAGGATTTAGTCAAGCAAGTTGCTTTGGCATGGCTGGAATCAACCCTCCTTGAATATTGCCAGAGCTACACTCATCCATGCAGGTGGACAGTATTCCGTCACCCACGTGACTTGCTTCTTGAAAATGTATTGGAATGTAAGAAATGAGTCACTGGCCACAAGATTCTTGCCTCTAAAGATCGTTCTATTGCAGGCCCTGTGTTTCCTTGTTTAGGTGCTTGCATTCCCGGAAGGATACCTGCAGAATGTTGGTGGCATGGTTTAAATTAAACTTTCCCGGGCATTCCAGGTGCAATTATTTCTTACCTTCAAGATCAATTTGGCAGTTGCCAGATTCTTTGTGGCAATGGCGGCAAAAGAGTCTACAGGTGGTTGCGTTGAGCGCAGTTTATTGTCGCGTGTACTGAGATTTAGTGAAAAGATTTTGTTGCGAGCTAACCGGTCAGCAAAAAAACAACCAATGATTACCATCGAGCCATCCACAATGTACAGACACGCGATAATGGGAATAACGTTTGGTGCAAGATAAAGTCCCAGAAAAGTCCAATCAAAGATGGTCCAAAGGTCTCCAATAGTGGATTCCAATGGTGGAATCTAGAGCAAAAGAAGGGGAGATCGGCTGGAGAAACAATGGACTGGCATTATCTGTGGAAGGGAACAGACAGACAATGTTTTGGGTCCAGACCCTTCATCTTGACTGAGAGACCATAGGTGCAGTTGTCAGTGTATTGATATGGGGGGGAAATGGGCGCGGGGAGGGGGAGGCAAGAGCCAGCGAGCAATTGTTGGATACATGTGAGGAGGGGTTGGTTGACAGATAAGAGGCAGGTGGCGAAGGAATGACGGAGATAGCAACAGCGGCTGGGAGGTGATAAGTGGAGGACAGAAGGTTGCATATGCAGGAACTGGAGGAGGCTGAGGACAGGCGGGTTGGTCTCGGGAAAGGGAATAGGAATTAAACTGGCTGGAAACCAAGAGATCCAGATGCCACAGCAGACGTAGCACAGGAGCTCGGCAAACCGGTCGCCCAGTCTGAGTTTGATTTCACCGATGTAGAGGCGGTCCCGCTGAGAACACCAAATGCAATGGAGGAGGTTCAGGTGAATCTCTGCCTCACCTGGAAGGGCTGTTTAGATCCCAGGATGGAGATGAGGAAGGAGGTATCGGGGCAGGTGTCACACCTCTTACAGCTGCAGGAGAAAGTGGCTGGGGGAGTGGGGGGGGGGGGGGGGGGGGATGGGTTTGGAAGGAAAAGCGAATAAGATAGTCACGGTGAGAGTGGTCCATCCTTCACAAGCCCAAATCCACTCTTTACATTCAGGTGCTCAGTCATCCTGCTTTCGATCGATTCCTGCAACTTCTAGCGATTGAAGTTAAAATGACAGGACCGTATTTTCCGGACTTCTTATCCCCGCTCTTCTTAAACAATGATGACATTTGCTATTTTTTAATCCAAAGATACATTTGTGGAATCTAAAGCATTTTGGAGTATAATGACTAATGCATCTGTTATTCCTTCATCGGTTCCTTTAATACATTGAGTTGTAAACTATCAGACACTGGAGATTTGACGACCTCCATTATCTTTTTTTTAACTTATATTATTATATTATCTTGGCTAAGTTCCTCTCTTTGGCTTTTTTTATGTTCCCTTTCACTGCCTGCATTTTGTTATCTTCCTTCACTATGAAAAAAGCTCCTTTATATTCAGCAATTATAAACTCAACTATGGATATTTAATTGCACCCTGCCACACTTTGCTTTTAATGTATTTACAAAATAGTTTTGCTGTTAGCTTTTAGGTCCCTTGCTAGTTATTTTCATTAACAACCTTATGCAACTTATCTCACGTCCTTTGTATGCTGTGAAGCATTTCCTTTTATGTTTTCTGTATCTCTTAGAATCTCACTTTTCTTAACCCCGAAGCTTAATATTCACACTTATTTTTCTCTTTTTTGTTGACCATGAAGATAGACACAAAAAGCTGGAGTAACTCAGCCGGTCAGACAGCATCTCTGGAGAAAAGGACTAGGTGGCGTTTTGGGTCAAGACCCTTCTTCAGACTGAGAATCAGGGGAAAGGGAAATGAGAGATATCAGAATCAGAATCACACTTTATTCGCCAACTATGTTTTGCAACATACGAGGAATGGTCAGTCATGCAATTAAAAGCAACAGATCTCTCAAAACAACATTTTAACATGAACATCCACCACAGTGACACCTACACATTCGTCACTGTGATAGAAGACGAAATAAAGTTCAAGTCCTTGTGTTCTTCCTTGGTTGGGGGCTTTGAGCCCCCGTTGACTATGATCTTGACTCCTGTAGCCGGCGGCGTTCAGCCCCCCCCACGTCGAGGTGTTCAGCTCCCGCATCGGGGGGTTGGCAGCTCCCCCGCGCCGGGCGATCAAACCTCACGTTGGGGCTGGTCCAACCTTCTGCGGCGTTGGAGCTCCCGACTAGCCTCTCCCAAAACTGCGAGCCCTTGATGGCAAGTCCACAGGCCGCGGTGGGAGCGATCCCAGGCAAGGGACCCGCTCTGATGTTAAGTCCACGCCCCGCGGTGGGGCTCACGACAGTCCGAGACGGCTTCCAGCTCCGTCAATGGAAGGCCGCAGAGCCCAGAGAATGTGATCCGAAAAATGATCACATCTCCAGGAAGGTAAGAGCTTGAAAAAATGTTTCCCCAAATCCCCTCCCCCCCCCCCACATAAAACAAACCGAAGTACATTAAATCCAACTTAACAACACTAAAAATAACAAAAGATGAAAAAAACGAACAGACTACCGGCAGGGGTGGCCATCTCCCCGGCGCCCCCGGTGGTCTTTAGACGGTGATATAGAAGGATAAAGTAGAAATGAATAAAAGATGTGCAAAAAAAGTAACGTTGATAAAGGAAACGGGCCACTGTTAGCTGAAGGCTAGGTGAAAACGAGATACAGACAATGAGACTCAACGAGACGACTTTGAAGTTAGTACTTTAATCAAGTTTTCATGTTGCGAAAAGGGAACAAAAAAAATATACGAACGAACCGGCAGTGTTTTTCCTGCCGACTGTGGGTTAAATTCACCGCAAACCGCAACGTTCCAATCCACCGCGTTCCACTAAAACCCACTCACAAGTTGATTTAAATGGCCATTAATTGTCAGGAATTAAACACAAAATTCCTTCCATTTGGCCTATGAATTCATGAAAATGAGATTTAAAAATCATTTTATATTGTGAATTATTGTGTGAATGTTATTTGGACACTTAGGCAATTTAAAAATGTTTATCTTTTCTTAAGAAATGGATAGATGTTTAGATCTAGTAATTGAATTTCGCAATTATCTACAATTAGGTAACTAACTAATTATATGCTTTAATTTCAGGTCATCTAAGTAAGATTGTTTCATATTTGTTTCAGAATGCTTCAATCTATAATAACTGAAAATTTCATTCTCTTAATTTTTAAGAAAGTTATGGGCTTTTGACTGTCCTAGATCACAGCTTTTGAGTTAAGTCAATGGAAAGGCAATGGGGAACAAGATGCTAATTTCCGAGTATAAAAATGGCCATAACTTTTTTAATACTGAAGATATGAAAGTGAATTAGGTGTCAAATTCAACTTCATTTTATGCTTTATCTGATGGGATAAATTGCAGACTTGATTTTTTAAATCTCAAAATTTTGTAACATTGCTGACCAACTCAGCGTTTCATGCCCAACCCAAATGTCCAAATCACCTGTGACTTTCTAGATATTTCATAGTCCATTGAAGATGCAGTCACCTGGAGTCTAGGCTATTATCATATTTGCATTTAGTGCAATACAGAATTTGTTTATATTTTTTGGTTACCATTTATAGCAAATCTGCAAGTCAAATCAAATGCTGGAGTAAAGGGCCTGTCCTACCAGCATCCGACTCCATGCGATGAGCGCGATCAAACTAGAAGCGGGGGCCGCGCGGAGGTCGGGTGATCCCCGTACAGGGCAGTTCCCAACAGCATGCTCCTGCATGCGGCAAGCACGACCAAACCGGCAGCGAGGGCCGCGCGGAGTGGCGCAACGCGGTGCAAAGTGAGGCGAACTTGAAGCGAAGTCTTAAAGGCAAGTTTGCCAGGACAGAGAGGGGCACACAGAGAGGGGCACAGAGGCACACACACAGAGGACCATGGAGCCACACACATAGAGGGTCACGGAGGCACCTACAGGGAGGGTCACGGAGGCACGACGTCGAGACGGTGTGTAATGCGTCGAGGCGACTGCGAGCCGACAAGCCGTTGCCGCGCGGAATTTTTAAACATAGTCAGTTTTTTGGAGCCCCGCACGATGTCGGGATGAACGCCGCACAATTCCACACGGCTCCGGCGATCGAAGTGGGAATGGCCCCGTGACGCCGGACGGCTCAAGCGACCACGTTAGGTCGCGCTCATCGCATAGAGTTGCATGCTGGTGGGACAGGCCCTTAATTCTGCAGGACAGACAGCATCTCTGCAGAGAAGGTGCTGCCTGCACCGCTGAGTTACTCCAGCTTTTTGTGTCTATCTTCGGTGTAAACCAGCATCTGCAGTTCCTTTGTGCACAAGTCAAATTAAATGTCAAGCTTTTCGAGTCCAACTGTTTGGACTGAATCTCTTCGTCTTTTAGACTATTCATAGACCTAGCTGTCAGTACAAAATCTAATATCTCTTCCTAGTTACAATGTCTTGATAGATCTTTCAGAGCAACATTATAATCACTCATCTTTACCCCCATTTTCAAACTGTGCCAGCTAATATTTGAACTACTCTTTTAGCTTCCTTACTATAGGGGTACTGATTGGGGATGATCAGCCATGATCACATTGAATGGCGGTGCTGGCTTGAAGGGTCATGTGGCCTACTCCTGCACCTATTGTCTATTGTCTATTGCTGCAAATGAGGGCTCATTTGTCATTGTCTCTTCTACCTCTGAATTGAAGAATATTATGGGTCGCAAATAATATCTCCATATCTAGGATGTTTCAGCAAGTGGGAGAGTCTAGGATCAGAGGTCATAGCTTCAGAGTTTTCCTTTAGGAAGGAGATGAGGAGAAATATCTTCAGTCAGAGGGTGGTGAATCTGTGGGATTCATTGCCACAGAAGGCTGTGGAGGCCAGGACAAGATTTTTTTAAGATGGAAAAAGATTATTGATCAGTACAGTTGTCAGAGGTTATGGGGAGAAGGCAGGAGACTGGGGTTGAGAGCGTGAGATAAATCATCCAAGATCGGAGTAGACTTGATGGGCCGAATGGCCTAATTCTGCTCCTATCCCATGACCCTATGAACATAATCGATCATCCCAGTATTCTATGAAACCATTCTGTGCTCCTTTTCCTTGTCCTAAACAGTTGCAGTACTGAACCAGCTGGAAGAATGTGCAGGTGTGATAGAATGAGTAGGGGTGGGGGGAGAAAGATGGTGACAGGCAAAAGGAGAGGGGGGAATCAAGATGGCGGCGCCCTGTGCGGCTGCATTGGCTCCCGACAGAAACAGAATTTTAAAGGTAAAAAACCACTCACTTGCGTGTTTAGTTAAGAATCTGATGGTCACTTTTCGGTGCGACTGTCAGTCCGGGTTGAAACTGCATGCGTCCAGCAGTTCCCCGGCCGTTGATCGGGTTACTCTGGAGACTCTACGGAGTCTCGGACTGCTGCGTCGGCTGGAGCCAGCGGCCTACGAAGCCGCGGAGTCTCCTACCACACTGGCCGCACTCGGAGAAGGAGGAGACGGTGCGACAGGAAGCAGAAGCGCGGCACTCGTGGGGGGCTAACGGCGAAACTGAAGGCTAACCCCGGCAGAACACCGCTTCCGTCTATTCTGCTCGCTAACGTCCGCTGCCTGGAGAATAAGCTGGACTACCTGAGGCTGGACCTGGTAACCAAACGGGAGGTGAGGGAGTGCTGCGCCCTGATTCTAACAGAGACGTGGTTATACTCCTCTGTTCCTGACGGCGCCATTAGCGTGGAGGGGTTAACAGCATTCAGGTTGGACAGAAGCTACGCTCTCAGTGGGAAATCCCGGGGTGGTGGTGTGTGCATTTACACTAATAATAGCTGGTGTAAAAATGCCACAGTGGTGTCAAACTATTGCTCCCCAGACATTGAGTTTTTGACAATAAAATGCAGACCCTTCTATATGCCCAGGGAATTCACCATTATAACCATCACAGCCGTGTACATCCCACCCAGTGCAAACACTAAAGAGGCCCTGAATGCTCTTTATTGTTCCATTAGTGACCTTCAATCTACACATCCAGATGGTGTCTTCATTGTTGCTGGGGATTTTAACCAGGCCAACATGAAGACTGTTCTCCCACACTACTACCAGCATGTAGACTTTGCAACCAGGGGAATCAATACACTGGACCTAGCCTATACTAACATCAAGAAGGCATTCAAGGCAGTCCCCCGCCCCCACCTTGGCTCCTCAGACCATATCTCTGTGATGCTAATTCCTGCATACAGGCCCCTGCTTACCCGAGAAAAACCTACTGTGAAGCAGGTTAGGGTCTGGCCAGAGGGAGCTATGACAACACTACAGGACTGTTTTGAATGCACGGACTGGGACATGTTCAAGAAGGCTGCAACTGTCAGCCAACACATCAACCTGGAGGAGTATGCTGCGTCCGTGTCTGCTTACATGGAGAAGTGCATTGAGGATGTCTGTGTCACCAAGACCATCACTGTACGGGCCAACCAGAAACCCTGGATGACCACAGAGGTACGTGGAACGCTGAGAGCACGTAATGCCGCGTTTAAATCCGGCGACGTGGTGGCACTCAGATCCGCAAGAGCCAACCTGAACCGAGTCGTCAGGCTGGCCAAGCGTGCCCATGGTCAGAAAATCCAGAGCTTCTTCCATGACCCCAAGAACACCAGGCGCATGTGGCAGGGAATCAAATCAATCACGGACTACAAGACTGCTTCACCACCCTGTGATGACAACATTGAGTTCCTCAATGAACTCAACAACTATTTTGGTCGGTTCAAGGCATTAAATAACACACCTGCAAGCAAAGGTATTCCTCATTGTGAGGAAAAGGCACTCAGTCTTGACACCTCGCTGAACCAGGCTGTCGTCCCATTATGTTTCAAGACTGCCACCATCATACCAGTGCCAAAAAAATCCAACATACAATGTCTCAATGACTACCGCCCTGTAGCACTCACCCCCATAATGATGAAGTGCTTCGAGAGGCTGGTCAGGGACCATATTACCTCCAGACTCCCCTCCACACTCGACCCATACCAGTTTGCTTACAGGCCAAACCGCTCCACAGAGGACGCTATATCCTCCGTGCTCCATCTGAGCCTGGAACATTTAGAGGAGAAAAACACCTATGTGCGAATGCTGTTCGTGGATTTCAGTTCAGCATTCAACACCATTATCCCACAGCACCTGATAAGCAAACTGGTTCCATTGGGCCTTGGCACCCCCATGTGTAACTGGCTACTGGACTTCCTCACTGACAGACCCCAGTCTATGAGGGTTGGAAATAACACCTCCAACACCATCTCTCTGAGCACTGGCTCCCCTCAGGGCTGTGTCTTGAGTCCACTGCTGTTCACCCTGATGACTCACGACTGTTGTGCCAGGTTTAGTACAAACCACATCATGAAGTACGCAGATGACACAACAGTGGTGGGCCTCATCAGGGACGACAATGAGCTGGCTTACAGGGAGGAGGTGAAACAACTGGCGGACTGGTGCAATACGAACAACCTGATCCTGAATGTCGAAAAAACAAAGGAGGTCATCGTCGACTTCAGGAAAACCCGGCACAGTCCCACACCACTTCACATCAATGACAGTGATGTGGAGGTGGTCAGTAGCACTAAGTTCCTGGGGGTACAGATCACTAACAGTCTGACCTAGTCGAATAACATCTCATCAACTGTTAAGAGAGCGCAGCAGCGGTTGCACTTTCTGCGCCGGATGAGAAGAGCTCATCTCCCCCATCCCATCCTCACTACTTTCTGCAGGGGCACCATAGAGAGTATTCTGACCAGCTGTATCTCTGTCTGGTTTGGGGACTGTAGAGCCTCCGACTGGACGTCTGTGCAGAGAGTGGTGAGGACAGCGGAAAAAATCATCGGGACCTCTCTCCCCTCAATCGGGGGTATTGCGACCAAACGCTGCGTGTCTAAGGCCAGCAGTATCATAAAAGACCCCACACATCTCCATCACGGACTGTTCACTCTGCTGCCCTCGGGAAAGAGATATCGCAGCATAAGGAGCAGAACATCAAGGTTCTGCAACAGCTTCTTCCCACGAGCCATCAGACTCCTGAATGCCATGTAATGGGCTGCCACCATTGTCTATTTATCCTTTTCATCCATGCCTATCCTTCGGTTAATTTATCGTGTTGCACGGGGAGCCAAATGCAACGTAATTTTGTTTGGAACTGCATATATCAATGTATTTCTAAATGACAATAAAGTTTGTTTGACAGAGAGAGGGAGAGAGGGAGGCAGAAAGTGTGTGTGAGAGGGAGGGGGAGGGGAGACAAATACTGAGTAGAGAGAGACAGAAACAAAGAGGGAGAGAGACAGAGAGAAAGAAAGAAATAGCAACCCAGAGAGAGAGAGGGGGGAGACCGAGATAGAGAGGGATGAGGTTCAGCAAAATTAATTGTAAAATGTGAACTTCTACAATTAAACATTTCTTGTTATCTCACTCTTTTCTTTAAATATGTGTTGAGTTAGACCTGAATAAATATGTCCAGAATTCGGATATGCAAGCGAAACTCATCCTTGGCAGATGGACATAAGCCTCGGTCTATGTTTTACATAAAAATAATACAAAAACAATTCAATAAGCACTTTCAGAAAATCCAATGATGGCATCAATGGACTTTGCATCATCAGTTCAGATCACTCCAGCAGATTTATAGTGCTAAGATCAGATCTAACTCTGTGCTGAATGCCCCTTCTGGTCAGTGCATGTGTTGGATGAGGATTGATTACTATCAATACTATATTCTTCAGTATTATGCCGGCATTGGTGCTTAGCACAACTCATGTGTACAGTAGGGTCGACCTATCATTTTGAATACAAAGCTACCCAATGATTGCCGTCTGATTAACTACAGCATGAAATCCTTTTTCCTGGACCATTAATATAAATGTCCTTAAGATAAAACTGCATATTTGTTTAATGCAGGGGCCGATTCAGACTACTTGATGTGGCTGCATAATAAGACAAGCTCGTTTTCAGAGACTAAGTAGTTGATTTCCAGCTATTAAGAGATTCTATCTGCATACTGTAATTTCAAATCACATTGGCTGGCTTCACTCACCATCATGCACTCATGTGGAAAATGACACCTTTTTGTCTTTGTGGTAACTGCATATAGATTCCTTGCACTTGCGCAAAGCAATGTCTTTTGCCCTCATGAGAAATAGGCACCCATTTATTACCGGTCTCTTTTATCCTCATCATGCCCAATGTCAGTGCCAAGGAGAAACGTTTCTGATTAGCTAAACAGAAAAAAAGGGCTACAGAGATGGATCTGGTGATTTCATTGCTCCTGGGAGATGCAGGCTGTTTGAACTTGCTCATGACAAAGGCTGGAGATATTTCAGTCTTACAGCGCGGAAACAGGCCTTTCAGCCCAATTTGCCCACACCGCCCAACATGTCCCATCTACACTAGTCCCACCTGACTGTATTTCGGAAAAGTTGGTATGAGACATTTCCATTTAAAGAAGAGCCAATTATTCTGTCCCACCATAAATCTGGATAAATTGTGGACACTGGTTAGTGTCTAAACCTACCCTATCCATGTACCTGTCTAAATGTTTCTTAAACTTTGCGATAGTACCTGCCTCAACTACCTCCTCCGGCAGCTCGTTCCATACACCCACCACCCTTTGTGTGAAATCGTTACCCCTCAGGTTCCTGTTAAATCTTTGCCCCCTCACTTTAAATCTATATCCTCTGGTTCTCGATTCCCCTACTCTGGGCAAGAGACTCTCTGCATCGACCCAGTCTATTCCTATCATGATTTTGTATACCTCATCCTCCTGCGGTTCAAGGAATAGAGTCCTAGCTTGCTCAACCTCTCCCTATAGTTCAGGCCCTCGAGTCCTGGCAACATCCTGATAAATATTTCTCCAGATATCCCATCTATGTCCTCCCACAGTCTCGTGGACCAATGGGGGATAAACCCATTTGGATCCTCAACTGGTGCGGTTTGAAAGGAGCTTGTGAGTGGAAAGGGATAAAAGTTCAGGAATCCAGTAATAAAAGTACAAAAATGCTTGAAACACTCAGCGGGTCAGGCAACACCTATGAGAAGAGAAAAGAGAGGGGGGGGGGGGGTTAACATTTCAGGTTGAAGGCCGATTGTCAAGTCAAGTCACTTTTATTTCTATAGCACATCAACAAAACAACTCTCGTTGGCCAAAGTGCTTTACATTGGTGGAGGCACTAACGTTATACAACAGTGGTTCAGGTTCCGATGCCAATTTAAATGAAACCTGCAATTGCTTTTTGCCTCCTTGCTTTTTAGAGATTAACCAATTAGTGCAGTGAGAGATCCATTTATTAAAGAGGGAATATTGGCATTTGTGTATGAAAAAAACAATGGCTGCATTAATCACCAGACCTGATTAAACAGACCTGATCTCCAGAGTTCTCTCCCTAAATGCTCTCAGCCATTTTGTTTCTCCGCAACTCCATGCTGCCCCTTTCCCCACCCAGAACACTCTTCAATATACCCTTTAAAATCTTTCTTTGTCCAAGTTTTGAGTCACAAGGCCTAATATGCAGCGTGAGGTCAAATTTTATCAAAGAAAACGACAGTGTCTAAAGAAGGGCCACAACCCGAAATGCCGTCCATCCAAGTTCTCCAGAGGTGCTGCCTGACCCGTTCATTTGCTCCAGCACGTTCTACCTGTGGCCGCGTGGGTTTTCTCCGGTTGCTCCGGTTTCCTCCCGCACTCCAAAGACGCAAGATTTGTAGATTAATTAGCTTTGGTAAAATTGTAAGTTGTCCCTAGTGTGTAGGATGGTGCTAGTGTACGGGGTGTATGCTGGGCAGCGCGGACTTGGTGGTCCGAATAGTCTGTTCAACATCCGATGTCAGGATTGAACCCGGGGCGCCATGAGGCAGTGGTTCTCTCGCTGTGATCCTGCATCACCCAGTTTGTGTCCTGTATGTGCTTAGCCTCGAATGAAGTGTGTTCCAACATTTACACATTGACACATGTGAGACACAAACAGATCAAACAAGATGTATGGACTTTATCACATAGAGTCATAGAGTTGTACAGTGCGGAGATAGGGCCTTTGGCCCAACTTGCCCACATCAACCAATATGCGACATGTACACTAGTTCATCCTATCTCCTTCTGGCCCATATCTCTCCAAACCTACCCCATCCATATACCTGTCTAAATGTTTCATAAACGTTGCAATAGTACCCGTCTCAATAGTACCTTCTCCAGCAGCTTGTTTCATACCCCCACCACCCTTTGTGTTTATCTTCAGCATGAAACCAGCATCAGTAATTCATTCCTGCTCATTTAGTTACTCCAGCACTTTGTGTCCTTTTTGGTAAATCGGGAAAAAAAGTGAATACTATACTTTTGTTACTATACTTTGTTAAAAGTATAGTAAATTTGTGAAATGCAAAAAGTGAAATAAATTGGCCCACCAAATACCTATCCTTTAATCAACATTAGTACAACCATGCAGCACAGAAACAGGCCCTTTGGCTCACAATGTGAGTAAACATTTATTTGGTGTTAGCTCTTGTGGAACTTGCAGCTTGCAAATTAGCTGTAACACGACCTTTGTCACAACAATGACAACACTTCCACGAAGTAATTAATTGGCTGTATAAGTACAACATATCACCGGGCCGTATGGTGGCGCAGTGGTAGAGTTGCTGACTTGCAGCTCTTGCGGCGCCGGAGACCCGAGTTCGATCCTTGTTGTCTGTACAGAGTTTGTGCGTTCTCCCCCTGGCCACATGCGTTTTCTCTGAGATCTTCGGTTTCCTCCCACACTCCAAAGACATACATGCTTGTAGGTTAATTGGCTTGGTATAAATGTAAATTGTCCCTTGTGTGTGTAGGATAGTGCCAATGGGCGGGGATTGCTGGCCGGTGAACATTCGCTGAGCCGAAGGGCCTGTTTCCATGCTGTATCTCGATATTAAACTAAATTGGTGATGTGGGTGTCATGAAAATGAAAGTTGGTTTCATATATAGGCCTGCTCTTCAAGAGGAGCACACATCCTCCTGCTGGTATAAGCTATACGGACTGGCACATTGAGCAGTACAGTGGTGAAGCAGTAGATTTGATGTCTTACAGTGGCAGAGACCCGGGTTCGCTCCTGACTATGGGTGCTGTTTGTATGGAGTTTATACGTTCTACTTATGGCCGCGTGGGTTTTCTCCGGTTGCTCCGGTTTCCTCCCGCACTCCAAAGACGTAAGATTTGTAGATTAATTAGCTTTGGTAAAGTTGTAAGTTGTCCCTAGTGTGTAGGATGGTGCTAGTGTACGGGGTGTTTGCTGGGCAGCGCGGACCCAGTGGTCCGAATAGTCTGTTCAACATCCGATGTCAGGATTGAACCCGAGGCGCCATGAGGCAGTGGTTCTCTCGCTGCGATCCTGCATCACCCAGTTTGTGTCCTGTATGTGCTTAGCCTCGAATGAAGTGTGTTCCAACATTTACACATTGACACATGTGAGACACAAACAGATCAAACAAGATGTATGGACTTTATCACATAGAGTCATGGAGTTGTACAGTGTGGAGATAGGGCCTTTGGCCCAACTTGCCCACACCGACCAATATGCGTCATGTACACTAGTCCCACCTATCTCCTTCTGGTAAGTGATCCCACCTATCTCCTTCTGTTAATGCTGATAAGGGTGAGGTGCTTCATCTTGGCAGGACAAATCAAAATAGGACGTACATGGTAAATGGTAGGGAATTGAGGAATGCTGTGGAACAGAGGGATCTAGGAATAACTGTACATAGTTCCCTGAAGGTGGAATCGCATGTAGATAGGGTGGTAAAGAAAGCTTTTGGTGTGCTGGCCTTTATAAATCAGAGCATTGAATATAGGAGTAGGGAAGTAATGTTAAAATTGTACAAGGCATTGGTAAGACCAATTCTGGAGTATGGTGTACAATTTTGGTCACCTAATTATAGGAAGGATGTCAACAAAATAGAGAGAGTACAGAGGAGATTTACTAGAATGTTGCCTGGGTTCCAGCAACTAAGTTGCAGAGAAAGGTTGAACAAGTTAGGTCTTTATTCTTTGAAGCACAGAAGGTTAAGGGGGGACTTGATTGAGGTCTTTAAAATGATGAAAGAGATAGACAGAGTTGATGTGGATAAGCTTTTCCCATTGAGGGTAGGAAAGATTCAAACAAGAGGGCATGACATGAGAATTAAGGGACAGATGTTTAGGGGTAACATGAGGGGAAACTTCTTTACTCAGAGAGTGGTGGCTGTGTGGAATGATCTTCCTGCAGAAGTGGTGGAGGCAGGATCGATTTTAAAATTTAAAAGTAAAGTGGATAGGTATATGGACGGGAAGGGAAGGGAGGGGTATGGTCTGAGTGCAGGTAGATGGGACTAGGGGAAAATAAATGGTCGGCACGGACTGGAAGGGCCGAGAAGGCCTGTTTCCGTGCTGTAATTGTTATATGGTTCTGGCCCATATCCCTCTAAACCTACCCCATCCATATACCTGTCTAAATGTTTCATAAACGTTGCAATAGTACCTGTCTCAATAGTACCTTCACCAGCAGCTTGTTTCGTACCCCCACCACCCTTTGTGCAAAAAAGTTACCCCTTGCATTCCCATTAAATCTTTCCGCCTTCACCTTAAACCTACGTCCTCTGGTTCTCGATTCCCCTACTTGGGCAAAAGATTTCCGTTTACATGACCTATTCCTCTCATGATTTTGTACCCCTCATCCTCCTGCACTCCAAGGAATAAAGCCCTGGCCTACTCAACCTCTCCCGATAGCTCAAACTCTCTAGCCCTGGCAACATCCTTGTAAATCTTCTCGGTACCTTTTCCAGCTTGACAACATCATTCCTATAACATGGTGACAAAAACTGAACACAATACTCTAAATGCAGCTTCACCAAAGACTTATATAAGTGCAACACGACCTCCAAACGTTTATACTCAATACTCTGTCTGATGAAGGCCAATGTGCCAAAACCCTTTTGAACACTACCCTTAAAACAAAAAAATTTGTAGCTTTTTTAAAATCTTTTGTCCACTGACATAGCATCACTAGATGAACAGTCCTTAATGTCACCTCTGACCACTGCTGTGACATCCACCTTAACCAATAACACAATGCCCCCTCCACTTTTACCCTCACCTCAGACTCTCCTGAAGCCACTGTACCCTGGAAATTGAGCTGCCAGTGCTGCCACTCTGTTAACCAGCTTTTTCCGTATTGTATCTCCGTCCGCACTGCGGCGTAACATCGTGGAGTTTGCGGCCTTTGCTGGAGACCAACCGGGAGCTCCATTGCGGGAGCCTATGGACTTACCATCATGGAGTTCGCGATCCCTGTCAGGGGTCGTCTTTGGGGCTCCAACCGTGGGAGCTGCTGGACTTTGACATCACGGATCTCGCGGTCTCTAGTCAGAGACTGACATTGGGGACTCCAAATTTGACCGACGGCTGCGGGAGCTTCGATCGCCCCGAATGTGGATGGTTCGACTCCCCCGACCGCAGGAGAATAAAGCGGAATGAGATTGGACCTTATTGCCTTCCACCATAGTGAGGAACATGGGGAATCCACTGTGGTGGATGTTTATGTTAACTTTTATGTAGTTGTGTGTCTTGTTGCATTTTTTTTAGTATGGGTGTATGGTAATTCGAATTTCACTGTACCTTAATTGGTACATGTGATAATAACCTGACCTTTGCACCTTGAACCTTGATGGTTACAGCATCCTAGTTGCATGTACTTATCCATGCCCTAGTCATGCATTCCTATCCATGCCATAAACTTGTCTGCGCTACCTGTCTGGCCTCTTGCACTAAAATATGTACAAGTTAAACCAACATTCCTTCCTTGCTCTCTGCCATTCTCCTGCCTATTCTGTTCTCTATACTTTCTCCCATCACTCTCCGTACCCTCCATATCAATATCTCACATCTCACCTGCCTCTATCCTGTATAAGATCCCATATGCATGTGTATAAGACGTGTGGAGTTTATCCACCTTGACAAAATGCTTCTGAAACTGTACATGTTGGTGTGGTTTGAGAAGAAATGGTCACAATTTAAGCCTTAACGGGGTGACAACAAGTTTTGTTCACAACCAGTATTATTATCTACTAGATGGCCGGTGGACCCGTTGGGTCCCTACCACACGGAATCCCGTTCCCCTAACATAATATTCTACCGAACTGCGCATGCGCGGCTGCTGCGTCCAAAGAGATTAAGTTAAAGTTAATAAAGTGAAGAGAGGACCTGTGGAGGCAGTTTTAAAATAGAAGGAAAGGTACCTATTGAGCCATTGTGTCCCTTTTGTGAGGCCAGACAAGTACAGGTGAAAGAAAAAAAAAGGCGATCTGAAAGTCCACAAAGGTCCCAAATGCACCGGCTTGGTTGGGGGCTCTGTTTTAATGCTGTGAAATTGTGATGCCAGAGATCCCCATTTTGATGCACACGGGAACCCTCCCCCAAGTGCACATGCGCAGGTGGGGGTGCTGTTTTAAGTTAATTTAAGGTTTAAATGTCAATAAATTGTAAAATATAACATCAATCTGAATGAAACTTATCTAATGCACACCCCAAGGCCAGGTTGAATAAGGTGGACCAAAAATTGCAGTGCTATCGTGTACCATTTTGGCGTAGTTTCCAGAACACGCCTACAAACAAACAAACCAACAAACAAACAAACAAAAGGAGCGTTTTAGTAATATATAGATAATCCCTATCAGGATGTGGGCAGTAATGGCCAAGAAGCGTGAACTCCTTGCATATATTTTTCAGATTGGTTCATTTGTCACTTTCTGTTCAGCACCTCATTCACTGCTCATCTCATTAAGCCCACTGTTAATTTATCGATAAACACTTAAACTGGACCAGTTTCTAGGTGCCTGGCTTGTGCTCCCTGGCTCTCACAGTCCAGGCTTGCAAGAACACCCATTGAAATCGCATTACCTTGTGTGGCTTGTAAACCATTTTATTCCCTGTGATGATCAGATTAATATTTCTGTCCGTTGATCCGTAAATCATTTTGCAGCAGGGGCTCCAAATAAAATGACAGAACAATGGCACATATCTGTCATGTTAGCCCATTGCTCTGAGAGGGCATCACTTACTGAAACACCATTTAATAACACCTTATAACATGGATGTGCCATACATACATATATAAAGAGAGAGAGACAAAGCACAAACTCAGTAATCGGTAGGATATCAGGCAGAGCTGGATGTTTAATTCCTTCACTACACTCAGGCTGCGAATCATATGCTTCAGGAGGTTTAACGCCAGGTAGATTTGGAGTGGACTTGGCAGTGTCATTGGGAGGTTGGATATAAGTGAGAGCTGACCACAAGAAGTGTTTGTGCATTGACCCTAACTGACAGGAACGAGGACTTTTTGGCCTTGAATGAGCAATAATTTCTACAGTGTTGTGCACAGAAATTGTAAGTAGAACTAAATAGCATCAGTAATGTGATGGTAACTGTCTCTATACTGCAGTGTCCATATATTATGGGCGGCACGGTGGTGCAACAGTAGAGTTGCTGCCTTAGAACGCCAGAGAACTGAGTTTGATCCTGACTACAGGTGCTGGCTGCAAGGAGTTTGTACGTTCTACCCTGTGACCACATGGGTTTTCTTCCTCCCATATATGCAGGTTTGTAGGTTGCCTGCAAGGAGTTCTCTATCTCCAAAACTTATAACAGCAATGAGGAATGAAAAAGTGGCTTGACAGAGGCAACACATTGTTGATCATATCAACCCAGGCATGTTCATCCCATTGTAAATAAAAATCCAAGTGATAGCACAGTCTGTCTATGCCAGTCTAGTCTCGACAGCTATCTTTTGATTCACTGATAAAATATTTCTTGGGGGCAATCACCCTGAGCACAGAGAATTGTCACTGAACGATGAACTAATGACAACAGTAAAATTAACAAGCGGCTGCAACATCTCTCCAAACAGTTGTTTCACACTTTGATAACTCGGCACTTCCACATAATAACTTATAGTGAATATACAGTCGTCGAATAGTGAAAGGCTTGGATAGAGTGCATGTGGAGAGAAAATTCAAACCATTAGCTTGACTTAATTTAGAGGTTGAAAGCAAAGATTTGAAACACTTCCTGGAACGAAAAATGATTTCTGGATTATTTGGGATGTGGAAGGAAATCAGTGCCCTTGGAGAAAACACACACACCGTCACAGGGAGAACCCATAAACTAGCAATTACAAAATTTAGAGATTTTAAAAATCAAGTCTGCAATTTATCCCATCAGATAAAGCATAAAAAGAAGTTTAATTTGACACCTAATTCACTTTCATATCTTCAGTATTAAAAAAGGTATGGCCATTTTCATACTAGGAAATTAGCATCTTGTTCCCCATTGCCTTTCCATTGACTTAACTCAAAAGCTGTGATCTAGAACAGTCAAAAGCCCATAACTTTCTTAAAAATTAAGAGAACTCAATGACATTTTCAGTTATTATAGATTGAAGCATTCTGAACCAAATATGAAACAATCTTACTTGGATGACCTGAAATTAAAGCATATAATTAGTTAGTTATCTAATTGTAGCTAATTACAAAATTCAATTACTAGATCTAAACATCTATCAATTTCTTAAGAAAAGGTAAACTTTTTTAAATTGCCTAAGTGTCCAAATAACATTCACACAATAATCCACAATATATCATGATTTTTAAATCTAATTTTCATGAATTTATAGGCCAAATGGAAGGAATTTAGTGGTTAATGCCTGTAAATTAATGGCCATTTACTAGCGAGTGGGTTTTAGTGGAACGTGGTGGATTAGAACGTTGCGGTTTGCGGTGAAGTAGGTATGAAAAATACAGCTGGTTCATACATTTTTTTTGTCCCCTTTTCGCAACATGAAAATGTGATTAAAGCCTTCCTAAGAACCAAGTTTTAATGTAAAAATAAACTCTGCACTTTATTTTCTCCCCTAGGTTAGGTCCGTTCTGCTGTCGGTGTTCAGAGCTTTAGAAGATGATTTTTAAACTACTCTAGTTAATAAATAATCTAGCGTAGTTTAAAAATACCTTCATGAATGAAATATCGGAGCGATTTCTCTTTAGCGACGAAATCGCCCGACATGGATCGATCTGGACTGCCTAGGGAAAAATGGCATTTTAAACCCGCCCCCCTCTGAAAGGCGCCAAAGTCGCGCACGGAGAGCGGCAGAATTGCAGCGCCGCTAAAGGTAGGTATTGTAACATACCTACATAAACTGGACAGACAGCATCGGAGGTCAGGATTAAAACCGGATCCCTGGAATTGAGTTCCTGAATTTAGGCCCAATGCTGATTAATAATTGGGCGGCACAGTGGCGCAGCGATAGAGCTACTGCCTTACAGCGCCAGAGACCGGGGTTTGATCCTGACTAAGGCTGCTGTCTGTACAGAGTTTGTACGTTCTCCCTGTGACCTGCGTGGGATTTCTCTGAGGTCTTCAGTTTCCTCCCATACTCCAAAGACGTACAGGTTTATAGGCTGATTGGTTTGGTATGAATGTAAAATTGTTCCTAGTGTGCGGGGATCGCTGGTCAGTGCGGAGTCAGTAGGTCGAAGGGCCTGTTTATCGTGCAGTATCTCCAAACTAACCTAAATTAGTGGCATAGACAATAAACAATTGGTGCAGGAGCAGGCCATTCGGCCCTTCAAGCCAGCTCCGCCATTCAATGTGATCATGGCTGATCATCCCCAATCAGTATCCCGTTCCTCCCTTCTCACCACATCCTCTGACTCCGCTATTTCCACGTCAAAATGCTGCATGAGTTAGAATGCAACCTGAAGCTAGTGGTTTCCCATACACTTGCAGTCCATGTTCTTGCTGTTACAAGTGGCTGGGTTGGGAACTGTTGGAGTAGCCTTGATGACTTACTTCAAAGTACTGTGTTATTGATGCACACTGCAAACACAGTGTGCCTGTGCTGGAGAGTACGTATGTTTAGGATGATAAATAGGGTTGTCATTAAGATCTGTTTTGCCTCAAATGATGTAGGAAGGAACTGCAGATGCTGGTTTAAACCGAAGATAGACACAAAATGCTGGAGTAACTCAGCGGGACAGGCAGCATCTCTGGAGAGAATCTGAAGAAGTGTCTCCATCCAAAACATTGCCCATTCCTTCTCTCCAGGGTAACTTGATGAGTTAAGTGCCTGTCCTACCAGCATCTGACTCCATGCGATGAGCGCAATCAAACTAGAAGCGGGGGCCGCGCGGAGGTCGGGTGATCCCAGTACAGGGCCGTTCCCACCAGCATGCGACCAAACTGGCAGCGAGGGCCACGTGGAGGTCGGATGAGTGGCGCAACGCAGCGCAAAGTGAGGCGAACTTGCAGCGAAGTCTTAAGGTAAGTTCGCCAGGACAGAGAGGGGCACAGAGACACACACACGGAGGGCCACGGAGCCACACATTGAGGGTCACGGAGGCACCTACAGAGAGGGTCACGGAGGCACGACGTCGAGACGGTGTGTAATGCGTCGAGGCGACTGCGAGCCGACAAGCCGTTAACGTGCGGAATTTTTGAACATAGTCAGTTTTTCGGAGCCCCGCGTGATGTCGGGACGAACTCCGCACAATTCCGCACGGTAGGTCGCGCTCATTGCATAGAGTTGCATGCTGGTTGGGACAAGCCCTTTACTCCAGCATTTTGTGTCTTGCCCTGAATGACAACAGGCCTCCTGACACCTAATGGAACTGCATTCATCTGAGCATATTAAGACTTTTGTCTTGTGGTTGAGGGAAAGGCCTTGGAGTGCCAGGAAGTGAGTCACTTACTACAAACTACCCAGCTTCAGACTTACTGCTTGTTGCTGCTGCAATTATGTGTCTGGGATAATTGAATTTCTGGTCATTGCTCACCCCTACAATGTAATGGTGGGGGACATGGCAGTGATAATGTCACTGAATGCCAAGGATAGGTGGTTAGACTCTCTCTACTGGGGCAGTACGATGGTGCAGCGGTAGAGTTGCTGCCTTACAGCACTTACAGCGCCCCGCGTTCGATCCCGCTGAGGGTGCTTGTCTGTAGGGAGTTTGTACCTTCGCTCCGTGACCTATGTGGGTTTTCTCCAAGATCTTTGGTTTCCTCCCACACTCCAAAGTCGTACAGGTTTGTAGGTTAATTGGCTTGTTATGAATGTAAAAATTGTCCCTAGTGTGATTAGGATAGCGTTAATGTGCGGGGATTGCTGGTCAGCGCGGACCCGCTGTGCCAAAGGGCCTGTTTCCGCTCTGCATCTCTAAACTGCACAGACAATGGCAATGAAAGACATGAACAGAAAGTCTACTTGTTCAGTTCTGATGAAGGGACTTTGACATTAAAGGGGCTGTCCCACTTGGGCGACCTAATTAGCGAGTTTAGAAGAGTTTGAAAAAATGAAATGTTGAAGACCTCCTTCGACTATGTAGGAGACCTCCTTTGACCTATGTTGAAGACCAGCTTCGACCAGCTATAACTAGCTACGACTAACTTCGGGAAAATTGGACTCCGAATAATGGAGAGTGAAGAGGACCTCCTTCGACCAACTATGATGAAGACTATCTACGACTACCTTCGTCTACCTTCGACTACCCTCGAGTACCTACGGCTAACATGCCGACCTACTACAACCTACTACGACCTACTATGACCTACTGCGACTAAACCTACGAGTAAAAAATGTATCGATTTTTTTCCATGGTGATCTTTTTTTACTCGCGGGCATTTTTTAACACATTGAAAAAAACGCCGCGACCTAGCTGAGGCCTCAAGTACGCGGAGATCAATATCGAGCATGAAGGAGAGTTACGAAGACCTCCTGCGACCTCGTGTCGATCATGCTGCGAATATGAGTTGAGGGCAAACTCGCCAGAACTCGCGGATTAGGTCACCCAAGAGGGACAGGCCCTTAACTTTGCTCTTCTTTCAATAAACACTGTCTAACGTTCAGTGTTTCCAGCATCTTCTGTTCCTTTCTGCAACGCTAGTTGATGGATAACTATCGAGGAGGATGGCATGATGTAAGAGCACCTTTAATGGCTAAATATTCCACATGTTATGTCTTTGTTATGTTATTGAGGCTGGCACTACTGTTTAGCTGAGAGCATGCTGCTTTCAATTACAAAAAAGTTAAGTTTGTAACTCCACCTCAGTTATTTCTTCATGGAAGCAATAATGCAAAAGCACTTACAAACACTACATCAGTGTCTAGTTTGGACTGTTGCTGCTTGAAACAGTAGCAGGATAGTGATCAAGTGCAAATAAATTAAAGAACAGAGTTCCTAAGCAGAAGAGTGATGATGACAGGTTTGAGAAATACAAATGTGTTCAGCCATTCAAAATAACCTCCAATGATCCAGCACCCATGGGATTTTAGTTACATCAGACTGGCAGCTTTTCCAAACTAGTTTTTGCTGAGTTTATTATTGTGTAAGAAGGAACTGCAGATGCTGGTTTAAACCGAAGATAGACATAAAAAGCTGGAGTAACTCAGCGGGACAGGCATCTCTGAAGAGAAGGAATGGGTGACGTTTCGGGTCAAGACCCTCCTTCAGACTACATACACGTGTACTGACGTATAGTGAAAAACTTTGGTTTGCATCAAAGGAAAGACCATATGTGAATACAATCAATCTGTCCATAGTGCACAGATTAAAGATGATGGTTTCAGTTTCAGGT
The DNA here is from genome assembly GCA_963514005.1 of Raja brachyura. The sequence continues at coordinate 18,641,448 of OY740782.1, forward strand.
TCAGTTTCAGTTTAGTTTATTGTCACGTGAACCAAGGTACAGTGAAAAGCTTTTGTTGCATGCTGGCCAGCCAGCGGAAAGACGATACAAGATTACAATCAAGCCATTCACAGTGATACATGATAAGGGGATATCGTTTAGTGCAAGGTAAAGCCAGTAAAGTCCGATCAAAAAATAATCCGAGTGTGCCCGATGAGGTAGATAGTAGTTCTGCACTGCTGTCTGGTTGTGATGGGATGATTCAGTTGCCTGATAACAACTGGAAAGAAATTGTCCCTGAATCTGGAGATGTGCGTTTTCACACTTCTGTGCCTTTTGCCCGATGGGAGAGGGGATTTGTAAATTTGCAAATTGTAAAAGATTACAACGTTTAGTGCAAAATATAACATTGCAGTCTAATAAAGATAGTTCAAAGGTCTCCAATGAGGTGGATTTGAGGTCAGGACTGAACTCTAGCTGATAAGAGGGCCATTCAGTTGCCTGATGACAGCTGGGAAGAAACTGTCCCTGAATCTCGAGGTGTGCTTTTTCACACTTCTGTACCTCCTGCCCGATGGGAGAGAGGAGAAGAGGGAATGACTGGGGTGAGACTAGTCCTTGATTATGCTGGTGGCCTTGCTGAAGCAGCCATGAAGTGTAGATGGAATCAATGGAAGGGAGGCAGATTTGCGTTGTGGCCTGGGCTCCCTCCACAATTCTCTGCAATTTCTTGCGGTCGTGGATGGAGCTGTTCCCAAACCAGGTCGTGATGCATCCTAATAAGATGCCTTCCAGGCACGTCCGTAGAAGTTGGTCCAGGAAAAATTGCTGGTAATATTTATTCCTAGGAACTTGAAGCTTTAGGCAATCCCCACTGGTGCCATTTCTTAACCTTGGTGGATCAGGAGTTTAATTTAGTTTAGTTTAGGTTAGAAATACAGCATGGAAACAGAACCTTCATCCCACCATGTCCGTGCCGATCAGGGATGACCCATAAACTAATTCCATCCAACACACTAGGGACAATTTACAGAAACAAATTAATCTACAAACCTGCACGCCTTAGGAATGTGGGAGGAAACCAGAGTACCCGGAGAAAGTCCACAAGGTCACAGGGTGAGCGCGCAAACTCCGTACAGACAGCACAAACCCATTCCTCTGCCACTGTAAGTCAACAACTCTAGCGCTGTGCCACTGTGCAGTCCCAGATCATAGCCCCGTTGTAAGATTATTTAGTGTGCAGACTAGCAGGTGAGAGAATTCGAAGCAAAATGATTTTTTTTTAAATTTATTTATTAGAAGTAAGTACATTACATTTTAATGGTACCTTTTTACAGTTTCCCAGAATTATTAAAACATTCTTTGTACAACTTCCTTTTTTGTTTTAGAAAGAAATGAGAAAGAAAGAAGTATCGAAGAGTGAAGAATAATCTAGTGAGTGTAGTGTAAAGAAAGAGATAAGTGAGAACGTGAAGCCGAAAGGAGATTCTCACACGCCACAAGTCGATATATATATATATATTTTTTGTGTTCTTAATCATTTTTCACTCAAACCCAGAATTTTTAATTTTACGATGTTATTACACCCCATGTATCCACAAGATCAATAAATGGAGACCAACTCATTAAGAATTAGTCTTTTTTTTCTATTAAGAGGAATCTCAAGCAAAATTATTTTTTATGCCAACTTTGCCATCTGAGGGAACAAATAGAGTGGCCAACATAGTGGAAGTGATATTTAACGAAGCTAACTAATTGTATTTACTACGTAATTCTGGAGTAGGAGGAATTGACAGGAAATGACAGTGTCCATGGCTCGTGCAATCAAGGAAGAAAGGAAATGACAGTGTCCATGGCTCGTGCAATCAAGAAACAGAGACAATGGACGGCAAATGCTCAGTCAGGCTAAGAACACTGGGAAAAAGGTTCAATTGGGATTTAAGCCTATTCGACCATCCAAGACCGTCCAGTTCCCTTAGCCACAGATCAAAACAAATCTGTTTGGGTTGCAGAAGAATAGGAGTTTATGAACGATCGACATAGTCAATGACAAACCCACTTGCGATGGTCTCTGGGAACTCAGCGGGTCAGGCAGCATCTGTGGAGGCAAAGGGATAATCAACATTTTAGGTCAAATCCTTGCATCAGGATTTCTTCTTTCCCTGGAGAGGCACAAGATGTTGGAAGGCAAGTACTCAAAATGTCACCTATCCAATGTTTCCAGAGATGCTGCCTGAGCCATGGAATTACTCCAACGTTTTATGTCCATCTTTGGTTAAAATGAACATCTATCATTCCCTTTTATTGCCATATCCTTCTTGTCCATCATGGCTTGCAAGGACCATTATAATTGCTGTAGGATGCCTCCAGCTATGGGCTGGATGCAGTCGTCACACATATAATGAAATAAGATATGGAACAGCTGTTTGTACACAGTTCCTGTTCCTCCACTTCCTCTGAGGAAAGCTAATGTGTTGTTTGCAAAAGATGCTCCTGCCACTATTTTTTCTGTTACTCATTTCAGAATACTCTAGCTGGCAGGCATTTCATGGAATGATAAACCCATTGGTGACAAAGTTGGCCATTCGCAGTGATGGTAGACATAGCGACAAGCAATGGAACGCAGGTCATGTCATTAAAACTGGATAGAAGAGGAACTGAGATGGGTCAAGTAGAAGCAAGGAACAGCAGATGCTGGTTTACCGATGAAAGGCACAAATGCTGGATTAACTCAGCGGGTCAGGCAACAACCCTGGAGAAAGTGGATAGGTGACTTTTTAAGATGGGACCCTTCTTCAGACTCACTTCCTGAGTCTGAAGAAGGATCCTGACCTGAAACGTCACCTATTCCTTTTCTTCGGAGATGCTACCTGACCTGCTGAGTTACTACAGCATTTTGTGTCTTTCCTGAGTCAACATAAAGTTGGGTGGCAGATGTGTAGGATCTAAACAGTGAATGATATCCATGGCTATGGAATAAGTGTATAGAAAAGAACTGCAGATGCTGGTATATACCGACGATAGACGGTGCAAAGTGCAGGAGTAACTCGGCAGGTCAGCAGCATCTCTGGAGAAAAAAGATGAGTGACATCTTGGGTCGGGACCCTTCTTCAGCCCGAAACGTCGCCCACCTTTTTTATCCAGAGATGCTGCCTGACCCGCTGAATGACTCTAACATTTTACGCCTATCAATGGAATAAGTGGTGACTGCGACTGAACAAAAGCTTCTGAGACCTAGTTTGAGATTTTTGTGCAAAGTAAATCAATCCAACGTAATTTCTTTGTTTTTATTTTTCTGCCAAGATAGAGAGTTTATTGCTGAAAATGGTCATTTTACACTTTGGGACCTCATTACATGACAAACATCATTCATTGTCAGAGTTGGAACGGATAGGATGTGCATTGTTGCCATTTATCGTGTAAACGCTCACTTGAGACATGGAGCTGCCAAATCATTTTATGGGCACTGACAGAAGAATTAACCTCAGGAGTTAAAGCATCAGTGAGTTATTGTACTTCCGAATGCAATTACCCTGTCTCAGGGATGGTCAGTCTGAGGTAAAATTAACAATCAATTATTTCCTCGTGTAAAGGTTTTAATTATTTAACTCCTGAAATTAGATGGATTTTGCAACACAAGGACTTTAATATCAGAGTTGTGTGGAAATATCAATCATGTTAACACTTCAATATCCCAAGTTCACTCTATCCATCAAGCAAAATAACTTGACCATGTTTCAAGGCAAACATATGTTGATAGAGAATTTAGATCACACTCGATTCAATGTGGACCACAATTCAGGAGCAAGACACACCATGCACTTCCAAGAAGACCAGCAGCATAGAAACGTAATTAGTTTAAAAAATCCGTCTCACCACCACCCCCGGCAGCATGTTCCAGGCACCCACCATCCTCAGTTTAGTTTAGATCTACAGTGCGGAAACAGGCCCTTCGGCCCACTGAGTCCGTGCCGACCAGCGATTATCCACTAGATACAATTTACAATATACCAAAGCAAATCAAGCTATAAACCTGCAGGTTTTTGGAGTGTGGGGGGAAACTGGAACACCCAGAGAAAACCCACACAGTCACAGGGAGAATGTACAAACTCCATACAGATAGCACCTGCAGTCAGGATCGAACCTGGGTCTCAGGCGCTGTAAGGCAGCAACTCAACCATTGCACCATGGCAATGGTCCTCTGCTGCTGGACTCAATTACCCCTTATTTTTAATTCCAAATAATTATTTGATGGAAGTACAACCCAGATACATGACATTAATGCTACAGGGCCAGAAACGTGTCGCACAGTTTCTCAGTTTCTCACTACATTATATATTGTGATATCTGCACTAATCTTACAAAACAACTGGTTATTTTAATATCTGAAATTTCTGAAAGTTTATTGGTTTCCCTCCGATTCCCCAGATGATGGATCTGGATGATGGATGATGGAGCTGGATGGACAGAGTCATAGAGTCACACAGGCCCTTCGGCCCAACTTGCCCACACCACCCAACACGTCCCAGCTACACTAGTCCCACCTGCCCACGTTTGGTCCATATCCCTCCAAACCTGTCCTATCCATGTACCTGTCTAACTGTTTCTTCAATGTTGGGATAGTCCCTGCCTCAACTACCTCCATTGGCAGCTTGTTCCATGCACACACCACCCTTTGTGTGAACAGGATACAGCTCAGATTCCTCTTAAACATTTTCCCCTTCACCTTGAAGCTATGTCCTCTGGTCCGCAATTCACCTACTCTCTGTGAGATTCTGTGCATTTACCCGATCTATTCCTCTCATGATTTTATACACCTCAATGAGATTACTCCCCATCCTCCTGCACTCCAACGTCCAGCCCACTCAACCTCTTCCTAGCTCAGACCATCTAGCCTCTGGCAACATCATTGTAAATCGTCTCTGTATCCTTTCCAGCTTAACAATATATTTCCAATAACATGGTGCACAGAACTGAACACAATATTCTAAATGTGGCCTCACCAACGTTTTATAGAACTGCAACATAACCTCCCAACTTCCATACTCATGCACCTATTTTCATCCACCAATCTGCAGGTTTCAATGTTGAATGAAGCCTGTCCAGATATCCCAAGAATAACAGCTTTACTGTGTAACAAATGTGAATCCTAATGGTTCAATTTTCATTATTATTGCAACGTCGGGGCCATGGAAAGCAATGTGGAAAAGCAATCATCCTTATTTAGCTAAAGGGAGATTTGGAGAAATGTAACTGGTCAGCAGTTAGTCTCAGGGATGGCATTTGCAAAATATACCTCTGGCCACTATTCTGACACAGTCATTAATCCATTTCATATTTAAATATTGCAGAGAATAATTATTGATGTTGCCGCATGTTTACTTTCACGATATTCCATGAAAGTAGAAAGAAGAGCCTTCAAGGGTCTAAAATTACAAAACTATAAAAATAATAAATACATATATAATTGACTGAAAGCATAAATATCAAGTACTGAATAAATCAAAAAAGGTTAATGGAATATTGGCCCTTATCTCAAGGGGAATACAATATAAAAATGAAGGATTGATGTTTCGTTCGGTTGCAGAGATTTTGTTCAGACTTACCCGAAGTACTGCTTTCAGATTTAGAGTGGCACAGTGGTGCAGCGGTAGAATTGCTGCCTTACAGCTCCAGAGGCCAGGGTTCAATCCTAACTATGGGTGCTCTCTATGGAGTTTGTACGTATGTTGGCCCTGTGACCACATGGGTTTTCTCTGGGTGCTCCAGAATCTGCCAAATACTGCCTAAAAGACAGCCAGCATTATAAAGAACCCACACCACATTGGTCATTTTTGTCACTTCAGGAGCCTATAAACTGTAATGTCCAAGTTCAGGAACAGCTTCTTCCCAACAACTATCAGGCTAGTGAATACTATGAACCACTACTAAACTCTGAATTACAAATTACCTTGATTGCAGTCTGGACTTTGGGCTTTGTTTTATTTTTTTGCACAAATTGTTTCTTTTTAATTTATTTAACTTTTAAAAAATGTTTGTTTATGATATAATCTATTGAATACTGTGTTTAACCACATAGTTTTAAAGTTTTGTTTAGAGATACAGCACGGAAACAGGCCCATTGGCCCACCGAGTCCACACCGACAAGCGATCCCCATAAACCAGCGCTTCCTACGCACTAGGGACAATTTACAATTTTTTACCTGATTTTTTAATCAACCTACAAACCTGCATGTCTTTAGATTGTGGGACAAAACCAGAGCACCTAGAGAAACCCATGTAGTCACAGGGAGAATATACAAACTCAATACACACAACACCCATAGTCAGGATCGAACCTGGGTCTCTGGTGCTGTAAGGCAGCAACTCCACCACTACACCATCATTTGTGCCTGTAAAATGTAATTGTACTGTTTCAGTACATATGGCAATGAAACACTTTTGACTCTTAACTTTTGATTTAAAAACCCGATTTCAACCCGATATCAGACACTTGAGCTTGTGAAAAGTTGCTGTTCATTTCCCTCCACAGATGCTGTTAGACCCATCAAGTTCCTTCAGCTGAAGATAGACACTCAAAGCTGGAGCATCTCTGGAGAGAAGGAATGGGTGACGTTTCGGGTTGAGACCTTCTCCTTCACAATTGACCAACAAAACAGGTGAATGCACAATTGCTTTTAAAGGGAACTAAATAATTTCCGAACAGAATATGGATTATAATTGAATACAGTGCATACGTTTGGCCTTTAATCACATGTCCCTGTGGTTGGCACAGACTCCTCTAAACCTTTACTATCCATGTACCTGCTCAAACATCTATAATCATAGTAAGTGTACCTTCGCCTACCATTTTGGCAGTTCGTTCCATATGCTCATCGCTCTGTGTGACAAAACCTGCCCCTCAGATGCATTCCAAATCTTTTCCGTCTCACCTTAAAACTATTCCCTCTAGTTTTAATACACCCCGTCCTGGGAAAAAGACTGTAGCTATCTATGCTATGTCTGTTCCTTGTAACTTTATTAACTTCCATAAGATCATCCCTTATCCTTTGGTTAGCATGCAACAAAAGCTCGTCATTGTTCCTTGGTACACGTGACAATAAACTAAACTAAACTAAACTAAATTAAGCTAAACAAAGCTAACCTAAAATTGGTCCTAAACCGATTTTCCTCAGTTTGTTCATCGTTTTTGAAGTTTGCGAACTTTCTGATAAATTGTCAAAGCACCCTCTTACACTATGTTCAGCAACCTTCAGCACAACAATTCACAGCCGTTTCCTCCTCTTTGTCCCCTTCATCTGATGAAATAAACATATTCCCACTGCTATCAATCCTTCACACTAGCCAGCCGTTGCTAGCAATCATAGAAACATAGAAAATAGGTGCAGGAGGGGGCCATTCGGCCCTTCGAGCCAGCACCGCCATTCATTGTGATCATGGCTGATCGTCTCCTATCAATAACCTGTGCCTGCCTTCTCCCCATATCCCTTGACTCCACTAGCCCGTAGAGCTCTATCTAACTCTCTCTTAAATCCTCAATCAAAAGTAAAACATAAAGCTCTGGAGTAACTCGGCGGGTCAGGCAGCATCTCTGGAGGGAATGGATAGGTAACGTTTTGATCGCGATTGTTCTTTAGTCCAAAACCCTCGCCCATCCATTTCTTCTAGCGATGCTACCTAACCTGCTGAGTTATTTTACTTAAGATTCCTTCTGCAGTTCTTGGGCCTTTGATAGAAATTAAAACATATGAGCTAAATTTTAAATAATTTTCTAAATTATCTAAGTTTTTAATTTTATCTCTACGGAGCCTTTTTTCATTTTATTGTAGAATGCAATGTAGTCATGCAGTGCATAAAATATGATAGGCTAAGAAACAACTATGAAACAATTACTATCAAAGCACAATATAATATTATATGACTCCATTAAAATATGACCTGTGCAAAATTCACTCTATGAAATGACTACCAGAATAATACTTTAAGTATTGTTCGTTTTGTTTGTTTAGCAATGAGGTTGTGTTAATGAAAAAGACTGTAAATGCTGGAAAACTAAAATGGGACCTCTATTCCTTGGAGCGCAGGAGCTTGAGGGGTGATCTTATAGAGTATAAAACCATGAGAGGATTAGATCGGGTACACGCATAATCTCTTGACCAGAGTAGAGGAATCAAGAACTAAAGGACATAGGTTTAAGGCGAGGGGGGAAAGATTTAACGGGAATCTGAGGGGGAACGTTTTCACACAAAGGGTGGTGGGTGTATGGAACAAGCCACCAGCGGAGGGAGTTGTGGCAGGGACTATTGCAACATTGAAGACACTAATGGACGGGTACATGAATAGAACAGTTTTTTGGGGGGATATAGGCCAAACGCAGGCAGGTGAGACTAGTGTAGATGGGACATGTTGGTTGGTGTGGGCAAGTTGGACCGAAGGGCCTGTTTTCATGCTGTATAGCTCTATGGCTACATGTTGTGTCCCCTTTGGAGTTAAACATATGTATGAAATTGGAATCCGTTTTAAGAATGCTGAGGCTTAATAAGGCACTGACTGGTCAGACCATTTTTGCAATATTGTGAGGTTTTGGCCCCCATATCTAAGGGATGATGTTGGAGAAGGTCCAGAGGAGGTTTACAAGAATGATCCCGGAGATGATTGGGTTAATGCATGAGGAGCATTTGATGGCTGTGGGTCTGTGTTCGCTGGAGTTTAGAAAGATGGGAGGGGGGGGGGGTCTATTTGAAACCTATTGAATAATGAAAGGCTAAGATACAGTAGATATATGGAGATATGTCTAGTAGCAATGAGAGTCCAGGACCAGAGAACGTCAGAATAAAAGAACATACCTTTAGAATGTAGATGAGGAGGAATTTCTTTAGTCAGAGGGTGGTGAATCTGGCCATGGAGGTATTAGATATTTTTAAAGCAGAGCTTGATAGGTCTTTAATAAGGGTGTCAAATGTTATGGGGAGAGGGCAGGATAATTAAGTTGACAGGGAAAAATATATCAGCCATGATTGAATGGTGGAGCACACTAAATGGGCTGAATGGCCTAATTCTGCTCCTCGGTCTTATGATCTTATCATCCCCAAGTTACAGCAAGATTCTGTTCTTCTGAACTATTCATAATTTCATAAGTAATAGGAGCAGAATTAGGCTATTTGGCCCACCAAGTTTACTCCACCATTTAATCATAGCTGATCTCTCCCTCCTAACCCCACTCTCCTGCCTTCTCTCCCTAACCCCTAACACCCGTACTAATCAAGAGTCTATCCATCGCTGCCTTAAAAATATCCATTGACTTGGCCTCCACAGTCTTCTGTGGTAATGTTCGTAACACCACAGTTTGCAAGTAAGGAAGGCAGCCACAAGTTCCTGGGCAGCAGAAGATGCTGGCAGCCACATATCATCCAGCAATTCCATCCGACCGTCCTAAATGCATTTCCATCTGCACCGGCCTTACAAACGTCAGGCCTGCAGAGGGCTTGCACTGAACACCACGGAAGTTGTGTGTTAAAAGGAACAAACGTATTTAGTATGCAGTCGATTGTTAATTGGAGAACTTTCTCTTAAATCGGAGAACTTTTAATCCCTTCCATTTTTTTGTGAGATATCAAATTGCTTGCTTGAAAAGAAGGAAAATGCAGGGCTCCGAGATGAGAACAGGAGTGGGACTAATTGCATCTCTCTTTAAAGAACCACAGAACAGTAAAGTTTGCGCTCTTCGCAAATTCTTCACTCCTCCCTTTCCGCCCAAGCCCCTCTCTGCCCAGGTATTTTCCCATGCAACTGTAGAAGATGTTATACCGGTCCCTGATAGCACAGAACGCCACAGGAGATCATTTTTCCTTGTGGCCATCAAACTGTGTAATTCATCCCCCTTCTGTCGTGGGCAGGACTGACCCACCTTTCACCCCCCCCCCCCCCCCCCCCAGCCCCCTCCCAATCTTTACACATCCCCAATCCTGGACTTTTCACTCGTAACTTTTATTTTCATGTTGTGTGTTATCTTGTTGTGTTTTATGACTGTTGGCAGACCAAATTCCCTCCTGAGATGAATAAAGTTCTGTCGTATCGTTGCCTCCTCTCTCACGTTCATCCAGGCACCGCAGCAGCCCTTCCAAGTGATACAGAGGGTCATATGCAGCCCTTCAAACCTCTAAGAATCAGTCTGAAGAAGGGTCCCGAACCGAAACGTCGCCTGTCCATTCTCTCTCCCACCTGCTGTCTGAACCGCTGAGTTCCTCCAGCACTTTGCGAGGTTTGCTAGTCTCTTTTTCTCTGTCCTGTGAGAGCCACGTTTCACTTTAGTTTCAGGACGGTGGAGAGCGACCTAGTTGTTGTCTCTCTCTCCCTCTCTCTCTCTCTCTTTCTCTCGTTCTCTCTCCCCCTCTTTCTCTCTCTCGTTCTCTCTCCCCCCCTCTTTCTCTCTCTCGTTCTCTCGCTTTCTCTCTCTCTCTCTCGCTCCCCCTCTTTCTCTCTCTCGTTCTCCCCCCCCCCCCTCTCTCTCTCTCTCTCTCCCTCTCCCTCTCTTTCTCTCTCCCTCCCTCTCTCCACACTTGCTTCTTCGGCTCTTAAGAAGAGGCATAATCGCCGCTTAAACGCCAGGGCTTCGTGCACAGAGTGAAGCCACGCGATTCACAAATCTGCATTTTAATATGGTGAAATGTGAATGAAAAAGGTCGGTGACACTGAAGGATGGTTATTAACATTTCCGGCAGCATTGTGATTCAGCTTGTGTAAGTACTGAATACATGGCCTCAACTTATTCAGCAGGGCTTCACTTGCCACTTACAATTACAAAGGACAAGAGCGAGCATCACTTCAACTGCAAGAAGGCATGACCCAGGAGCGGTAGCTCATTTCACATTACATTTATTCAATACGGCCATGTCCTATAATTTCCCAGAGCATTATTAGCTGCAATTTTTTTTTTACACAGTCACACTTCCATACGTTGCTGGACGCTGGAAGTGGCAGCTTGTCACATCCATTGATCGCTGGTGAGATGCGACTCACTTGAATTCCCTCTGACTTCTCCCCCCATCCCAACAGCATTGTGACCACGTCGCTGGCACTAGCCGGCGGGTTTAGGGAACCGTGCACCTGCAGCTCAGCAGAAACGACACGAACATGTTCTCGCAGCACCACCACCACCCAAAAACAATAACCTGGTGCATGCAACGCTTCAACAATCTTCAATGTCTTCGGCGGCGCTGCAATTTCGTTTTGGGCCAGTGATGTTAACAGAGATCAAGTAAGTCGTACAATTATAGAGTCATACAGTGTGGAAAGAGGCCCTACGGCCCAACTTGCCCACGCCAAATAGCTTGCTGGAGGAGGTAGTTGAAGCAGGGACTATCGTAACGTTTGAGAAGCAATTAGACAGGTACAGGGATAGGACAAGTTTAGAATTGGTATGGGCCAAACGCAGGCAAGTGGGACTGGTGCAGGTGGGACATGCTGGTCGGAATGGGCAAGTTGGGCCGAGGGGCCTGTTTCCACGATGTATCACACTATGACTATCTACACTAGTCCCACCTGTCTGCATTTGGCTCATATCCCTCCAAACCTATCCTTTCCATGTACCCTCCTGGATGTTTCTGAATAAAATTAAACTTCATGAATAAAACTAAATGTTTCTTAAACGTTGCGATATTCCTGTTTTTTTTACCCCGGAATACTGGGATTTCAATTTGGTTTTCAAAAGCGTTAGTCTTCTTTTAGGAGATCACATTTCCTAGATTCAAACTGGATCAGTCGAAGTGTAGGATTTCAAAGAAAAAACGGATCTGGAGCATTTGTAGCTGTCGGCCCTGACGTGGCACTCGCACCGCTAATTCGAGCACACTGTTTAATTAGCATCGATTAGCGTACAGCCCTTGAGCCGCTTACAGCAGAATTGCCAGTCAGACACTATTATAAAACAAAAGCAGAACATGCAATTAGTGATCTACAACGCTAGACTAGGAGGCGGTGCCCGTGGCCGAACCAGGTACAACTTCGAGAAAAAAAAAGTGCTGTGTCTTTGGATGGATGTGTCCTTGTCGTCTTGGTTATTGCTTGGAAAGAGGCTAGTCAGCCCACTGAATGCGAGGATAGACACACAAAGCTGAAGTAACCTCCAGACCCTTCTTCAGACTGGTTCGGGATAAAGGAGACGAGAGATATAAACAACGTTGTAGAGAGATAAAGAACAATGAATGAAAGATATGCAATGACAATGATAAAGGAAACAGGCTTTTATTAGCTGTTTGTTAGGTGAAAACGAGAGGCTGGTGCGACTTGGGTGGGGGCGGGATTGAGAGAGATAAGTCAGATAAATCAATATGTCCGTGTTGGACCCGAAGCAGGAGCAATTTATTTAGTGTGGGAAGGAAATGCAGATGCTGGTTTATCCCGAAGACAGACGCAAAACTCAGCGGGTCAGGTAGCATCTCTGGAGAAAAACGATGGGTGACATTTCGAGTAGGAATTATTCCAACCCGAAACGTCATCTATCCGTGTTCTCCAGAGGAGCTGCATGACCCGCTGAGTTACCCCAGCACTTTGTGTCTGTCTTTGGCAACATATTCCCTGCCTGCCCCGGAACTGTTTTCCCTTTCAGGTTCTTTAGGTTTATTATGTACAGTGAAAAGCTTTGGTTTCTTAAGGGGTTGGACAGGCTAGATGCAGGAAGATTGTTCCAGATGCTGGGGAATCCAGGACAAGGGGTCACAGCTTAAGGATAAGGGGGAAATCCTTTAAGACCGAGATGAGAAATACTTTTTTTCACACAGAGAGTGGTGAGTCTCTGGAACTCTCTGCCACAGAGGGTAGTTGAGGCCAGTTCATTGGCTATATTTAAGAGGGAGTTAGATGTGGCCCTTGTGGGGGTCATAGGGTATGGAGAGAAGGCAGGTACGGAATACTGAGTTGGATGATCAGCCATGATCATACTGAATGGTGGTGCAGGCTCGAAGGGCCGAATGGCCTACTCCTGCACCTATTTTCTACGTTTCTATGTTTTCTATGTTTTGCATGCTGCCTAATCCAATTAGATAATACTATACATAAATACTATCAAGCCAAACTCAAGTATAATAGTTAGAGCAAGGAGAAAGATACAGAGTGCAGCATATAGTTCTCATGTTTGTAGAGCATCGGTTCCATAAACAAAGTCCAATGTCCATAATGGGGTAGAGGTGAATCGGACAGTACCCTAGCTCATGGAATGGCCGTTCAGACGTCTGATAATAGAGGGGAAGAAGCTGCTGTCTCTTCTGCCTGACAGGAGTGGGGAACAAGGAATAACCGGATGGCACAAGTCTTTGATTATGTTGGCTGATTTTCCGAGGTAGCATGAATTACAGATGGAGTCAATGGTGGGAAATGCGGTCTATGTGATGGGCTGGGCTGCATCCACAACTCTCTGAACTTTCTTGCGTCCTTGGTCAGAGTTGTTCCCAAACCAAGCTGTGATAGAATCCAACAGTACGCGTTCTATGGTGCATCTGTACAAGTTTGTAAGAGTCATTGCAGACCTGCTGAATTCCCTCAGTTTCCTGAGAAAGTAAGGGCATTGGTGTGCCTTCTTAGCTGCTGCTTTATGCTAATGAACATGAAGGTCTTAAGCATTTCCATTTCAGCACCATGAATGCTGACTAGCATAGAGTCATACAGTCACACAGCATGGAACCAGGTCCTTCAGCCCAACTTGCCCATGTCCACCAACAATGCCCCCCTTACACAAATCCCACCAGCTTGCGTTTGCCCCATTTCTCCCCAAACCTATCCTATCCATGTACCCGTTCAAATGTTTCTTAAACATTGCAATAGTACCTGCATCAACTACCCTTTACCTTAAGCCTATGTCCTCTGGTTCTTGATTACTCTGAGTAAAGACTCTCCACATTTACCCTATCTATTCCTCCCACGATCTTATACGCCTCCATATAATCACCATTCATTGTCTTGTGTTTGGGGCATGTACTTTGCCACATTTCCTGAAGATAGTAACTAGCTCCTTTGTCTTGCTGACATTGAGGGATAGGACGTTGAGTCGGAGTGTCATACAGCGTGGAAGCAGGCCCCTCGTCCAAACCTGCTCACGTTGACCAATATGCCCCATCTACACTAGTCCCACCTGCCGACGCTTGGCCCATATCCTTCGGAACCTATCCTATCCATGTACTTGTCCAAATGTCTTTTAAATGCTGTGATAGTACGTGCCTCAACTACCTTCTCTGGCAGCTCGTTCCATACACCCACCACCTTTTGTGTAAAAAAAATGTCCCTCAGGGTTACTATTAAATCTTTCCCCCTCGCCTTCAGACTAGGTCTTGTTCTTGATCTGCATAATCTGGGTAAAATATTCTGTGGATTTACCCTTTCTAATCCCCTCATGTGTTTATACACCTCTATATGATCACTCTTTATCCCCCCACCCCCCCTCCCCCCGCGGCTGTGGAAAGAGCGAGTGTCAGCTTTGAGGAGCGAACGAGCGAGCAAGGGGAGTGGCTGTGACATCGGGATCATAGGTGAGTTTCAGCGCGGCCATGTGGAGTGGACAAATGAGCAAAAGGAGTGTATGGGGCAGATGAGAGGGCAAGAGGTCACAAGTGAGGAGTGATTCTTTGGGAAAGCGACTGAATGACTATTGCCACTAGAGAAAACCACGAGTTAAACCCTGGTCAGGCGAGAAAGAAAAGAAACAACAACAACAAAAGTTATAAGATTTGCATCTCAGTGAAATATTTAGAGCAAATAGACACACAAAATGATGGAGTAACTCAACGGGTCAGGCAACATTTCTGGAGAAAGGGAATAGGTGACGTTTGAAGGAAGGAAGTTTGGAAGGAAAGAATTGCAGATGCTGGTTTAAACCAACGATAGACACGAAATGCTCGAGTAACTCCACGGGTCAGGCAACGTCTCTAGAGAAAAGGAGTAGGCGACGTTTCGGGACGGACCCTTCTTCAGACTGAGACCCAGCCTGTAGTAGGATCTCGACCCGAAACATCACCTATTTCTTTACTCCAGAGATGCTGCCTGACCAGCTGAGTTACTCCATCATTTTGTGTCTACCTTTGGTTTAAACTAGTATCTGCAATTCCGTCCTTCAATCTTTTAGAGCAGTTTGTTTCAAGAAACAATCCTTCCAAAGTTGCTCAAACTTGTAGCATCTGCCTCTTTAACTGAGATGAACCACATTAAGATTGCATCTGAGAAAGGCTTAACTCGCTTTCCAAATAAAACCAGGACAACTAAATGAAGCTGCATCAACTCAACATTGTCCTGCATGTTTTGATTGAGCTGCATCACTAACTGATCCGTGCCCTTCCCTTGGAGTTAGTAATACTAAAAGCCATGCTGTGCTAAGGTGTCCATTTGAACTGCATTTGTTCAAGGTCTGGCATCAATCATTGAAAGGCATTACTCACTGAAAATGAATTGTTAGATCACTGTAAAATTTTCCATTAAGATTTGACTAATCTTCAACATGTCACTTCTGGCACTCAAGCCAAATGGAGCTCTAAAAATTCGCAGGAGTGCTACTGTGCAAAACTGTAACTGAGCCACAGGCTGTGGCCAAGTGTATCATGTAGTAAATTCATGAAGGTTTAGCCATTGTTTAGATTTTATGCCTTGCGCAGTAATCCCATCGTTTTTTTAGCGATGATTGTTATGATACTGTAGAAGTGTCGTAATATTGGTATTTAGACTGGATGTTCACCTTTGATCACACGTACTAAGTGCATGATGTGGAGTAATATGTCTGTTGAACTCTGCCTTGAACTCAGAATTAAGTCAATGGAACTAAAATGTTTAATGCACACGTGCTGCAGAATGGAAACAGGACCCTTGGCCCATCGAGTCCATGCCGTCAATCATTCACACTAGTTCTATTCTTGCACTCGCACCCATTCCCTACATACTAGAGGAAATCTACAGAGGCAAATTAAACTATGTCTTTGGGATGTGGGAGGAAACCAGAACACTCGGAGAAAGCCCACGCGGTCACAGGGAGAATGAGCAAACTCCACACAGTCAGCACCCGAGGTCAGGATTATGTGCAGGTAAATAAGAGTTGGTCTTGGCATCATGTTTTTCACTGACATTGCGGGCCGAAGGGCCTGTTATTGTGCTGTACTGTTCTATGTTCTGCAAACAGCTACATTAAGTGGAAAGTTAAATATGCACTTTTGGAGTCTTTTTCGAGTGGAAATAGGAACCTTATTTAGCCAGAGGGTAGTTAATCTGTGGAGCTCATTGCCACAGAGGGCTGGAGGTAAATTCAATGGATACTTTTAAGGCAGAGATAGACAAATTCTTTATTAGAGCGGGTTACGGGGAGAAGGCAGGAGAATGGGATTAGAAGATACGGTTGAATGGCGGAGTAGACTCGATGGGCCGAATGACCTAATTGTACTTCTATAACTTGTGAACGTGAACAGGAAATAAAAACATTTCCTGCTATCTTCGTAAACATAAAAATCCTTGCTGGAGGAATTCTGAGATACTGTCTCTTATTTATTCAAATGTTTGGTTCGGTGTGTAATCTTGTACAAATGAAGCCTATTTTGATGATTACAAGACATTATGATCTGCTTTGAATTCGGTGTCGGGTTCCCGAGGTGAAGTGTCGCAACGTGTGAAGCACATTCCACCACAGAATGGGGCAGCGCCAATCTCAGAAATGCAGCACCCCCTACTGTAGCCGTGCGGCGTTTACCATTTACCACACCGCAATCACCAGTGGGGCTTCCGCGTAGAGAGTAGCAATTTAATCGCGGGGTGTGAATTCTCCGCAGGCTTTTTGTTTGGAGCTTGCATTCCATACAGTGAGTTCAGCCGATTCCTTCAGTAATGCCGGCAGCGAGGCGATAACCTGCATTCTCTCCATCTCAGTCATATTTAATCTCAAATCGTGGAGGTGAAGGAGAGAATTTTGTCACATATTCTTATTCTGAGCAAAGGAAATAAGCATGAGTGTTGCAATCATACAGATAAATATACGTGATTGTTTATATATATATATATATATATATACATAAGCAATCACGTATATTTATCTGTATATATATTTATACAGATATTTTATGTGTTTATATATATAAACATTTTATTTATATATATCTTAAATTATGTTTATTTATCTCTCAATATATTTAAATATTTATATGTACTAGGTAGATAGATAGATAGATAGATAGATAGATAGATAGATAGATAGATAGATAGATAGATAGATAGATAGATAGATAGATAGATAGATAGATAGATAGATAGATATCATGTGTAGAAGGGAACTGCAGGTGCTGGTTTGCACCGAAGATAGACACAAAATGCTGGAGCAACTCAGCGGCACCTCTGGAGAGAAGGAATGGGTGACGTTTCAAGTAAAGACCATGTGTATATTATAAATATATAGAGAGATAAACATAATTGAAGATATATATATATATATTCAATAATGTGTATATACATCTTCAGTCATGTCTATTTATCTGTATGATTGTAACATACACACACATACATGTATATGTATATACATATGTGTGTCTGTCTATGTATGGAGAGAGAGAGTGAGAGAGAGACAGAGAGAGAGAGAGGGGGGGGAGTGACAGAGAGAGAGAGAGAGGGAGTGAGAGTGAGTGAGTGAGAGAGAGAGAGAGAGAGAGAGAGAGAGAGAGAGAGAGAGGGAGAATAACTAATAATTCTTGATCTTCAGGGTGAAGGGTAATCATTAAACCCGTTTCCCCTCCCAAATATTTACATAACATTGAGATTAATGGGTGCAGCTGAATGAGTGATGGGAAGGACATAATTTCAATGAAAGGTTCAGAAACCATCAGGAGCAGTTAGAGCATGCCAGCTGCTTTCATTATAATCAAATCCATCCGCTGAGTTCTAATGTCAAGCATAATACTGTTGCCCATAGCCAAAGAAAGTAAACGCCAGCCCTGTTAATTCCATGCAGAAGTGCTTTTAGTGTCAGATGCCAAGGATGTATCACGATAAGCTTGCTGGCCCACTTAGGAAACCTGAACAGAAACCTCTGGTGACCTTGCGCCCTACCCAAGGTTTCCATGATTCGCCAGAGGTTTTGATTTGGAAAGCCTCGACCGAAGCGTGAGCTGCATTTACTGACCAAAGATCCTACAGGATCTTTGCTACCAACCGCACAACGCACAAACACACAAGCACATCGTGAGGGTGGGGGCCAGGGACAGCGGAGGAGCGCTGTCTGCGCAATGAAGAGGAAGGTAAACGGCTGCCACAGAGTGCAGTAAGTCCTTTAGAGAGCGCAGGAGGGAGGGAGAGAAAGGGAGAGAGAAGGGGAGAGAAGGAGAGAGAAGGGGAGAGAAGGAGAGAGAAGGGGAGAGAAGGGGGGAGAAGGGGAGAGAAGGTTGGGGGAGAAGGAGTGGAGACAGTTTTAACAAGGTTAATAAAGTTAGCGGGCATTTTACCTTCCGGCGGATCTTCTAGGTCCTGAAAACCAAAGATCCTACAGGATCTTTGTTGAAAACTCCAATGAGCCAATCAGAATGGCCGGTCAGCGAAGGAGATTGCCTTCGACTGCCTGTAAGTAAATAGCAACCCCACTCCACTGGCTTCGACCAAACGGCAACATATCTTTAGTCGAGGCCGGTTTATGGTTTTTTGAAATAATCGCAGGAACATAGAAGAAGCCTCGACTACGCGGAAACCACTTTCCACCATTAAGGAGAGGGACCAAAACGTCTGGGAACCTCACGGAAACCTTGGGTGGGGTGCAAGGTCTCCAGAGGTTTCCGTTTATGTTTCTTAAGTGGGACAGAGGCTTAAGACCACAGTGTATCCTGGGGTTGATTCTAACACAACGAGGCTGATTGCGTCAGTTATACCCTTTTTAGACGTTTTAGGCAGCACGGAAACACGCAGTTTGGCCGACATAGTCCACACAGACCATTGATCACCCATTCACATCTCCCGTTTGCCAAACACTTTCATTCCCCTTCTCATTCCCACACTGACCTTTCTGTCCTAGGCCTCCTCCATTGCCAGAGTGAGGCTAAATACACATTGGAGGAACAACATCTCATATTTTGCTCGGGCAGCTTACAACCCAGTGGTATAAGTATTGATTTCTCTGACTTCAAGTAGCCCCTGCATTCCCTCTCTCTCCATCCCTCCCCCACCCAAGTCGCACCAGATTCCCGTCTTCAGCTAGTAGATAGTTACCAATGGCTTGTTTCCTTTATCATCGTTACTTTTTTGCATATCTTTCATTCATTCGTTCTATATCTTGCTACATCACTGTCTATATCTCACATTTCCCTTTCCCCGACTAGTCTGAAGAAGGGTCTCGTCGCCCATACCTTCTCTCCAGAGATGCTGCCCATCCCGCTGAGTTACTCCAGCATTTTGTCTCTATCTTCACATTAGTTCCACACTTTTGCAACCACTCCCTGCACATTAGGGGCGATTTCAGAGGCCAAACCCACGCGGGTTTGGGACACAGTCACGAGGAGAACGTGCAAACTCCAAACAAACAGCAATCGAGGACAAGATTAAACCTGGGTCTCTGGTGCTGTGAGGCAGTAGCTCTACCTGCTGTACTGTAATGCTGCCCAAAGACCCGTCCACAGGAGTCAGACCTGTGGCATGTAGAATGGGTTGGACAAAGCAGAATGTAAGAACTTCCAATTTTAATTTTCTCCAATTTAAAATTTGAATTGCCTGCAATCCTGATCAGTTTCGCCAACAGGGTTCAAATGCATTCTGAGGACACAGTTGAAATGTAATAATTAATATTGCCATGAGTGGCAGAGGTGATTTTCCAATTGCACTGATCCTAACTCCATAATCAGCCATAATTACTTTATTCAAAAGAAAACGCACTGACAAATAGATCCAATGAAGAATTCAGGAGTACCATTTTTAAGCAGAGAATGTTTAACTTGAGGAAATTCTAGCTACGTGAGGTAAATATTGTGGATGCTTTTAAGGAGAGGTTAGATAAGTAAAAGCATCAGCTGAAATTATCTGGTGCATTTAACATCTTTAGGAATCAATGAAGTACTTCTGATGTGTATTAACCATGGAAACATAGCACTCAGTGTGAGGAAAGATCTTTGCAATAAGGATCAACTATTCGGTTTATACTAATTGAGAAATCAGTATTTGCAGGTCACCGAGGATAACATTTCTACACTTCATCAAAGCAGTGCCGTGAGCCCTTCAAAAACAAGCGAGTTTAGTTAAAATAAATGATCCAAAAGATACAACTTGTACAAAAGATACAACAATGCAGTATCCCCTTTCGACTGCACTGGAGTGTCTGCCTGGATATTCATCTAATGAATGGACTTGTAAAGTGAACTCAGGTTCTGTCTCTACAGATGCTGCCAGGCCTGCTGAGTATCTCCAGTATTTGCTGTTTTTCTTCTCCAAGAGCATTATCCCCACCTAAGTTGGAATCCGCATGACGTTCAAATATTGATGCCCTTAAAGATCAGTGGACTCTGTGAGAATTAAGCCTGAGTGAACACTGTGAGAATTTTTGGTTGTTCAATATCATCCCAGAAACCAAAGTCCAATTTATGGGTCTCCCCAACTAAAACAGAAGTATTTTTCTATCCGGGCTGAACATACATCAGTCTGAAGAAGGGTCTCGACCCGAAACGTCGCCTATCTCCTTCGCTCCTTAGATGCTGCTGCACCCGCTGAGTTTCTCCAGCTTTTTGTGTAACCCCCATACATCCTCTCAATTTCATTTTGCATGGATTTGCAACACCAAAGGCTTTGGACTTTGGACTTTAACATAAATGACTAAGTTGTGGGGTTTCAACTGAATGACTAACTTCATATGTTAAGGTCTTGGCTTGCAAAGGTTTAGTTTAGTTTAGTTTATTATTGTCACGTGTACCGAGGTACAGTGAAAAGCTTTTTTGTTGCATGCTATCCAGTCAGCATAAAGACAATGTATGATTACAATCAAGCGGTCCACAGTGTACAGATACAGGATAAAGAGAATAATGTTTAGTACAAGATAAAGTTCAATAAAGTCTGATTAAAGAAAGTAGAGAATGTAGGTGAAACCAATCTCCAGTGGTGGATTTATCACTGTGAGGACAAGCATTTGTTTAGTCCCTTGATTCATGTTAACTGCCTTGAACTCCTACTCAAAGGAGAAGTACTTGGGTGCTGACTTGTATTCAACACCTATTCTTTCATCAAAAAGCAACTTAGTCCCAAAAAAAATCGTATTCCTCCCAAACCCCACCATCTCATAATTCTTACAGAAAAGGGTATCCGGAAATTGTTAAATGAGTAACTTAGATGCTTATGTCTGAGCCATCACCAACCAAGTACCACAAGCAGGGATGCACAATGGTGCAGCAAGGGTGACACAGTGGCGCAGCGGTAGAGTTGCTGCCTTACAGCGCCAGAGACCCGGGTTTGATCCTGACTATGGGTGCTGTCTGTACGGAGTTTGCATGCTCTCCCTGTGACTGCATGGCTTTTCTCCGGGTGCACCCACATTCCAAAGACGTACAGGTTTGTAGGTTAATTGGCTTCTGTAAATTGTCGCTAGTGTGTAGGAGAGAACTAGTGAACGGGTGATAGCTGTCGACACAGACTCGGAAGGCCCGTTTCCACACTGTATCTTTAAGGTCTGAAGTCTAAAAGCCCTGTCCCACGGTACGAGTTCATTCCAAGAGCTCTTCCGAGTTTGCCCTGATTTGAACTCGGAGATTTACGGTAATGGCCACTCGTCGGTACTAGGGGCACTTGTGGACATTTTTCAACATGTTGAAAAATCTTCATGAGTCTTCCCATGCTTAGCTGCCGTTAGCGAGTCTTCCCGAGTACCTGCCGTTAGCGTTACGAGCCGTTAAGAGACGCCCCCGAGCTCCGACGTACCCGCTACGTTCATTCTCCCTGCTTACCATGAGTTTTATTTTTTTTAAACTCGGGAGAGCTCTTGGAATGAAATCGTATCGTGGGACAGGGCTTTTAAGCAGCACCATTTATCATACAATGTAACATTGATCACAACATCCTCAGCTTCAGTGGATAATTTTGCCATCTAAGCAGCTCAGGTAGAGTGTAACCATGTACTTTATGTACAGTGTCAGTGGTTGCATTACAGATCTCTTTTTTTGCACTGGTATTATGGTTATTAACATTGATTTTTTTATTATCATATTTATCTGTGTGGATATGTTTACGGGCCTGATAAGCTGCTGCAAGTAAGAATTTCATTGCTTTGTTGTCGGTACGGATGACAATGAAACACTCTTCACTCGCTTGAAGATAGACACAAAATCCTGGAATAACTCAGCATCTCTGGAGAAAAGGAATCGGTGACTTTTCAGGTTGGGATCCTTACTCAGACTGAGAGTCAGGGGAGAGGGAAACTAGAGGTATGAAAAAGTACAGAACAAATCAGAGTCGGCACTGATGGCCAAGGAGCCCACAATGGTGCATTGTTGGTTGTGGAGGAGGTGATGACGAAGGGATACGAACAGTGACTAGGGTGAGGGAGGGATGGAGAGAGAGGGGATGCAAGTGTTACTTGAAATTAGATAAATCAATATTCATACCACTGGGTTTACAGCTTACAACATACATCCAGGATTTGGTGTAAACTAGCATCTGCAGTCCCTTCCTATACATTCTGCTTACTCTCTTGATACTGTTCATATGGACAGCTGTAATTAAGAATGGACATTCAACGCCAAAAGTTCTTCTCCAACATCCTATCTCCCACAATCTTTCATTTAACCAAAACTAAGCAGCTCAATATTTGAATTTCTGCTGTCCAACCTAGCAGATTATTTCAATCATCCATCACCACTTCGTAATTCCTAATATCTATTCTAAGTTTTCCTTTTCAGTAATTTAAATGGATGTCTTCATGTCTTATTAACCTGAATTACTTTAAAGTAATATTGCAGGTTTCCCTTATCTATATTGCTTCAGGATTTATATATCTCAATGAACTTCTTTGTAACATTCTCTCTGGATTGAAAGCTTAGGTTTCCTAATCTCTCTGCATAGCTCCACCTTGCACCTGGGATCATTCCTGATGCCATTCACTGCCGTATCTCTAAACTATATATATCCTTTTCTCTAGTGGAGTATTCAAGAATGAACCTTGTACGCACATGCCATCTGGCCAATACGATCAATGCCCATCTAGTGTCTTATCTCAGATATTTTGTGGGATTTTTTTCCTGTAACTCATTCCCCATGCTCAGTAAACATTAATGAATCTGAAGAAGGGTCCCAACCCGAAACATCGCCTATCCTTGTTCACCAGAGATGCAGTCTGCCCTGTTGTGTAACTCCAGTACTTTGTGGCTTTCTTGGTAAATGGACAACTGCAGTTCTTTGTATCTCTTCTCTTGCAAAGTCTTTTGTTGCTTGCAGATATCTTCTAAAGGGCCTGTCCCACTTACGCGACCTTGGCTTGCAAATGACACAACCTCGTGGTCGCTTGAGGCATACGGGCCTCGCGCGTCACACTTAGAAGTGCGGAGGCGTAAGGAGCTGTGCGGGGCTGGTCCCGACATCGCGTGGGGCTCCGAAACTCCTGCAGTGTCTGAATATTTCGTGCACCAATGGCCTGTCGGCACGCAGGCACATTGCGGTCGTACGCAGCGTCTTGACAACGTATGCAGCGTCTTGATGGCGTACGCAGCATCTTGACAAAGTACGCCTAGTGCATGGCATTGCGCAATGATGTCACCGCCCAGCGTGGCGTTGCATCATGACGTCACCGCCCGATGCCCTGCGATGCCCATATTCAGTCGGCCCGCCTCCTGCCCAGCTGATCGGTCAGCATGACGCATATGACGTCATGCGCGAACTTAGCACGAACTTAGCGGGAACTTAGCGTGAAAATTGCATGAACGCCGCTACCGTTTGGACGCGCCAAACGCACGCAATCGGATGCAAGTGGGACAGGCCCTTGAGTTTCCATTTACTAATTTTACTCGGGGGTACACAAAAAGCTGGAGAAACTCAGCGGGTGCAGCAGCATCTACAGAGCAAAGGAGATAGGCGACGTTTCGGGTCGAGACCCTTCTTCAGACTGAAGAAGGGTCTCGACCCGAAACGTCGCCTATCTCCTTCGCTCCTTAGATGCTGCTGCACCCGCTGAGTTTCTCCAGCTTTTTGTGTACCCTCGATTTTCCAGCATCTGCCGTTCCTTCTTTAATACAAATTTTACTCCTCGACTCATCACACAGTAGCACAGATTTCTCAGGGATGATACTTGTGATTATAAAAGGTCTAAGTGGCAGCTTCTATCTTTGCTGCTCTCTTTATTTTGTGTCCCCTGTATATTTTTGGCAAGTTTACAACTGGTTTTGACAACCACATTATATCAATTAGAAGCAACATGGACTGAAGCAATGATCTCTAAAGGTCTCTATTTACACCATCTTTCTCCTCTACATCCCACAGCTCATGATAATGGTGAACAATATCCATGTCAATATCTTAACCAGGAGAGTTCATTACAAAATGCGGTCTAGAAATAGCAGAGGCTGAATCAAACACAAAATAGTGAACAGATAGATCTCAAGCAGAAGCCTTTGAAAAACTACGGAGACTTGAGCTAACCAATGAGTCATCCTATGCTAATCCTCTCGGAGGATGTCATGATAACTACTTCTACACAGTCTGATGTTAGCCTGGCAACTTCGTGGGCTGCTGGTCAATTTAATAAAATTTATTAAATTTATTGACCATCTAATCTAATCTAATAAAACTATTCGGGCAGAGCAATAACCCCATTGAACCTTCTGACAAGTCTAACTTCCACAATGTCAACACACTCCCAAATTTACACAATTAAATCACCAACTCTGCCAACTATTCACCCTTCATCAGCTATCCAATTCCCAAGAAACGGCAAATAAATAAAAACTCTGAACCACCTTGGGTAAAGTACCAAAAAATTCATCTTCGCCAACCAAAGTTGATTGAAGATAGACGCAAAAGGCTGGACTAACTCAGTAGGACAGGCAGCATTCTGGAGAGAAGGAATGGGTGACGTTTCGGGTCGAGACCCTTCTTCAGATTTGTATCACTCTGAGTTACTCCAGCATTTTGTGTCTATCTTCAGTGTAAACCAGCAGCTGCAGTTCCTTCCTGCACAAAGTTGATTAAAGTTCTGCATGACTACAGATACTTTACCCAGTTCACACCAGACTTTAAGATGCAGTTGTTGGTCACATTCAGAAACAAATTCTGCATGGTTTCTGGAATGTTTGCAATGAATTGGCATGTCCCAAAAGCAGACCATTCGTTGCCAAATAATTACTTTCTCACGTCTAATCCTGACTGCTGGTCACTGAGGGATTCTCATTGATGGGTTTATTTAAAGATCCAGGTCTTTCCCTCGTTGAATAACACAACCCCCATACAGTGGGGGTATATATGGCCTGACCCAAGTGCAAAACAGTACACTCATCTGTAATTAAAATATTAAGGCAAGCGTGAACACCTTTCCCATTTTCTCTATTTCTGCTCAATCAATTTCATAGAAAGCTCTATACCACCTATGTTTCCCTCATCCCAATCTATTATTGTTGCTGCAACAAAATCACCAACGATTATGATGAAGATAAACAGCCCCAATCTTAATCACTGCAACTCTCTCTCGTTGATTGTTTTTATGCAGAGGAGGAGGGAGGTGGGTGAGAGTGGAGGGATGGTGAGTGAGCGAGTGGAGGGAGGTGAGTGAGAGAGTGGAGGGAGGTAGGTGAGAGTGGAGTGGCCATCGGAGAGCCATCCCCCGCGTGAGTCCCAGTGGCCAATCAAGGACGGGCCGCCAAGAACAATGAGGGACCCAGCGTAGGGGTGGGGGGGTGGGGGGCGCGAAATGGACGAGGGACCATCGGGTCTATATTGAATAAATTTTTGACTTTGTCGGCACTCTATACGTGGCGACTTTCTATGCCTGTGTGTCGCATGCTAATCAAAGAATTTCACTGTACAAAGTACATGTGCCAATAAAGTATCATTACATCATTCACTGCCCTCAACGTGGGACTTTGTTCGATTCACACTAACGAAGAGTTGGACAGATCTTTTCCCCTGCCTGGCAGGAGATGGAAGAGGACACATTCCATTCATCTCTTAGGTTTAGTTATAACTTCCATCAATGTAGCAGCTTTAATGTAACAACACGTCCCGTAGTTTTTCCGAGAAGCGTCATGAATTCAAAATATGGCACGGAGCCAGGTAAAGTAATGAAGAGCAGGGTGATAAAGTCAGTGAGAGAAAGAGTGAATGTAGTGTAATGGTTAAACAGACTATGTCAGCTAAAATTGAGTTGCCAGCTAAATTAGCAGCACCAAGTTTCAAACCATGCTTAGGAAAACAAGTAAATGTTTTCAAAGAATGCTCAGGCTAACTCAAAGGAACCAGTAAATCATGAGGCTGCCTGAGAGATCACTAAAGGGCCTGTCCTACAAGCATGCAACTCCATGCGATGAGCGCGACCTAACGTGGTCGCTTGAGCCGTCCGGCGTCGCGGGGCCGGTCCCACTTCGATCGCCGGAGCACTGCAGAATTATGTGGAGTTCGTCCCGACATCGCGCGGGGCTCCGAAAAACTAAAGGGCCTGTCACACTAGCGCGCGATTAGACGCGACAAGCGCGACCTACCGTGGTCGCTTTAGTCGTCTGGCCTCGCGTGACCCTGTCCCACTGCGATCGCCGGAGTCTCGTGGAGTTGCGCGGACTCGTGTGGAGCTGGTGTCGACATCGCGCGTAGTGTCCAAAAACCGACACTGCTTAAAAATTACGCGCGGCAAAATCCTGTCGCGCAGAATCACGTGTAGAACGTGATTAACGTGATGACGTTTTGACGTTGTGCGTCTTCAGCGTGGCGTTGCGTGATGACGTCACTGCCCGACGTCGTGCAACGCGCATGCTCATGCGCATCGTCACGTGATGAAAAATAACGTCCTTCCTTCGGACGTCGCGCGTGTAATCGCGCGCTAGTGGGACAGGCCCTTCACTCGCACCGGGATCGCCTGACCCCCACGCGACCCCCGCATCCGAATTTGTCGCGCTTGTCGCGTCTAATCGCGCGCTAGTGTGACAGGCCCTTTAACTATGTTCAAAAATTCCGCGCGGCAACGGCTTGTCGGCTCGCAGTCGCCTCGACGCATGACACACCGCCTCGTCCGTGCCTCCATGAACCTATCTGTAGGTGCCTCCGTGACCCTCTATGTGTGTGGCTCCGTGGCCCTCTCTGTGTGTGTACCTCTGTGCCCCTCTCTGTGTGCCCCTCTCTGTCCTGGCAAACTTACCTTAAGACTTCGCTCCAAGTTCGCCTCACTTTGCGCCGCGTTGCGCCACTCACCCGACCTCCGCACGGCCCTCGCTGCCGGTTTGGTCGCGCTTGCCTCATGCAGGTGCATGCTGGTGGGAACGGCCCTGTACAGGGAATCACCCAACCTCCGCGCGGCCCCCGCTTCTAGTTTGATCGCGCTCATCGCATGGAGTCGGATGCTGGTAGGACAGGCCCTTAAGGTAAGCTTTTGCCTTCCTAGAGACTTCAATACAAGCTCGGTGTCTGATTGGACACATAACTCAGGCCATTATGGTAACAAGGAGGATAGGTGGTTTTGGCACAAAGTCACCTATTGTTTTTAGAGATAAAGTTACTAAATAAGTGCATGCTTCTACCATTAGAGAGAGCTTCACCTATGGGGAGAGAGAGAGGAGCTTCACCTTCGGGGAGAGAGACGGGAACCTCACCGAGAGGGAGAGAGAGAGAGAGAGGGAAAGGGAGCTTGACCATGGTGTGTGCTTGTGCCAGCCAGTGCAGACAGGAGACTGGAATACTCAGAGGGACATGAGATCTGTTATTTCATATTGTTATATTATTGATAGATTTTTCTCTGTATTTTACTTGTATTCAGCTTCAATAAATAGTTGTTTGTGCTCTTCACAAAGTGCATTCATTGATCCAAATCCTTGAATCCTGCATTTATTTTGATACAGTGAAAATCAGGGATATGGGGAGAAGGCATGCACGGGTTAGTGATTGTGGATGTTCAGCCATGATCACAATGAATGGCGGTGCTGGCTCGAAGGGACAAATGACCTCCTCCTGCACCTATTTTCTATGTTTAAAGACAAGAGAGAGAATGAATAAAATAAGCATCGGTGGCCAAAAAACCAGGATCAGCAAACATTCAGATGAAGAGTGAACAGGGCTGTGATAATCATGGCTGATTTTAATTTTCATATTTAATTTTGTCTAGTTTTTAGAGTTACAGCATAGAAACAGGCTCTTCAGCCACCCAACGATCACCCCATTCACAATAGTTGTATGTGATCCCACTTCCTGCGCACTCGGGACAATTTACAGAAGTAATTTAACCTACAAACCGCAAGTCTTTGTGATGCGGGAAACCCATGTGGTCAACAGGTAGAACATGCAAACGCCACACAGACAGCACCCATGGCCAGGATTGAATCCAGGTCTCTGGGGCTGTGTGGCAGCAGCTCCCAATGCAAAGCATTCTGTCCTTGGAGTTCATACCAGCACTCAACGCAATTCCATCAGGACCAGTCCCCCACATGTATTTCTGAAACCTACATATCCATCAACTCTTCCAAATTCTCTAATCACACATATAACTAGTAGTAACTAACAGTGACCAATTAACTAAGCAACCGGCAGCCAACAGAATCAAGGACCACTCACACCCCTGTCATTCCCTGTTCTTCTCTCTTCCATCAGGTTGCAGATACAAAAGCTTGAAAACACACCACCAGCTTTAGGAAAAGCTTCTTCCAAACAGTTATCAGTCTACTGAGCGATCCTCCCGCAAGTTAAGGATGTAGTGCCAATCCCCCAACCTACCTCGTTGCAACCTTGCACTTTTTTATCTGTACTTTCTCCGTAGCTACAACACGATACTATACACTCTGTTTATTTTTATCTTTGCACTACCTGTTGTATTTATGATTGGATCATGCATGACAATATTTGAATAGATAGCATGCAATGTTTTTCACTATATCTCAGTATGCATAACAAAATAAACAGGTATGAATGCCATTATCAATTTTCAATTTGTATTAACACAGTGGGAGAAGCCAATCATTCAAATTTGATTGATAAAAAACAGGATTTTTAGGGCAAGTTTCATCTATTTGCAACTTAAATGTAAGAGATATGATTAATGTCAAAATCAGTGGAAATGAATGCTTCGGGTGCATAAGTCTGATTGCATTGAACTATTTTTTTTATGACTTAATTTTATTGGTGTTACTTCTATGAGACATGTAGAAGGCTGGAAAGACTCGTGAGCATCTGGTGTAATATGCCTGAAACATTATGTATTTTCCACACAAAGGAAATGTTCAACATTTCAATATTTTATTTCATACTTATAGACATTATTCCTTGCCCTCTTCAATGCTGCTTATGTTATTTTGTATCATTGGATTGTAGTTACTCAGTGTATCACTAAAGGAGCCCTTTTAATTCATTTGGCCCATTGCAGCCCTAGAAGCCATTCTAT
The DNA here is from genome assembly GCA_963514005.1 of Raja brachyura. The sequence goes on from OY740782.1 coordinate 18,670,957, forward strand.
CTCAGGTGTTCATCAACTCCCATCTCGTTCTTACCAACACTGTGGGATCATTTGTAATAGTCAGCTTGGGGTGTGAACGGAAAAGATATCACTCAGCAGAAAACTACATGGACACAGAGACAACGGACAAACCCCAGGCTGATAGCACCCAGAGTGATATCAAGAGTCACAGAGCGATACAGTGTGGAAACAGGCCCTTCGACCCAACTTGCCCACACCTACCTACATGTCCTAGCTGCACTAGTTCAACCTGCCCGCATTTGGTCCATATCCCTCCAAACATGTCCAAGCCATGTACCTGTCTAACTGTTTCTTAAACGTTGGGATAGGCCCTGCCTCAAATGCCTCCTCTGGCAGCTTGTTCCATACATCCACCACCTTTGTGTGAGAAAGGTTACCTCTTACATTCCTATTCAATCTTTTCCCCTTCACCTTAAACCGATGTCCTCTGGTTCTCAATTCACCTACTCTGGGCAAGAGACTCAGTGCATCTACCCAATCTATTCCTCTCATGATCTTATACACCTCTATAAGATCACCCCTCGTCCTGTATTCTAAGGAATAGAGTCCCAGCCTACTCAACCTCTGCCTACAGCTCAGACCTTCTAATCCTGGCAACATCCTCGTAAATCTTCTCTGCACCCTTCGCAGCTTGACACCATCTTTCCCATAACATGGTGACCAGAACTGAACACAATACTCTAAATGTGGCCTCACCAACATCATATACAACTGCAAAATGACCTCCCACCATCTATACTCAATACTCTGGCTGATGAAGGCCAAGGTGCCAAAAGCCTTTTTGACCACTTGATCTACCTGCGACTCCACCGTCAAGGAAGCACCCACTGTACTCCTAGATCCCCCTGCTCTACAACACCACCCAGAGGGCTACCATTTACTGTGTAGGTCATACCCATGTTAGATGTCCCAAATTGCAACTCCTCACATTTCTCTGCATTAAATACCATCAACCATTCTTAACCCACCTGGCCAATCGATCCAGATCCTGCTGTAATTGTTCACAACCATCTTCACTATCTGCAAAACCATCAACTTTTGTATCATCAGCAAACTTGCAAATCTTGCCCTGTATGTTCTCATCCAAATCATTGATAGAGATGACAAACAGTAACGGGCCCAGCACCGAACCCTGAGGCACACAACTAGTCACAGGCATCCAGTCCGAGAAGCAACCTTCCACCATCACCCTCTGCTTCCTTCCATGAAGTCAATTTTCTATCCATTGAGCCATCTCTCCTTGGATCCCATATAACCTAACCTTCCAGAGCAGCCTACCATGGGGAACCTTGTCGGATGCTTTGCTGAAGTCCATATATAGAACATCTAAAGCTCTGCCTAGGAAGGAATTGCAGATGCTGGTTTAAACCGAAGATTAACGCAAAATGCTGGAGTAACTCAGCGGGACAGGCAGCATCTCTTGAGAGAAGGAATGGGTGACGAATGGGAAACGTCACCCATTCCTTCTCTCCGGAGATGCTGCCTGTCCCACTGAGTTACTCCAGCATTTTGTGTCTATTTACATCTCTGCCATCATCGACCTTTTTGGTCACGCCTTCAACAAACTCAATCAGATTTGTGAAAAACAACCTCCCTTGTACAAAACCATGCTGACTATCCCTAATCAGCTCTTGTCCATCTAAATGCCTTAATATCCTATCCCTAAGAATACTCTCTGGTAACTTTCCAACTACAGATGTTACGCTTGCTGGCCTATAGTTGCCAGCATTATCCCTGCAGCCCTTCTTGAATAGAGGCACGACATTTGACACTCTCCAGTCATCCCGAACCTCTCCTGTATTTAAAGACGATTCGTAAATGTCAACCAGGACTCCCGCAATTTCCTGTCTGGATACCCACAATGTTCTTGGCTATATCTAATAATAATCCTCAATGTTGACTGAACCTGGTTCCAAGGAGCTGTGACGGAGCATCACTTTAGGCATCACTTGAAGTGCAGGGGGATGCGAGGTGATCTTATAGAAGCATGTGTGAGATTATGAGAGGAATAGGTAGGAAAAATGAGTAGGGGAATTAAAAAACAGAGGACATAGGTTTAAGGTGACAGGGGAAAAGATTTAATAGGAATCTGAGGGGTAACCTTTTCACACAAAGGGTGGTGGATGTATGGAACAAGCTGCCAGAGGAGGCAGTTGAGTCAGGGACTATCACAACATTTAAGAACGTTAGACAGGCACAAGTGGTGGTAGGTATTGGAATGAGCTGCCAGAGGAGATAGTTGAGGCGGGTACCATCACACCGTTTTAAAATTATTTGAACAAGTACATGGATAGGATAGGTTTAGAGTGGTGCAGCTGGGACATAATGGTCGGTGTGCGGAAGTTGGGCCAAAGGGTATGTTTCCACGCTGTGTGACTATGACTATGCCAAGTTAATGAGATATCTTTGTCCTTTAGACATATTCCAACTGCAGATGTTAAGCTTGCTGGCCTATAGTTCCCAGCATTATCCCTGCAGTGGATAGGTATATGGACGGGAAGGGAATGGAGGGTTATGGTCTGAGTGCAGGTAGATGGGACTAGGGGAAAATGAATGGTCGGCACGGACTGGAAGGGCCGAGAAGGCCTGTTTCCGTGCTGTAATTGTTATGTGGTTATATATGAAAATGCTGCGTTTGCTTCCATCCTGCCACAAGCTGGCATGAATTTCATGAGGTTTTATCTGCTCTCTAGCCAGCGTCCAGGGTCAATGCTATGGTGAGGTCTGTGGGTGTTACAGGTACTACAGATGCTTTTGATTTTTGCTGCCCTATGATCTAAACATAGATGTGATAAACCACTATTCACATTGTACAGCTCAATACCTTCGCACATTCACTGTTGCCATCCTGTGACCCTTCGTTATCACAATGGACTGTGTACGGCTCAACCCTTTCTTGGTTATCTTTTGCCAGCTCTCCAGTCCCAACCCCCCCCTACTTTCAGTCTGAAGAAGGGTCCTGACCCGAATCGTCACCCGCCCTTTTTCTCCAGAGACGCTGCCAGACGCGCTGAGTTATTCCAGCACTTTGCGTCTATCTTCGGTGTAAACCAGCATCTGCACTTCCTTTCTACACAGCATAACACATCCTGCAGCCCCATACCATCTCACTTGGGCGGCCATGGTGGCGCAGCGGTAGAGTTGCTGCCTTACAGAGCTTGCAGCGCCGGAGACCCAGGTTCGATCCCGTCTACGGGTGCTGTCGGTATGGAGTTTGTACGTTCTCCCCGTGATCACATGGGTTTCCCCCAAGATCTTTAGTTTCCTCCCACACTCCAAAGACATACAGTTATGTAGGTTTATTGGCTTGGTGTATGCGTAAATTGTCCCTAGTGTGTGTAGGGTCATGCTAATGTGCGGAGATCACTGGTCGGTGCGGACTCGGTGGGCCGAAGGGACTGTTTCTGCGCTGTATCTCTAAACCAAACTGAACTTGAGTGAGAGCTGCAAGCGCTCTCATTCAAAGCGTTATAGAAGTGTTAATGTGTATTAAAGTACATTGTAAACGCATTCCAAAGTACTAATGCTGATTAGCTTACATCCTCCCTAAAGGGCCTGTCCTACAAGCATGCAACTCTATGCGATGAACGCAATCAAACTAGAAGCGGGGGCCGCGCGGAGGTCGGGTGATCCCCTGTACAGGGCCGTTCCCACCAGCATGCGCCTGCATGCGGCAAGCGCAACCAAACTGGCAGCAGGGGCCGCGGGGAGGTCGGGTGAGTGGCGCAACGCGGCGCAAAGTGAGGCGAACTTGGAGCAAAGTCTTAAGGTAACTTCGCCAGGACAGAGAGGGGCACACAGAGAGGGGCACAGAGCCACACACACACAGAGGGCCACGGAGCCACACACATAGAGGGTCACGGAGGCACCTACAGATAGGTTCACGGAGGCATGATGTTGGGGCGGTGTGTAATGCGTCGAGGCGACTGCGAGCCGACAAGCCGTTGCCATGCGGAATTTTTGGACATAGTCAGTTTATCGGAGCCCCGCGCGGTATCGGGACGAACTCGGGACGAACTCCGCACAATTCCGCACGGCTCCGGCGTTCGAAGTGGGACCGGCCCCGCGACGCCCGGCTCAAGCGACCACGTTAGGTCGCGCTAATCGCATAGAGTTGCATGCTTGTAGGACAGGCCCTTTAATGTTAGCTCATTCTGAGATCTGCTGCACTTTCTTTATTTTCATTACGGTGTTTTCCTCATGACAGATGATAAACTAACTGACCCTTTGATTCTTGCTTTCTGACTTGCTACTTGATGAACAGTGGTGTTGCGTTTTCCATTCCTCCAGGAGCTCTCCAGAACTCTATAACATTTGGAATCAGTTTAGTGTCTCCTATGGTGCCAGCCAATCCAAAATATAGAGCTATTTAAAATCTCTATCATTGCTCTATTTCAGTTCAGTTTAGTTTATTGTCACATGTGCGGAGGCAAAGTGAAAAGCTTTAGTTGCTTTTGTTGTGCGTGCTAACCAGTCGTCAGAAAGACAATACATGGTTACAATCGACCCATTTACAGTGTATAGATACATGACAAGGGAATGACGTTTAGTGCCAGCAAAGTCCAATCAAAGATATTCCGAGGGTCATCAAAAAAGTAGTTCCCCAAATTTATACGCTGCGGGATTAATAAGTTCTCGTCCTTTTTACATACCAGTAGATGTTCTTAGAGTCATGGAGTCATTAGAGAAACAGGCTCTTTGGCTCAACTCATCCATGCCCACTATAATATACCATCTAAGTTAGTCCCATTTGCTTCCGTTTGGCCCACATCCCTCTAAAACCTTTCTTATCCATGTACCATTCCAAGTGTCTTTTAAATGGCATGGTATAAATGTAAACAGTCCCCAGTGTGTGTAGGATAGCGTTAGTGTGCGGGGATGGCTGGTCGGTGCAGACTCGATGGGCCGAAGGGCCTGTTTACAGGCTGTATCTCTAAACTTCAATTAATTGAACTAAAAAAAATGTCTGCTGCTGCTGATCTATCGTTTTGCTAACTCTCTCCTCATAATTCCTTCATAACTGTCTTTTTTTGAGTTTAGGACAGTAATTTCAGAACCATGTCTTGAATTTGAAATTGTGAAATGCTTCGATCACTCCTTCCTGAGGAATCCTTAACAGTTCATTCACTCATGTGTCAGACGGTGTAGCTCGCTGATGGCTTCTGTTGTCGTGCCACATGTTGACAGAATTGGTTGCCCAAAGTGTCGCAGAGGGCATCAGGTCAGCGTTTCCAGGGATTGCCATGTGGAGGCTTCTGTCATGATCCCTGTACAGAGCTCAAACTCACACAGGTTAAAATACAAGCATCTTTATTGTTCAGGTCATTGACTACTCAGCAGATCATCACACGTTCACACTGCTACTCCAACTGGTAGACAGTGGGTAGGATCTTACACTATGAATGTTATAATTAGGCAGGGTTTATAATTACTAAGCATTCTAATTGGCTAACATGCTATAGCCAATCTACAATCCCCATCCATAACAGTGAGATCATGAAATACTCTGGTCCCATCACACAAAATCAGAAAAGCCAACTGCCTCATTCATTCATAGAACATAGAACAGTACAGCACAAGAACAGATCCTTCAGCCAAGACATCTGTGGCGACCATGATGCAGAATTAAACCAACCTCATCAGTTAGCACATGATCTATACCCCTCTGTATACCCCCCACCCCTCCCCCCCACCCCCCCCCCACCCCACTCCCCCTCCCTCCCCCCCTCTCTGCGTAAAATACTTGACAGCAGATTTCCCATCTCCTTTAAACTTTCCCCATATGACCCTTAAATCAATGCCATCTAGTACTTGACACATCTACCCTGAGAAAAGAAAAGACTATCTACGCTAACTATGCCTCTTATAAGTTTATAAACTTTATTCATGTTGACTCTCAGACTCCGACGCTACAGAGAAAGCAATCCAAACTTCTTCCTCGATATTTTGAAACTAGGTAACATCCTGGTGAACCTCTTCTGCACTCTCTCCAATCCTTGCTGTAAATCAGCAACCAGAAATGGCATTGATATTGTTTTACTATTGCCATGTCTACCAAGATACAGTGAAAAGCTATATGTTCTTTGCTACCTAGTCAAATCATACTGAACATGAGTACAACCCAGCCATACATAAATACAGCAAATAGTGCAAAGAAGAAAAATAAACAAGAGTGCATAACACAGCGTTGTAGCTACAGAGAAAGCACAAGTAAAAAAGTGCAAAGTTGCAACTAGGTAGGTTGGGAGATTGGGTCTACATTCTTGATTTATGAGAGAATAATTTGGTAGTCTGATAACAGCAGGGAAGAAGCTGTTCCTTAAGCTTTCAAACTTTTGCTTCTTGAGCCTGATGGGAGAGATGAGAACAGGGAATGGCTGGGTGTGAGTGGTTCTTGATTCTGCTGGCTGCTTTACCGAGGTGAAGATAGATTTGATGGTGGTGGAGGGAGGGGAGGGTTGAAGGGAAGCTTGTTTGCATCAATTGGGCTGCATCCACAAGTCTGCAATTTCTTGCAGTCTTTGGCAGAGTTGTTGCCAATCCAAGCTATGATGCATCCTGATCGGATGCTTTCTACCGATGTATCAGAGGACGTTGGTAAGTGTCATTGGAGACATGCAAACCTCTGCACTCCTGCACCTATTGGCTATTGAAGATGTAGAGGCGATGGTGTGCTTTCTTTTCTGTAGCTTCAATCTGATTGAATAAGGATACATTATTGTCGATATTTATGCCCAGGAACTTGAAGCTGTTGATCCCCTTCCCTTCAGCACCATTGATGATGACTGGGACTTGCACACCAACCTGCTTCCTGATGTCTATGATATTTGTAATCACAGCTCTGATCCCTGTTCAAGACCAGAACTGAATTCAATCTGAAAGTAACTCATTTATCATGATCCTTTTCTCTTGTTTTGCTACACCTCAACAAATGCCAACTCGTAACCCCTAACCCGATAGATACACTGTTAGCTTGTGCAGTGGATATAACTATGTGACAATATATTTGGGGAGGGACCACAGTGATGCTGTGGGTAGTTCAGCTGTCTCACAGCTTCAGCGACCCATGTTTGATCAGGCACCCACCACTCTCTGTGTAATAAACTTGTCTCACACATCTACTTAAAATGGACAATAGACAATAGACAATAGACAATAGGTGCAGGAGTAGGCCATTCGGCCCTTCGAGCCAGCACCGCCATTCAATGTGATCATGGCTGATCATCCCCAATCAGTACCCCGTTCCTGCCTTCTCCCCATATCCCCTGACTCCGCTATCTTTAAGAGCATCCAGTGATGCAGCATTAAGTGATCCAGTTACATTTTTGTCCCTCTCACCTCTTTGACATTGCCACTCTGGGAGAAAGGTTCTGACCATTAACCCTATTTAATCCTCTCATAGTTTTATATACGTCTGCCAGGTCTCCCATCAGTCTCCAAAGCTCCAGAGAAAACTATCTAAGTTTGTCTGACTTCTTCTTATAGCTAATACCATCTTTGTTTGACAGCATTCTGGTAAACTTCATTTCCGCCCTCTCCCATGCCTCAACATCCTTCCTGTCATAGGATGACCAGAACTGGGTGCAATACTACCATTGTGGCCTAACCAATGTCCCTAAGGGTGCAGCATGATTCCTTGCTCCTTACAGGAAGTGATCCAGTTGCAGTGGACGGTGTGTGATCATGAGTTTGGAGATGGGTTTTGTTTAGGATTATGATGTTGAAGATACAGCTATCTATCTATCTATCTATACATAACTAAAACTCTGATCTTGTTATCTTCCAGTTTGGCGGTCATTCTATTTGCGCTACGATTTCTCACCAGTTCACTCACCGTTCTCCTGTGCTGCGATTGCACCCAGTTTCGTTCCGATCGGTTGAATGTTGTAAAATTAGCAAGGCTTAAAAATCTTTAAAAACGCGCGTGCGCAGATCAATCTCTTCTTCTGCCAGTCAGCGCCGCACGGATTTGTCTCTTCCCCTGTCACTCCCTGGGACGGTCCGCTCCCTCCTGCGCTATCACTGGACCTGAGGATGGCCGGTGGAGTTTTCCAACCGGATTTTCGGAGGGACCCGAAGCAGCCCAGGCCAGCCACAAGCAGCCATGCCCCAAGACGCCCCGCTACCAGGCCACCACACCCCAAGCAGTCCCGCCCCAAGCAGCCCAGCATCGGAGACCCTGCCCAGCCCAGCCCAGCCCAGCCCAGCCCAGAATGGGAGACCCAGCCCAGAGTCGGAGACCCTGCCCAGACCAGCCCAGCCCAGCCCAAAATGGGAGACCCAGCCCAGCATCGGAGACCCTGCCCAGCCCAGCCCAATCCAGCCCAGAATGGGAGACCCAGCCCAGAGTCAGAGACCCTGCCCAGCCCGGAGTCGGAGATGTCGCCGATGTCGCCAAACGGAAAGCGGAGAGTCTGATCCCGGCAGAGGAGAACGACCAACAACTAGTGCCCGCTGTGAGTCCCCATCGCACCACCAACTCCAGCCACTACCCCTCTAGTCCTCCTCGCTGGTTCCTCCCCCCCCCCCGTGATGCCCCCCTCTCCCCCATGGCTCTTCCCCGTCTTTTCTCTGAGCTCATTCCTCCCCCACCCGCACACCCCTCTCCCATCCACAAGCCCCCCTGCCCATATACCCCCCACCCACACAACAACCCCCCATCCCCCACAATCCCGCCCCACAACACCCCTCCCCGTCCTCATAAACCATTCCCCCCACACACACCCCTCCCCCCACAACCCCTTCACCTTCACTCCCCTCCCCTCCACAACCCACCCCCCCCCCCCACCCCCCCCACACACACCCTCCCCCACACCCCCCTCCTACATCCCACCTTCCCCCCTCCCACACCCCTCCCGCCCACATACACACCCCCCCCCCCCCCCCACTCCACACCTTCCCCGCAGGGGTCTGGCACATGTATCTTTGTTATCTAAATGTTCAGCGATGAGTGGAGGGCCAGCCAGGGAGATGGCATCTGGCGTGGACCTGTTACAACAGTAGGCTAACTGCAATGGATAAAGGTTCTCTGGAAGACTGGAATTAATGACCGGCCTTTCAAAGCACATCTTGATGGTAGATATCAGAGCCCACTGGACAGTCATCACTAAGGCACGCTACTTTGATTTTCCTCGGCACCAGAATGATGGTGATCTTAAACCATGCTGGGTACTTCAGAATGAAGTAGGGAGAGGGTAAAGATTCCTGCAAATACTCCTGCAGTTGGTCCATGCAGGTCTTGAGGGTGCAGCCATCTATGACAATTTCCTTCTGTGGGACATCTGCGACCATGCCAAACAAAGCCTGTGGAGGTCAAGTCAATGAATATTTTTAAGGCAGAGATAGACAGATTCTTTATTATAATCAAGTCATGGTCATAAGTTCATGTTCACTTGTGATAGGAGAAGAATTAGGCCATTCGGCCCACCTAGCCTACACCATTCACTCATGGCTGATCTATCTCTCCCTCTCAATCCCGTTCACCTGCCATCTCTCCATAAACCGTGCACCCATACCAATCAAGAACCTGTCAATCTCCGCTTTAAAAACATCCATTGACTTGGCCTCCACAGTCGTCTGTGGCAATGAATTCCACAGATTCACCAGCCTCTGAATAAAGGAATTCCTCCTCATCTCCCTATTCTTCTTTTGATACTTTCTGTTGTATTTCACATTTCATGCAAGAACAGTCCTTGCAGTGAGGATGCCAGAAGTCTAATGTCCCTCAGAGCGGACAGTACGTTTCCATTTACTGTCTAATTCAAAGATAGGCTCACTCCAGCGCACTGTGCTGACACAACAGAATTAGTGGTCAAAAGTTGTTGGAGTGAGGCTTGAAAATAAATGAGCCAAGTCTACCTATTATAAGTCTATCATTATGCCAAGACATGGTTCTATGTTCATTTGGAATCAACGAGGGCCTCTGCACTGCAACCAGGCAGCAAGCTAATCTCATGACAATTTGGAAAGCCACTGTGCCTCCAGGGCTATATGAATCTGATTTAAATATCCACAGATTTAGGATATGCATTTTTCACAAATACATCTTCACATGTTGGCGGCACGGTGGCGCAGCGGTGGAATTGCTGCCTCACAGCACCAGAGACCCAGGTTCGACCCTGACTATGGGTGATGTCTGAACGGAGTTTGTACGTTCTTCCCGTGGCCACGTGGGTTTTCTCCAGGTGCTCCGATTTCCTGCCACACTCCAAAGATGTATAGGTTTGTATGCTAGTTGTCTTGGTAAAATTGTACATTGTCCCTATTGTTGGCGTGTGGGGACGGTTGGTCGAAGGGCCTGTTTCCACACAGTATCTCTAAACTAAACTAACCTGTATCACTCAAAACTATACAACACCTGATGGGTTGATATTGGTATTGGTTTATAATTGTCATGTGAACTGAGGTACAGCGAAAAACTTTTGTTGGCCTGGTATTCAATTAAATCACATCATACTCTATATGCAGTATGAGTACATCAAGCCACACACAAATACAACAGGTAGTGCTAAGAGAAAAACACAAGTGTAGAATATAATTTAAAGCTGATAGTGTTCCAGTTCCAGTGACGAAGTCCAATGTCTACAATGAGGTAGGTGGGATGATCGGGTCTGCACCCAAGCTTATGGGAGAACTCTCCACTAGTCTGATAACTGAGGGAAGAAACTGTTCGTGAGTCTAGTGGCATTTGCATTCAAGCTTCTGTACCTTCTGCCTGACAGGAGAGGTGAGAAGAGCAGCACAGTGCCACAGCAAGAGATTGTTTAAGGAGGACCTGCAAATGCTGGAAAATCGAAGGTAGACAAAAATGCTGGAGAAACTCAGCGGGTGAGGCAGCATCTATGGAGTGAAGGAAATAGGCGACGTTTCGGGTCGAGAGGGTCTCGATCCTTCGCTCCATAGATGCTGCCTCACCCGCTGAGTTTCTCCAGCATTTTTGTCCAACAGCAATAGAGTTGCTGCCTTACAGTGTTAGAGACCTGGGTTAGATCCTGACTATTGGAGTTTGTACGTCCTCCCTGTGACCGCGTGGGTTTTCTCTGTGTGCTCTGGTTTCACCCCACTTTCCAAAGACATGCAGGTTTGTAGGTTGATTGGCCTCTGTAAATTGTCCCTAGTGTGTAGGGTAGAACTAGTGTAAATTGTCCCTAGTGCGTAGGATAGAACAAGCTTACGGGTGATCGCTCATCGATATGGACCAAAGGGCCTGTTTTGTTGCTGTATCTCTGAACTAAACTTAAAGAGGGAACATGGTGAAAGAAGATCCTTGGGATAGGATGTGTGGGTGGTCGGGAGGGGGATGTATAATTCATAAGGCGAAACCTGGGATGAAGTCAGATCTTTGATCTAACACTTGAATTATATTATGAAAGTTGACAGGACCGGACAGGCAAAATGAAGACGAGATATCTTAAAAGACTATTGCATGGTATAATGAAAATCATGAAATCTCAATTCTAGCACTGATCGGCACACTCCATTGTCCTGTTAGCTGCCATATTATATTTGGCAACAACAATGTTTAATTTTAGTTTGATTCACTTCTGTTTCCACAACGTCATTTGAATTTCCTTCACATGCAGAAATGAGCAGTAGCCTCCATCTTGTACAATGAATCTTGGCAACTCGCTAGCATTTAAACTTGCTCAAGGTCTAACGCGCGGAACATTTAAATACAATTGGTAAAGCACAATCAATAATAACCAATATAACAATTAAAGAGGCCCATTTTCTGTGGCCAAGTGGCTCTGCCTCAGCCATGGTATTTAACCAGCGCAGGGACCATTTATTGCCTTAGACAGACCTGACAAGTGCAAGTTTCTCACTTTGTGTTGTTATAAATCATATGAGGCACAATCTTCTTAGGCGCGATAAATCAAGGATTTAGGGGGGGGAAGCACAAACAAGTTTGACAATGAGATAATGCAAAAACAAGTAAAATATGATTCTGTTGACAAACTAAGAGTTATTTCTGACCTTATGCTTTATTAATCAAAAAACCATTGATGCATGGGTGTTGGTCGAAGGGGAAATTACTAGTCCCGCCACTTGGAAAGAAGGTCCAAAGTAAAAATGTGACATTTTTCATGCTTTTGTCCCCCTTGTGATGCAGAATGTTCTGCGTTTTAATTCGAGGACAGTGCTTATTTTTGTTCTGTGTTAGCCAAAGCAGAAATTGGAGTTGGACGTTACCGGACACGAGCGGGTTTTACTTATTACGCCGACTGACTGTAAAATGCACTTTACTACTCCTCGCTACACGGGGATGTCACGGCGGGTCTACCAGTCCCACTAGGGTCGCTTGTGGAAATGAAGGCCACGACTGGAAGAATTAGCTCCTGCCCCCGTCAACATTTGATCTCGGCTGATATAAGAACGTGGACATTTAGTCCCGCCAACCTCTTCTTCCAATGTAACGATGGCGAATCTGGGACTTTCCACTTCAATCCCTCATCTTGGTTCCACACCTTTTAATTGCCACGATCATGCAAAATGGATCAAACCTCGCTGGTTTCTTGCCTTGTGAGGGAGGGAGAGAGTTATACTGTACACTTTCACTGCACTTCTGTAAAAAGCATACAACCTGTGCAGCAGCTTTGAGTAAAACTTGGCGAACCAGAGAGAAAGGGAGGCGCCTGGAAACACCTGCGAGGATCCAAATGAACCTGCAGAAGAATCCTGGATTGTTTTATTATTCGGGGGGGGGGGGGGGGGGGGGCGCAGGGAACCCAAAGAGAGGTGAGGTGCAAACTCTTCTGATCAGAATAAAAGCTTCTTTACTTGAAAGTGCATGAAAAATATGCAAAAAAATTGCTCAGGCACCATTGGGTGTAATTAAATGCTAATTGATTATAAGAAGATTTTCTGCGTGTAAAAGTGTTGTTACGCCGAATAATACAAAGCGAAGCAATAATGAGGGTTGAATTGGGAGAGGAGGTCCTGCAAATCTCTCTTCATGCAGTATTCCTCCCATTAACGGTGTCTCGGGATTTGGGCGATGAATGGTTTGTGTTATTCCCTGCAGTGTGGCTGTCAGGTCCGGAGCATCCATCAGACGAATGGGGGCTGAGTTAGCGTTGACAGGGAGAGCCTTTGGGGGAGGGGAGGGGAGGGGAGGGGGGGGGGGGTGTTGCTGGAATGGGAGGGAGCCGGTCGCCGTTGATGTCACAGCCAAGAGACGGTCATGATTGGATCTAATTATAATTTAAGCAGCAAATAGACAGACTTCCCTGCACGATTGACTTCAAAGTGGATAGTACCGAGAGAGAGAGAGAGAGAGAGAGAAAGAGAGAGAGAGAGAGAGAGAAAGGGAGAGAGAGAGAAAGGGAGAGAGAGAGAAAGAGAAAGAGGGAGAGAGAGAGAGAGAAAGGGAGAGAGAGGGGGGAGGGAGAAGGAGAGAGAGAGCGAAAGGGAGGTAGAGAGAGAGAGAGGGAGAGAGAGAGAGAGAGGGAGAGTGTGTGAGAGAGAGAGAGTGTGAGAGCGAAACTGACAGAAGAGGAGAAAGTGGGATTGTTGCGTTTAAGGACCGCCAGAGCAAAGTGCAAGCGGCAGCTTTTCTGGAAGCAGGGTGGCCCGTGGACCACTGCTTCTATCAGCTTGCGCCAGAGTCACCTCAATCTCCCAAGTGCTTTAATGATCAAAGGGCAGTTGAAGAGCAGAGGTACAGAGTGCTGACACAAGGGAGGAAAGAAAGAGGGAGAAAGAGAGAACGGGAGAGAGAAAGCGAGAGAGGGAGCCGTCAGCAGCAGCAGCAGCAGCGACAGCAGCAGCAAGGGACAAGAGTCTGAAGGGAGGTGAGAATAAGTGAGTCGCGATCAATAGGCAAGAGTGGAGTGGAGGAGAGAGGGAGAGGTCGGCGTATTCCAAGGCACTCTGAAGCAGCGTGTTCTCAAACCTGCGGCAATGGCATCGGTGCTAGTGAGCAGCAGAGCTTCGGCAACTCCGGGCAGCCAGCTGAAATGCAAGTTCAAAAGGAGAAGACGGAGACGATCGAAAAGGAAAGGTAGGACGCCCTTTTTCTCTAATGTGTTTCAAGAGCGTGTTGACAGCTCCATCCTAGGCTGTGAGTCCTGTCACCAGTCCACGTTTCTCTTGGATGGAGACAAGGGTGATAGCATATACATATATACATATATATATATATATATATATATATATATATATATATATATATATATATATACATTCCAAGGCAGCGGCAGATTTTTTTAAAGTGTAATTGATGAATAATGGTAGACAAGAGTGTTTATCCCATGGCATTGAGTGACGGCGCGGTCACTGTGTTTCATGGTTCTAAGAAGGAAAGACACGGAGATAAGTGGTTGCTTTTGACTGTAGGTATTTTTCATTCCAGGGGACTATAAATGTCGGTACGTGTTATTATTTAGTGTCAAGCTGAGCAAATCAGTTGTGTCGAGATACAAAATAAATCGCATTTCATGTGCAAAGCGCCCGTGGGCATCGCTCCTTCGCCATGACTGCTCGCTCGTGTGTGTGTGTGTGTGTGTGTGTGTGTGTGCGGTGTGGTTGCAAGAACTGTTCAGCTACCAAAAGTTGGCACGCTTGCCTTAAACCCCCCTTTCCCTCTCGCGGATCACACCAACCCTCTGAGCTCAGAGAACAAGGATAGATGCAAAATAAATGTAAATTATTATTATTATTATTATTAATATTTCAATCTTAAGTTGTTTGTGTAAATGTTGCTGGAAGTTGGCATGGGGGGGGGTGGTTGTCTGTGCTTTGGAAATTATTTATGTGGGGGCGAGAGGGGGAGGAAGAGGGGTGCGTTACGCATGTACCGGTCACAAGGCGTGCAGAGAAGCGGGCCCGTGTTAACTGGCGAAATTGGCATCCCGCGAATGGTCTTGTCTCCGGCCAGATTGCCAGTAAAGGGCCTGATTTGCGCTCAGACGCCGCTGAACGCTGTTGGCGAGACTTTCGCGGCACAGTTGGCACGGGAGAGAGTGCCAGTCCAAGCAGACTGTGCCCCCCCCCCTCATTCCCCAGTCTAGCAGGGCGAGAAGTTGGCCGCTTCCGCCGCTTCCCTGTGCTGTATGTAGTTGCTTCTTCAGGGAGCAACGAACAAAACACACACAAAATAATAACCAAATCGCAAAAAAATACTCCGGCTTTGACACCGGCACACACCGGTCGCCATGGAAACGCTGCATAACACAAAACTTGGTTGTTACAACAGTTCATCTTTTCAGCCGAAGGATTTCTTTTGAAGAATATCCGTATCAGTACTCAGTTGAAACCTGTATTGAATTTCCCCCCTCGCCTGCTTCCCAGCAGTTTCTCTCTTGCTTTGGTCGTTAGAAGAGGGTTTTTTTTTTCAAGCAGCAGTCAGATCTCAGAAAACAACCCGGCCTCAGAACTGAGCCCAGCAGTTTTAGTCAATAATTTAATAATTCTAATCAGTGTTGCCCCCGGGGCGAAATTGGTCCAGTGGAAACAGACAGTGATGAAACAGAAAACTGACTGCTGAGGGAACTCAGCGGGACGGGCAGCATCTGTGGAGGGAATGGTTCAGATGACGTTTCGGGTCGGGACCCTGATTCATAATGGACTCTAGTCCCCGGCGGAGGGACAGTGACAAATATATGTTGTGGGATCTGCGTAGGAAGGAACTGCAGATGCTGGTTTAAACCGAAGATAGACACAAAATACTGGAGTAACTCAGCGGGACAGACAGCATATCTGGAGAAAATGAATAGGTGACGTTTCGGGGCGAGACCATTCTTCAGACTGAGCGGCAGGGGAGAGGGAGAGTAGAGATATGGAAGGGTAGGGTGCGGAAACGACAGATCAAAGCAGATGCGAGTCAAGGTACTGTAGGATGGTTAAAACACACGTGGCTGTAGTAGCGAGTCTGGGTTAAAAGGTGGTCGAAGCGCCGGGGAGCTGGAGGAATCACAGAGGTGGAGCAAAGAGAGAGGGTGTCGCGGGAATCTTGTGGATATTAAAGATAGCGTGCACCACGATTTGCACCATATTACATCACAAACTAAGTGACAACCTCGCGTCGCTGTCCGGCACGAGTTTGTCTTGCATTTGGAGCTTAAAATCAACGTGGTCCTGGTTCCTGCATTCTAATTCGTATCCTCGGGACATTTCGTGCAGTAAGTTAAAAGCAATTTGAAAGCCTCCTCTAATATTTCCGTGCCGCGCTGCCAAATGAATATGTGGCGATGATTTTATCTTTCAACTTTATTTAAACAAAATAAATGAGTTTGGCTCCTTGCAGTCATCCCTTCTCGGTCTGTGCGCAAATGAGATTCGAAATACCCCTCTCCTAAATTAATGTAGCTCGAGTATTAGTCCAGAGAGGCGGAACGCATTTAGTCACAGTAATTCAGCGTGGAAGTAAGAAGATGTACAGTGCTGTTCCAAAACATGTACTGCCTGGAGTCTATAATCGCCACCTCGGCAAGAACAAGGTGACTTGGGGGGAATGAAAAGGGTAGCAGTGTTGAACACATGACTGTAGGAGATAGAGACTGGAAGAGTGAAGGGCGTAGAGGGAAAAGAATGGAAGAGAATAATCGACTCAAGCGGTGTTGGAAGTTGAAAACTGAAGCGGGCGAACAGTTGGGATATCTTTCCTCCAAGTTGTATTTCTGTGAAGAAAAATAATAACAGCTGAGAGACAGTCAGTCTGTGGCTGACCATATCCGCGCCCACCCACCTCCCACCAGTCGGAAGGAGCCTGTTTCACGCTGAAGATAGACACAACAAAATGTTGGATTAACTCGGCGGGACAGGTAGCATCTGTGGAGAGAAGGAAAGGGTGACGTTTCGGGTCGAGACCCTTCTTCAGACTCAGTCGGGGGAGAGGGAGTGAGGGAGGCGGTTGAAATATTGGTAAAGACAGACAAAATGCTGGAGTAACTCAGCGCGCCAGGCAGCGTCTCTGGAGAAAATGGGCAAATGACGTTTTGGGTCGGGACAAGTGAGGTATGAGTATTCCGCCTGTAATTAGTCAGGCGGGCTGGTCTCTGCTAGGAGTGCTCTCACACTTCCAACCCCCACCCCCCCCCCCCCCCTTCCTCCCCCCTCTGAGCCTCATTGCCGACACCCTCGGGTGACGGCTGGAGAGGGAACCGTGTGCATTCCGTGATAACATTAAATCGATTTGCAGAGAGAGTGAGAGAAAGAAACAAAATCCCATCCTCCGTCTAATTCCACCAAGCTTTCGCCGTCGCCCTTCATCCCTAGCGACCCGTGTAATGACAGCGATTTGAGATTGCAGCCAGGGCATTAGCAGACGATGGCTGCTGAACTCAAAATAGATGTGTGAAATTACCCCGGTGTGGCACGGCCGGGTCTGGGTATGCAACAGGCTCGGCGTTGCCTTCCCCGCCACTTCCCGCTTTTATCCCTGACATTCCCACGTCGCAGACCGCACTTCCACACGTCAAACAATTCGCATCTTTACGAGTGTGCGGAGACACATTCGGACACACACCCGTGGGTTGTTGCTGCGAACGGTTTCTGTATCCCTCCTGCCCTTGATCGATCCCAGGCAGTTGGTTCTTCTTTTACTGCTGTAAAAATCCAGTTTGAATTTTAATTGCAGGCAGTTAAAAAAAAAAAGAGGACATGGAGATGTACTTAATCAAAACTCACACTACTCCGCGGTGATGTATATATACACCGGGAATTAATGAACCCTGCATTTATCTCATAACTTCTCCGAAAAAACCGTCCTGTCAGTCCTACGACCAAATCTGCAGTCGAGGATATGTCTATGGAAGGGTCTCGACCCGAAACGCCCTATTCTCCACACGCTGACACGCTGAGTTACTCCAGAATGTTTGTGTATGTCTTCGGTGTAAACCAGCATCTGAAGAAAGGTGTCGACCCGAAACGTCACACAACCCTTCTCTCCGGAGATGCTGCCTGTCCCGCTGAGTTACTCCAGCATTTTGTGTCCATCTGTAGTTCCTTCCTCGACATGTGGTCTAGTTCATCGCCCAGGCTTATCGGGACAAAATCTGTGACCATTTCACTCGGCCAGCTGTCAGAACGCCGCTGTATTATAAAACAAGGAACAAGGCCAAGGAGCCACATTGTCAGGGACTGGGGAGGGTCCAATGCTTCTACAATGGGTGTGTTTAATTTGGGAGAGTCGGGCTACCGGTAGCCCGGGGAATCGGTGCTTGGGAGGCTAAAGACGACGTGAAATAAGTTGAACAGAATAACACGAAGATAGACTGGGTCTAAGGAAGGGTCTCGACCCGAAACGCCACCTATTCCCTTTCTCCAGAGATGCTGTCTGACCCGCTGAGTTACTCCAACATTTTATGTCTGTCTTGGGTCTCAACCAGCATCTGTGGTTCCTTCCTATACTGAACATAATAACACTCTGTGTTTGAGGGTGCTGTGTTGGCGGCAGGAAGCGAATCGATAAAAAACAAACAAACGAGTGGAGTTGAGCTGCATGGAGTTGCTTGCGGCAGCAGTGGGTCTCTGCGCTCCTAGTGCGGGAAACAGTGGGTCAGGCCGGCAATGGTGCAAGGAGGGGGTGAGAGAGCGGCAGATTCAATCGGGGGAAGCAACATCAGGAAGAGGTGGGATTTTAAAGGAGCGTTTGAAACCGGGCCGGTTGGATGAAATGATATGGGAAAAGAACGGCGGGCGAGGAACTAGAGGATGGAACATCACAAGATCGAATCGGCAATAGGTGCTCTGAATGACTCCACGCACTCATTCAGTAGTTACCCCCTCCCCCAGCCACCCCAACTAACCACACGCACATTAAAACGTAACAATTTACTCTCAAACACGTTAATTCCATTTTAAATTTCCACTGACGAATTCACTCATACCAGTCAACTGAAGTTTTTTTTTTAATGATTTATGTTAAATATAATTATGAGTTTTGTCTTTAACCATTTGCAGGGGCGAACCTGCAGACTCGGTGCAATAAATCTATTCATTTACAAGGGAGCAAATTAGCATTATTTAAAGGTGATTAATTCTGCCGCCATCCTTCAGCGGTGGTGCATGGCCCAGAAAATTGAAGGCTGCGGTTTGATGCTCATAACCTTGGCTGATGGTTGAAATCTCCTGCCGTGCCTGTACTTTAGCCGAGCTGGTGGCAGGGGTCCAGGTTCCACCCGGCCGAGCGAGGGAGCTTAGTAGAGCCGGCCCCGCGCTCCACAAGGCCAAGTCCCATCCAGCCTGGCGGGGTTGCAAGCATCACGCTCTTGGGGCTAAATGAATCAAGGGATATGGGGGGGGAAAGCAGTAACGGGGTACTGATTTTAGATGATCAGCCATGATCATATTGAAAGGCGGTGCTGGCTCGAAGGGCCGAATGGCCGACTCCGGCACCTATTTTCTATGTTTCTGTGTCCCGGCAGAGGTTAGCAGTGGGTTTCACGGAGAGGGGAGAGGAGGGGAGGGGTGTGGGGGGGGGGGGGGGGGGGCGAAGGGGGTGTGCATTTTTCCACAAAACCAGAGACTGAATGTTGATATCACGTGTGCAATTTAAATCGATTTGTGAACGAGTAATAAATACTCGGCAGGCAAAACTGGAACTGCAGATGCTGGTTTACACCGAAGATAGACACAAAATGCTGGAGTAACTCAGGGACACAGGCAGCATCTCTGCAGAAACGGAATAGCTGACATTTCGGGTCGGGACCCTTCTTCTGAAACATCAGTTATTCCTTTCCTGCAGAGTTTCATACTTTTCATTCATTTGTTATTTGTACCTCCTCATACCTCCAGCTTCCTTCTCCCCTGACTCTCAGTCTGAAGAAGGGTCTCGGCTGGAAGGTCACCTATTCCTTCTATCCAGAGATGCTGCCTGTCCCGCTGAGTTAGTCCAGCATTTTGTGTCTATCTTCGGTGTAAACCAGCATCTGCAGTTCCTTCCTACATTTAATAAGCAGGCGAGTTTTACTTTGTGAACGGAGGTGGGTTTAACATGCAGTATGTGCACAGACGCCCACATATTCCAATGTGTTTCAGAGGTAGTAAGGTTACCCACTTCGATCAAGGTTACTTCTGCACTTGTAATCTCAGCAGGGAACGTTGCACGGGAGCAGAGAAGCTCGAATATAACCATCAATCTTGCCCCTTCCCTCTCCAATAACCTAATGGATAGGATTTCATTCGGTGAATTATTAATATGTATGGACAGCACAGACAACGCTTTGTGCATGGAGTTAATTTTAAGGATGCACATCTGTCTGGTAAAGCCGGCGTTTGCTGCACATACCCACTGCTCCCGGAGAAAGATGCTGGTGAACCGCGCGCCTTGGAACAATCTGTACTGATTTGCTTCATCGTGCGGATTGTGAGGTGGAATTTACAGTGCAGTAAGCGGTCTATCTATTGACACGAATCACGTGTAGGTATAAACCAGTCTGGGCTGTTATTTCTCTCTCTCTCTCTCTCTCTCTCATACTTCCCTACCCCCCCCCCCCCCCCCCCCCCCCCAAAAGGGCCTTTAGTCAACTAAGTGGGATTTTAGGTTTAAGGGGGAACAGGAGAAACTCAGTGGGCCAGGCAGCATCTGTGGAGGTAAATAGACAGGCGATGTTTCAGGCGGGACCACTCAGACTGAAGAAAGGATTTTTGTAAGAAATAACTGCAGATGCTGGTTTAAACCGAAGATAGACACAAAATAATAGTGTACTCTGAATCCTACACAGACCTTTCTGTCCGCGGTCTCCTCCATTGTCAGAGTGAGGCTAAACGCAAATTGGAGGAACAGCATCTCATATTTCGCTTGGGCAGCTTGCAGCCCAGTGGTATGAAATTGATTTTTCACACTTCAGGTAGCCCCGGCATTCCCACTCCCTCTCTATCCCTCCCCACCCAAGTCGCACCAGCTTCTCATTCTCACCCTACCAACAGCTAGCAATGGCCTGTTTCCTTTATCATCGTTACATTTTTTGCATAGCTTTGTTTCATTGATCTTTATCTCTCCACATCACCGTCTATATCGCTCGTTTCACCATTCCCCAAACCAGCCTGAAGAAGGGTCTCGACCCGAAACGTCACCCATTCCTTCTCTCCACAGATAGAAAAAGAAACATAGAAACATAGGTACAGGCGTAGGCCATTCGCACCCTTCGAGCCAGCACCGCCATTCAATATGATCATGACTGATCATCTAAAATTAGTTTCCCGTTCCTGCTTTATCCCCATATCACTCGATTCCTTATGCCCTAAGAGCTAAATCGAACTCTTTCTTGGGGACATCCAGTGAATTGGCCTCCACTGCCTTCTGTGGCAGATAATTCCACAGATTCACATTCACAAGAAGTCTTTCCTCATCTCAGTCCTATATGGCCTGCCCCGCTGAGTTACTCCAGCTTTTTGTGTCTATCTTCTGATGAAAGGATTTTACCTTGTTCAGGTATTGGCCGTCAGGATAGATACTGCCTTTCAATGCTAGGTATAAGTAGTTACTTGACCAAATATAAATTATCTAACTGGACAAACTTAAAAACAAACCTCATAGTCCCTAAAGAATGACCTTATGAAATACCAATTCATTCGTTTATTTAGTTTGGAGATGCATCAAGGAACAGGCTCGACCGCCCACCGAGTCCGCGGCGACCAGCGATCTCCGCACATTACCCTACACGCACTAGGGACAAATTACAATTATACCAAGCCAATTAACTGACGTCTTTGGAGTGTGGGAGGAAACGGGAGATCCCGGAGAAAATCCACGGGGAGAACGTAAAACTCCGTACAGACAAGCACCCGTGGTCAGGATCGAACCCGGGTCTCTGGGCTGCAAGGCATCAACTCTGCCTCTGCGCCACTATGCTGCCCTGTGCTTCAATATTGTCCATGTCAAAATAGCTGACGGTCCCACAACCTGAACGAGTTTCCAAATCACCAGGAGTTGATGGATTTGTATATATTTTGCTCTTGATGAGATAATGCTTTTATCAACATAACTTGCGTGTGCACATATTATATATACAGAGAGGACCAATGAGAGAGTGGATGGACACACAACGCTGAAGTCACTCAGCGGGACAGGCAACATCCCTGGAGAACGAACGGGTGGCGTTTCAGGTCGAGACCTTTCTTCAGACTGTGAGTCCGGGGAGAGGGAAACTAGTTAATGTTACTGTTTGTATGCCTCGTTGTCAGCTTCCCCTCAGCTAACAATGAACCATTCTAGCAGTCTAGCATTCTAGCAATGAACCAGCAGTCTGAAGAAGGGTCTCGACCCGAAACGTCGCCTATCTCCTTCGCTCCTTAGATGCTGCTGCACCCGTTGAGTTTCTCCAGCCTTTTGTGTACCAATCATTCTACGTGTCTTTGATCACCGTCTGCTTTGATCGGTCGTTTTCGCACCTGACCCTTCCATATCTCTGGCTTCCCTCTCCCCTGAGAGGGAAGCCAGAGTCTGAAGAAGGATCTGGACCCGAAACGTAACCCATTCATTCTCTCCAGAGATGCTGTCTTAACCCGCTGAGTTATTCCGGCATTTGGGGTCTATCTTCACACCGCTAATGTTTAATTGTCATTTGTAAGGACAACGAAACTGCGGAAATGTTATTTCCCGCAGCATAACAGGCCCGTAGACGCAATACACATAGATTATATATATTAATCAAACATTCAAAAAATAATAACCCCAATAATAGAAATTATAAATATTTTCAGCACTTCACACAAAGGGCGGTGGGTGTATGAAACAAGCTACCAGAGGAGGTAGTTGAGGAAGGGACTATCCCAACATTTAAGAAACAATTGGACAGGTGCATGGATAGGACACATTTGGGGCAAATATGGACCAAACGCGGGCAGGTGGGACTAGTAGGCCGGCGTGGGCAAGTTGGGCCGAAGGGCATGTTGCCATGTTGTGCTCCTCCATGACTTGCTTTGTAAACTATTTCCCCAGTCTGGTCTGTGCTGCTACATGTTGTATATGATGATGTTCATCGTGCATTCTGCTTTAATGTGAGGATCGATCAAACTTCACTTCACTTCCACCTCCGCTTGAGCTGGCCACCCCCACCAGAGAAGGGACGTGCTATTCACTTTCGCCAGCTAGAACTGCCATTCATTTAGAACACGGTCTTATCTGGTTCCGTCATCTTTAATACCCAATACAAATACTCTTGTCAATCTTCGCGCGTGAACTTTTCGATTGCATTCAGCTTTTTTTTTAACCTTTTCTGGGGATGTTCAAATTTCCGCTTCCCTTCGCGCGAAGAACTGCTGTCTGATATCAACGTGACAGGTTTCACTGTTGTCCCTTTGACATAAGATTTTTATCTCCTTCATAAGAGGAAGTATCTTCGTATTCCTATCCAATCGCCTCATAGCATTGCAATAGCCACATTTTGCCCAGCGTTGCAGTTTATAGCCGCCTACAGTCTGAAGGAGGGTCTCGACCCGAAACGTCACCCATTCCTTCTCTCCAGAGATGCTGCCTGTCCCGTTGAGTTACTCCAGCATTTTATGTCTACCTTCGGTGTAAACCAGCATCTGCAGCTCCTTCCTACACCTGCAGATTCCAGGCGACTTGGTGCCTCCACGTTCTTTACTAATGTCACCCACGCATGTGGGGTTCTTTTGACATTCCCGATTAAGCGACTGAGAAAATGTGTTGGAAGGGTCTGCACTTGCTGGTGTATATCGAAGATAGACACAAAATGCTGGAGTGACTCGGCGGGACAGGCAACATCTCTGGAGAAAGGGAATATGTGACGTTTCGGGTCGAGAACCCTTCAGAGAAGTGGCGACCGTGTCATTGGCAGTCTTACTGAACTTCCCGGCATCTTTCGTGTTCCCAAATACTCACTTAAAAGCTGCGGAAAAGTTTCATGGGGGTCACTGATACACATATTTTGTTCACATGTTTGTCGCAAATAACATATGCATGTGGATAAACCAGAGCCGAGCAAAACCTTCTCAAGAATATTTCATTACCTTTTTAGTCAAGAGTGCTTTATTGTCACGTGGGGTAAACAAAAGGCTGGAGAAATTCAGCGGGTGCAGCAGCATCTAAGGAGCGAAGGAGAGAGGCGACGTTTCGGGTCGAGACCGTAAGAAGGGTCTCGACCCGAAAGGTCGCCTATCTCCTTCGCCCCTTAGATGCTGCTGCACCCGCTGAGTTTCTCCAGCCTTTTGTGTACCCTCGATTCTCCAGCATCTGCAGTTCCTTCTTTAACATTTAGTGCATTATTGTCATATGCCCCGAAACGGAATAATGCAATTCCTACTGACAGCGGCACAACAAATATGTAACTATAGTTAGTTTGTGTGTAACTATAGCATTCTGTAAACACCATAATAAATAACTAAAAAGTTATGTGTATATATAACCCCAAATTAACAAAATAGTGGAAAGACAAAAACAATGTCCCTAAGTCTACGTTGTCCGTAACTTATTTGGAGGTTGTAGTGTTTAATAGCCTGATGGTTATTACAATGTATTCCTTGAACTATTTTTCACAATCCCGTCCGTGCAGCTTTGGTTATGGCTGTAAGTTATGACTGTTATCATAACACTTATTTAGATTTTCTTTCCGGACTTGTGTTTCTTTCCAAGCCTTCATGTGAACCGTTGACCCCGACAAGTGGTGTCAGGGAGGTCGTCAATAGGTTTGTGTCGGAAGGAACTGCAGATGCTGGTTTAAACGGAAGATGGGCGCAAAATGCTAGAGTAACCCAGCGGGACAGGCGGCGTCTCTGGAGAGGCGGAATGGGTGACTGTTCAGACTGTTCAGACCATGTAATGGGTTATCAATTAGAGGTGACGGATGGATATGGCGCACGACTAGAAGCCCAGTACTGCCCATGGCAAACCTCACCACAGTTTTACACCGCCACCGCCAATGGCCTTCAGACGTCTGTATCCGGATTTCAACACCGAGAGACTGCAGAACATTTGTAGAGGGGAAATCTTAACCCAGCATTGGTACCTGACCGCCGTACACGAA
The DNA here is from genome assembly GCA_963514005.1 of Raja brachyura. The sequence continues at coordinate 18,695,910 of OY740782.1, forward strand.
ACCGATTCCACGGTGACAATCGATCACCTGCTTACACTTAAGGACACAGATTGCTGGAGTAATTCAGCAGGTCAAACAGCATCTGTGGTGAACATGGATAGGTGACGTTTCGGGTCGAGACCCTTCTTCGGATTCCAGACCCGCTGAGCTACTCCAGCGGTTTGTGTCCTTTTTTGTATTAGTCAGTATCTGCAGTTCCTCGTTTCTACCTGTTTGCGGTAGTTCTACGTTATCTCAATTACTCATCCCTATACACTAGGAATAATTCACACACACCGACTAACCAACACACCCGCGAGTCTTTGGGATGTGGTGGGGGGCGGAGCACCCGGAGAAAACCCACGCGCGGTCACAGGGAGAACGTGCAAACTCCACACAGACAGCACCCGAGGCCAGGATCAAACTCGGATCGCTGGAGCTGTGAGGCAGCAGCTCTACCAGCTGTTCCGCCTCATGTGGATGTGGAGTGTGTTGTGAATATTTATATTGTGAGGTTTTGTACATGAATCGGGCTAATGATCTTCAGCCGTTCGTTTCATACAACGAACCCCAATACAAAGCGCTGGATGGAGCAACTCAGCGGGCCATGCAGCATCGGTGGAGAACGCGGATAGGCCACGTTTCAGGTTGCGACCCTTAGATTGATTGAAGGGCGGTGTGGGTGGGGGTGGAAGAGAGGAGAGACAGGACAAAGCCTGGCAGATGATAGGTGAATAGAGAGAGGTAAGGGGTTTTATTTGATAGGCAGACGGTTGGACAAAAGTCAGAGTTGCAAAGACAGAAGGTGTGGGGCAAAATGATTGAAGAGTTGCGAATTGTGAAGCTCGAGGAAGGGATTTAGATGGAAGGGACGAGGGAGGGGTGACATTGGAGCGAGTCCAGCACATGGGAGGGGAAGGGAGTGGTCTTACGTCAGTGGTCCAGTTGACGAGATGTGTGTTGAGAGGAGCGGATGGGGCCTGGACATGTTCACATCTGACCCGAGACATTCCTGACCCCCATCCTCAGGAATGCGTTAATCCGTCTTATTCTACAGCGGTACAGTTTAAAGGTGGATGCGAGTGTAACATGCCATTTATCTAAAAGCACATTTTGTAAGCTTTGCACCGGACGTGGATATGTGCAAACATTAAGCAGGAGCGCATTTGATGGACTAATCGCTGGGAAACATTACAGATTAATCTGGTGTTATTTTTAGGTGCAATCCCTAAATACATTTTACGTCGATTTCACTTGAATCTGTTTTTGTCCGTTCGCTAGAGCCTCGACGATAGTTTGGGTCGGGGGCTGATTTATAATTTAATCCCAAACAGAAATCGTTGATCAAGATTAAGCCAGGAGATGAGACCACGCGATTATAAGGGTGCTTTTGTGACCGTCCCCCTCCCCACCAGCAAGTGAACAACCTGTCCACCCTCACCAGTGCGGTTCCCACTTGAAGAGTGTGAACACCACTTGGTAACGACCCTGCCTGTCTCACGCCTCAACGAAGCGCGGCCTTCAACGTTGGTAGGCAGAGAGAGAACTCGAAACGCCGCACATTTAAAAACATGCATCGTCTACCCAAACTCAAGTAATCTGCCTCCGAATTGTCCAGTTTTACCATCAACATTGCCCGGTGCAAACCCCGGAACGTGTTATAAAATATTTCTTTAGTTCTTATTACAGTTTTTGTCTTCGGCGGATTTCAGCCATAGCTTCAAACCTTGACAGGGCATTGAACAATAGCGGGCAGTGTAGCGTGACGTGGAGTCTCAGGTGTGGAACTAAGTGGAGGCACAAGTGTAGGTGCAAGTGTGAACGCGAGTGTAAAATTAAGTTTACACACAAGTGTAGGTACAAAGATAGGTACAAGTTAAGAACTAAGTGGAGACTCTAGTGCAGAACAAAGTGGAGACACGTAGGCATAAGTATGGGCACAACTGCACAAGTGTACGACAACTGTATGACACGTGTAAAACAAAGTGTGCAAGTGCAGAGCAAAGTGTAGGCATAAACATAGAACTAAGCGGCTCACAGGCGATGGCGCAAGTTTGGCGCAAGTATGGGCACCTATTGTCTATTGTCTATTCTTGTCTATTTACAACAAAAGTGGGACCCAGGTAGATAGACACAACATGCTGGAGTAACTGAGCGGGGCAGGCAGCATCTCTGGAGGGAAGGAATGGGTGACGTTCCGGGTCGAGACCCTTCAGTATGGCACAATTATGGGCACAAATGCAAAACAAGCTGGAGACACGAGCGTCGGGCATAAAATAATTCAATGTGTAAACTATGTGGTGATGCTCACTCGTAGTGTGGACACCTCATACATGTAAGCAACAGAAGTCTGAAGAAGGGTCTCGACCCGAAAGGTCACCCATTCCTTCTCTCCAGATATGCTGCCCGTCCCGCTGAGTCACTCCAGCATTTAGTGTCTATCTTTGGTTTAAACCAGCATCTGCAGTTCCTTCATACTCATATGTGTAAGCAGTTCCGTTATTGAAACTCCTTGTGACAGGTTTCCTCATAAAAGGGAATGGATGTCATTGTAAGAATGCGTCACAATTCCCCAACCAGTCAGGGCCACTCGACATGAAGTGCGCGAAGAATGAAGAGTTCCTGTTGCAGTGTAACTTCCGTGTGCTATTGATATCATCCAGGCAGGCCATCGTAGGTAAAGGTATACTGAGCTCATTTGAAATCTATTATTCAATACTTTAAGATGCGTGTGTTATAGTTTTCATTCTTTTTAAAAAACGTCATGACTTGAGTTCACGGTCAAAGGACGACATGAGAGAGCGTGGAAATAGAATCCATATCGTTTCACAATAACTTTACGAGATATGAATCGCAAAGAATACATCATTAGTTACTTAGTTTATATAAAAAGCGATGTAAAGTTCGCACAATAGAACAATGCAATAAAGGTGAATCAAAGCAGCGCATCCTATAAAGTCCGAGGTGGCTACAATAACCGCGTTTTACCGTGATTTGGTAAAAAGTCGTGCGTGGTTTTTGTGTTTAACCTCATTTATTGGTGCCATTGTTTCGTGTTTTTCCAACAACCAGTTTAACCTTCAAATAAGCTCCGAACTTCATAGACTTGGGATCATTGTTTTTGTCTTTGCACTATATATATATATATATATATATATATTATAGATAATTATGATATATATATATATACTTTGTCGTTGTTTATATATATATAATTCCTCAACTACCTCCTCCAGCAGCTCGCTCCATAAACCCACTGCCCCTTGTGTGAAAAAGTCCTTCCCCCCCCCCCAAATTCCTGTTAAATATTTTCCCCTTCACCGTAAATTGTAACAGAGCACTCTGTGAACGCCATAATAAACAACGACAAAGTATATATATATATATTATAGATGATTATGATATATATATATATTTGTCGTTGTTTATATATATATATAGATGATTATGATATATATACTTTGTCGTTGTTTATTATGGCGTTCACAGAGTACTCTGTTACAATTTACGGTGAAGGGGAAAATAACAGGAACCTGGGGGGGGGGAGGACTTTTTCACACAAGGGGCAGTGGGTTTATGGAGCGAGCTGCTGGAGGAGGTAGTTGAGGAAGGGTCAATCGCAACGTTTAAGAAACAATTGGACAGGTGCATGGAGAGGACAGGTTTAGAGGGATATGGGCCAAGCACTGGCAGGTGGGACTAGTGTAGATGGGACATGTTGATCGGTGTGGGCAAGTTGGGCCGAACGGCCTGTTTCCACACTGTATCACTCTATGACTGTCTGTTGTGCTGCTGCAAGTAAGAATTTCATTGTTCCGTTTCTGGACGTATGAAAAATACTCGTGACTCTTGAAACAAGAGAAACATTGCCTTGATAACTGAACTTGAGTTAAATGGCAGTATTTTTAATCAAAAGCCACAACATTCTACATACTGTTTCTATAGAAGTGAATACAACTCATATCCTTACCAAACGTGATTGCCAATATTTTGAAAAGCACGAAGTTCACACCTAAAACACAAAGTGCTGGAGTATCTCAGCGGGTCAGGCAGCATGTGGATAGGCGACGTCTCGGATCCATCGCGAATCCACTCTCTCCATAGATGCCGCCTGACCCGCTGAGTTACTCCAGTACTTTGTGCTTTGATCAAAATTTCAGCATCTGCAGTTCCTTGTGTGTCTGGTGTCTTTACTTGTCTATTAGATACAGGTTTTTTTTTTTTTAAACCACAAACGTTTTGGAGTAACAGCGAGTCAGGCAGCATCTCTGGAAGACGTAACTGGTTACAAGACAAGGCCGTGTACAATTAATCACAGAATGAAGAAACGTGCGCAATAACTGACGTGTCCATGCAGACCGATGTACCTATAGACTTTAATAAACAAATATCGTTGGCTATCTTAAGGTCAAAAAAGTTAATTACTTTATATATTTAAAAAAACGAGAGACAGGCTGCAATCCAGTCAGTCGTCTGACATGGATAGATCAAAGGTTGAAAAGCTCCTGTCATTTACAAAGCCTTTAATTGCGAGGTCTTTGGGGCCGTCAGAATGGCTTCTTAATCCGTCTTCATGCGTCCTATTAAAAACGAGAGACGGATAATTTGTCAAGTCACGAGGTTTTACCGGAGTGCAGTGGGTCGAATCGGTTCCAGGTGTAAGCAAGGTTCATCATAAACGAGCGCTGATCGAGACATGTGAAGTAGTTTCAACTTGTGCCCAGAAATGGAAGAGAGTGCAGCATGTAGGGTTTTTGTTTTGATGTTGCATGAATTTGGCGGGCATAGAGAAAAAGAGTGGCGATTTACTGAATGCTGGGGGGGGTGGGGTGGTTGCTTGATGAACCTCTATTCAGGTGAATGCAATTGGAAGTTTTTTTTTAAATTGCCGACCGGTGCATCATTTCACGTCCCTGATTCCTCGCCCCGTGTCTGCACAACTGCACAATCCAGGCAGGTTTGCAAAATGATTCCCCGCTCCACTTGTTATCCAATGGGGGGGAAATGATAGTTAGCTGCTGGCTGCGAGCCTTGCTAATATTTTATTTTTTTCTCTCCTTTGCATTTCAACAAAAAATAACTCTCGTGCAGAATTTAGCGATACCCTTTTTTTCCCAACCGTAAGCCTCCTGCTTTAATGCCTCTGACCCATTTAGATCAATGCGCCAGTTGCTGCAACGCTCCCTCCCCCGTTTCGTAGTCAATAATGGGCCTGCTGTCAGTCTCACACACCGTGTGCCTCACTACAGGAAGATCGAGACGAAATGCTGGAGCCACTCAGCGGGTCAGGCAGCAGCTCTGGAGAAAAGGAACAGGTGACGCTTCGGGTCGAAACATTTCTTGAGACTGAGAGCCAGGAGAGAGGGACACTAGAGGTATGAAAAGTTAGAGAACAAATCACAGCCGGTACCGATGACTCGAGAAAGGCGGAGCCCACAATGGTCCATTGTTGGCTGGGGAAGAGGTGATGATGAAGGGATACAAACAGTGAAATTAGCAGGACGACCAGAGTGGGGATGGGTCTGAGAGAGAGTGCAAGGGTTACTTTAAATGAGGCCAGCGCTACCCGAATGTGCAGAGTAATGTCACTTAATAATACAAACAAACACAGGGTGAAAAACGCCCGGAGGGTCAGGCTGCACAGTTGAACTAGAAGGGGCGCGGGAAACAGGCACATTGCAAATTCAGGTGGGAATCAACCATCCTTTTATTGTGTGTGTGTTTTAAAAAAAAAACAGCAACAAATGCTGGAAATACTCAGCAGGTGAAGCTGTGGGGAGAGGAACAGAGTTAGTTGGCTTTTCAGGTCAAAGACCCTTCGTCAGAACATTCATCGGTTTATTATCCTTTCGCCTTGCGGCGCCAGAGACACGGGTTCGATCCTGACGACGGGTGTTGGCTGTACGGAGTTTGTCCGTTCTCCCTGTGACCGCGTGTGTTTTCTGCGGGTGCTCCGGTTTCCTGCCACACTCCAAAGACGTAAATGTTAGGTTAATTTGGCTTCGGTAAAACATGTAAGTTGTCCCTGGTGTGTAGGATAGTGCAAATGCACGGGGATCGCTGGTGGGTGTGGGCTGAATGACCTGTATCTCTAAAACTAAAAATAATTTTAATTCTGAGCGCCCCCCCCCCCCCCCCCCTCCTTCACACACATGGTGAAATTAACAATGTCAATCCCGTGCATCCGTTCAATGTCAGTCTATCAGCTCGTATTTAAAAGTTGAGATTGTTCCACCAATCCTTTTACTGGGAAGACGGGTGGGTGGCCTGACAAGACGTCCCTGAATCGGTTCAGAATTCTACAAACCAAGAGACAATCTGTGCGATTGTCAAACCAAGGCAACAATTACCAAACCAAGGAAACAATGTCCCTCGCCAACCACGACTCGTGTTTCAGCTTGGATTTCTCCGCCGTTGGAATTTATGGAACTGCACTACTGTCTCCAACTTATCGGAGTTTTTTTTTAATGCACATATTCTGCAAACTACTGACATCACATTGGAGCCACTTACTTTGTTAAACTCCCGGCAAAGCAGCCTGGCGGTTTTACTGGTTTGAAGGGAAGTTGAAACTGTTGCTGTTGCTGCATGCCTCAACCAGTTCTCCCCCCACGTGGTTTATGCGGCCACTCATTGTGAATGCGGTCCCTATATCCCGTGGTCTGTCCTCCCTTATCTCGTCGCGTTGTCCTTCAACACCTCACCGTAGTCAAACAAACTGCACGTCTCAGCCAAATGGCCCAGACAACCGAGAGAGAGCGAGAAGTCTTTAGGAAAGAACTGCAGGTGCTGTTTTAAATCAAAGGTAGCACAAAATGTTGGAGTAATTCAACGGGCCAGGTAGCATCTCTGGAGAGAAGGAATGGGAGACGTTTCGGGTCGAGACCCTTCTTCATTTTGTGTCTAGCTACGAAAAGCCTTTATATTTCTTCTCTAAATGAACACTTTAAAGAACTGCAAATACTGGAATTGTGAAATAAAACTAACTTTAGAAACACGCAGTAGGTCAGGCAGCATCGGTAGTCTGAAGAAGGGTTTCGGCCCGAAACGTTGCCTATCTCCTTCGCTCCTTAGATGCTGCTGCACCCGCTGAGTTTCTCCAGCCTTTTGTGTACCCTCGGTAGGAGGAGAAACTGGTTAATGAATCCAAGACAAGACATTAAACGCTCAATGGTCCAATAGTGTTTTATTTGTCATATTTGCAGCTGCACAGCGAGATTATTTTTGCATATATTAATCATAGTCCGAAGTCCGGTCGGCCCGCTTGCTCAATGTACTGGAGCAGTTTCCCTGGAAACGACCTCCCTCATGGAGTAACTCAGTTTGTCCGGTAGCATCGCTGAAGAACATGAATAAGTGACTTTTTGGGTTGGAACCCTTCAGAAGAAAAAGAAAACAAATAGATATTGTCTTCATTTAGATCTAGGGCCAAACATAAACCTTCTTGAAGGGTCCTGACCCGAAACATCATCTATCCATTCACTCCGGAGATTCTACCTGTGCAGGTGAGTTACTCCAGCACTTTGTGTCTATCTTTGGTGTAAACCAGCAGTTTTTTATTTCTATATGCTGCCTGACCTGCAGAGTTGCTCCAGCATTTTGTGTCTTTCCTTGGTAAACGGGCATCTGCATTTCCTTGCTTCTACTTAATAAATCTAAGTCTTTATCAGGATCTTTATTCTACTCTTAGTTATGCGGTTTAAGTTTGGCCCATGAATGAAGACTTAAAAAAAAAAAAATTCTGCCCAATTAGGAATTAGTTTAGAAGCAATTATGCTTTCAGCGTGTGCTTTATTGTTAGCGGGGGTGAGGAGATGGCCGCTCTGTTCTGTTGAATATACTACAGTGTTTCTGAAAGGAGAACACATTGTTCTCTGCTCGCTTCTCCTCCAAGCATCTGCACCAAAAGAAACCCCTGAAAATAACATTAGGTGTAGAAGGGAATAACAGTTTCTGCTATTATCTGCTAAAATCTGCTAATCTGGAGTTTTGAAGGATGAGAGGAGATCTTATTGAAACATATAAGACTGTTAAGGTTTTGGACACGCTAGAATCAGGAAACATGTTCCCAATGTTGGGGGAGTCCAGAACCAGGGGCCACAGTTTAAGAATAAGGAGTAAGCCATTTAGAACGGAGACAAGGAAACACTTTTTCTCACAGAGAGTTGTGTGTCCAGAACAAGGGGTCACAGTCTAAGGATAAGGGGGAATTCCTTTAGGACCGAAATGAGGAAAACATTCTTTACACAGAGAGTCGTGAGTCTCTGGAATTCTCTGCCACAGAAGGTAGTTGAGGCCAGTTCATTGGCTATATTTAAGAGGGCGTTAGATGTGGCACTTGTGGCTAAAGGGATCAGGGGGTATGGAGAGAAGGCAAGTACGGGATACTGAGTTGGATGATCAGCCATGATCACATTGAATGGCGGTGCAGGCTCGAAGGGCCGAATGGCCTACTCCTGCACCTATTTTCTATGTTTCTCTGTCTGTGGAATTCTCTGCCGCAGAGGGCGGTGCAGTCCGGTTCTCTGGATATTTTCAAGAGAGAGCTAGATAGGGCGGAGCCGGGGGATATGGGAAGAAGGCAGGAACGGGGTACTGATTAGGGATGATCAGCCATGATCACATTGAATGGCGGTGCTGGCTTGAAGGGCCGAATGGCCTACTCCTGTGCCTATTGTCTATAACAGTGTTGGTATTTGGTTCATTATTGTCCTTCTCCCATTAGGCAAGAGGTATAGACATGTGAAAATGCACACCCGCAGACTTAAGGACAGTTTCTTCACAGCTGTCATCAGGTAACTGAACCACTCTATCAACAACTAGAGAGTGGTCCTAAGCTACTATCTACCTCATTGCAGACCCCCAAACTATCTTTATTTGGACTTTATCTAGCACTAAACTTTATTCCGTTTGGCATACATCACTGCACTGTGGATGGCTCGATTGTAAACATGCACAGTACAGTCTTTCTGCTGACTGGGTAGAATGTAACAAAATCTTTTCACTGTACCTTGGTACTCATGACATGAAACCAAACTTCAACCTCAACAGTTAAAAATAACTATTTTGCCTGTTATCCAGGCAAATCAGGCCACACATGTGTGAGCTTATTAGGGAGTGACAAAGAGAAAATAACATTCAAAAGCTAGTGTTACGGCTGTAGACAAAGTGCAGATTTAAAAAAAAGTGCAAGAGTCACAACAAGGCAGAATGGAAGATTCAGAAATGCACCCCTCGCATATGAGAGGTCCGCTCAAGAGTTTGATAAAAAGCGGGGAAGAAGCTGTTCTTGAATCGGCTCTCAAGACTTACAAAAGTGAAAGTCTGACATTTTGATGCTTTACCGTTAAATAGTGATCCACTCAATGTTTTCAACACTGTATATCACACAAAGAAATGTTGTGGCTAAATAATTGGGATATTGAAGAAGTATTAACGTTTTTGAGGGCATGGTGTAAAATTGCCCAGAGTACCAAGGAGCTAAATATAGGTCTATTAACATGATCTTTCCACAGAACAGTCTGAGGAGCAGAGATAATTTGAATTCACATTATTTTTAAAGCAGGTATTTTCTGAAGTTGCAAAGAGATAATTAATTCAGTTCATTTCATGTAAAATACATTAATATAGAGCAGTTTCTTTATATTATGCAAATATAATTGATTTCTATTAAGTAAATAAACCATTGGATAAAAATGTAGATGTGCTTGCTTATCAGAATGTGAAGCATCAATTATGCCTGCATATAGTTTTAGAGATAAGAATTGAAATAATTAATTCAAACCCATGTTCAGAAGATCATAAATGATAGGAGCAGAATAAGCCCATTCGGCCCATCAAGTCAACACTTCCATTCAATCATGGCTGATCTATCACTCCCTCCTAACCCCATTCTCCTGCCTTCTCCCAATAACCCCTGACACCCATACTAATCAAGAATCTATCTATCTCTGCCTTAAAAATTTCCACTGGCTTGGCCTCCACAACCTTCTGTCACAGAGTCACCACCCTCTGACTAAGGAAATTCCTCCCCATCCCCCTAAATGAACGTCCTTTAATTCTGAGACTATGACCTCTAGTCCTAGATTATCCCACTAGTGGAAACATCCTCTCCACATCCACTCTATCCAAGCATTACATTTGGTACATTTCAATGAGGTCCCCCTCATTCTTTTAAACTCCAGCAAGTACAGGCCCAGTGTTGTCAAATGCTCATCATTTGTTAACCGACTCATTCCTGGGGTCATTCTTCTCTGGAGCCTCTCCAGAGCCAGCACATCCTTCCTCAGATGTGGAGCCCAAAATTGCTCACAATACGCCATGTGCGGCCTGACCAGCGCCTCATAAAGCCTTAGCTCAGTTTTGGATTTGATTAAATTTTGAGGAAAGTGTGGCGCTTTTCTTTGTTGGAGATCGATATATATCTTACTTGAGCTGGTGATTGAAAGTATACATGTCCTGAGCAACAAGATGCAGAGCTTCATTGACTAGGGAGAACCCAGCAGCAAATGTCTATTACTGCTCTAAATAATGTGGAGTTGGTGGGCCAAAGGGCCTCTTTCCCTGCTGTATCCTTCAATCAATCAATTCAATTAACCATCTGAAGAAAAGTCCAAACCCGAAACGTCACCTACTCCTTTTTCTCCGGAGATGCTGCCTGACCCACTGAGTTACTCCAGCACTTTGTGTCTGCAATCAATCAAATGCCTTCCACATAGGGCTGATAGATGGTGAGTTGTAGGACAATAATTCAATCCAGTCTTTCCCATGGACGGCACAAACCACAAGATTGAATAATTGCCGCAAACGTGTTGCCAGACATCGTTGATCACTTCATACTCACTTTAAAATCGTGCTGATGGTTTTGCAAAGTTGGCAAGCTCATTGAATGCGTTGGTCTGGCATGTTAATGAGCGAGTAATAGGGAACACACTAAAATAGGTTGTAAAGGAAACAGTGAAGAAGGTTATCTGCAATTTAAAACGGATCTTGATCAACTGTGCCAATGGGCCAGGAGTGGCAAATGGAGTTTAATTCAGATAAGTACGAGGTGTTGCATTTTGGTAGGCCATCTACCTCGTTGGTAGGCCATTTACCTCAACAACTCTCGTTGACCAAAGTGCTTTACATTGGTGGAGGTACTAACATTATACAACAGTGGTTCATAGATGAAGTACAGACATAAATACATACATATAGCCCCCCCCTCGGAGGATGTCAAGAATGGCTTGAGAGTAAAGATGAGTTTTAAGTCTCGACTTAAAAGAGTTGACGGAGGGGGCAGTTCTGATGGGAAGAGGGATGCTGTTCCACAGTCTAGGAACTGCAACCGCAAAGGCGCGGTTGCCCCTGAGCTTATGCCTAGACCGCGGGATGTTCAGTAACCCCAAGTCGGCCGATCTGAGGGACCTGGAGGTGATGTGGTGGGTAAGCAGACTTTTGATGTAGGTGGGGGCAAGCCCTGATAAGGACTTTGTAAACATAAAGAAGGTTATAGAACAGGGAGACCTGGGGTGCAGCCACATAGATCCATGAAGGCGACAACACAGATGGACAGGGTGGTGCAGAAGGCATTTGGCACATTTGTCTTTATTAGTCATGGCATTAAATACAGGAAAAGACACAAAATGCTGGAGTAACTCATCGGGGCAGACAGCACCTTGGAGAACAAGGTGACCATTCAGTTCAGGAGTTGAGATGACAGGTGAAGTACTATAAGATGTTGGTAAGGCCACAATTAAAGTACAGTTCTGGTCCCAGTAATATAGGAAGGGTGTTGTTGAACTGGAAATGGTGCAAAACAAATGACAAGGATGTTTCACTGTCTGGAGGATTTGGGTTATATGGAGAGGCTGGATAGGTTAGATCTTTTTCCCATGAAGCATAGAAGGCTGAGGGGTGACCTAAAGGGGTATCTAAAATTATGAGGGGAATAGATAAGGTGAAGAGCCATAGTCATTTCCTTAGGCTAGGAAAGTCAAAAACTAGAGGGAATAGGCTTGAGCTGAGAGGTGACTTGACAGGCAACTTGTTCACACAATGGGAGGTGCATACTTAGGATAAAGGGCCTGTCCCACCAGCATGCAACTCTATGCAATGAGCGCGACCTAACGTGGTCGCTTGAGCCGTCCGGCATCGCAGGGCCAGTCCCACTTCGATCGCTGGAGCCGTGCGGAGTTCGTCCCGACATTGCGCGGGGCTCCGAAAAACTGACCATGTTCAAAAATTCCGCGCGGCAACAGCTTGTCGGCTCGCAGTCGCCTCAACGCATTACACACCGCCTCGACGACGTGCCTCCGTGACCCTCTCTGTGTGTGGCTCCGTGGCCCTCTCTGTGTGCCCCTCTCTGTCCTGGCGAACTTACCTTTAAGACTTCGCTCCAAGTTTGCCTCACTTTGCGCCGCGTTGCGCCGCTCACCCGACCTCCACGTGGCCCTCGCTGCCGGTTTGGTTGCGTTTTGCCGCATGCAGGCGCATGCTGTTGGGAACGGCCCTGTACAGGGATCACCCGACCTCCGCGCGGCCCCCGCTTCTAGTTTGATCGAGCTCATCGCATGGAGTCGGATGATGGTAGGACAGGCCCTTAAGCTTTCAGAGGAACTGGTAGAGGCAGGTGCAACTATGACATTCAAAGGATATACACAGGTTCATGGATAGAAAATATTTTGGGAGGATATGGGTCAGGCACAGGCAAGTGGGACTTGCTTGGTTAAACAGGGTGGCACGGTGGCGCAGCGGTAGAGTTGTGGTCCAGAGTTTGTGTGTTCTCCCCGTGACCGCGTGGGTCTTCCACAGGTGTTCCAGTTTCCTCCCACACGCCAAAGATGTACAGGTTTTAGATTAATTGGCTTTGGGAAAATAATTTAAATTGTCCCTAGAGTGTCGCGTGTGCCAGTCTAACGGGGACCGCTGGTCGGCATGGGCTCGGTGGGCCGAAGGGCCTGTTCCGGCACTGTATCTCTAAACTGAAGTAAACTTAGACCGCAAAATTAAGTTGTGTGGGGAAGAGACGCAGAGAGGGATAAGCAAGGGTTACTTGTTAGTGATATGAATATTGATTACTCTAACTTCAAGTAATCCTTGCTTTTCCTCTCTCTCTCTGTCCCTCCCCCACCCTAGTTCTCCGACTAATGTCACTGTCCTTAGTTTTACTGTTTGTATGCCTCGTTGTCACCTTCCCCTCATTGAAAAGTGAACCATTGAGCACTTCCTTGATCATCGTCTGCCTTGATCTGTTCTTTTCACACCTTACATGTTCTTTGTACACTTCTACATCGTGTTTCCCTCTCCCTTGACTCTCAGTCCGAAGAAGGGTCTCGACCCGGAAACATCACCCATTCCTTCTCTCCAGAGATGCTGCCTGACCTGCTGAATTACCCCAGCATTTTGTGTTGATTTCTGTATTTGTTGCGGTGACGAATAAAAGACAGTACCCCTATCTCTTCCTAACCATGTTATCTACTGGTGTTGAAGATAGACACAAAGTGTTTGAGTAACTCAAAGCATCAGGCAGCATCTCTGGAATAAAAATATGGGTGATGTTTTGGGTCTGAAACATTCTTCATACCCCTGACGCTGAAGAAAGGACCAAGGAAAGGTTACAACCAAAAACGTCACCCATCCGTTTTCCCCGGGATGCTGCCTGACCCACTGAGTTACTCCAGCACTTTGTGTCTATCTTTGGTATAAACCAGCATCTGTAGTTCCTTCCTACACATCATTATCTACTTGTGTTACCACTTTCAAGGGTGCGTGGATTTGTACTCAATACTCACAACAGTCCACCATTTGCAGTCTATGTCGGAGTTTTATTAGTACAACCAAAATACATCACCTCACATTTGTCTGGATTAAGCTCCATCTGCCATTATTCAGTCCATTTCATCAATAAATCAATATCCCTCTGCAGCATGAGACTGCTTTCCACACCATCAACATACTGACCACATATTGTGTGCACATTGAGAAATCAATCAATCGTATAGATATGGTGATCACTGGTGTAATGTAGTTGTGCGTCGCTCTAGTAGAGAACGGTCGCTGTTTACTCAGCTACACCTTGTAATTCCAAAACCAATCACTGCTTGTAAGTTCCAATAGAAATAGTTCATTAACAATATAATTCCTCCTTTTGCATTTAAACATTTTGGCATTTTTATTAATGCTTGTAGAAGATTATGGGACATACGCATGCTCACTTGGGGAGTGCATTGGGTACAAGAGAGAAGGCATTAGTGCTATCTTTTTTTATCAGCTTGGATACATTGGGATGAGTGGCCTGTATTGGCCAGAGTTCTGTGATCCTACTCATGGATAGAGATGAATAAAGTCCAGGCCCCTATCTCATGTGGAGAAGAAAAACTTGATGTATTGTCAAGATTGAATTGGCTGGACTTGGACATCTTTGCCTGGTACTTGCTCTGCATTATTTTCCCATCATTGAACTGTAGTGGGTTTGTACTTGAACATGGAGGGTTAGTCCTGTTTATACTGGCTGCTCATGACAGTGTTTACTTTGTTCCAATCTCCATCTGCCGCTGGTTGATGAAGGTCCACGTCTGATGGCAAAGGGTTTTGTTGTGTGAATCTCAGCCAATCGCTTGCTGCAAGCCTCCATGCCCTGTAATCAATTTTCCAAGATATTTTCAAAGAGGAAAGACATGCTAGAACTTAATCTTATGAAATATGTCTGAATCGGTGAAAAAAAATAAATAACGTGGCTCAAGCATTGGCACGTGATTTTGTGTTGTCTCATTTCCTAGAATAGCAGAGCTGTAAGCATTTGCATGGATATTTGGCCATTAGTTGTGACAATTTTTCTCTCTGGAAGACCTTGAGACAATCCGCAGTACAGATTGTCACAATTGTAATTTTGGGTCAGTTCGCAATCAGTTCACCACAAATGGAGTGCCAAAGGAAAACACTGTTCTTTCCACTTTGTTTTGAAAGCATCCTGGATTGAAATTCTTTTACTAGTGACTACAAGGTCCATAAACCCTTCTTCAGACTTCTTCGACCCGTAACGTCTACCATTCATTCTCTCCAGAGATGCTGCCTGTCCTGCTGAGTTAATCCAGCATTTTGTGTCTACGGTTTAAACCAGCACCTGCAGTTCCTTCCTACACACGCCCACAATTAAAATACCTTTCAACAGTTTCCAATGAGTTACCAGTGGGGGTGAGCTCCCCACTCCAGCTGAAGTTTCTGTAGAAGGTAACACAACAGGGAAATGCAAGAGGTTACCCCTTCTCAAATTGTATGGTGTGTTTGGGTTTATTGTTAAAATGGTTTGGATCGGAAATAACTGGTTTAATGCTGAAATATCTCAGCAGGACAGGCAGCATCTCTGGACAGAAGAAATGGGTGACGTTTCGGGTCGAGACCCTTCTTCAGACTGTTAAAATGTTTTGATCGATGTAAAGTTATGTGTTGCGTTCTGACTCACCAGGACATACTTGGTGCTATGAATGTCAACGAAGGTAGATGGAACCGATTCCTTTCCCCAGACTATGATTTGCTCATAAACCAGGCTCAGTTAAAGAAAGAACTGCCCCACTTGATCTGGGAGGTTGATGAACTTGCTCCGCCACTCATTGTATTGAATGTGTCCTCCCACTCCTCAGCAATTCTCAAACTCGGATAGACTAATGTTCACAATCAGACTGAGTCTGAAGAAGGGCCTCAACCCGAAACGTCATCCATTCCTTCACTCCAGAGATGCAGCCTGCCTTGCTGAGTTACTCCAGCATTTTGTGTCCACCTTCTGAAAATACTTAACAATTTAAAAGAAACTGAAGTTAGCTAATCGCTTAAGCAAGTGTGATTTTCCAGCACTAAGTATGTTTCCTCTGATTCTCTTAATATCCAGAAAGCTATTAACCTTTTTACATGAATGGGCTCAGCTAATGAGCTTCCCCCAGCCTCGTGGGCAATTACTTACCGTCACTGAAATTTTGCAGAAGATCTCCAAGATACGTACTCTCCTGGCCTTAAGATGTATAAGTGGACTTTGCAATCTAAAATGAGGAATGCAGAGAGGGAACACTTTCTGAAAAATAATAGCAAGTGATTTCAGAGCTTTGCACAGAAATTCTGAATTGCTCACAATTACACAGGGAAATATCAGTTCAATATTTCTCCATAAAATGTCAACCAACATAAATTGGGTGTTAAAGAAGGAGCTGCAGATGCTGGAGAATCGAGGGTTACACAAAAAGCTGGAGAAACTCAGCGGATGCAGTAGCATCTAAGGACCGAAGGAGATAGGCGACGTTTCGGGTCAAGACCCTTCTTCCTAAATTGGGTGATGGGGATTAACGGTTGGCTGATCTGCCAAGCTGGTGTGACTTGAGAGGGCGATACAGTAAAACTTGAAGTGGTTATAGAGTCAAGAGTGTTACACAAAAAGCTGGAGAAACTCAGCGGGTGCAGCAGCATCTAAGGAGCGAAGGAGATAGGCAACGTGTCAGGTCGAGACTCTTCTTCAGACTGGTCAGGGATCAGGGAAACGAGAGATATAGACAGTGATGTGGAGAGATAAAGAACAATGAATGAAAGATATGTAAAAAAGTATCGATGATAAAGGAAACAGGCCATTGTAAGCTGTTTGTAGTGTGAAAATGAGAAGCTAGTGCGACTTGGGTGGGAGGGAAGATAGAGAGAGAAGGAATGCCAGGGCCCGAGGGCTGAGGGAGAGGTGGGAAGGGGAGGAGGCAGCCTGGGTTAACAGAATTGAGAAAATTCAATGTTTAAGCCCAGAGGATGCAGACTCCCCAAGCGGAATATGAGGTGCTGTTCCTCCAACTTGCGGTGTTGCTCACTCTGGCCGTGGAGGAGGCCCAGGACCGAGAGATCGGATACGGAATGGGAGGGGGAGCTGGGCCTTCTGAAACATTGCCTATCTCCTTTGCTCCTTAGAGGCTGCTGCACCCGCTGAGTTTCTCCAGCTTTTTGTGTAACCCTCGAGTCTCCAGCATCTGTAGTTCCTTCTTTAACAACATAGAGTCAAGAGTGTTGTATTGGCATATGTCCCAGATAGAACTATGAAATTCTTACTTGCAGCAGCACAACAGAATGTGTTAGCAGAATATATATACAAGTTAGATGAATGTGTGTGGGCATGGCACCATATTATATTATATGGGAAGTCATTACTTTGGTACTAACTCAAAGTACAGGGATTCCCCAGGTTACAAATAACCCGACTTACAGGAATCTGAGCAAAGTGCTGGAGAATCTCAGCGGGTTAGGCAGCATCTACAGAGGGAATGGACGGGTGACGTTTCAGATCAGGATCCTTCTTCAGACTGTTTGTAGTGGGGAGACGGGTGGGACAGAGAGATAGCTGGAACTGAGACAGGGTTGTGAGAGAGCCTGGCAAGTGATAGATGGATACAGATGAGCGAAAAGGAGACAAAAGGGTGTCCAATATGGGAGAGAAGAGGAGTGAATGATAGAGGTGGAAGGAATCCACCTATATCCCTCCCTCTGGCTTTGCATATGGAAATCCCATTTTACATACATTCTCCCTTTTATTTTTAAACATTTTCAAGCCAGTAATATAAATAATAATAGTCATAATAATAAAATGGTTCATGGTAGTCATTAATGACTGGATACAATATATATTCCACTATTATTATGGCTGATTATTAAATTAAATTAAATAATTATCACAAGAGTGTGCAGAGGATATGATATGGGTTAATTTATATAAATATTTGGGCTTTTCGGGCTTACAGAGACATCAACTCATAAACTGTTCTTAGGAACGTAACTAGTTATGTTACGTAAGGACTGTCTCAGTATTTTTAAATAGAGATTTAAGGGACTGTCCCACTGCGGCGACCTAATTCACGAGTTCAGAAGAGTTTGCCCTCGACTCGTACTCGCAGCATGGTCGACACGAAGTCCGAGGAGGTCTTTGTAACTCTCCTTCATGCTCGAGACTAGTCCCCACGTACTCCAGGCCTCAGCTAGGTCGAGGCGTATTTTTCAACATGCTGAAAAATGCCCACGAGTAAAAAAAAAAAGGTTGCCATGGAAAAAATTGTCCTAGTAGGTCATAATGTTATTTGTAGGTAGTCAAAGTCAATCGAAGGTAAAGCTCGTTGAGAATAAAAAGGTAAGTAAACCGACTGGTAATTTTAAATGCCCGATAAACTTTATTAAATGTTGTCTGGCTTATTAAAAGTGTCTTCCCCCCCTTCTGTAGTAGTTGCTCTACTCAACAGCCAAAAATCTGTAGCCTCCCTTTAATCTGGTATGTTGTTGGTTCACAATGCTTGATCGATGGTGTTTTATCATTAATGTTTTATTATTATTATTAATGTTTAGCGTTTTCTGAGTCATTCGTAACTGTCACTCTGTCATGTTGTTACTTGTGGGCGGAGCACCAAGGCAAATTCCTTGTATGTGAATACTTGGCCAATACACTTACTTACTTATACAGAGTGCAAGAAAGTTTCAGGAGACTGAGTCCCGGGAGCAGAAATAGTTGTTTGAGGGGAGGTGCATTTACTCTCTGAGTGGTTTAGCAAAATTAAGGGTGATCTCATTAGAAAGTACAAAGTTATTTTGATGGTTACACAAAAAGCTGGAGAAACTCAGCGGGTGCAGCAGCATCTAAGGAGTGAAGGAGAGCCTCCAACCTCATCGTTTCCCAGCCCCGCACAGCCCGATTTTACCTTCTCCCCCCAAAAAAAATTCCTTCTTTAACAAGTTATTTTGATGCTTTGCCAGGTAGATATAGGGCGATGTAACCCCACCTGAGGTGTTGAGGACCAGTGGCTATAGTTCCAAAATAAGAGATGTGCCATTTCGGAGAGAAATGGGAAGGTTTTGTTTTGCACCCTGTAGGCAGTGAATCTGGAGCTACCTTCCCAAGAGGGATCTCAATGTTCCCTTCCTGAATTTACTGAAGATTGAGGTTGATAGATTTATTTATGGATGTTAAGAGAAGTGTGGGAGATGGTGTTTGTGTCGGAAAGTGGCACTGAATTAAAAGGCTAGCTCTATTATTACACAAATGGGCACTTTCTATTGCATTTTTGTGTTTAAAGCCTGGATTCTGTTAAAATGTAAAACAAGTTAGAAATATTTAAGATCAATTGAAAATCAACCAGAAAAACTGCAGATTGTGGGAATGTGAAAGTAAAACGAATACTGGAAACATTCAGCAGGACAGGCGGCCTATTTGGGGAGAGAAACTGGCAACCTTTCAGATCAAATATCTATCATCAGAAATACTGTGTGACTTTCTGAGTTTTTCTGTTTTTATTGCAATGATTTAAGAAGTGTGATGTTTTCATAATTATTTTCTTACTGGTCATAAGTGGTAAGAGCAGAATTGGGCCATTCAGCCCGTCAAGTCTACCCCGCCATTCAATCACGGCTGATCTTCCCCTCTTCATGTTTATTGTCATGTGTCCCTGATAGGACAATGAAATTCTTGCTTTGCTTCAGCACAACAGAACATAGTAGGCATTGACTACAAAACAGATCAGTGTGTCCATATACCATTATATAAATATATACACACATGAATAAATAAACTGATCAGGTGCAAATAACAGATATTGGGTTATTAATGTTCAGAGTTTTGTCCGAGCCAGGTTTAATAGCCTGATGGCTGTGGGGAAGTAGCTATTCCTGAACCTGGTCGTTGCAGTCTTCAGGCTCCTGTCCCTTCTACGTGAAGGTAGCGGGGAGATGAGTGTGTGGCCAGGATGGTGTGGGTCTTTGATGATACTGCCAGCCTTTTTGCTTCACTCCATAAGGTTAGGAAGGATGGATTTCTGTGGTCAGTGATGTCACAATCTCATGACAGTGCATATCAGTATCAATACACGCATAATAAACAGAGGCCACTTTGCCAGCATGTCAGGAAGTCATTGTATAGAAACATAGAAAAATAGGTGCAGGAGTAGGCCATTCGGCCCTTCGAGCCTGCACCGCCATTCAATGCGATCATGGCTGATCATCCAACTCAGTATCCCGTACCTGCCTTCTCTCCATACCCCCTGATCCCTTTAGCCACAAGCGCCACATCTAACGCCCTCTTAAATATAGCCAATGAACTGGCCTCAACTACCTTCTGTGGCAGAGAATTCCAGAGACTCACCACTCTCTGTGTAAAGAATGTTTTCCTCATCTCGGTCCTAAAGGAATTCCCCCTTATCCTTAGACTGTGACCCCTTGTTCTGGACTCCCCCAACATCGGGAACAATCTTCCAGCATCTAGCTTGTCTAACCCCTTAAGAATTTTGTAAGTTTCGGTAAGATCCCCCCTCAATCTTCTAAATTCTAGCGAGTACAAGCCGAGTCTATCCAATCTTTCCTCATATGAAAGTCCTGACATCCCAGGAATCAGTCTGGTGAATCTTCTCTGTACCCCCTCTATGGCAAGAATGTCTTTCCTCAGATTTGGAGACCAAAACTGTACGCAATACTCCAGGTGTGGCCTCACCAAAACCCTGTACAACTGCAGTAGAACCTCCCTGCTCCTATACTCAAATCCTTTCGTTATGAATGCTAACATACCATTTGCTTTCTTCACTGCCTGCATATTTAGCACACTCTATATTGAAACAAGATGATTTGGGCTACAGGAGAGTAGGTTAATAGTTGTATCTTTACTGTTATTTTACACACATTTAGTACATCATTGGCATCAGTTACTACTCCAAAATCATCTCCCCGATGATGCTGTCAAATATTGATTATTTAAACAAAGCAATACCTTGTTCACAAGAAATAAAAATGAAATAAATCGAAGAAAAATTGGAATATGCTTTGCAAGTTTTTTCCCTTCTACTGTCAATGCTTTGGACTAAATTCCTACAATTTAGAGAAATTAATATGTATTGAGAAAAAATCATTCTCTGTGGGCTGATGGAGGAAGGTTTTTTGCTTCTTTAGATGAATCTAATTTGTTTTACTCAAACCTGCAGGGCAATGTAACCGGAAAAGCTCGCGATGCATGTTTGAAATGAAAGCATTCAGTTTCAGTTTACTATATTGTCACGTGTACCGAGGTACAGTGAAAAGCGTTTTTGCTCCGTGCCAACCAGTCAGCCGAAAGACAATACATGATTAAGGATCCATTTACAGTGTTTTGATACATGATAAGGGAATAACGTTTAGTGCAAGGTAAAGCCAGCAGAGTCCGATCAAGGATAGTCCGAAGGTCATCAAAGAGGTTGTTATCTAAAAATGACAGAGGAGTTTGGGGTTGACAGACTGACCTTCTGTTAGCCACATATTGTTCTGCCCCTCGTATTAAAGGGCCGTGCCTTCTAGAGCAGCTATTTTGGAAACTGTTCTTTTCATCAGGGAAGGAATGCCAGATCTTTGTGATGCAGAGGATACATTTTAGCATGATTTACATTTAACTTGCAATTTATTGGTCAATAAATGAAAATAAACCATTTCCTGGAGAGCTTTTTCCTTTTGAGCTTTGGGGTTGCTTGCTTTCACTATTGCTTCTCCTATCACCCTTTGCTATTACCTGTAAATGTTCCGTCAGTGTTGGAAGCTGATGTTTGTTTAACAAGCAATCTGTCAATTTATAGAACAGTTCCAAGCTCTGCTTGGCCTTGGAATTACATTGTGGGATGATTGCATGTGAATGCATAATGCAGTCATCTGAAATAGTCTTTGTTCACTCTTTTAATGGAGGCTTTACCCCGTTGCAAGGTAATACATCCACTAAAAACACCAGACAAAGGAAATACAGCTGAAGGAGCTGAACACTTATGTGTGATTAACCCACGGCATTGCTCTTCTATTTTGTATAATGTTTATCTTTCTTTTAAGTTGACACGAGTCCAATCTTTTGAGGTTCCACGATACTGATTGTGAACTTCACGATATATTTGCTTTTTTTCTCGATCTTCTATAACTTAAGCAAGTATCTGTAACAATGGGTTGGACTGCAAAAAGGTTCATCAGAGGTTTACATGTTAAATATTGGCCCTGAATTTCCTTGGAGCAGCGAACCACCCACGCTCACTGCTCACTCGACCTCAACCACAACACCCGCTCTCATATTCAGAGGATCCACTCTGGTGCGAAGTTCCTGAGAGAAACAATTCGGTGGCCAAGTCTGGTTGGTAAATCAATAGCAGGTTAAACCAAGCTGGAACCGGCTCTCAAATAGGTGCATAAAACTTAAGAGAAAGGATTAACAAAAATTAAACCTGTAATTAAAATTGCCTAATAAGGAAAGAAATTATAGACACTGGAAAATATTTAAGACAAATCATTAACAAAAAGCATTTGAGAACGCAAGATAGGAAAAGGAGTGAGCCTGAAGAAGGGTCTCGACCCGAAACATCACCTATTCCTTTTGTCCAGAGATGCTGCCTGACCTGCTGAGTTACCCCAGCATTTTATGTCTATCATTGTAAATCAGCATCTGCAGTTCATTCCTACACAGAGGAACAGGAGTGGGCCACTTGGCCCCTCTAGCCTGCTCCACCATTCAATATGATCACGGCCGATCTGCCCCAGGTCTGCACAGTACCCCATTGTCCTC
Organism: Raja brachyura; assembly: GCA_963514005.1. The sequence goes on from OY740782.1 coordinate 18,718,426, forward strand.
AATGCCTTGATTGTTTAAAAAATATATCTACTTCCTTCTTATAATACCCCCAATTGTTCAAGCCTCCACACCACCCAAGATAGATAATTTTGGAGATTTGCCACCCTCTGTGAGAAGTTCTGAAGAACTTCATTTTTGGAGGCCTCGCTGAGGCCGAGCCAGCAGATCGGGACAGCCTGCAGCAGCACGGAGACGCAGAGCAGCCGTGGAGGACGGCGACAGCATCGCCAGACCAGGTCAACCCCTGGAACGCCGGCCCAGTGCTGTTGCCAGGACAACAGGCGTTTCGGGCCCAGATAAGACTGAAACTTTAAGGGCACAAGTTGGCGGCAGAAACGTGGCGACTCTGCCTACAGCCTCAGTGAAGCAAACTATACATACACTACAATCGTCGCACTTTTGTACTTATCTATGATTATGCTTATCTTTTGTACAATTTTACCGGATCGTATGCAAAACTAAAGAATTTCACAGTACCTAAATATGTTGACAATAATGAATAATTGAATTAAAATTACCGCTCGCTAAATGTGCAATTATGCACCTCGTCCACCTCTGTTCACGTTTGATCATGATGATATTATTGTCATATGTACCTATCTACCTGGGTACAGTGAGATTTTTTGTTTTATTCCAGTAAAAGCATACTGTAAACAAGCATAATCATAGATTACAAAAGTACAATAATTGTAATACAATAGTTTTAGATTCAGTGTTAGTTTAGTTTATTGTCACGTTTATTGTGCAGTGAAAAGCTTTTGTTGCGTGTTAACCAATCAGTGGGAAGACAATACATGATTACAATCGAGCCATTCACAGTGTACAGATATATGATAAGAGAATAACGTTTAGTGCAAGATAAAGGCAGTAAATTCCGATCAAAGTTGGTCCGAGGGTCTCCGAATGAGATGGATTGTAGTTCAGGACTGCTCGCTGGTTGTGGTAGGATGGTTCAGTTGTTTGGTAACAGCTGGGAAGAAACTGTCCCGGAATCGGGAGGTGCGTGTTTTCACACTTCTATACCTTTGCCTGATGGGTGAAGAGATGGCCTGGGTGCGACTCGTCCTTGATTATGCTGTTGACCTTGCCGAGGCAGCGTGAGGTATAAATGGAGTAAATGGAAGGGAGGTTGGGTTGTGAGTCCATTAGTTTCTCCCACTAATGGAAACATCTTGACAACAGACCCTGTCACATCGCCTGACAATTGTATATTTCAGTAAGATTACCCCTCTTTCTAAACTTCAACGAATGTGGATCTAATTCCCAATGGTCTACCATTGGCCTTTAAAATTTCACGTCGGGTACAGCAAACTTCGGGCTTTTATTTAAGAAACAACAAATGATGTTTTAACAATAACCTGAGGCTTACCCCTCTTTCCCCCCCACAACCGCTCCCCTGTTGAGCTGAGCGTAGTCGCTGAATGGAGACGGTCTATTCTGCAACAGGTTCAGGCAGCAAGCTGCTGGGAAACTGCAGGATGTTTGCACTCAACCGCTGGGCTTCATGAGGAGAGGCAAACTGAAGTGTGTCAGAATGATCGAAGTGGCAGTGAGGGTGTTCAGGCCTTTATACACGCTTGTATAATAGCCCGAGACATCTTCTCACTTACGGTGATAAATGTCAGCACTACCATACAGGAGAGGCCAGCGGGCTGCAATAAAGACTTTTGCAGATTCACCACCCACTGCGTGAAGTTCCTCAGCACTCAGCACTTCTATATGGGGAGAAAGCAGGAACGGGGTACTGATTTTGCATTATTGGCCATGATCATATTGAATTGCGGTGTTGGCCTACACCTATTTTCAATGTTTCATTTTAAAACAATCTCTTGCTAATCCTTAATTATGTCCCCCACCCCCCAATATACTGTTCCGATGGAATAAGGTCATAGGTGATGGAAATAGAATGAGGCCATTCAGCCCATCAAGTCTACTCTGCCATTAAATCATGGCTGATCTATCTCTCCCTCTGAACTCCATTCTCCTGGCTTCACCCCATAACCTCTGACACTTGTAGAAGAGCAGGCATAAATGTGCCCTTTGAATAAGCCTTCCGATTTTCAGTTCAGCTTAGTTTATTGCCACCTGCACCAAGGTACAGTGAAAAGCTTTTGTCGCGTGCTATCCAGCCAGCGGAAAGACAATGCACGATGACAATCGAGCCATTCACAGTGTACAGGTACATGATAGGGGAATGACGTTTAGTGCAAGGTAAAGCCAGTAAAGTCGCGATCAAAGAGAGTCTGAGGGTCACTGAGGTAGATAAAGTTCAGGGGTTACACAAAAAGCTGGAGAAACTGAGCGGGTGCAGCAGCATCTAAGGAGCGAAGGAGATGGGCGACATTTCGGGTCGAGACCCTTCTTCAGATAAAGTTCAGGACTGCTCTCTAGTTGTGGGAGGATGGTGCAGATGCCTGGGAAGAAAATGTCTGTGAATCTGGAGGTGTGTGCGTTCACACTTCGGCACATTTTGCCCGATGGGAGAGGGAAGAAGAGAGAGTGGCCAGGGTGCGACTCGTCCTTGATTATGCTGTTGGCCTTGCCTTTATGTCACACCATGGGCCGTCTACTGGGAAGGTTTTCCGGACAGAATTTCTGATGGAAGCCCACCACTGTTATCACTTCCCAGGGCCGATATACTTAATGAAAAAATCCCTCAGGATATTCTGGATCAGCACTCAGCAAGTGGGGATCTTTAGATATACAGCGTGGAAACAAGCCCAGCGAGTCCATGCCAACCAGCAATCACCTCGTGCACTAGCACTATCCTATGCACAAGGGACAATTTGCAATTTTACAGAAGGCAAGTTACCCACAAACTTATAGGTCTTTGGAGTGTGGGAAGAAACCAGAGCACCCGGAGAAAACCCCAGGGAGAACGTACAACCTCTGTACAGATTGCATTCTGAGGTCAGGATCGAACCTTGGTCTCTGGTGTTGTAACGGGCCTGTCCCACAGGCTATTATTTAGGCGACTCCAGGCGACTAGGCTGTCGCCACATGGTCTTTGGTGTATCACCCGTATGGTCGTGAGTAGTCTCCTCAGTCACCCAAAGAGCGTAGCGTCTTTCTGGTTGCCGCTGGATTTTCAACATATTGAAAATTTTCCGGGGACAGTCGGTGACGGTGGGTTTGATGCCAATGAGCGTAGCGAGACTCCTCCTGACGTAGGTGCTGTCATAGTTGTCGCCAGGTTAACATAGGTCATTGCCAGGTTAGCGTAGGTTGTCGCCGGTGCTGACTTTGTTGTTTTTTGTTGTTAAAGTAATCATTCCATTTCAAATTTTATGTCGAAGTGGGGCCCAGTCGCCGTTTTTTCAACTGGCTGCTCCGACTATGACAGTCATCGGCAGTCACCTAAAAATAGCCTAAACGGGACAGGCCCTTGTAAGGCAGCAACTCTGCTGCTGCACCGCTGTGTTAATGTTAATGATTTGTTCCTCCTTTATTTAATGACCTACATCAGGGGAATGCCAAGGGGAGCAAAACCATTACCTTGCAGGTCAAAGGAATTTGACATCTGCTTTAGCTATGGCATGGAAATCGCTATAAAAATATGGAGAGGAAAGGGGGAACACAATTGGCTGTAAACCTGGGCCATATTTCCCGCAAGTCCAGGCAGGGCTGTAGGTTAACCTGACGGGACAGGCAGAGTTGAGCTTGGTTTAGCGCTGCTTCTCTGCGCTGGCTGTGGGCCTGGGGGCACCGCTCCCATCTGACGCCCGACGTTTCTGGCCACCCCGGGGCGTGAGGGGGGGGGGGGGGGGGGCACTCGGGACATCGCCTGAGAGTCGGGATTGATCCTGGCTGCGGATGAGGTGCAGGTCTGTGTCCAGGGCTGCCGAGTGTGTTTTGGCACGTCTCCCTCCTCCAATCACCGCGTTCTATCCTCAGTCCCACCCCCAACCCCCCACTTCTGCCTCTGACCGACACCTCCCTCCTCCAATGATAGCGCTGAATCATCATGTCCCGCCCCCATTGCCTGCTGACCGACGCCTTTCTCGTCCAATCGTCGCCCTCGATCAGCAGTCCCGCCCCCACTGTCTCACAGAAAGCGGAGATTTCTCCAGGTTTTAACATCTGGATTACAAAAACTGGGGGGGATCGTCCCCCACCTCTCAAAACGGGGGGGGACGTGTCACCACAAGAAAGCCACCAAATGAGCTCAATTTGACACGCATTCCACAATGACCATGACAGTAAGTTGCTTATTGCGCTTTGGGGCAGCTCTCTGGGGGTAACCTGCTTGTACCAGGGATATTGCAACAAAGCAACTAAGTTGGCCAAATTCAGATTGCTGGTATGCCAGTCATGTTTCTTGTACATTCGTTATTTGTACTAACTCTCAATTAAGCAAATCAATCTACCAATTCAGAACAGACTTTAGATTTTTAATCTAATTAGTTCATCTGTACCATAATAATGTTTGCAAATCATTGATGTCAATGATGGGGTGAAGGGATATATATCTCATGAACCTTTTTGGATAACACAATGCTTCACTCCAGCAGGCAGTGGGGGCCAAGTCAAGGGTATTTTTATAGCGGAAATTGTTAGGTTCTTGACCATAAAGCCCCTGTCCCACTTGCGTGTTCTTGGCACGCTAATTACGCAACCTCGTGGTCGCGTTGAGCCGCAACAGGCCCCCAAAGGTCGTGCACGACTTCATTCAACCGCACAGCCGTCTGGAGTGCGTGACGTCATTTGAAGATGGACGGAAAATGCTGGAGTACCTCAGCGGGACCGGCAGCATCTCTGGAGAGAAGGAATGGGTGATGTTTCGTGTCGAGACTCTTCAGTCTGAAAGAAGGGTCTTGACCCAAAACATCACCCATTGCTTCTCTCCAGAGATGCTGCCGGCCCTGCTGAATTACTCCTGCATTTTGTGTCTATCTTTAATTTTCTTGCCCCGCTCTGGGAGTAGAAGTGGGGGCGGATCCAGATCCGCAACGGCCGTGAGCCCCAGGCCGAGCTTGGTAAAGTTTGCCTGCTTCTGCTGCTGTTGGCGGTGAGACATTGCGTCGCGCCAGGGTCTTGGGCCTGTCCCACTTTGGCCGTCAGTTCCACGACAGGCCGTTGGCGCGTGAAGATTTTGTTCGCTATGAAAATTTCGGAGCCCCGCGCGATGTCGCGTACAACTACATACCCCTCAGCGCTTCTCAGTGGGACCGGCCCCGCGCGGCCATACGATGCCCGTGCGCCTCAAAGCGACCACGAGATCGCGTAATTTGCGTGCCAAGGACACGTAAGTGGGACAGGCCCTTAAGGGTGTCAACGTTTATAGGGAGAAGGCAGGAGAATCAGGTTGGGAGGGAAAAATTGATCAGCCATGATCGAATGGCGGAGCAGACTCAATGGGTCGAATGGCCTAATTGTGCTCGTAAGTCTCATTTTCTTCTGATCCACTTGTAGCTTGAGGTCAGATCTTTGTGTTAATTGGCTGTAAGCGCGACCCTTTGCTGGAGAATGGTGGCAAAAAAAACTAATGGGCATAAGTGAGAAAGAATACGTTGTCGGGCTACGTGCAAATAAGGAAGGGGAAATAGAAATAATGAAATTGCTCACCTGATAGTCAGCCCTAGATGGGCCGACAGGCCTCTCTGGCCATTACAAGATAAGAACTGTACGAGTAGCTCACTATGCAAATATCCATAAGCTGTGCTCCATGTAAAATGTCCCCCAACTTGCATTGTTGAAGAAATATAATTTCACTGATAAATGATCTGGATGAAAATTATGATAAAGTCTGCCTTTGAAAGGCAATTTGCTAACACGACATCATTCTATTAATCAAGATCAAACAATCGTGGCATTTGGAAGGTTAATGAAGGCCATTCCATGTTGCTTTGTAAAAATCTAGTTTCCTATTCAAAGTCATCAGCAAATTAGCAGTAAAATATTCCCTGGTTTAGTAGTCTCTGTCCTCGACTGAATTTTTAACAGAGAAGGTGAATGGTGGTTATATTCTCCGGAGAGTTGGAGATAGAATGACCAAGAAAGAAATAGTGCAAGTCCTCAGATTAACATAATTAGTAATTATCTCCTAATAGCCCCTCTTGGATTTAGACACTTGGCACTTGAATTTCTGTTTAAAGTTCAGTGAGGAAAAACAAATTTCACGCTAAAATGTCTCAATAACACAGCTGAGCTGTTGGGGTAATCATCTGTTTTAGGTGCCGTTTCATTTAAACTTACCAGGCTGAGTGTGGTTCTGTCTGTGTACCTGTCTAGTGCCTGTGAATCAGTCTCTGTTTTATGTGCGTATGTATGCTCCTGCTGATCACCACCCACCCCAGACCCCTTCAGGGTCCCCCATCACTCACCCCCCTGACCACCCCTGTCCACATCTACCCACCATCCCTCTCTCTGGTTCCACATTTCACGCCACACCTTCCCTTCCCTGTCACATGCAGCCCTTTGACTTTGACTTGTCTGCTTATCATAAGGTCATAAGGGATAGGAGTAGAATTAGCCATTCGGCCCATCAAGTCTGCTCCGCCATTCAATCATGGCTGATCTGTCTCTCTCTCCTAACCCAATTCTCCTGCCTTCTCCCCATAACCTCTGATGCCTGTATTAATCAAAACAAGTGCCAATCAACTCGAGCCTTTGTGACTATCTTCACCCTTCTCTTCCTCCACCTTACTCATCCCTCCCTCCGGTTCTACGTTTCACTCTTCACTTTTCCTTTCCTATCAGAATCCACCACTTAAAGCCTTTTAACCTGGTTAGCATGCAACAGAAACCTCTCACTATACCTCGGTACAGGTGACAATAAACTAAACTGTACTTCACCACACATCAACTCCAGCGTTTGTGACCACCTTAACCCTTCTCTTCCCCACCTGCCTCATCTGCCCACCATCCCCTCCGTACCTGGGTCTACCTATCACTTAAGATAGACACAAAATACTGGAGTAACTCAGCAGGTCAGGCAGCATGTCTGGAGAAAAGGATTAGATGATATTTCGGGTTGAGACCCTTCTTCAGACTCTGGCCAGTCTGAAGAAGAGTCCCGACCTGAAACGTCACCTATACCTTTTCTCCCCGCTGTTACTCCAACATTTTGTGTCTATCTTCAGTGTAAACCAGCATCTGCAGTTCCTTCTTACACATTTTGTCTACCTATCACTTACCACCTCTTGCCCCATTCCTCTCCCTCACCTCTTTGAACCAGCTATCTCCATGCCAGTGTTAAAGAAGGGTCCCAACCCAAACCCTCCTCTGCCCATTTCCAACCACAGATACTACCTGATCTACTGAGCTGCTCCAGCAGTTTGCTTTTTGACTATCGCATGGGAATCTATTGCCCCCGAAGGTCGTGTGTAATAAAAAAAATTCTAAATGCTAGAGATCAAACATAAAAACATAAAATGCATGAATTACACTGAATCCAGTGACAGGAGCATGTATCCTAATTTTACATCGAAATCCTTCATTTAAACATTTGCCAAAGGATCTTCACGTGATAATCCAAATTTTGTTTTCTCTCTGATGATGTTGATGTTGTATTTCTAGTATTTAGCTTAATTTAGTTTAGCTTGGAGATATAGAACGGAAACAGGCCCTTCGGCCCACCGAATCCGCGCCGACCAGTGATCCCCGTACACTAGTACTATCCTACACACGTGGGGCAATTTACAATTTTAGTATCTTAGTATTTTTTGAAAGCAGAATGCCTGGGCGGCAGTAAAAAGATGCACAAACTATGTGGGCTGTTACACAGCCCCATTTATAACGTGTAGATCAGGGGTTGGCAACCTTGTTCTGCATAGGAGCCAGGACCCATGTCTGTGAGTGGATGCGGGCCACATCTATCGCCATAGTTAAAAAATAATTAATGACAGTTAAAGAAAATTGCAACAAAAATGTAACAAAAAGACAATTACCCCCGCGACAAACAACAACTAAAGTGCAACACTGTGGCCGGAGCGGAATTCCTCACCAACCCCGCTGATGTTTCGGTTTCCTCCAGCCCGCCCACCGCTGGGCTCCCGAGGAAACCGCTCTCAGCCCGCTTCAGTTTCACTCATACCACGGCACCGGGGTGCGGGGCGCTTTCACTCCGGGTGGTCGGGAGGATGGAAGAGGGGGTGGGAGGGTAGGGACAGAGAGAGAGGGAGTCGACAGGTGTTGTGATATGGAATTGGCTCTGTGTGTGTGTGTGTGTGTGTGTGAGAACTGCTCTCGGATAAGTGTGTGTGTTTTGTGTTATATTTAAGAGGGCGTTAGATGTGGCACTTGTGGCTAAAGGGATCAGGGGGTATGGAGAGAAGGCAGGGATACTGAGTTGGATGATCAGCCATGATCACATTGAATGGCGGTGCAGGCTCGAAGGGCCGAATGGCCTACTCCTGCACCTATTTTCTATGTTTCTATGTTTCTATGTGTTACGCCTGCGGGTCGGATGCGGCCCGTGGGCCATATGTTGCCGACCCCTGGTGCAGATGAAACATTCGAGTGAGTTGGACAACAGGGGAGCATGAATGAAAGACAACGATAATATTATCAAGAGAAGGGGATTGCAACAACTGCACAAGCACTGCAAGAGTGTGGAACTGAAAGGATACAAATTGCCCACTTACATTATTTTACAAAGTAGTTGATCAAACAACAAGGACACCTCTCTTCCCTTTTTATTTCTTTAAAAAATACTTTGGTAGTAGTGTCTCAACAACTTGCACTAAACTTTTGTGGAGAGATCCTGATGAATTGTATAGGAAGCAACTGCAGATGCTGGTTTAAATCGAAGATAGAGCACAAATGCTGGAGTAACTCAGTGGAACAGGTGCATCTCTGGAGAGAAGGATCCTCTCCAGAGATGCTGTCTGTCCCTCTGAGTTACTCCAGCATTTTGTGTCCATCTTCGATCCTGATGAATTTGTTATCTAGATAATCCAGGAGTGATGTTAAAATATAATGCAGCAAACATTCTTTTTAAAGAATCTCTTGATGACAGATTTTGGTTAAAACATAGGGACCTACCAACAGCTACCGATACCACCCTTGGCTCATTTTGCCAATCCGGCTGCCTTAGCAGTCCCCAGCCACATGACCTTCTGACTATTGTACTAAGTGCCCCAACCAATGATGGCAAGTATGCCATATGACCTCTTTACATCCTATCTACTTGTGCTACCACTTTTCAGGGAGCAGTGGACCTGCATCTCAATATTCTTCCTTACATTGGTGCTCCTAGGTTATCCTGCCATTTACTGTATACTTTCCTCCTACATTAGACCTCGCAAAGTGTAACACTGAACACTTGCCTGGATTAAACTCCATCTGCCATTTATCTGACCATACTTGCTATCGATCTTTACCCAGCCAACCTTTTGACAACCTCAATATCCACAACTCACTATCCACAACTTTGCCAGTTTTTACATCATCTGCAAATGCACTTATCGGACATAGGAAGAGGTTCCGTTTTTTCAAATTGGAATGCCACACATCATCAAGCACATACATAACTGAGAAGGCTATGTATAGCACATACATAACTGAGAAGGTTATGTCTGAAGAAGGGTTTTGGCCCGAAACGTTGCCTATCTCCTTCGCTCCTTAGATGCTGCTGCACCCGCTGAGTTTCTCCAGCCTTTTGTGTACCCATAACTGAGAAGGAACATTTCAGCAAGGCCACCAGCATAATCACGGACCAGTCTCTTCCCGGTCACTCTCAATTCTCCCCTTTCTCATCAGGCAAGAGGTACAGAAGTGTGAAAACGCATGCCTCCAGATTCAGGGACAGTTTCTTCCCTGCTGTTATCAGGCAACTGAATGGCCCTCTCGCCAGCTAGAGAGCTGTCCTGACCTCCCATCTACCTCATTAGAGACCTTTAAACTGTCATTAATCAGGCTTTAGTGGACGTTATCAAACATTATACCCTTTACCCTGTATCTGGTCACTGTGGACAACGTCATTATAACCATTTCTTTTCACTGACTGGTAAACAAGCAACAAAAAGCTTTTTCACTGTACCTCGGTACATGTGACAATTACAAATTAAACTAAACTAAATTTAAAAAAAGACTGGTGTGATCTCTCAACACCATGAGCTCTGTGTTAGTGCGTTCTGCTACGTATAAACAGAGTTGCTGAGAAAGGGATCACCAGGGTAGAAGGGGAACGGAGAAAGAGAGAGACAAATTAATTCTCATCTTTCCATCCTCACACTATTCCAATTTCCTCCACACAGGTATTCATTCCTGCATCGAAAAGAAAATATTAAGCAGCATTTGAATTTCTTATTAATAAAAGATTGACTTGCAGACCACACATTAATTTACCGTATCCTTGAAATGCACCACAACATTGTATTATAATTATTATAATGCAGAAGTTATGTAGTCTTTTTCCAAAAGGGACTGATAGTGAACACATTGCCCTCTTTGGATTTGTATGATATAGCTTTAGGGAGTAATTTGCATAATTCACATATTACATTTATCATTGCATGATGTGCTCAGATCATCAGGTTTGACTGTCAGACAGTCTCAGGCAGTCCAACGTTCTATGTAGTCTTTTACAACTCTTTTCCTTTAGAGTCTTCACTGGAATTACGTGGAGCTTCGGTTACCCCATCACAGGAAAGTCATTGAAGCTTCGGAGCAGGAGTAGAAGAGGTTTACCAGGAGTAGGGAGTATTAGATTAGTTTAGTTTTAGTTTAGAGTTACATTGCAGGTACAGGCCCTTCGACCCACCGAGTCTGCACCGGCCAGCGATCCCGCACACTGACACTATCCGACACACACGAGAGACAATTTTACATTCATACTAAGCCAATTAACCTACAAACATGTATGTCATTGGAGTGTGGGAGGAAACCGATCGCAGAGAAAGCCCATGCAGGTCATGGGGAGAACATACAAACTCCGGACAGACAGCACCCATAGTTGGGATTGAACCCGTGTCTCTGGGACTGTAAGGGCTGTAAGGCAGCACCTCTACCGAGCGTCACCATGTTGTCCCTACAAGGAGAGGTTGGACAGACTTGATTTGTTTTCCCCGGAATGCCGGAGGTTGCGGGGAGTCCTGATAGAAGTATGTAAAGTTATGAGAGACATAGATAGGATGTACAGTTAGAGCAGTTTTCCCAAGCTGGAAATGTCAACGATTAGAGGCCATAGCTTTAAGTTGATAGGGGCAAACTTTAAAGGGGATGTGTGGGGCAAGTTTTTTACATATAATGTAATGGGTGGTGGGAAGACGCTGGTGGGGTGGTGGTGTATACAGATACGATAGTGGCTTTTAGATAGGCACATGGATATGCAGCGAATAGAGGGATATTGTTCATATGCAGGCAGATGAGATCAGTTTAACTTGGCATCATGTTCGGCACAGTCATTATGGGCTGAGGCCCTGTTCCTGTCCTACACTGCCCTATGTTCTATGAATGTTTTAATATGTGTAGGAAGGAGCTGCAGATGCTGGTTTAAACCAAAGACAGACACAAAAAGCTGGAGTAACGATGCGGGTCAGACAGCATCTTTGGCGAGAAGAAATAGGTTTCGGGTTGAGATCCTTCGCTGAAATCTTAAATTAAGAAGCTAGCTTTTAAGACAGAATTACACCCAGTTGCAGCACAGAAACAGGCCGTCAATCCAACTAGTCCATAATGACGTTCACACTACACATGGGCGGCACGGTGGTGGAGCGGTAGAGCTACTTCCTTACAGTGCCAGAGACCCGGGTTCGATCCTGGCTACAGGTGCCGTCTGTACGGAGTTTGTACGTTCTCTCTGTGAGGTTGATTAGCAGATGGACCACCCAGGTTTACTGACACGTCCGCGTTGGTTTGGAAGTGGAATCCAGAAGGCCGTCTAAGGGATGCAGATGGATAGGGATCTATCAAATGGAATATAACAGGGGAAAACGTGAGGTCGCCCACTTTGGGAAAAGCAAAGTATTTATAAATGTTTGCAGACTGAAACACGTGGCCTTACTCCAGCAACGGAGGAGGCCCAGGACCGAAAGGTCCACATGGGAATGGGAAGTGGAGTATAAATGGCCACTGTTCTTGGCCACTGGAGTATAAATGGCCACTGTTCTTGGCCACTGGAGTATAAATGGCCACAAGGAACAGTACCTCATTTTCCGCTTAGCAGCTTAGTTGTGAACATTGAATTCACCAATTTTTGGTAACGCCCCCCCATTTTTACCCTTGCGCTAGTATGCACCCTTTTCTCCCACTATCCTTTTCCCCTTTCCCTCTTGTCCCCTTCCACCAGTATTCCTCTTCCGGCTTCACATTTCACTCTTCTCAGCTTTCACACTTTTGTCTCCTTTTCACCTCTAGCTTTCATCCACCGTCTCCCCCACCCCCCTCCTCCTCACCTACATCACCAACCAGGCCCCTCCACCACCTCTTTTCCAGCATCATCCCCCCCCCCCCCACCCCCCCCCCCTATTGCAATCAGGCTGAAGAAGTGCCCATACCTGAAACGTCACCTATCCATGTCCTCCAGAGATGCTGCCTGACCAGTAGTAAAAACATAAGATTTCAGATTATGGTTTAATTAAAATAACATCATCTTAACTAAATAAAACATTAAAATACTGCGGACGCTAGACATCTGAAACAAAAAATAATAATTAAATGGTGGTAAAACAAAAGCTATACGTTTCAGATGTAAAAGATTTTGGGCATTTTCTGCTTTTCACACCACCTTGATTTTCCAAACGCATCCTACTTGTGGTCAAAACGACATCGGGTAATGAAATCAAATTACAGTAAGTCGCAACATTTTTCCACTTGTAAGCAATGATTCCATGGTAAGAATAGTGTTCAGTTTGTGGATCTGTTGTTGGCTCTGAAATAGCAAAGCTTTGTGAAGCATTTTCTTGCACCCAGTAAAGCAAACAAACCATACCCTTGTGTCAGAAGCACAGATAGCTGATAAAAGTTCCGTCAGAATGTGCTGTACAACTGGGTTTTAAATCTTTCCTTTTTCCAAGCTTGTATCGAGATTGAAAAAAGTAAATACCTTTAACAAACTGCTGTAATGCATGAACTGAAAGTTGGTCTGTAAGGGTAAAAAGGCGCAGAAGGTAGCTTTAAAAGCTGTTAACAACTATTGGCAAATGTTTGGCTCCTGAACCTTTTAAGACGCTGGGACAATAAAAAAATAATAATTCGGCAAAGTGCAGGTTCTTAAGTTATAAGCGCCTTGCACAAAGCATTCTCACCTTTCTTTTTCTTTCCGTTTCTAAACTTGAAAGTGACAAATACCAGTAAGAAACAAAGCTTTTAATCTCTTTGTGGATATTTGCTCTAAAGCAATAATGGAGAAGGCAAGTGAAGTATCAACCTGAAAAATAGCCTTTAAGTTCAGAAACAACATTGATAGCAATCAGTAAAATCTATTCCTCTCCCACACTGAACCCTGACCCACTGCGTTACTCCAGCACTTTGTCATTTGCTCAAGACTCCAACATCTTTGTTCTTTGTCTATCCATTCTTGAACTTTGCTAGATTGATTGCTGTCATCAGGACCTTATGGTAAACATGGATTAGTGAGGGCTTGTGTCAGGAAAGATGCTGAGGAGAGGGATGTGAAGGATAAAAGGATATTTTCTCCATAGTTCAGAAGGATCCCGACATGAAATGTTGTCTATCCACAAAGTGTTCCGACCTGAAACGTCACTAATCCACGAACGGTGCTGACCCAAAACGTTGCCTATCCATGTGAAGAAGAGTCCTGTCCCGAAACGTCACCTAATCCATGTGAAGAAGGGTTCCTACCCAAAATGTCACCTATCTATGTAAAGAAGGGTCCTGACCCAAATATGTGTTCTCCAGAGATACCGCCTGACCCGTTGAGTTACTTCAGCACTTTATGTCCTTTGAGCAATGTTCTCTTTTCCAGCTCTTTATTCTGAACTAAACATTATTCCCTTTATCATGTATCTGTATACTGTGAACAGCTCGATTGTAATCATGTAGAGTTGCTGCCTTGCAGCGCCAGAGACCCGGCTTCGTTCCCGACTACGGGTGCTGTCTGTACGGAGTTTGTACGTTCTCCCCGTGACCGCGTGGGTTTTCTCCGAGATCTACGGTTTCCTCCCACACTACAAAGATGTACAGGTTTGTTGGTTAATTAGCTTGGTACGTGTAAATTGTCCCGAGTTGTGTGTAGGATAGTGTTAATGTGCAGGGATCACTGGTCGGCGCGGACTCGGTGGTCCGTTAGGCCTGTGTCCGCGCTGTATCTCTAAACTAAACTAAATTCATACCCCCCTATTCCAGGCAGCATTCTGTTAAAGGACCTGTTTCCGCGCTGCATCTCGAAACTAAATAAGCTTTTCACTCTACCTCGATGCACGTGACAATAAACTAAATTAAACTAAACTGAACAAGACTAACTACACGCATTATAGAGGTTATATTCAGAAGAGTTGTGGATTTCTCCCTGTTGGCTTCATGAGCATATAACCCTCCAAAACACTTGCATTATTAAATGCTCTGGGTGCTATTATCATTGCTTCGTCCATATCAGCTACCACACAGCTCATATCAGATCATTGCACATTCCCACATTATCTGCAATTTGGGAATGTTTACAGAGCATCCTGAGATCATGACAGGCAGCGCACAATTGCAAGCCTTTCTTTTTCGATCATAAATTTATTTTGGAGATGCCTGCTCCCTGCCACTAATGCCAATAAGATGAACACTCGCAGCGGCTGTGTGTTCTAATGTGGCTAATCTCTAAGTGCCTGTTGTTTAAGCCTCTGGAAGAATCGTTGAATGGCTTAAAATATATGGCTGGTTTAAATTAGAACATTGAGCCACTTAATTATAGAGAAGGAAAGGACATTATTGCCTACCAGAGGTATTGGATTTACAGTCGAGCACTTCTGCAGTTTAAAGAGTTGGTTGACAGATGATGCAGGCTGCATCTCTCAATTACTCAACATAAAATCTGCACAGCCTTCCTTATCAATGACCACCAGCTTCTGCAAACATTTCAGTTTATTTTTTTTCAAACAGCATTTTCATTTCTTGCTGTCAGCTTGTCTGGGAAAATTAATCATAATGGGATGGGATTTTCTGTCGAGAGCTAAGAGTACTGAAAGGGACTCTGTCATGTATGTCATGTCTTATTAGTCATTTTTATAAATTCTGTGTATGCAAAAGCAAATTGGGCCCCACCCCCATTATGATGGTGGGGCAAATGAGATATCTGTTCACACACGCACATACCACTAATTCACCATGTGTGCCTGATACTGATCAATAGTTAACTTCATGCCGATTGAGCTTTATTTTTAAATAGCGCTGCAATAAAGGAAAATATATTAATTACCGTTTGTTGCAAATGCCGCAATTAACCTTGAGCCGAGATGTGGCTCTTGGTCGCTCGCTACTGTATGCAAAATAGTGCGAGCAATTCATTGACGAGAAAGAAATAAGGAAGTCAGTTTAGTTTAGTTTCATTTAGTTTCATTTCATGGAGATACAGCGTGGAAACTGGCCCTTCGGCCCATCAAGTCTGTGCCGGCCAGTGATCACCCATACACTAGTTCTATCCTACACCGGAGAGATAATTTACAGAAGTCAATTAACCTCCAAACCTGTACGTCATTGGAATGTGGGAGGAAACTGGAGCACCCGGAGAAACTGCAGGGAGGATGTACAAACGACATACGGGCAACACCCGTGTTCATGATCAGACCCCGATCTTTGGCGCTGTAATGAAGCAACTCTACCGCTGTGCCTCTGTGACACCCTACTGCAATGTGCAATTAAAAGTAACTAGTTATAAATGCTGCATAGGCTAGTTATCGACTTCAGGAAGCATGGTGGATGGAGTACATGCCCCAAACAGCATCACTGGACTCAAAGTGGAAATGGTTGAGAGCTTGGCATTAATATTTCCAACAATCTGTCGTGGACCAACCACATTGATACAACAGCCATTGTGGACATTGGACTTTGTCTATGGAACTGATGCGCTACAATGCTGAGAATTCTATTCTGCACTCTGTATCTTCTCCTTTGCTCTAACTATTGTACTTGAGTTTGACTTGATTGTATTTATGTACAGTACATCTGATCTGTTTGGATAACATGCAAAACAAAGTTTTTCACTGTAGCTCGGTACATGTGACAATAAATCACAATGTAAACCTAAACCTAGAATACAAGGTCACACAGAGGGACAGCTGGTAGAGCTACTGCCTCCTGGCACCAGAGACCATGGTTTGATTCTGCCCATGAGTGCTGTCTGCGTGGAGTTTGCATGTTGTTCCTGTGTCCGTGTGGGTTTCCTTCAGCTGCTCTGATTTCTTACCACATCCCAAAGACGTGCAGGTATGTTGGTTCACTGGTCTCTGTAAAATTGCCACTAATGTGTAGGGAGTCGTGTAGCCAGGGTCGGAGCTCGGACCAGCGCAGCCCGTGGACTTCGGGAGCCGTGGTCTTCGGGGGGGAAGCGGCCACTCCGGGCCGCCGAGAGTGTTCACCCGACGCCAGAGCGTCATCATCCGGCGAGAGGGCCTGAAGCATCGGGCTGCCGTAGAGGCGACTGCGGAGGCCTCAATAGGCCCGAGTATGGGTGAACTGGGGATTGGACTGGACTTCGCTGCCTTCCCCCACAGTGGGAACCATTGTGGGGGGATGTTTTTATGTGTACTGTTAAATTCTTTAATGTTGTGTCTTATCTTTATTTGTGTGCTGCATTGGCAAGACAAATTTCACTGCACCAATTGGTGTATGTGATAATAAATGTCCTTTGGGAGTGGAAGCGAAAGTGGGATAACATAGAACCAGTGTGAACAGGTGAACGGTGGTCAGAGTGGACTTGGTGGGCCAAAGGCCCAGTTTCCTTGCTGTATCTCTAAAATGTCTTCAAACAAAAATCTTCCCGGTTTTTGTGATGAAAGGTGTAGGTGCATTGGTGGTGGGGAATAGTGACTGGTCCTGTGGTTCCCCATCTCCCTACACTGCCGGAAGCTGTCTGTTGCATCACGTTGGTCCCCGTTGTGCACCGATGCAGGATTTGACAGTGTTTACTACTTTAATTGTTGCTGGGTCACTATGCTAGAACTACCAGCTCCTCGTTGATGGCTGGGGAAGATGGCTAACCACCACCTTCTCAAGGGCAGTTAGCAACAGGGAATAGATGTTGGTTTGCCAGCAGCCACTGTTAATAAGTGAAGAATAATTGATTGATTGCCACGATTAGTCAACAGCTGCGATCCTGACACACCACGTGACTATCTGGACAAGGGTCTTTTTAATCTGTTTTTGCAAAATGTTTTCTTTCCGTCGCTAATTTTATAGGTTTGGTGCAGTCCCTTCTCTCCGCCGTTGCCTCATCAATCCTAGGTCAAATTCAATACCGTCAGGCAGAGGTTAGAGTAAACAGGAATTTAAATTTTATATGTGGCCCCGAGGCCCCATGGTGTACATTATGCAGCTTGCAAAGACAAACAACATGTGCATTTGTGCCCCGTGGGGCTGGGCAACGAAGTGGAGGAAGAATAGATAAGTCTCCCGTCAATATGCTAAATGCTGGTACAAAGAGGAGCTGCTAATGGATCCAGGAGCCTCTGAACAGGCTTTTTTTTGCACATTACATGCATGAAAGAGATGAAAAATGCTGGATGAGGTACAAACGCCATCTCACTCAGACTGTCATAAGCCATTAGAGAGATAAAAGGTGAATAAATCAGCCACAGATGGAAGGGGGCAAAGAGAGTGGCTGGGAAAAAAAGGCAGGAGACGGCAAAGATCTGAAAGTGCAGGCGTTACTGTTCAGACTTTCCTCCAGCCTATGCCGACCTCTCTAACACCGCCTGCCTGATTATTTGGGTTCCATTGGCTCCTGTTCCCAGGAATCCTTTCAGCTTCTGATACATCTAATAGGGGTTTCGAGCAAAGTATTCTCGAGCTCTAATTACAAATAATGTAATTATTGTATTTCCATTTCACAGATAAATCCTATGCTCTTCCGAAGTACCAGCTGGCAGTGAGGAAAGGTTGCAATTTGGCAGAAAGATGCGTTTTCTTTCTAAACCAGCAAGCTCTTTTTGTTTCTCGGGAAGGAGTAATTTTTAATGTAATGTCTGTGTGTTTGCGGTGGCCATTTATTAGTATTTTTGACATTCAGTTGCCACTATGTTTGCGGAAGGACACAGAGGCTCTTGAGAGGGTGAAAAATAGATTTAACAGGACAGTTCCAGGGATGAGGGATTTCAGCTTTAAGATTAGTTTGAAGAAGGTGAGGTTTTTCTCCTTGGAGCCAAGGAAGGTTGAAGGAAGATTTTAATGAGGTGTGTTAGATGAAGATAGCTTTAGCTAAGATAGAGAAAAGACTGTTTCCTTTAGCTGGCATTGCAAGGTCTAGATATTGGTATTGAATTACCTGTACCAACATCCTGTGAAAAACATTGTTCTGCATTTTATCCAGACAACTCATACAAATATGTGTAGGAAGGAACTGCAGATGCTGGTTAACACTGAATATAGACACAAATTGCTGGAGTAACTCAGCGGGTCAGGCAGCATCTCTGGAGAGAAGGAATAGGTGATGTTTCAGGTCAAGACCCTTCTTCCACAATAGATGAGTACAATCAAAACATACTGAAGTACCAAAAGAGAAAGGGAACGGAGTACATAATATAATGTACGCCTGCAGTGAAAATTTGTTTTTTTTTTTAAGTAGAAGCACTGTAACATTGGGAGATCGGGAATACATCCTTAGTTTATGAGAGGTCCATTCAAGGCTCTGATAACAGTGGGGAAGAATCTGTTTTAGCCAAGGGATGCAGAGAAATGACATTTTGTTTTGCAGTGATTGAAAACAGCCTGGAACGCACAGCGTACAAGGGTGGTGGGAATGGAAATAATCACCAATTTGAACAGGAAATTGGATGGACATTTGAGAATAACCCTGTAAACCCCTCAGTGCACCGTCATGGGATTGTCTGGCTCACTAACGTTATATAGAGTTGATCAAATCTTCTGTACTCTTCCAAATGAGCACAAACCCTGAAGGAATAGGACGATTAAGTAATGGTTCCATAAAGTATTCGAGAGAAGAAATTGTGTTAGGAGGAAATGTTTCAAAGTTGAAGGGGGGGGGTTATACAATATATAAAGGCCTTTCCACTGGCCGAAGGGTCCCAATGATAGATCTCAAAAGAACCAGAGTCAATGTGATGGAAAACCAATTTTAATCGATTGATTCAAAGATACAGCATGGAAACAGGCCCGCCGGGTCCATGTGGCCATCGATCACCCATTCAAACTAATTCCCACTTTCCAATCCTCTCCCTACACACGAAGGGCAATTTACAGTGGGTCGATTATTTAACAAACCCACATGTCTTTGGCATGCGGACAGAAACCGGAGCGGGCACAGGGAGGACGTGCAAACTCCAAACAAACCCATCTATGGGTAGGATTGAACCCGGATCTGTGACTCCGTGAGGCAGCAGTTCTATGAGCATTTTATTACATAACCTGTGGTAACAAATCTACATTTCCTGCTTGATAATGGGTGGCGCCAGCAATGGCTGCCTCGCCACCAGTCTGTTTGACCCTTCCTTCTTTGCGTCTGTTTTGTATGTATTAAATGTATGTTTTTAGTGTTCTTTAGCTTGTTTTATTTGGGGGCCATGTGGGGGAGTTGGGGGAAACTTTATCTAATCTCTTACCTCGACGGAGATGTGATTTATTTTCTGTATCGTATATCTGTCCGCACTGCTGCCTAATATCGAGGAGCTGGCAGCCTCTGCTGGAGGTTGACCCAGAGCCCCATCGCGGGAGCCTGCAGACTTCACATCATGGAGCCCACGATCCCTGTCTTTGGGGCTCCAACCGTAGGAGTCTGCGAGACTTTAACATCGTGGCGCCCACGGTCCCTGGTAAAGACTGACATCGGGGACTCAAAGCCACAGGAGTTTCGACCGCCCCGACGCGGGTGTTTCGACCGCCCCGACGCGGGTGTTTTGATCATCCCGACGTGGGAGTTTCAATCACTTTGACGGGAGTTTCGACCGTCGGCTGCAGATGGTTCGACTGCCCCAGCCACGGGAGAATAAAGAGGAAGGAGATTGGACATTATTGCCTTCCATCACAGTGAGGAATGTGGGGAATCCACTGTGGTGGATGTTTATGTTAACTTTTATGTAGTTGGTATCTTTTTTTAGTATGGCTGTATGATTATCTGTATTTCACTGTACCTTACGGGCCTGTCCCACCAGCATGCGATTCCATGCGGTGAGCGCGACCAAACCGGCAGCGGGGGCCGTGTGGCGGTCGGGTGAGTGGCGCAACGTGGCGCGAAGTTGGAGCGATGTCCACGGTAAGTTCGCAAGGACAGAGAGGGGCACGGAGGCACATAGAGAGAGGGTCACGGAGGCACACACAGAGAAGGTCACGGAGGCACATATAGAGAGAGTCACGCAGACACGACGTCGAGGCGGTGCGTAAATGCGTCGCGGCGGCTGCGGGCCAATAGGCCCTTGCCGCGTGGAAATTTTGAACAAGGTCAGTTTTTCGGAGCCCCGCGTGATGTCGGGACCAACTCCGCACAACTCCATACAGCTCCGGCAATCGAAGTGGGACTGGCCCCGCGGGGCCGGACGGCTCAAGCAACCACGTTAGGTCGCGCTCACCGCATGGAGTCGCATGCTGGTGGGACAGGCCCTTTACGTGACAATAAACTGACCTTAGACCTTGAAACCTTGATATATTATCAGCAACATTCTAAAGAAAGTGGGATAAATATTTGCAGGGATAAGCAAGAGTTACAGGAAGAAGGTCTGGCTGGATTGTATTTAGCTAAATCTAGCACAGATGCGATGGGCTGAATGACCTCGCTGTGCTGCACTAATCTATGATTCCATGACAATGCATCGTAGATTTCTGGCCCATTTTAATTATACAAACCTTCACTGTTCTTGTTTAGGCATTTTGAGATGGCATGGGTAATATCAAATTTGCATTTATTGGGGATGATTTAGAAGGACAGTTCCATCCTCCAGAGATATGGAACTCACGCTAGTGGTGTAGGTTTGCCTAAATTGTGGGCAGCGCCTATTTGTAGAATGTTTTTAAAATGGGTTCCAAAGATAGTATAAATATGAGCTGCGGATGTTGGAATCTTAAGTAAAACGCAAGGTGCTGGGGGAACTCAGCTAGTCAGGCATCACCCATGGAGGAATTCCCTCTCCAGATGCTGCCCGACCCACTGAGTTCCTCTAGCACTCTGTGTTTTGTGAAAATATGATTAGCAATAAAATACAAATGTGCCCCCCAAAATTATCATCCTTTGGACTGGCTACACAAATGTATAGAGATGACTATCAAAAAATGGCACAGGTTGGGAATGTGAAATTGAACAAATAAAAGAAAATGCTGGAAACACTCTGGAGGTCAGGCAGTATCTGTCAAAACATAAGGACTTTACATTTTAGATTTGGGCTCCTTCATCACTCTCTCATTCTGCCAAAGTGTCCTGGAACTGAAATGTTCCATCTTCCTCTTTTCTTACGCGATGCTGCCTGATTTGCAGAGTGTTCCCAGCAATTTCTGTTTTCATTTCTAATTCTTAGAGAACTGCTTTTGAAAAATGTGGCACCATTGAATGATAACTCCAATAGTCGGAATTTCACCTTGGATTGGAATCTGGAAACATGCCATGCAGTGGAACCATCTCTGGGTCTCGGTATGCCTTCAAGAGAGAGCTAGACAGAGCTCTGAAAGATAGCGGAGTCAAGGGATTTGGGGAGAAGGCAGGAACGGGGTACTGATTGTGGATGATCAGCCATGATCACATTGAATGGCGATGCTGGCTTGAGGGGCCGAATGGCCTACTCCTGCACCTATTGTCTTGTCTATTGTATGTTTCTAAAGGACAGTTTATTCCCAGCTGTTATCAGACAACAGAACCATCCTATCGCCATCTATAGAGTGGTCCTGACCTCCCATCGACCTCATTGGAGACTCAGACTATCTTTAAGTGGACTTTACTGGATTTTATCTTGCACTTCACGTTATTCCCTTCATCCTGTATCTGTACATTATGGACGGCTTGATTGTATTTGTGTAGTCTTTTCGCTGACTGGATAGCAGGCAACAGAAAAGGCTTTTCGCTGCACCTTGGTACACGTGACAATAATAATAAGCTAAACTAAACCAAACTAAATCTATTAACGTCAAGAGAACAACATTTCAGGAGTAGGATGTGTAGCCTATATAAACACAAAATGCTGCGGTAACTCATCACTTCAGACAGTATCTCCGGAGAAAAGGAAGAGGTGACTTCTTGGGTTGTGACCCTTCATCAGACTGAGAGTCAGGGAGGGGGAAACGAGTGGTAAGGGAAGGTACAGGACAAAGCCTGTATATTTTATATTCACACCACTTGTGAAGCAATACCAGCAATTAATGCCTGACAATGCTGATGTGGAAGGCTTGCGATTATAGAGTTGCTTCCTTCAGATGTCAGAAGCACCTTTGTTGGAAAAGGTTACTTCGCTACATCACTCGACCAATGTGCAAATAATTACCAGCGTGCCATAATGTGAAAGAACAGATAATCTCCACAAAACAGACTTGGTTGTCACGAAATGTCAGTGTGAGGGAACTTTTTTTAAAAATCAGGGGAAGGAACCCAACGTCGTTCAAACGTATGATAATTTTCTCTCCTGAGCAGAGGGACAGAAAGTGTTGTTTACAAGACGTGAAAAGAGCTTACAAGTGGAGACTTTCCTGAGATAAAGGAAGTCCGGGCACACTGACTGCACATGTGGTATTCTGTAACTGTCTTCATGAATTCTGCATCTGCAGACAGTTAAGTAAGTGATGTTGGCAGGCACTCGTCTGAAGAAAAAAAATTGCGTTATCATCAATGGATCCAAAATGCAGTTAGTGCTGTTCTATTTTGCCAGCTGGGTAATTGTTAATTTGATACATGCTCCTGTAATGTGCATTTCCTTTTACAAAGACACAAATCCACCGAAACTGGCTTTTTGAATACTTGGTGTGCAAATGCTCAACAACACAAAAGACTCAGTTGGATTTCGGTTCGATATGTTAAGTAATTGTACACTAATATTCAAAGAGACTAATTCGGAGGCAAATAAATCTTTTGAATGACATCTTCCGGGTATTGAGCACCAAGAAGATGAGAATCGCCAATTTGCCAGATCTTCGAAAAAATCAAAATCCATTGTTTTTCACTGATCCACAAAGTCTAATCATTTATATTGTGCACTTGAAGTGTCTTGCTCATTAAGGCATAGCTGTTAGTTTCTATCTTTTGATGTCGAAGAAGACAGAATATCATTTCTAGTTTTATTTTGCAATAAGTTCCTTGATGACTGATGAGAGCCCCAGTGAAAACATCTGCCGATTGAACTGTGGACGTTGAGCCATCAACTTGGAAATCTTAGGTTTTCATCTTAGTTTTTCAAGCTACTCTTTTTCAAGCTACAGTTTAAGAATAAGGGGTAGGCCATTTAGAAAGGAGATGAGGAAAAACGTTTTCACCCAGATGGTTGTGAATCTGTGGAATTCTCTCCCTCAGAAGGCAGTGGAGGCCAATTCTCTGGATGCTTTCAAGAGGGAGTTAGATAGGGCTCTTAAAAATAGCGGAGTCAGGGGATATGGGGAGAAGGCAGGAACGATGTATTGATTGTGGATGATCAGCCATGATCATTTTGAATGGCAGTGCTGGCTCAAAGGGCCGAATGGCCTACTCCTGCACCTATTGTCTATTGTCTACAGGAAATTAATTCCAGAATCAGCATCGTGACAACTCTTATGTTCCCCAATGCCAACTTGGGTGATTCTCTTCATTTAATTGTGGACATCCATTTTCTATCACCACCTTTCACTTGCATCTCCCGTATGGCCCCACTCTGAGATATGTGCCCTATTCTCAAAACTCCAGAATTGTTTACATATTCTAGCAATGTTACAACATTTTGAGATTAAAAAAAATCAAGTCTGCAATTTATCCCATCAGATAAAGCACAAAAAGAAGTTTAATTTGACACCTAATTCACTTTCATATCTTCAGTATTAAGAAAGTTATGACCATTTTCATACTCGGAAATTAGCATCTTGTTCCCCATTGCCTTTTCATTGACTTAACTCAAAAGCTGTGATCTAGAAACGTTAAAAGCCCATAACTTTCTTAAAAATGAAGAGAACTCAATGAAATTTTCAGTTATTATAGATTGAAGCATTCTGAAACAAATATGAAACAATCTTACTTGGATTACCTGAAATTAAAGCATATAATTAGTTAGTTATCTAATTGTAGCTAATTACAAAATTCAATGAGTAGATCTAAACATCTATCCATTTCTTAAGAAAAGATAAACTTTTTTTAAATTGCCTAAGTGTCCAAATAACATTCACACAATAATCTACAATATAACATAATTTTTTAATCTAATTTTCATGAATTTCTGGGCCAAATGGAAGGAATTTAGTGCTTAATGCCTGTAAATTAATGGCCATTTAAATCAACTAGCGAGTGGGTTTTAGTGGAATGCGGTGGATTGGAACGTTGCGGTTTGCGGTGAAGTCGGGAGGAAAAATACTGTTGGTTCATACATTTTTTTTGGACCCCATTTCGCAACATGAAAATATGATTAAAGCCTCCATAAAAACCAACTTTTAATATAAAAATAAACTGTGTACCTTTTTTCTCCCCTACGCAAAATCCTTCCCGTTGTCGGCGCTCGCGGCTTTTGAAGGTGATTTTCAAATTACTCTAGTTAATAAATCTAGCGTAATTTAAAAATACCTTCATGAATGAAATGTCGGAGCGATTTTTCTTCCGCAACGAAATCGCCCGACATGGATCGATTTTCCCAGTCTGTAGAAAAACGGCACTTTAAGCCCGCCCCCCTCTGAAAGGTGCCAAAGTCACGCACACGGGGAGCAGCAGAACTGCAGCGCTGCTCAAGGTAAGTTTTGTAACATACCTACATATTCAGTTTGGCCGTTGCAAGTAAGAATTTCATTGTTCCATCTGGGTTAGATGACAATAACTCTCTCTTGACTCTTGAAAAGATCTCCTTCCAGATTGCTTCACGAGACACCTGCACCACTTGACTCCCAAGAATGGAGCATCTAAGCTCAACAACTAACATTGTTAAGAGCCTCGGTGCCGAGTCCTGGAGCAGTCATCTCAGCTTAAGTGAGCGGGACTTACTTACTAAATGTGATGTAAATGCTAATAATCCTATTCACTTGACAGTGGGCTCTAACATCTGCCCAGCACCCCAAAAGTGTAATATATTGCAACCTCTACAATCCCTACTGCGGATCATCGATGTCGGACATAAGTGTGCTGGAAATTCACAAGAAGTCAGGCGGCAACTGTGGGGAGAAAAAGTAAACATTTCAGAAAGTTCTGAATTTCAGAAAGATCGGCCACGATCGAACGGTGAGGCAGACCCGAGGGGCTGAATGGCCTAATTCTTCTCCTATGTCTTATGGTCTATAGATAGCTGATTAACCAGGAACAACAAATCTGATTCTCCTTCAACATAGAGCAGTACAGTGGCTCAGTGGTAGAGTTGCTGCCTTACAGTGCGAGACACTCGGGTTCAATCCTGACTATGAGTGCTGTCGACGTGGACTTTGCATTTTCTCCCTGGACTGGAGTGGATTTTCTCTGGCTGCTCCGGCTTCCTCCCACAATTCAAAGCCGTGCGGGTTTGTAAGTTATTTGGCTTCTGTAAATTGCCCCTAGTGTGTTGTACACAAAAACAGTGGTCGGCATGGACTCGGTGGGATGAAGGGCCTAAACCTATATGAAGGGCCATATAAATGTTATATAGCGTGAATATAACATTTTCACGCTACATCTCTATGCTAAGCTAAGATAAGCTAGGAGTATCATTGATTTGCTAAGTTTTTCCTGATTATCTAACATAATTGATATCTTAATTCAGTCAGCACAATTGTTTTGCATTGCACGATATTTAGTTGCCCTAATACCCACCATTTGTCATTTTCTCCACTGTAGGAAATGTTAACCCAACTCGGCACCATGTTAGACGGAACTCAGTACAAGTTTAATGGTTAGCTGATGCAAGATTACGACGGTGCATTTATCTTGCTTAGACCAACTGTAGATGAAGCTTTGATATCACAATGATAACTCTCGAGTCTTGGAGGTGATGCACAAAAAGAGCACTGTTACACTGGCACATAATTAATGGAGCCTCGGATGCACTTTGAAGGAACACATTGAATTGGCTCTGATGTATGATTTTTCAAAGCAAGAGATAAATGGAAGTTTTCCAATCTAGAATGCAGCACCCTTTGATCTGCTCTTCCCTCAAAACGAGCAGTAATAGGGCAATCGGCGAACTCTTTTATCAAATCATATCCTCTCTAAGAAAACACCTTCAGCATACCAAATTTCTACACACAAAGAAGAAACACAGTCAGTCCACTCATCCAAGCAATAGTTATAACAGCCATCCCCTGCCTTTCATTTTACCAGATGGCCCATAATGTTACTAAAAATACTGTAACGTTGTTCTTATAAAGTTGTTCAGTACAGGTTTCAATAAGATGTCTGTAAACATTTATTCCTACAATCCATTACTAAAAACATTTAAAAACCATTACTAAAAACATTGTTAAAATTTTAATGAGTAATATGAATGGGACCAGAAATATTTTTTAAATACAGCTGATGCTGAAAAGCTGAGATTAAATCAAAGATGGTCGGGAATATTCAGTAGATTGGGCTGGAGAGAGATGCTGAGTTATCATTCCCAGTATTTAGGCTTGCATCAGAACACTGTTTAAAGATAGACACAAAAAGCTGGAGTAGCTCAGTGGTTCAGGCGGCACCTCTTGAGAAAAGGGAGAGTTGACGTTTTGGGTCAAGACCCTTCTTAAATCTTGATCCGAAACGCCACCTATTCCTTTTCCCCAGTAAGGCTGTCTGGCCGTTGACTTACTCCAGCTCTTTGTGCCTATCTTCGGTTTAAACCAGCATCTGCAGTTCCTTCCTACACTGTTTAAAGATTTTCATTGCACCTATACCTCACTATACTTGAACAAAAAGCTCGACATGAAATCTCCTGGCCTTCAAGCAATAAGTGTTTTAATTTTTCGACGCAATATGCTGGAGTAATTCAGCGGGACGGGCAGCATCTCTGGATAGAAGGAGTGGGTGATGTTTCGGGTCGTTACCCTTCTTCAGACCTGACCGGAAACCCACTCCTCTCCAGAGATGTTGCCTGTCCCGCTGAGTTACCCCAGCATTTTGTGTCTATCTTCGGTGTAAACCAACATCTGCAGTTCCTTCCTATAACGTTTGGTTTTTGCTCTCTTTTTCTTGCTCTCTCTCCCTCCCTTCCTCCCTGCCTACCCCCTTTCTCCCTCTCTCCATCCCTCTCTCCCACTCCATCCCTCCATCCCTCCATCCATCCCTCCCTCCCTCCCTCTCCCACTCTCTCTTCCTCCCTCCCTTTCCCTCCCTCTCCTCTCTCACTTTTTTTTCCTTTTCAAAAACTTTATTCAACACAATCATATAATACAACACATCAAAACATAATCAAAAAATCACACTATAACAAACAAATCATTGTAATACAACAGTACATTAATTGTTTATAATAGTCTCATCCCCATGCGGTGACCAGCGTTGACAGAAGGCTCTCTCTCTCCCTCCCCCCCCCCCCCCCCCCTCTCCCTCTCTCCCCCTCTCCATCTCTCTCTCCATTTTTAGACCCTCTTTCAGTTTTGAATAGCACATTTTTTGAAAAGGGAGAAGTGACATAATACTCTGCTGAACGAAATGTAACCATAGGCTGCAGATCTCCCCAGTAATTTTATGAATTGATGTCTGACTGTGATAATTGCATTAAGTACCATTCTTGGTTGCCAGCTGAAGGAACTATCCAATTCGTAACAATGAGCCACTGAAAAATCTAAATGGGCTTGAGAGAGGGATCTTTTGTAAAATCTCGAAACAGGGAACATGCTTCCCAAAGTAGACTTTCACTCTGACTGAATAACGGTCTGGATATTGATCTTAAGATGTGCTTGTAATAAGGCGCACCCCATTAGGCATGGATTTTAAGGTAACAGAAACAGCCAATTAGACAAACCATGACGCTACTGTAATAATGAGGAACGTTTCAATGAAGATTCGTTTTGAGAGATGATAAAGGGCCATGTCAGTGGGTATTGATTGGTGGTGTGGGTACATTGTGGAGCAATTCCACTGAGTTTTGACATGCCGTGGCCACAGTGATGAGTATTTTATCGGACTCCGATATTTAAGATCCAATCGTGATGAGGGGCACCTTATTGGGTTAGAGCCACCCTGGGTCATAATGTTACTTGGGGTCTTCCATCTCTATTCGAGAGGATTTATTTCATGTTAAGTTCCAGGAGCAGAATTAGGCCATTTGGCCCATCAGGTCTACTCCGCCATTCAATCATGGCTGATCTATCTTTCCCTCTCAGCCCCATCCTCCTGTCTGCTCCCCATAACCCCTGACTAATTACTAATCACCCTTACTAAGCAAGTACCTGTCAATCCCTGCCTTAAAAAATATCCATTGATCCATTGATTCTAGTTGTCTGTGGCAATGATTCTACAGATTCACCACCATCTTGCAAAATAAATTCTTCCTCGTCTCCTTTCTAAAGGTACGTCCGTTTATTCTAAGGCCTATGGTCCTGGACTCTCCCACTAGTGGAAACAATCTCTCCATATCCAGTCTGTTTTGGCCTTCCCACAACAATTTCCTGTTGATGTGCACATTTCTTCTGTTAACACATCACTCTACCTAACTGCACTGCTGAGATCCAGATTTGAACAGAGTAACTTACTAATCCTGCTAAGATTCGCATACATATTGAATAAGAATGGCAAGTTTTCTTCCACAAAGGGAGGAGTGGACCAGGTAGGTTTTTATAACAGTCCCACTATTTTCTAGTCACCATTGCTGATTCTAGCTTTTTATTTGTGTGTTTATGTAATTAAATGAATTTAGATCTCTAGTTCCTAGTTCCAGTTCCCAGTTCTTTGATCATTCTCGCGTGCAACGAGGTACAGGAAAAAGCTTTTTTTGTTGCTCGCTATCCAGGCAACGGAAAGACTGTACATGATTGCAATCGAGTCATCCACAGTGTACAGATAGAGAATAATGGTTAGTGCAAGATAAAGTCAAGTAAAGGCTGATTCTGCAATGAGGTAGATGGTAGCTCAGGACCGCTACCTAGTTGGTGATCGGATCATTCAGTTGCCTGGCAACAGCTGGGAAGAAACTGTCCCTGAATCTGGAAGTGTGCGTTTTCACACTTTTGTACCTCTTGGTTGATGAGCAAGGGGAGAAGAGGGAGTGGCTAGGATGAGGCCTGTCCTTCAATATTATTGGTGGCATTGCTGAAGCAACATGAAGTGTTCATGGAGTCAATGGGAGGGAGGTTGGTTTCTGTGATGGTCTGGAACCCCAGCCCTGGCCTCTAGGCCTAGCTAGTCGAATGACAATCACTGTGCTTCGAAACCTTTAGCTTCTCCCCTCAGCAACCTACCACCATCAACACACCGCAGGAAATAAATGCAGCAATGATCATTCATTGACAAGGAAGCAAAGGAAGCAAATCAGTGACAAAACAAAGCAGCAGTGTAGGGAGTGATCGTTGGTCAGCACCGACTCGGTGGGACGAAAGGCCCGTTTCCACGTTGTATCTCTAAATTAAACTAAACTAAATGTGATGAAATCTTTGCATGGATTAATTTGCAAGTACTTGATGGTGTGAATGCATTCAGTCCAATCATAATGTCAGAAGATTTTGCATTCTTCTTATTTGACAATATCTGAAGTATCCCTTTGATGGGATAAAGAACAGATAGGGAGTTTTAAGCAAAACACACAAAGTGCAGGAGGAACTCAGCAGATCAGGCGACATCTGTGGAGGGAATAGAAAGGCAACGTTTTCAGTCGGGACCCTTCTACAGGCTGGGTGTTTCGTGTTGTTTGATGTCCATTATCAATATTTTATAGATGTTACCCTCTCAAATATTCCAAATGATTGATGTCCTGCCGTATATCAAAAACTCTAACGTGTTATTCCAGCAAAATAAAGCAGCAATACGATGTGTCAATGAGTAGGTGGAAGATAAATGTTAAGAATAATAGGAACAAGGGAATTGTTGGAAGAGATGGACCATATCGGCACTTTAACTCGCTCTGCCATGTGCTAAGATACATTTGTCTTCACCTTCACTTTCTTGCCAGATTAACAATACATTGAAGATAAAGCAAATTAATATCAATTTCACAAGACCATGACATAGTAGCAGAATTAGGCTATTCGGCCCATCGGTTCTGCTCCGTCATTCGATCATGGCTGATCTCATTTTACCTCCCAACTCCATTTTCCTGCCTTATACCTGTATCCGTTGACACACTGATTACTACCCCTTTCCCCGCATCTCTTCCCTGTGCCCCACCTGGACTCGCACCCATTTCTCCCCTCCCCATCCACTCTTTCCTCGAGCTTCACAATATAAAACTCTTAAATCCTTTTGTCTGACACATTTTGCCTGTTCATCTTTGGCCCATACCAACAATCTGCCTATTAACATATCTCCCCTCCCCCTCACCTGCATCCACCTATTACCTGCAAGGCTTTGACCTGCCCTTTGAAACATCACCTGTCCATGTTCTCCAGAGATGCTGCCTGACCTGTTGAGTTACGCCTGCAATTTTGCCCTTCTGTTGTAAACTCGCATGTGCAGTTCCATGTTTCATCAGTAATACAATGATAGCACTTCAGAAAGATATCCTCTGCTTTGACACTTCCAGAAGATGTGGCAAAGTGTCTTCTGGTTGCAAACTCTTGCTTTCAAGTCTATATTGTTACTTGAGCAAAAACATTTTCTCTTTTAACAATAAAAGAAATTTGTCACATTTTGATTTATATTTCTGAAGCAGCACAGTACACACACACACGTAGGCAGCCATTCAACTGAACAATAGTAAGATTCCAGACTTTTGAGTTCGAAACTCAAAGGCTTTGAGCCTTGTAGCTAGAGAAAGTAATTGAACAGAGCTCAATATAAATGGACATATTGTAATGGAGAATCTGGAGTAAACATCAATATTGGAATGGAATTGCCACCATAAGATGCTTCATGCCAATCAAGAAACGGCACGGCGGCATGGTTGGTGTTCCCGATGTTGGGGGAGTCCAGAACCAGGGGTCACAGTTTAAGGATAAGGGATAGCCCATTTAGGACTGAGATGAGGAAAAATGTTTTCACCCAGAGAGTTGTGAATCTGTGGAATTCCCTGCCACAGAAGGCAGTGGAGGCCAATTCACTGGATGTTTTCAAGAAAGAGTTAGATATTGCTCTTTGGGCTAATGGAATCAAGGGATATGAGGAAAAAGCAGGAAAGCAGGGATACCGATTTTGGATGATCAGCCAATATCATATTGAATAGCGGTGCTGGCTCGAAGGGCCGAATGGCCCACTTCTGCACCTATTTTCTATGTTTCTATTCTCCCCGTGGCCACGTGGAATTTTCCCCGGGTGCTTCGGTTTCCCTCTACACTCCAAAGACGTACAGGCTTGTAGATTTTAATTGTCCCTAGTGTGTGTGTGTGTGCGCAGCTGTATGGGGTGGTCGCTGGTCAGCACCGACTCGGTGGGACGAAGCGGCTGTTTCCGTGTTGTATCTATAAACTAAACTAAACTAAACGTGACTAAATCGTTGCATGGATTTATTTGCAAGTGCTTGATGGTGTGAATGCATTCAGTCCAATCATAATGTCAGAAAATTCTGCATACCTCTTATTTGACAATATCTGAAGGGATATTATCCCTTTGATGGGATAAAGAAATGATAGGCAGTTTTAAGCAAAACAAAAAGTGCTGGGGAAACTCAGCCAGTCAGGCTGCATCTGTGGATGGAATAGAAAGGCAACATTTTCAGTCAGTACCCTTCCTCAGGCAGGGTGTTTTGTTTTATTTAATGTCCATGGTCAATATTTTATAGACGTTACCCTCTCAAATGTTCCAAATGAAATATGTCCTGCTGTATATCAAAAACTCCAATGTGTTAATCCAGCAAATTTCTTCCCTTCTGCAAAAATCAAAGTGCTGGTGAACCAGGCAGCAGCTTTGGAGCGAATGGAGAGATGATATTTTGGGTTGGAACCTTTCTTAATTGTACTGGGGGGAAATAGCTGGAAAGGAAAGTTAGTGATGAGCCAAAGCCCAGCAAGTCTTACATTTAGATAAGAAAGTGCAATGCATGGTTATAAGTTTATGGACGACACTAAAGTAGGTGGTATGGTAGTTATCAAAAATTATGGCAGAATTTTGATCAGCTGAGCACGTGGGTTGTGAAATGTGTCATAGATTTTAATGCACACAAGTGTGAGTTAATTTTAGTTTAGTTTAGATTTAGTTTAGAGATACAGCGCGGAAACAGGCCCCTCGGGCCCACGCCGACCAGCGATCCCCACATATTAACACTGTCCTATAACCACTAGGAACAATTTTTACATTTGCCAACCCAATTAACCAAGAAATCTGTAAGTATTTGGAGTGTGGGAGGAAACCGAAGATCTCGGAGAAAACCAATGCAGGTCACAGGGAAAACATACAAACTCCATACAGACAGTACCCATAGTCGGGATCGAACCCGGGTCTCCTGGCGCTGCATTCGCTGTAAGGCAGCAACTCTACCCCTGCGCTACCGTGCTGTTGTAGAATTTTGGGAAGTCAAACAAGGGCAGGATCTTCACGGTAAACGATAGGGCACTGGGGAGTGTTGAAGAGCAGAGGGATCAAGGACTAACAGTACACAGTTCCCTGAAAGAGGTGTCGCAGGTCGGTAGGTGGGTAAAGAAGGCCGTTGGTACATTGGACTTCATCAGTCAGGGCATTAGAAGAGAAGTTGGGATGCTATGTTACAGTTGTACATGATGTCGGTGAGGCCACATTTGGGGTGTTGTGTTCAGTTTTGGGCACTCTGCTATAGGAAATATGTCATGTAGGAAAGATGTGGTGAATGTATAGAACAAGCTGCCGGAGGAGGTAGTTGAGTCTGGGAATATCCCAACGTTTAAGAAACAGTCAGACAGATACATGGATAGGACAAGTTTGGAGGGATATGGACCAAACGCAGGCAGGTGGGACTAGTGTAGCCGGGACATGTTGGCCGATGTTGGGCAAATTGGGCCGAATGGCCCATTTCCACACTGTATCACTCTATGACTCTGTGACTCTATTAAGCTGGAAAGAATGCAGAGATATTTATGAGGATGTTGCCAGGACTCGAGGGCTATAGGAAGAGATTGGGCAAGCTATGACTTAGTCCTTGGAGCGCAGGAGGCTAAGCGGTGAACCTATAGAGGACGTGCAAAAACCCCAGGAGGGTCTCGACCCAAAATGTCGCCTTTCCATGTTTTCCAGGGATGCTACCTGATGCATGTGTGTATTTCCAATGCAAAATGCAATGTTCGATTCCAAATCCACAGGAATTCCCCGAGCCTTCGTCAGCCTGGGCTGGAGCCAGTCTGATTGACGTGTGGCTCCCCGCAGCCAACCACTAAAGATGCGCATTATCATTTATTAAGCAGGTGTTAAATTTTATTGCTCTGTTATCATGATCCAGACTGCTAGTACATTAAAGTGATTTGCTTTTAATTTACAATCCGGCGCTGACTAAATTAACAGCTGCACATTGATCTGCCCGCTCACCAGTACACGATCTTCATGTACACTTGATGCCACAAAATCCTGTCATTTGAGGTTACAAGTATTATAATTAACAAATCTGTGAAAGGTATAGATAAGGTAGATAGATCCTTTTCCCCTCCCGGTGGGAAATGTCAAAGGCTAGAGGGCGTAGCTATAAGGTAAGATGGGCTACATTTAAAGCATTTTATACAGAGAGTGGTAGTCATAAAGTCATGTGATAGGAGCAGATTTAGGCCATTCGGCCCATGAGGTCTACTCCGCCATTCAATCATGTCTGATCTAGCTCTCCCTCCTAATCCCATTCTCCTGCCATTACTCCGTAACCCCTGACACCCGTACTAATCAAGAATCTATCTATATCTGCCTTAAAAATATTCATTGACTGCCTGCACAGCCTTCTGTGGCAAAGAATTTTACAGATTCACCACCCTCTGACTTAAAATGGGTGGGTGCCTGGAATGTGCGGCAAGGGATAATGATGGAAGCATTTTAGAGGCTTGTGGATGGGCAAAATGTAGCAACAAGGAACTGCAGATGCTGGTTTATACCAAAGATAGACACAAAGTGCTGGAGTAACTCAGCCGGGTCGAGCAGCATCTCTGGTTAAAAATGATGGATGATGATTTGGGTCGGGACCCTTCAGACACATGGATACGCAGGCAATGGAGGGATATCGATTATGCGCACGTAACTAAAAGTTGCTCTTGGCACCGGGTTCAATCATGAATACGGGTGCTGGCTGCACAGATTTTGTATGTTCTCCCTGTGACCGCGTGGGTTTTTTATCACATAGAGTGGCGGTGTTGGGTCGAAGGGCCGAATGGCCTATTCCTGCACCTATTGTCTATTGTCTAAACCATCATCTCTAGTTGCTTCCCACACTCCAAAGCTGTACAGGTTTGTGGGTTAACTGGCTCGGGGGGTGGGGGGTGGGGGGTGGGGGCTGTTTCTGTGCTGTATCTTTCATGTATAAAGTAAAATCTAATTCGGAAAGTAGGATGAAATAAAGAAGGAGAAGAAGGCCATGCATTGCCACCAGAACTGGAATTTGGGACGAGAATCATTGTATTGAGATGGGAATAGTGTAAAAATAGGATCTTGTTAGGTTGTTTCTGTACTGCATCTCCCTGTGACTCATTCCCTATTCTGGACTCATGATCCAAGGACATGAGTTTAAATCCCAGTTGGGAATTAAATCCATGTATTTAAATAGATCTAGAATAGACACAAGTGTTTGTACCAGTGACCTGTAGGTACTATCACAACATTTAAGAAGCATTTAGCGGGTACAGGGATAGAGGGATATGGGCCAAGTACAGACAGGTGGGACTAGTGTAGATGGGGTATGTTGGTTGGCGCGGTCAATTTGAGCTGAAGGGCCTGTTCCAACACTGTAAGACCCCTTAGTCCATGAGTGTGATACCATTGGATTGCTGTAAAAAATCCATCTGGCTCACTTCAGGGAAGGACACCTAGCTTCCTGACCTGGTCTGAACAACGTGCGACTCCAGACCACAGCAGAGAGTCATAGAGTGATGCAGCACCGGAACAAGCCCTTTGGTCCATCTCATCCATGCCCTCCACTATGTCTACCTAAACTCATCCCATTTGACCACATTTGACCTGCATCCTTTTTAAAATCCCCTTAATCAACAATGTAACAACATGATTAAGCTTCAGCATCTTTCCAATTAAGCCTAAAGTCACTCAGTCACTTATGCTGAAGTCACTCAGCATAAAACAATACTCGGTGAAGGCCTTGCCAGAGTTGCTCTATGTATATATATGTCATAGAGTGATACAGTGTGGAAACAGGCACTTCAGGCCTGTGTGTGTGTACAGTACATATGTGTATAAATATATATATATGTATAGAAGGTAGACACAAAATGCTGGAGTAACTCAGCAGGTCAGGCAGCATCTCTGGAGAAAAGGAATGGGTGACGTTTCGGGTCAAGACCCTTCTTCAGTCTGAAGAAAGGTCTCGACCTAACCCGCTGAGTTACTCCAGCATTTTGTGTCTACCTTCGATTTAAACTTAAAAATAACGGAGTTAGGGGATATGGGGAGAAGGCAGGAACGGTGTACTGATTGGGGATGATCGGGGATGATCAGCCATGATCACATTGAATGGTGGTGTTGGCTCGAAGGGCCGAATGGCCTATTCCTGTACCTATTGTCTATTGTCTAAACCAGCATCTGCAGTTCTTTCCTACACCTGTATATAAATATATATATATATATATATATATATATATATATATATATATATATATATATATACACACACACACTAGACCCCAAAGCACCCATTCCCTACCCGTAGCCCCCACGGGAGGCATGGTCCTCCAACTCAAGCTGTTCCCAAACGTAAGATTCCAGCACTCTCTTTGTCTCCCTCAGCAGCGCTCTTTAAAAAAAAATCCAATGGCACCAATCCTGCGTGTTGCAATCGCAATTCGCCCTCCTCCTGCTAGCTGAGTCATTGGGACGTCATCAGTTGAAGCTGGTTGTTTTGAAATTCAAAGTATTTTGATTTTTTAGAACTCTAATCAGTAATAAATCGAGAAATAAAGCATAAAATGTTCAGTGAAAGTGTCTCTGAAATGTGAAAAATGTGAATCAGAACATGTAAAAATCTTGTGAAAGCTGGCATTTTTAAAGCTTTAATCGTAAATAATGTGTCAAATATAGGATGAAATCCTCACTGAGGCTTATCGGTGCTAGCAGATCCATTGTGAAGTCATTAGTTGAAGCTGGTGGTTTTAATTTCAAAGTCTTTTGACTTTTTTAGACTTTTAAACGGTAATGAGTCGAGAATAAGTCGAGAAATAAAGCGTAAAATGTTCAGATAAGGTGGTCCCGACCTCGACGGGAATTATGTCAATCGGAATATGTAAAAATGTAATTGTTACCACGTAGTGTTTTTGCGAAGATGCAAAGACAACCACATACACACACACATATACACACTAACAAGATAAGACTTAATAAGTATATGATGATATATATATATTTGTGTGTGTGTGTGTACTGAACTTTTTATTGTTTATTGTGTTGTTTACAGAGTATTATGTTTCCTTATCTGTTGTGCTGCTGCAAGTAAGATTTGCATTGTACAATTTTGGGACATACGACAATAAAACACTCTTGACTCTCTCTTGACTCCTGACTTGACTCCTGACTCGTTTCTTCTGTGGGGGATAAAACATTTCTTGTTCTCATTTGTCTTCGGGACCTCCTACAAACTGCTCTTGAGCTGGCCCTGGATGGGATTTCTGTGCCGTTGCATCTTCCATGTAAACGCCCATCCTCTGGTTCTGTTGAAATGTCATCACCCCCCAATGGTTAGCTTTGACCCCCCCACCAACCAACCATTTCCACACGACTAGCTGAGTAATTTCTAAAATATCGTGAATCTTTACTGTTTGCTTTTGAGTATCCTTGTTGTTTTCTGCTTGTGTCTGGCAGACATATTTACAGTGATTAGCGTTGTTAAAAGTCAACATCTGCTCATAGATATTTTACAAGCTGGTGGAGTTACAGGTTGGTGCTTGAATTCACCCGAGACTTGACGATTTCAATGCCATTTCTTCAACATCAGCAAGGGACAGCATAGCTCTGAAAGCACATGACACATTTCCAGTCTGTTTCCAGGGCATAGCCTTGGCTGATTTAAATCCAGTGGGGTTTACCAATCCCACATTTTCTTCTTTTTCCGAAATATTTAGGTCAGATGTGAATTTTAATGTGCATTTAGTTCCATTTCATGCAGAATTGAACTCACAAAGGAGGGTTCTCAGCTGAAATGCTCCACACATATCTCATGCACCCCTCCCGTTGTTCCTGGTGTTTTATAACCAGTAGAGACACCGCCTCGCAGTGCCAGAGAACCAAGTACAATCCCAAACTCAGCTATTGCCTGTGTGGAGTTTGCACGTTCTCACTATGTGGGTTTCTTCTGGGTGCTATGGTTTCCTCACACATGCCACAGAAGTGCTTGTGGGTAGGTAGCTTAATCAGCTGCTGTAAATTAAGCTCCAAGTAAGCTCTGAACTACATATACTTGGGGGCATTGGTTTTGTCTTTTTGCACTATTATTTTGGGGTGGGAGATTGCAACCTTCCCTGTTTCGACAAATGCAATCAACCTGACGTGCACAATTAAATAAGATCAAATAGAACAAGTTGTCCTACAACTTTGAACTGTGCATGCCACACGCAAGAAGAAGAAGCACTATTATTTTTTGTTTGTTTTTATGTGTATGTGTATGTGTGTGTGTATATATACTTGTGTATATATATATATAACCAAAGATCCTATAGGGGAGCAAGATAGATCACTCCTTCTAAATGCAATGGCCTGACGTGTAGTACGCAACGGAACCGAACGTGAGCCTTTTTTCATCCATTTCCGTAACCCGACCCGACTCACAATCAATGTTGCGGGGAACAGTTTGTGTTAATAAATTTAAATTCTGAAAATGAGGAGAAGATTTTTACCAAATAACTTTTATTTTTATGAGGATGTTTCCGTAACCGGCTTCCGTCTCCGCACTATTATCCTATGGGATCTTTGGTGTGGAGACGGAAGCCGGTTACGGAAATGGGGCCGAGAATTACCCATGAATCTGCCCATGACCATACTATGTCTTTTTCGTCGAGTGGACTATCTTGCTCGCTATAGGATCTTTGGAGGTAACTAGGCAAGAGTTATTAAGGAAGTGACAGTGAGCCACCTTTTTGAATTTGTCACTATTTGCAGTGAAGGTTGCAGATGTTAATAAAACTCCATGACTTCTGTTTATCTCAGTGTGTTGTTAATTGCTGTGGGTCTGGAGTTACAGATAGGCCAGTGTCAGTGAGGAGTCCATACAGCATGTAAACAGGCCCTTCTGCCTGTTTAAAATAGACCCATTTGGCACACATCCCTCTAAACCTTTCCTATCCATGTACCTGTGTAAGTGTCTTTTAAATGCTGTTCCAGTGTCTGCCTCACTCACCTCCTCTGGCAGCTCATTTCATATACCCACTACCCTCTAAGTGAAAAAGTTCCTCCTCAGGTTCCTATTAAATCTTTCCTCTCTCAGCTTAAACCTATGTTGGTAAAGGCTGGAGATTTTATCCCCTGAAATGTACCCATACTTGATTAGTACGGGTGCCAGGGATTATGGGAAGAAGGCAGGAGAATGGGTTTAGGAGGGAGAGATAGATCAGCCAAGATTGAATGGAGGAGCAGACTTGATGGGCCGAATCACCTAATTCTGCTCCTATCACTTATGACCTTATGAAAGATATTACAACAAACTTGCAGTTTCATGACCATATGTTTGGATACTATTTGTTTTTTTTAAATTCCACATTATTTAATTAACGGGATTATAATTACACCGCTACTGCAGTGGGATTTGTACTCTTGCTTCTGGACCTTAGCTGACTTCTGGATTACCAGCCCAGACATTTAACCACAATGCCGCCGTTCCCGACTGGGGAGGATGGAGGATGGTGGGTGGTTGATAAGTTTTTACTTAAAGCAACCTCTCTCTCTCTCTCTCTCTCTCTCTGTTTATGGACCAATGCCATGAACAGCTGTCTGCTTTCACCTGCCAAGAAGATTAGATTTGGCCATTTTGCGACGGTCCTAAATCGCTGAAGGGATCATCCATCCTTGCCTGACGAGAATGGCCGAGGCGCGGCTGGGAAGCGCCGCCTGCTCCCGCGGAAGGCTTTTGTTAACGTTATCAGGCAAACGACTGCTCTGCAGTTTATTTAAGCGTTGAGCGATTCCTAATGGAGCCATCAGACCTCGCTCATTGGCTAATGTTTTTAATTAGGCACATCTGCTAGATTGCAAAGGGAGGGCATTCTGGGTCTGATGCCGGTGAGGATGTAATTTGTCATCCTGCAAGCTGATGACTGGCACGCGGGCAACTCCAAGCCCAATCTGTCTTGCAACGCGATGGCGTTGTGCCATGGAAGTGCTACAGCACATCAGCACAGCATATCAAGTAGGACATTTTCTCAGCATTTCCTATCCGTCAAGACAAGCTCCCCTGCCAAGTCCGTCAACCACTGCTTTTAATCCAGATTTGTAAACGTGTCAGATTAAAAAAAAAGTTTTTTAACATCTCAGGTCAACAAATTTTAAGTCCTGATTGAAGGTGTTTATCATTCCTAAATATCAACTTATTTTGGATTAGTTTAGTTTATTGTCACATGTACCAAGGTACAATGAAAAGCTTTTTTATTGCCTGCTATCTAGTCAGAGGAAAGACTATATATGTATGATCAATATAAGAAGGGTCTCAACCCAAAACGTCACCTATTCCTTCGCTCCATAGATGCTGCCTCATCCGCTGAGTTTCTCCAGCATTTTTGTCTACCTTCAATTTTTCCAGCATCTGCAGTTCTTTCTTCAACAATAGGATAGGTTTAGTAGGTTGTGGGCCAAATGTGGGCAGGTGGGACAAGTGTAGATGGGGCATGTTGGTTGGCGTGGGCAAGTTGGGCCAAAGGGCCTGTTTCCAAATTGGCTTGGTGTATGTGTAAATTGTCCCTCATGTGTGTTGGATAGTGTTAATGTGCAGGCATCGCTGGTCGGCGCGGACTCAGTGGGCCGAAGGGCCTGTTTCCGCACTGTGTCTCTAAATTAAACTAAACTAAACTAAAGATGCTGCCTGAACCATCGAGCTATTCCAGCATTATGTGTCTGTCTTTGCTAAAACTCCTATCCATGATGCTCTCAGCAGCCCAGGTGATCCTGAGTGCATCTGGCTCCAGCTCCGGTTCCTTTATGTGGTCAGCTGGGAGCTGACACTGGACACACCTCCCTCAGATGCAGTCACCAGGGACACAGCACCTCTCCCTGATCTTCCACACCCTGCAGGAGGAGCTTACCACTACCCTAACTGCCATCCCCACCGCAGTAAGTCAAAAGAGGACATTTAGAAAGACCTTCTTACCTTCCCCTCTGCTCAGTTTCCTCGCCAAAGTTTCTCAGCCCAAACCTCAGCCCTTACCCTCAATCACAGCCATTCCACCTCAGTCATAGCCACTCCCAAAACAGCCGCTGCCGCATACGGTTGCTCTGCTGGTCCCTGTCGTCCTTACACCAGTTGGGGCTTTCGCTTCTGGAAACTAATGGTTGTTCTTTAGATCTCCTGCTATCCTACTCCTTTTGGCCACAGAGAAATCCTGAATTCTCTGCGTTCTTTGTATCTTTCCTGATAGTCACCCAGCTACTGTCTGCTGCATCTTACGTGTGACGACCTTGCTAAAACCCGTGCAATAAAGATCAACTGCAGATGCAGGTTTATACCAAAGGTAGGCAAAAAATGCTGGTGTGACTCAGCAGGCCAGGTAGCATCTCTGGAGAGAATGGATGGGTTGAGTCTGAAGAAGAGTCCGGTCTGAAACTTTACCTGACAGCTCGGCAGTCCCTCTTGAAACTAATCCTCCATTACTTTAATGGCCGATTTTAAAATCTCCTCAACTCTCCTACCTTTCAGCTGTGTCATCGCTGTTGAAATGTCATGATTGGGATCTTTAACCGTGAATGTTGGGCACCACTTGACCTGGCTGGTGAGTAGACATTTAACCCGAGTCTTGGGCAGCAAGGACGAGTTGGGCGGAAGGGCCTGTTTTTGTGCTGTATAACTCTGCGACTCTATGACTTTCAAGTAACTCATAGTCTGAGTATGGTATGCGTGCCTTCATCTATCGAGGCATTTAGTGTAAGAGTCGGGATGTTATGTCCTAGCTCTATGAAACTTTGGCTCGGTGGTATTTGGAATGTTGTACGCAGATCTGGTCATTATAATTTTGGATGATCCGTCATGATCACATTGAATGGCTGTGATGGTTCGAAGGGCCGAATGGCCTACTCCTGCACCTATTTTCTATGGCTCTATGTTGAACCCATTACAGGAAGTATGTGGAAGCTTTGAAGAGAGTGCAGAAGAAGTTTACCAGGATGCTGCTTTGATTAGCTATATGGAGAACAGGAAAAACTGGAAACATAGTAAAAAACATTTCTTCTCCCTGGAGATGCTGCCTGTCCTGCTGAGTTACTCCAGCATTTTGTGTCTATCTTTTGGTTTAAACCAGCATCTGCAGTTCCTTCATGCACATAGGAAAAACTGGGTTTGTTTACTCTTGAACGTCGAAGGCTGAGGGGAGACCTGACGGAAGAGTATAATATTAAGAGAGCGATAGGTATGGAAGATAGACTAAATCTTTTCCCTAGGATGGAAATGTGAAATGCTAGAGGGCATGCTTTAAGGTGAGCAGGGAAAAGTTTAAAATTGTATGGGATTAATTTTTAACACAGAGGGTATTTATTGCCTGGAATCTACTTCCAGGGACGGTGCTTAATGTCATATGGTCACAAGGGTTAGGAGTAGAATTAGGCCATTCGGCCCATCAAGTCTACTCCGCCATTCAATCATGGCTGATCTATCTCTTCCTCCTAACCCCATTCTCCTGCCTTCTCCCAATAACCTCAGACATCTGTACTAATCAAAAATCTATCAATCTCTGCCTTAAATATCAACTGATGGCCTCCACAGCCTTCTGTGGCAAAGAATTCCACAGATTCTCCACCCTATGACTAAAGACTTCTCATCTCCTTCCCAAAAGAAGTCCATTAATACTGAGACTATGACCTCTAGTCCTAGACTCTCCCACTAGTGGAAACACAAAAACCTTTCACTATTCTGTATGTTTCAATGTGGTTCCCCCTCAATCTTCTCCAGCGAGTACAGGCCCAGTGCCGACAAATGTGCATCGTAGGTTTACTTACTCATTCCTGAGATCATTCTTATAAACCTCCTCTGGAGCCTCTCCAGAGCTAGAACATCCTTCCTCAGACGCGGTGCCCCAAATTGCTCACAAGCAGAAACACACTGTGGTGTTTAAGAGGCTCTTGGATAGGCACTTGGATATGAAGCGACTGCAGTAATATGGATCAATTGTAGGCAGAAGGCTTTAGTATAATTTGGTATTGGGTTTGGCATGGACATTGTGGGCAGAAGGGCCTATTCCATTGCTCTACTGTTCTGTGTTGGATGTTTAGCACAATTGACTATAATTCCTTCACAAAGCATGTGTGCATGAGCGTTAATGTTTATTTCCCAAGAGTATTTATTTATTTCACAAGGTAGAACACTGAAACTATTCACACATTGAGACCTTAAGGTGATTGAATTAATGTTCCAGATTGAACAAAGCAGACACATGTCATTGTGGGAAGAGATACAGAGCCAATGTTTCAATTCAAACAACCTGCTTCAGGGCAAAGGGTCTTATGCTCTGTTCTGATGAAGGGTCTTCACCCTGAATCATTAACATTGTTTTCCTCTTTCCACAGATGCAGCCTGACCTGCTGAGTATTTTCTGATTTTATTGTAGATTTCCAACATTTGCAGTGTGATTTGATTTTCATATTACTTGACTTTCCTGCCCAATTGGGATGATTGTATGAATGCATGCACAAATTCAGGGGTGACAGCATGGTCATGCTTAAAGGTAAACAGTGTAGGAAGGAACTGCAGATACTGGTTTTCACCGAAGATAGACACAAAATGCCAGAGTAACTCAGCGAGTCAGGCAGCATCTCTGGAGAAAAGGAATAAGCGACGTTTCGGGTCGAAACAGTCCCGTTTATATCAACGGGACGATGGTGGAAAGGGTCAAGAACTTCAAATTCCTGGGCGTGCATATTTCCGAAGATCTTTCCTGGTCGCAGAACACTGATGCAATCATAAAGAAGGCACATCAGCGCCTCTACTTCCTGAGAAGATTACGGAGAGTCGGTATGTCAAGAAGGACGGTCTCGAACTTCTACAGGTGCACGGTAGAGAGCATGCTGGCTGGGTGCATCGTGGCTTGGTTCGATAACTTGAACGTCCAGGAACGGAAAAGAATGCAGAAAGTTGTGACCACTGCCCAGTCCATCATCGGCTCTGACCTCCCCACCATCGAAGGGATCTATCGCAGTCGCTGCCTCAAAAAGGCTGCCAACATCATCAAAGACCCACACTATCCAGGCCACACACTCATCTCTCCATTGCCAATGGGAAGAAGGTACTGGAGCTTGAAATCTGGTACATCCAGGTTCAGGACCAGCTTCTTCCCCCCCCCAGCCATCAGGCTATTAAACTCGCCATCAAACAAACTGTGAAAAATAACAGCATATTGCACTTTATCTGTTTATTTATGTGTATATATATGGTCTATGGTTTATAGACACACTGAACTTTTATCTCCTGTTCTGTATTATGTTTACATATTCTGTTGTGCTGCAGCAAGCAAGAATGTCATTGTCCTATCTGGGACACATGACATTAAAACTCTCTTGACTCTTGACGCTTGAGAAGGCCACAACAAACCAGGGCCAACAAAATTGGAGTTCATATAGGCCCATTGTTGGCTGGTATATGATGTAAACAGTGGAGATGATTGAACGATGAGGGTGGGGATGGGATAGGAAATGACCGATGACAACTGACAGGCAGTGATCAATGGCCAGTATGCTTCCATTTGCAAACAACAGAGGTGCAAAGGGACTTGGGAGTGCTGGTACAGCATTCCCAAAAAGTTAATCTGTAAGTTGAATCGGTAGTAAGGAAGGTAAATGCAATGCTAGCATTTATTTTTGAGAGAGCTACAATACAAAAACAGGGATGTAATGCTGTGGTTGATAAGGCACTGGTCAGACCACATTCGGAGTATTGTGACAAATTTGGGCACCATATCTGAGGAAGGATGCGCTGGCATTGGAGAGGGTCCAGAAGAGGTTTACGAGAATGATCCCAGGTTTGAATGGGTTAACATATAATGAGTGCTTGATGCATTGGGCCTGTACCCGCTGGAGTTTAGAAGGATGAGGGGGGATCCTCATTAAAACTAACTGAATAG
The DNA here is from genome assembly GCA_963514005.1 of Raja brachyura. Next base: position 18,763,069 of record OY740782.1, read on the forward strand.
TGAAAGGCCTGGATAGCATAGATGTTGAGAGGATGTTTCTACTAGTGGGTGAGTCTAGGACTAGATGTCATAGCCCCAGAATTAAAGGCTGTTCCTTTAGGAAGGAGATGAGGAGGAATGTCTTTAGTCAGAGGCCGGTGAATCTGTGGAATTCAATGCCACACATGGCTTCGGAAGCCAAGTCAATGGACATTTTTAATATTTTGGCAAATTCTTGATTAGTAAGGATATCAGAGGTTATGGGGAGGAGGCAGGAGAATGGGAGGGGAAGATAGATCAGCCATGATTGAATGACAGAGTAGACTTGACGGGCCCATTGGCCTTATTCTGCTCCTAAAACTTATGAACTTATGAACCCCGGAATGCACACACTCAGCAGATGCTTTTTTTTTTCCATTGGCATGGATACTGTAACCTACAGCAAGTTGTTGACTCTGAAGAGAGCTCCTCACAGAGATCTGGCAGCCTCTTTGGTGTGGATTTCCCCTGTCATGAGATCAATTTTGTTCTGGCGTCAGTCAGACACAGGGGGAACCACTGCCATCCAGAAATGGCGAACTCATCAAGCAATCACAGTGAAGTATTCTCAAGGACCAAAACTAAACCAAAATGCTCGGTAGCATTTAACTACATCTATCAGCATTTAACTAAAAGCAAAATCAAACATTTAAAAATAATATTTTTTTAAATAAAGAATTTGAAATGTTTACACTGAGAACATTAGACTCCAAAATTAAAATGAGTTTCTCCAGTTCAGATGTGTTCAGCAATAATTCTAATCAATTTGATAATGCACTTTCATTTGTTTCGTTAATGTTTAATTTTATTTTTTAAATACATTTACGGCAATTCACTAAATTTGAATAAAAACATGCCATTGCAAGGGGCTTCACAGTGTCCCCTGAGATGATGGGTAGGTGGGACTAGTGTAGATGGGGCATCTTACGAGGCATGGCCAAGGGGCCTGTTTCCGTGCTGCATGGGACTAGGACTCTCTATGACTCTGTGACTAATATTTGGAGTTCCAGGATTCACTTGGCACTTGTGAGCTCCAGATTTGATACCAAAGACCTAGTATAATGCTGGCAATTGCCTGATCTAAAGATCGAGTCAAAGAGTGATACAGCGTGGAAAGAGGCCTTTCGGCCCAACTTGCCCGCACCGGCCAACATGTCCCAGCCACACTAGTCCCACCTGCCCGCATTTGGCCCATGAGCCTCCAAACCTGTCCTACCATTTACCTGAAATAGTCAGTTTCTTAAAGATGCAAACTCCAGGCAATTGTATTTACGGTGGACCCAACAAAAGTATTAATGGATGTTCACCTTCAAGCCCAAGACTTTCTCCACCATTAGGTAAAATCCCCTTGTCCTTGGAGAGATTTATTTCATTTGGCAATGCATCAGTGTTTAGTTATAGCTGGTTCATTCAGTAAAGGATTAGCTCTCACCCTGTATTGTAAAGCTAGTGTTCAGTGACACGCTCTTAGTTTGGAAATTAAGGCTGAGTAGTCCATTACCTGCCTCTCGCTGATCTTCTATTAACCAGCCAATGTTCAATTCCCCATGTCATACATGGTAACACCTGAGTATTTAAGTAGAAATGTACACAGCATCATGTTGGTTTCACCATAATTCGGGAAGCAATTTGTCAGGACAAGTGATTTGTTACCATTGAGAACAGTTAAAACGCCACCATTTGTATTGCCTGTGGGACGTTCCTACTGCTGAGTCCCTGACACAGAACAAATTGCACAACACACTACAATTTGTGGGACTTGTGCTTTACCAAATGCACTGACGTAACAGTGTGGGGTATTAGTGCTGATTTAGTATGCTAACATTTGGTCCAGGTGGGTTATAGGACTAGACTGGATTCATGCATTGGTGTTGGAAACTTTCCTTTGTGACATTAAGATTTAAATTCGAACACCTGCCTTATATTACAACTAATCGTGGACTGCTCAATAGCTCTTTCCTGTACGCATGGCAGATTGGGTGTAAAAGAAAGAGCTGCTACTTCTAGCAATCTCTCTCTCTCATGTATTGAAAATAAATTTTCTACCTCAGGAAAGTGCATGAAATATTGTTTGTGCAAAATCACTGTTGCTTTGAGGCTATCATCCCATTGTGATTGCAGCAGCCTTTTTGTTTTACATCACAACTGGTTGTTTCCTATGAAAGGTCCCAGTGTGTCAGGGTGGTAATATTCCTACACATCTGTATGCAAAAAAAATCTCACTGTACCTTGATACATGCGTTAATAAGGAAACCATTGAACCAATATACCAATTAGTTTTTGGTTGCCTTTTGTGTACAATTTTGCTCTGGTGGAATTGAAGTGGACATTGCTTTTGGACATTGGTGCATGTTGTGTCAAGGAACCACGGTGGAACAGCAGTAGAGTTACTGCCTTGCAGAGCGGGGGACCCACGTTCAATCCTGACTACGGGTGCTGTCAGTACGGACTTTGTACGTTCTCCCGGTGACCATGTGGGTTTTCTCCGGGTGGTTCAGTTTATTCCCACACTCCAAAGACGTGCAGGTCTGCAGGTCCGTAAATTGTCCCTAGCATGTGGGATCGAACTAGTGTATGGGGTGATCGTTGATCGGCGTGCACATGATAAGGCAAAGAGCCGGATTCCGCGCTATTTCTCTGAAACTAAAACTAAAACCAAAGATTTGTGCCAATGCACAGTAAACACATTGAAGATCCAGACCACAAACCTGGACGGACCCAATGAATAAAATTCCATTGTGCTACACATGAAAATAGTACTCGCTGCCACTGAATTCCCAGTCCCTTTCCTCTCACTTGATGAAGGCTGAAATTGTGACACTTTGGATGTGCAATTGAATGAGATTTCCCTATTACTCTGGTTAATCAGACTGTGAGCAAGTCACATTTATTTAAAAAAAATATCATCCCTGCGGTAGTTAACATGTCAAATCATTCATTAATGTTTCTGAGGCAAGGAATGTCATAATGTGAATGGCGTGCTGACTAAAGCACAATTGCAAAAATAGGCTGACACTGAAGTTAACATTTTTTTAATATAGACCACGTCCAGGGAATGTCTTGAATGACCTTTGGGGAAGGTTTTGCAGGAAAAGATTTGGCATGGCCATAAATCAATCTTTTTTACACCTGTCACACTCCAACATTGAACAGGAGCTTGCCATGTGCAAGTGGCCCTGGCTTGGAGCAACTTTCTGCCCGCGGGCTTCCTTTGCATGTATCAGATTTCACTGTTTCTTGTGGACGGACAAGGAAAATACACAGTTGACTGCAAAGGAAGCAATTACTTTCCGCATTTTACAATGATCTCCATCCAATATGTTTCCCCCACTGCTCCGAGCATATGTAGGGAAATAGCAAGCTGGTTTGGTTCAACCTTTGTCTGAACAGAATTAATAAAATCCTATCAATCTTGAGGCAAGATGCCAATCCATACTGATGCGGTGCACCACACTTCAGTGTAGCAGGTAATGTAAAAGCCAAACTATCTCCACGCCACATTAAACAAAAGACCACACGACGCTGATCCAAAGTCACAAAGGCCTTGAAAATCACGCTGTGTGGGCATTGGTGCACAGTTGTTTCATGTGTTAATGTGAAATTATTTCCTCCACTATTTTAACTGAGGAGTTAAACTTTAGGGTAGCGATCTGTCTATAGCCCTCTGCTCTCGGTACTCTGGCGATCTGTCCTTCCGTGAAGCACTTGCAGCAGACCTCCAACACGTCCATACTTCAGCATTGCCACATGCTGACTGGGACTACTGGGAGGCATTGAGATGCCCAGTACATGCTGTTCTCTTCAGGGCCACCGCTCAGCCATCAATGTTAATTCCATTCACATTACAAAATCCTTACAGTTTTTGAGTTCTTGTTCTTGATTCCTGGCTATCTCCAGTGTTAAGTGTGTCATCCAGTGAGCATGTCCACAGACTCCAAGTTTGGTAATTTTAGAATTCTTCCCCTAAACCTCTATTTCTATTCTCTTTGAATGTGTTGCATTAAATAATCTCTGTTTAATCTCTTGGACGCTTGCCCATCTCTGTTTAAGAGACAGTTTGATCATCCCTGTTTAAGTGGGGGCGGCACAGTGGCACAGAGGTGGAATTGCTACCTTACAGTGTCAGAAGACCATGTTCAATCCTGGCCACGGGTGCTGTTTGTACGGAGTTTGTACGTTCTCCCCTTGACCTGCCTGGGTGTTCTCCGGGTGCTCTGGTTTCCTCTCAAACTCCAAAGATGTGCAGGTTTATAGATTAATTGGCTTTGGTAAAATTGTAAATTATCCCTTGTGTGTAGGATGGTGCTGATGAATGGGGTGATCGCTGGTCGGCGCGGACTCAGTGTACCTAAGGGCCTGTTTCCGTGCTGTATCTCCAAAGACTAAAAGTGTAAAGGCTTAGCAACAAATTTCCGATGGAGTGTTTACTAAGAATTAACATGCCGTGTAAATCTGAGTTTGTGACTGTTTCAAGGCAACAAAGGTTAATTTAGATATTTGAATCTTATTGTACAAAGACCCCCTTTTGAGCATAAGGAAGATGATATCTACAAACATCTTTGGGTGGATACAAATGAATGCTATATTTCCTTTAATAAAATGCAATTGTTTCAAGAAAAGGATGAGGACTGTGTGAGTTTCTGGTCTCCATGCTACAGGAAGGATGAGATTGCGCTGGAGAGGATGCAAAGGAGATTCACCAACATGTTAGACACAAAGTTCTGGCGCAACTCAGCGGGTCAGGCAGCATCTCCGGAGAAAAGGAATAGGTGACGATTTGGGTCGAGACCCTTCTTCAGACCCTGGTGTTGGAATGAAACAGTTCAGTTATGAGGAGGAAGCTAGGTCTGTTTTCCCTGGAGCAGAAGAGGTTAACAGGGGATATGATTGAGGTCTACATGATACCGCAGGTTATGGATAACATTGGCAAGGTCTGAACATACTTTAGAATGGCAAAGGAAAGCTATTTCAGAAGGTAATTAACTGCAAAGCACATAGATACCTCTGGGTGTAGAAACAATGAACCGCAGAAGCTGGTTTACACAAAAGGATTAACTCAAATGATGAAGTAACTCAGCGGGTCAGGGGACATCTGTGGAGAACAATGATCGGTAACATTTCAGATTGGGGCCCCTCTTAAGACTGAAGCCTCACCTATCCAGAGATCTTGCCTGCCCACTGAGTTACTCCAGCACTTTGTGTCATTTTGAAAGGCCTGGAGTAACAAATAGGCTGCACTGGATGAGATCAGCGGGGATCATGTCCTGAAGAACAGTCATGAATCAACATCGTGGTCATCATTGCTGAACTGACCAATGATTTTTAATTACTTGAATTTAATTTGCCCGGCTGCTGAGGTAGGCTTCAAACTCCAGACCGATGGCCTCAGCTTCTGCAGACGAGTCCAATAACTCAGCAGCCAGGTCACCATACCCACTCTGTGAAAGGCAGGGTGGTGAATCTGTGGCATTATTTGCCACAGAAGGCTGTGGAGGCTGTGTCAATGGATATTTTTAAGGCAGAGATAGATAGATTCTTGATCAGTACGGGTGTCAGGGGTTATGGGGAGGGGGCAGGAGAATGGGGTTAGGAGGGGGAGACAGGTCGGCCATGATTGATTGGTGGAGTAGACTTGATGGAAGAATGGCCTCATTCTGCTCCTATCACTTATGACCTTATGAAGAAGGAAGCCCAGTTGGTGAGCTATTACTGCTGCAGACAAAAATGTAAAGCTCATGACAACAGGAAGTGATGTAAAGCCTATGTACTGATCAGAGGTCCGCCATTGGTTTGCTTGTTCACCACATCATGTGTCCTGGTGACTGCATCAGAGATACAAACATCAAGGCACTGCAGCTGTAAGAATAATCCGCTCTAATCCTTTCATTAACCTTCCAATTATTTATCAACTTGTCCAAATACTTCAGCAGCCGAACATAGTTCATCGTTCTGGCTGGAGTAACCCTTCAGACTGTTTTTCTTGAAAGTATTTCTTCCCATAGGAACATGCGAACATGCAAATTAAGGCGGTGGAGACTCTGCCTCACGGCACGAGAGGTCCGGGTTCGAATCTGACCTCGGGGACCGATTGTGATGTCGGTTGCTGTCTGTGTGGAGTTTACAGGTTCTCCCTGTGACCATGTGGGTTTCCTCCAGGAGCTCCAGTTTCCTCCCACATCCCAAAGACATGCGGCTTTGTAGGTTAATTGGCTTCTATAAAATTACCCCTAATGTGTAGGCAGTGGGATAGCATAGAACTAGTGTTGACAGGTGATCGAAGGTCGGCAAGGGCTCAATTGGCCAAACGTCCTGTTTCCATGTTGTATCTTTAAACAAAAAAAATGAAGAGATTTAAATTAAAATGAAAAGATTAGCATCTTAAAAGAACTAGGAATTAATTTAAAATGTTATGATGCAGATACATAAAATAATAAAAAATAACATTATACTATGCTGAGGGATCAGGTGTGAAGTCTGTACAAATTCTGTGGTTCTATGCATAGTTAAGTTGCGTTAGCAAGAGATGGCCAGTTTAGTTTGGTTTATTGTCACGTGTACCGAGGTACAGTGAAAAGCTTTTGTTGCTTGCTAACAAGTCAGCGGAAAGTTAATACATGATTACAATCGAGCCATCCACAGTGTACAGATCAGTGGTATAATGTGAATAACGTTTAGTGCAAGATAAACTCCAGTAAAATCCGATCAAAGATAGTCCGAGGGTCTCCAACGAGGTAGATAGTAGCTCAGGACTGCTCTCTAGTTGTGGTAGAATCGTTCAGTTGCCTGGTAATAGTAGTTTTGTGTGTCAGTGGAACTGCTAGCTATGATTGCAAAGAGTATATATTTAGTGAGTTTCTTAATCTCTAAGCAAGTCTGTTGGAAAATGTACAGACCAATTCTTGTGAGGCACAGAAAGTTAAAATGGTGTGACTACACTCAATGTTGCAGCCCACAAAGCAACTATTCCGATGAATCAATCCTTAAAGGAGTGAGAAAGCTAAAGCAACATTTATTTTTCAGAACCTAAAATACATAGATTGTAAAGGGGGAAATCTTTCCTTCATTATATAGCAAAATTGGGTGGAATGTCAGGGAACTTAATGAATTAAAAAAGGGTAGTATTCTATTCAGTGTTATCATTTGAACATCTTTTCTAGTCTCTAGAAGTAGCGACTAAAGAGTGGGTTTGGCACAGTGGTGCAGCGGTAGAGTAGCTGCCTTACAGTGCCAGAGACCCGGGTCCGATCCTGACTACGGGTGCTATCTGTACAGAGTTTGTACGTTCTCCCTGTCAGTGCATAGGTTTTCTCTGGTTGCTCCAATTTCCTCCCACACTCCAAAGACCTACAGGTTTGTAGATTAATTAGCTTTGGTAAAAATTGTAAATTGCCCCTAGTGTGTGTGTAGGGTATTGTTAGTGTACGGGGCGATCGCTGGTCGGCACAGCCTCGGTGGGCCGAAGGGCCTGTTTCCTCGTTGTATCCCTAAAGTCTAAAGGTTAATTGGCTTCTGTAAATTGTAAATTGCCTCGAGTGTGTAGGATAGTGCTAGTGGTCGCTGGTCGCCATTGGGCCGAAGGGCCTGTTTCCACGCTGCATCTGTAAAGACTAAAAGTAATGAATTAAAGAACAAAAGTGGGCATTGCCTTCCGGTTAAGACTCTTCAATAGAACAAAACAATGTGTGAAGCAAGCAATGTCATTCAACCTCCCCAGCTTTCTTATTCACCAGTCCCAATGCATTCTATCCCACCCATTAATTCTTCTCCAGGTAAAATTCTGCCTGTGTATTCCCTAAACCCAAAGGTAATCTTGCAAAGCATGTAATTCATGTTGTGCATGGTACCAACATTTTAAAATATGTCAGGGGCTGAAAAATGATGCAATGCTTATTTGCAATAAATTCTCGCTACAAGCGACAAAGAAATTACCTTGCAACATTGCAAGGTTTATCTTTGGAATTTAGCCCAGGAACTTTCTTGCCCTAGTTCAGTTTCAGTCCTGTTTGATTAATGTCATTGAATTTGTGCTGAAGCAACTATTTCTTCAGGGTTCGCACAAAACCCTATCTGAAAAAATAGCAGAGCCTTCTGACTTCAGACTGTGGCGTGGAAACGGCCCTTCAGCCCACCAAGTCCGCACAGCCCAGCGATCACCCCATACACTAGCACTATCCTAAGCACTAGGGACAACTTACAACTTGCAGAAGCCAATTAACCTACGAACCTGAGGTGGACACAAAGTGCTGGAGAAACGCAGCATCACGAGAGAAATAGGAGGGGTGACGTTTCAGGTCTTTCTCAGAGCAGAAGGAATGGAAATGCAAATTCTACTTGGTTGGCATTTATTTCAAATGGAGCTTTAACAATGGAAACTTAAAATTCAAGGGGACTTTTGAAGAAGGTTGGGAATGTTTTTTGTTTTTTTTATCAGTCAGGAACAAAAAGTTAAAAGATTTTGAAACTTCAAAAGGTACATTGACACGTGGTGCTGTTTAAAGAGAACTATAGAAATCTAGTGATAACAAAAACCTGTTCTCAGTAGTTGCTTCCTCCACACAAATCCATCTAACCAGAAAAACTACTGTAAAATATTTAAAGCATTCTCTCGGGTAGGCATAAAGGAATTACTTTACAGATCAGAGAAATACGACGCGATACGTTAAGGTAGAACTTTATTTATCCCAGGAGGTAAATTGATCTGCCATCAGTCATAAAACACAACATACATGTAAAACGAAATTAAAGTGATGAGTGGAAAGGATTGGAGATGTGCAAAGATTGGGGAGGGGGGTGGGGGGAGTCACTCTACCCTATGACAGAAGGGGGAGGAGTTGTACAGTTTGATAGCCACATGCAAAAAGAATCTTCTGTGGCATCCTGTACTGCATCTTGGTGGAACCAGTCTGTTGCTGAAGGTGCTCCTCAGGTTGACCAGTGTGTCATGGAGGGGGAGGGAGACGATGGCACTGGCTACCACCGATTGGTAGAACATCTGCGGAATCTTAATGCAGGCGTTGAAGGAGCGGAGCCGTGTCCAAAAGTACAGGTGGCCCTGTCCCTTCCTGTACACAGCCAGCATCCCTGGACCAGAGATGGACACAAAGTGCTGGAGAAACGCAGCATCACGAGAGAAAAAGGAGGGGTGACATTTCAGGTCTTTCTCAGAGCAGAAGGAATGGAAATGCAAATTCTAAACTGGACCAGTTCAGTTTATTGTCCAGGTTCACTCCCTGGTATTTATATTTGGATTCCCTGGTAAACTGCACATCCACACCATTGATGGAGACAGGGGACAGGCATGTTCCTCTCCTCCTAACTCCTTAGTCTTGTCAGTATTGAGCTGCAGGTGATTCAGCCCACACCACTCAACAAAGCCGTTGACTACACCTCAGTATTCAGCTTCCCTCCCCTCACTGATGCAGCTCACAATAGCAGAGACATCTGAAAACCTCTGCAGGTGGCAAGAGTCCGAGTTAATAACTGAAGTCCGAGGTGTGGATGGTGAACCGGAAGGGAGAGAGGACCGTCCCCCGTGGGACCCCTGTGTTGCTCACTACCATGTCCGAGACACAGTTCTGAGGCCTGACATCCTGTGGTCATCCAGTCAGGTAGTTGGTGATCCAGGGCACCAGTGGAGCATCCACCTGCATCTTTGTTAGTTTGCTCCCTGGCAGTGCAGGCTGGATCGTGTTAAAAGCACTGGAGAAGTAAAAAAAAACATGACACTCACAGTGCTTCTCGGCTTATCCAGGTGAGCATGGATAAGCTGGGAAGATGGGGGAAAGCAGGTGGATGATGGCGTCCTCAACCCCCATCTTTTTTTGGTAAGCAAATCTTTAAATGGGAACCAGGCTACTTAAAAGGATATTATCAGACATTTGAGCTGCAAATAGTCAAGGGATATTAGGAAAGGCATGGGTGAAAATGATGTTAAGCCTAGCATTGGATCAACATAGATCTTACCGATTGCCAGAATACTCGAGCTGGGCGGATAGGTATACTCCTACTCTTCTTTCTAAAACAAACGCAAATGATTTTGTTTTCAAAGTGCAGGAGTAATCTGAAATTGTCTTACTCAAAAGGACGAACTTGGATTATTTTCTCTGGGGTGTCGGAGGTTGAGGAGAGCCCTGTTAGAAGTATATTAAATTATGAGGAGCATAAATAGGGTAGGTTCATCCACTTTGGAATAAATAACGGAAAAGCAAAGTGTTTGTAACTGTATTGAGACTGAAAGGTGCAGATGTTCTGAGGGGCCTGGTTGGCCTTGTACATGAATTACTAAGTTAATGTAATCGATTCCTAAGTTAATAAGTAGTCAGTTCGGAATGCGAGTAGTTGGCCTTTATTGTAAGGGGATGTAAATACAGAAGTATTGTGATTGTACAAAGGCCAATTAACCTACAAAACCCACACATCTTTGAGTTATGGGAGGAACTCGGAACACCTGGAGGAAACCCATGCAGTCACAAGGAGAATGTGCAAACTCCACAGAGAGGACATCCGAGGTCAGGATTGAACCCAGGTCCCTGGTTCTGTGAGACCCAGCAGCTGTGGCACTGTGACATTGTGGGTCGAAGCGCCTGTTCCTGTGCTGTACAGTTCTATGTGTAGGAAGGAACTGCAGATATTGATATACACTGAAGATAGACACACATTGCTGGAGTAACTCAGCAGGATGGACAGCATCTCCGGAGAAAAGGAATAGGTGACGTTTCGACCCGGAACGCCACCTATTCCTTTTCTCCAGAGATGCTGCATGACCCACTGAGCCACTCCAGCCTTTTGTGTCTGTATTGTTCTATGTTCTATGAATGCAGGTGCCAAGGCAATCACACAAAGAGTGCGATGGGTTTTAAATTAGCAAGATCCAGGAATGGACAAGAAAAGAGGTGGAAAAGCTCTGCTGAGAAACAGATGAGTTATAATCACGTTAAAGGGACAGCAAGTCCAGCTCTACTGGCCACGCCATTGTTGTCTTAGAGTCATAGAGCAACGAAACAGAACTTGTGGCCCGACTCCTTCATGCCGATCAAGACGCTCCATCGAAGCTAGTCACATTTGCCAGTGTATGCCCTTATCCCTCTCAACCTTTCCTAACGATGGACCTGTCCAAGTGCCTTTTAAATGCTGTTAAAGTATCTGCCTTAACTACCGCCTCTGCCAGCTCATTACACATACCACCACCATCTGGGTGAAACAGTCTTGCCCATCCTGTCTTAAGTCCATGTCCTCTGGGTCTTGATTCTCCTACCCTTGGTGAAAGACTCTGTGCATTCACCCTATCTGTTCCCCTCATCATTTCATAAGATCACCCCTCAGCCTCCTGCACTCCAAGGAATAAAGTCTGAGCCTGCCCAGCCTCTCCCAATTGCTCAGCCCCTCAGGTCCCAGCAATATCTTCGTACATCTTCTCCTTGACTCTTCCTATCTTAAAGACAAGTTTTGTTCATGGACGAACAAAACTTTTCTTTCTTGTGTTTTTAGCGGTTTCAATCAGTAAAGTGGATTATAGGAGCACATGGAATGAGAATTGACAGCACCACTGATGCAATCTCGGTCATACCGAGGTACAGTTATATTCCACAGATTAGATTTGTAAAGACTACTAGATCATCCCAGAGCTATCAGGATTTAAAGGTCAATGTCCCGCAATCTTGCAGAGTAATCTGTGAAAAGAGAAGCAGAGTTAAAGCTCAGCATCAGTGACCTTGCATCAAAAATCATTGCGATGAAAAGTTATCGACAAAAAAAGTTAACTCCAATTCTCCCTCCGCATTTCCTTCCTTGAACGTTGCCTGTTTTCCATCATTTCCCAAGATGTTTGGCTAAAGTCGGCACCATCTCAAGAGTCCAGAGCATTTAATTGTCAATAGAAGATAGGCACAAAAAGCTGGAGTAACTCAGCAGGACAGGCAGCATCTCTGAAGAGAATGAATGGGTGACGTTTCGGGTCGAGACCCTTCTTCAGACAGTTGTCATACCGACGGGCATTGAAATTCTTATTTACAACAGTGTAACATACCTGTAAACATTATGAACATAGTTGGTATATAATTTAAAACAATCTATGTTAATAATCACAATACTAGTACAAATTAAAACACAAAGTGCAACCAAGGGCAGTCCATAGGATTTCTTTGGTCTGAAGTAGGGTCTCGACCCGAAACGTTACCTATTCCTTTTCCCCAGAGTCTGACCTGCTGAGTTACTCCAGCTTTTTGTCTATCATAGAACTTCATTGTTGAGGTTAGTGTTGTGCAGTCCGTAAGAACCATACAACACAGTCCACAATAGAAGCAACACTTCAAATTTTGCTTGGGTACAACCCAGTGTTAATAACATTGAATTATCCCCTTCATCCCCCCCCCCCCCCCCACCCACTCCACCGCATGAGCCGTTTTACCAGTTCCACAGTTCTTCACATTGTTTCCTTCTTGAGATCTCACCTTCCCGAGCCAACAACAGGCCTACCAGGCACTGCCCTGCCTGAGGTCCTTTGATCGGTCCTGGTCTTTTCTCGCTTTGAACTCTTTACTTCGCTACCTCCCATCCCCCCCCCCCCCCCCCCCCCCCACACCTCCACTACCAACTTTCAGTCTGAAGAAGGGTCCCAATCAGAAACATTGCATATAGTCCCTGCCTCAAGTACCTCCTCCGGCAGCTCGTTCCATATACCCACCACCATTTGTGTAAAAAAAGTTGTCCATGCAGTTGCTATTAAATCTTTTCCCTCTCACCATAAACCTGTGTCCTCGGGTTTTTGATTCCCCTGGTAAAATAATCTGTGCATTTACCCTACATATTTCTGCAGTATAAGCAGTATTTAGCTTCTGGAAACAAATTATTGGAGGATATTTTAAAAAGAACCATTGATTCTAAATGAACACTTTCAATAGTTTTCTTCACCAGTTATATAATAATGCTAAAAACAATTGTTGTGCCGAGTCGAAAGGAAATGCGTGTCAGAGGTTATGGGGAGAAGGCAGAAGATTGGGGTTTGGAAGTAGAGATAGATCAGCCATGATTGAATGGCGGTGTAGACTTGATGGGCTGAATGGCCTAATTCTGCTCCTATCGCTTATGATCTTATGATCTTATGATGAGGGCAAGAGGCAGAATCCCATTCCCTGGGCATAGAGTTTTGGGTCTTGATGGAGCAGGGAGATGTATTTTTGTACCAATTTGGTTTAAAATAATGTCAGCGCATTTAAAAATAAAACTCTAAAAATATCCACCTGCCTTCTGCCAATCCGGGGCACTATTGTTGGAGGTGAATTGGTTCAAGGACAATGGGAGAGTTGAGAACAGGCAGGAGCTGTGGGGGCGAGGGGGATGGAGTGGGCGGTGAGGAAGGGCAGGCGGGATTTGAACTGTCACCCCGATGGCTTCTGCGAAATACGGAAATGTCAGGCTATTACATTAGACCATGCAGCTAAGTCGATAGTCAATAAGAAAATGTCAATCCCTGTGCAAGCTGTCTCGCTACCATTCTGCTTAAAGAGACAACGCATGCATTGCCTGCGATATTTAATTTAATCAATAATCTTTTAATTCTGTCGAGGGGAACAACCTGGCATTTCCAGATATGTTATTGATTCGGGGCGAAGATCCCAAGCACGGGAGAGCAGTGCCGAAAGGCCATTTTTAAAGAAAGGAAGAGATAATTGGGAAAAATGTATTTACTTGACAGTGTCAAATTCTTTCATGTCTGAAAACCGTGACGACTAGGTTCAAGAATAGCTTCTTTGGTTAAGTTTAGAGATACGGAGCGGAAACAGGCCCTTCGGCCCACTGAGTCCGCGTTGGCCAGCGATCACCCTGTACGCTAACATTGTCCTACACACTAGGGACAATTTGCAATTCTCACCAAAGCCAATTAACCTACAAACCCGTATGTCTTTGGAGTGTGGGAGGAAACCAGAGCACCCAGAGAAAACCCGTGAGGTCATAGGGAGAACGTACAAACTCCGTACGGATAGCACCCGTAGTCAGGATCAAACCCGGGTTTCCGGCGCTGGAAGGCAGCAATTCTACCAGTGCGCAACCGTGATGCCTCCTTCTCAACAACCACCAGACTCTTAAACAGGGCACAACACCAACCTCAACTACGACCTTTGGACTGTCTTTGGTTGCAGTAAGGGCTTTTTTGCTCTAGTACTGGAGCTAATATTTTATTGTTTTATTAAATGATATATTCCCAACGTGTAATGTGCCTTTAGGCTGGCTATGCTGCTGCAAGTAAGAATTTCACTGTTTAGTTGTCGGTACATATGACAATTAAACACTCTTGACCATTGACAGATGACGCCTCTGCCCGTATAGTACTCTCCCAGTGCCCTGCAAGATGTCGGTTTTCCACTCTTGCCTCTAAACTATTGTGCCCCCGATCCAAGAGTGATATACTGCAAATTGTGTTCTTTGACTGTCCTGTCATCCCATCTTCAGGACCTGCACTGGTGAGTGGATTGACCATGTCTCTTGGCATCATTCTTTCTGCAATGCCTATGGTTTGAAAATGTTCCCTAGCGATAGAACCTAGAACACAGAACAGCACAGCACAGGATTGGGCCGATCGGTCCACAATGTTTGTGCTAAACATCAAGAAGATGTTTAGCACAATGGCGTATGGCGTGCACAGCCTAAAGTTGTAAGACAACTTGTTCTGTTTGATCTTCTGTTTGTGCACGCCAGGTTGATTGCATTCATTGAAACAGGGCGGACACGTGAAGGTTGCAATCTCCCACCCCATGCTAAACATGATGCAAAGTTAAACTGATCTCACCTGCCTGTACATGACCCATTTCCCTCTATTCCATGCGCTCCCAAGTGTTTATCACTATCTGCCTCCAGCACCAACCCTGGCATTGCATTCCAGCCCCCATTACTCTCTGTGTAAAAACCTTGACCCGCACATCTCCATTAAATAGGTATGTTACAAAACTTACCTTTAGCGGCGCTGCACTTCTGCCGCTCCCCGTGTGCGCGACTTTCGCGCCTTGCAGAGGGGGGCGGGCTTAAAGTGCCGTTTTTCCACAGGCCTGGATAATCGATGAATGTCGGGCGATTTGGTTGCTGAAGAAAAATCGCTCCGACATTTAATGAATGGTGGTATTTTTAAATTACTCTAGATTATTTATTAACTAGAGTAATTTAAAAATCACCTTCAAAAGCCGTGAGCGCAGACAACCGGAAGCATTTTGCGTAGGGGAGAAAAAAAGGTAAATACTTTATTTTTATATTAAAAGTTGGTTTTTCGGGAGGCATTAATAATATTTTTATGTTGCGAAATGGGGTCCCCAAAAAATGTATGAACCCCCAGTATTTTTCCCCCCGACTTCACCGCTAACCGCAACGTTCTAATCCACCGCATTCTACTAAAACCCACTTGCTAGTTGATTTAAATGGCCATTAATTTACAGGCATAAAACACTAAATTCCTTCCATTTGGCCCAGAAATTCATGAAAATGAGATTTAAAAATTATGTTATATTGTGGATTATTGTGTGAATGTTATTTGGACACTTTTATCTTTTTATCTTTTCTTAAGAAATGGATAGATGTTTAGATCTACTCATTGAATTTTGTAATTAGCTACAATTAGATAACTAACTAATTATATGCTTTAATTTCAGGTAATCCAAGTAAGATTGTTTCATATTTGTTTCAGAATGCTTCAATCTATAATAACTGAAAATTTCATTGAGTTCTCTTAATTTTTAAGAATGTTATGGACTTTTAACTTTTCCAGATCACAGCTTTTGAGTTAAGTCAATTGAAAGGCAATGGGAAGCAAGATGCTCATTTCCGAGTATGAAAATGGCCATAACTTTCTTAATACTGAAGATATGAAAGTAAATTAGGTGTCAAATTAAACTTCTTTTTATGCTTTATCTGATGGGATAAATTGCAGACTTGATTTTTTAAATCTCAAAATTTTGTAACATTGCTACATTAAACCTCCCCCCTCTCACCTTATCGCTATGCCCCCTAGTGTTGGTCATTTCCATCCTGGGGAAAAAAAACTTCTGACTGTCTACCCTAATTAAATCATAATTTCATATACTTTTATCGTCTCTCAAGGGCGACACAGTGGTGCAGCAGTAGATTTGATGCCTTACAGCGCCAGCGATCTTTATTATGGGTGCTGACTATACAGAGTTTGCACGTTCACCCCGTGACTTGCATGGGTTTTCTCTCCGAATTCCTCCCACGTTCCAAAGACGTGCAGGTCTGTAGGTTAATTGGCTTCGATAAAAATTGTAAATTGTCCCTCGTGTGTGTCAGTGTATGGGGTGATCATTGGCCAACACTGACTCGGTGGGACGAAGGGCCTGTTTCCACACTGTATAAACTAAACTAAACTTTCCTCAAACTCTAATGTTGCAGAGGAATCTGGATAAGGTGTGAGGAGCTCTTGGGTTGAGGGAAAGTGGAAGGGAGGTCAGCTTGAGGGCAGAGGAAATCATAGACTGCAGCATGGAGCTGGAGCAAATGGTAAAGTGCTGCTGACAGGTCTGTGATAAGGCTACATGTCTCCTTGTCAATGGCTGTGATAACCCATGGCCTTTGAAGCTTGTGCCTGAAAGGATAAGGGTTGCAAATGTTTTCCGTGGCCCAGCAAAAGGCTTGCGATGATAAATACGGGTGGCTAAAAATAGAGTGTGTGCTTTTCACATAATCTATGGGCAGGTGAATCATTTGCTGCTGCAAGCCACCGACCGATGGGCACAAATAAGTAAGTTGTCATGGCAGCTCAGGTAACATGGACCATAGAAAAGAACAGGAACATCGGCCCGCAATGTTTCTGCTGAGTACTGTGAACCTAGACTGTGAATGAAAGTTAATTTACCCCTTTTTGTAACTATATATCTATAAAGATAGTGTCATTCAGCACTGAAACAGGCCCTTCAGCCCAACCTGCCCACACCGACCAACATGTCCCATCTACACTAGTCCCACCTGCCTACCTTTGGTCCATATATCTTTAAACCTATGTACCTGTCTATGTACCTGTTTCATTGTTTCTTAAACATTGCAATAGTCCCTGCCTCAAATACCTCCTCTGGCCGCTCGTTCCATACCACAATCACCCTTTGTCTGAAAAATGTACCCCTCAGTTTCCTATTAAATCTTTCCCCTTCATCTTAAACCTATGTCCTCTAGTTCTCGATCCCCCTACTCTGTGCAAGAGATTCTGTGCGTCTACCCAATCTATTCCTCTCATAATTGTATATACCATAAGATCAACCCTCATCCTCTTGCACTCCAAGGAATAGAGTTCCAGCCTGCTCAGCCTCTCCCTATAGCTTAGACCCTCGAGTCCTGGCAACATCCTTGTAAATGTTCTCTGTACCCTTTCCAACTTGACAACATCTTTCCCGTAACCTGGTGCCCAGGACTGAACACAATACTCTAAATGTGGCCTCACCAACATCTCGGACAACTGCAACATGACCACCCAACTTCTGTACTCAATACTCTGACTGATGAAGGCCAATGTGCTGAAATACTATTTGACCACCTGTGACGCCATCTTTCACCAAGATATTTAATCAGCTAACTTGCCTTTTTCCATTATAAAGAAGCGTATTCCATCAAACAGCAGCACTCAAATGTCATGGTCTTACTCGAGAACAAGTGAGGAGCAACAGCAATTCCGATTGATTTTCAAAACATTATGTAAGTCCATGAACATTTCCCATTTCCCCGCAAGAAAGGTTCATGTGGATCAATGGCAGCTCTTGGTTTTTTGACTATTTAACCAATCCTTAATTCCAGAAGTCGCTGTAAATCCAGCATGCCTGACATTTGGATGTTAATGAAAAAGCCCGAGATATTTAGATTCATTCTGACTTAAATGACTTTCACTGTATTTTATTGGTCCCCTTAAACAGGTATTGATCTGTCTGAGAGAAAGGCGTGTTATAGAGGAAAAGAATGCCAGGTTTAGATATTGAATTAACCCAGCTGGTAGGCTACACAAGTGGTGCAAGTTGCAACAGGTCTGTATTGTTGAGACTTAAAATTATGGAGAACAGACACAGGCCCTTCAGCCCATCATGTTCATGCAAGCTATCAAGTATCTAACTGCACTAATACCATTTTCCTGCACTCGATCCTTAGCCGTAAATGCTGCAGAATTCTAAGTGCTCGCCTAAATGCTTTTTATAAGTCTTTCTCCAACGCCTCATCAGGTCATGAGTTTTAGATTTTAGACATCTTCTGGGTAAAGGTTGTTTTGTCAAATCACCTCTAACTATTCCATCCCTTACCTTAAACCTATGCCTTCTAGTTTTATATACCTATGCTGTTTCTCATGATCTACCCTTCCGATGCTCTTTGTGATATTGTATGTCTCCATCAGGTCTATGTGTACATAGAGGTACGAGTGTACAAAAGAGGTTTCGCAGGACGCTGCTTGGAGTAGAATGTATACATTATACAGAGAGGTTGGACAAACCTGGATTGTTTTCTCTGGAGCATTGAAGTCCAATGAGGGACCTGGTGGAAGTTTACAAAATTAGGAGTGGCAAAGATAGGGGAGACAGGACCTTTTTTTTGGCCTAGGTGAAAATGTCAAGGACTATGGGGCATAACTTTAAGCTGACAGAGGGAATGTTTAAAAGGGATGTGCGGGGCAAGTTTTTTACACATAGAGAGGTGAATGCCTGGAACAAACTTCCAAGGATGGTCATGGAAGCAGATATGGTAGTGGTGTTTGAGATAACCTTGTGAATATGCAGGGAATGGAGAGATTCCTGCTTGGAATCCCTACAAGCAGAAGGGATTCATTACATTTACATCGTGTTGGCACAGACATCAAAGGCTAGAGGGCCTGTTCCTGTGCTGCACCGATCTATGTTTAGTTTAGTTTCGAGATACAGTGTGGAAACGGGCCTTTTGGCCTACTGTGTCCGCACCGAACATCAATCACCCATACACAATTTCTATTCTACACACGAGGCACGTTTTATAGAAGCCAATTAACATACAAACCTGCATGCCTTTGGAATGTACGAGGAATCTGGACCACCAGGAGAACATCCACCCGGTCACAGCAGGGAGATCGTACAAACTCTGTGCAGGCAGCCCCCATGGTCAGGATGGAACCCAGGTTTCTGGTGCTGTAAGGCAGCAACTCTGCAGCTGCACCACTGTGCCACCGTTCTCGTCATGTGCAACCATAGTGGCTGATTGTAAAGACAAAGTTTCAGTTTAATGCGTTAAGAAAATACATCTCCTATAAAGCAGATCTCTCTATGTACAGCTCTGGAGTGGAAGCCTAGAATAAGGGCTGAAAATTAATCAATGTGTTTCAAAACATCTCCTCTTGGGACAATAAACTCACAATCTTTTGATTCAAGATCAGTGGTTCAATGGTGCTTTATTGTCATGTATGCATGGCACAGTGAAATTCTTTTGCACCACCCACAAATGCAGTCACCTTATTTTGACACCCTGTCAAGTGTGCATGTGCAAGGTTGAATGATTCACTCTGCAGAATATTGTGCTCTTGCTAACAAGGTATTAGATTTATATCAGAATCAGAATCAGAATCAGAATCACACTCTATTCGCCAAGTATGTTTTGCAACATACGAGGAATTTCATTGGCCAGGTCGGTCATGCAATTAAAAGTAACCGATCACTTCAAAAACACATTTTAACATGAATGCCCACCACAGTGACTCATACACATTCCTTACTGTGATGGAAGGCGATATAAAGTTCAAGTCCTTCCCTTAGTTCTTCCTCGGTCGTGGGCCTCGAACCCGCATTGACGGGATGATCTTAACTCCCGTAGCCGGTGGCGTTTGGGTCCTCCGCGTCGAGGCGATCTGCTCCTGCATCGGGGGGATGTCAGCTCCCCCGCGCTGGATGATCGAACCTCGCGTCGGGGCTGGTGAACCTTCCACGACGTTGGAGCTCCCGACTGGTCACCCGAGACTGTGAGCCCTTGATGTTGATTCCGCAGTGGGAGCAATCCCAGGTAAAGTCCGTGCCCCGCGGTGGGGCTCACGGCAGTCCTAGGAGGCTTCCAGCTCCATCGATGGTAGGCCGCAGAGCCCGGAGAATGTGATCTGAAAATTGATCACATCTCCGGGAAGGTAAGAACCTGAAAAAAAGTTTCACCCGATCCCCTCTCCCCTCCCCCCACATTAAAACAAAACTTTTAACAAACTAAAAAATAACAAAAAGAGTGAAAAGATGAACGGAATCCCGGCAGGGCTGCCATCGCCCTGGTGCCCCTGGTGCTCAGGAGTTCTTAAGTTCATAAGTGATAGGAGCAGAATTAGGCCATTCAGTCTAACATGTCTACTCCACCATTTAATCATGACTGATCTATCTCTCCCTCTCAACCCCATTCTCCTGTCTTCTCCTCATATCCCCTGACACCCATATTAATCAATAATCTATTTATCTCTGCCTTAAAAACATCCATTGGCTTGGCCTCCACAACCTTCTGTGGCAATGAATTCCACAGATTCACCACCCTCTGAAAGAAATTCCTCCTGATCTCCTTCCTAAAGGAACGTCCTTTAATTCTGAGGCTAGTCGGGACAATTTACAGTCGCCAATTAACGCTACCAAATTTTGGGATGAGGGAGGAAAGGAAAACATCCCAAAGAAGCACGTTGCATTGCAGGGAAAACATGCAGACTCCACACAGACAGCACCAGAGGTCCCGATTGAAGCCGGGTCGCTGGAGCTGTGAGGCAGACAGCGCATTAGCATTTCATGACATGGAGTGCTCTCACCCAATTAATATGGCATCACAATAACAATGTTTCTCTGAGCGATCCGGATATAACTCAGTTCTGGGTATCACGTGAAGCAAGACCATCAGTGTCATCAGCATGTGCAGCTTTGGAAGTGAAAATGGAACCAAATTAATCAACTAGTTTCAAAGCATCTCTTGAGTTCTCAAATTTAAGCAGCAATTCAAACCCAGAAAGACCACACAATCCTGACAGCTGCTCCAAAAATTACGCTAGCATGAGGGAGCTATTACTGTATGACAGTTTGTAACAAGGAGGAAAATCCACATCATTATTCCAGTGCCGACCTGGTGCTCTCAGCTGAATTAGGAGCAGACAAGCTGCACACCGGGGTCTGGAGTAAACACTCCTAGATGCGCTTGTGTGTGGTGTGCTGACGGAGCAGGATGTTGCAGTACCGCATGCACCATCCCGTGGGTGCGACGTTAAACTGAGACTCTGTCGGCTGTCTCAGGCAGAGGTCAATGATCTTGCGACGCTCTCCAAAGGTGACCACAAACACTTCTTCTGTGCTTTTGGTCAACATTTGATTTACACAAAACATAGAACAATACAGCGCAGGACCAGAGCCTCAGCCCACAATGTTCAGTGTAGTTTAGGTTATGGGCCTGTCCCACTTACGCGACTTTTTCGGCGACTGCCGGCACCCGTCATAGGTCGTTGCAGGTCACCGAAAATTTTCAACATGTTGAAAATCCAGCGGCGACCAGAACAAGGTATGACTCTTTGGGCGACTACTTACGACCATACAGGCTTCACCCCGCGACATGTCGCCAGGGTGTCGTCTGTATGGTCGTGAGTAGTCTCCTAGTCACCCAAAGAGTCGTAGCATCTTTCTGGTCGCTGCTGAATTTTCAACGTTGAAAGTTTTCGACGGCCTATGACAGGTGCCGGCAGTCGCCAAAAAAGTCGCGTTAAGTGGGACCCGGCCCTTTAGTTTACTTTACTTTACTTTAGTACAGTTTAGTTTAGTTTTATTTAGTTTAGTTTAGTTTGTTTAGTTTTGTTTTGTTTTGTTTCAAGATACTCTGTGGAAACAGGCCCTTTGGCCGACTGTGTCAAGAGTCAAGGGTGTTTTATTGTCATATATCCCCAAACAAAACAATGACATTCTTACTTGCAGCAGCACAACAGATATATAAACATAGTATTCTGTAAAACCCATCATAAACAATGATATATATTGGTCTGATGGTTGTCGGGGAGAATCTGCTCCTGAACCTGGACGTTACAGTTTTCATGTTCCTATGCCTTCTTCCCAATGGCAGGAGTGAAATGAGTGTGTGGCCAGGGTGGTGTGGGACTCTGGTGGTGCTGGCTGCCTTTTTGAGGAGGCGACTCTTGTCAGATCCCTTCAATGGTGGGAGGTCAGTACCAATGATGGACTGGGCAGTGTCCACACCAACCAGCGATCACCCATACACTTGTTCTATCCTACACACTAGGGACAATTTTTACAGAAGCCAATTAGCTTACAAACCTCTACGTCTTTGGAATGTGGGAGGATATCGGAGCACCCGGAAAAAAAACTCCAAGGAAAACAGTTCCAGGTTAGTTCCTGGTATGCGAGGAATGTCCCATCAAGAGAGACTAACTAGTTTGGGTCTATAAACGGAAAAAAAAAAACACTCAATCTCAGGAAATACGAACAGACAGCACCCGTAGCTAGGATCAAACCCGGGTCTCTGGCGCTGTGAGGCAGCAACTCTACCGCTGCTCCACTGTGTCTATGTTGAACATGATACTGAGATAAATTAATCTCAGGAAAGACACAAAATGCTGGAGTAACTCAGTGGGTCAGTCTGGAGAAGGCTCCCCACCTGAAACATCACCCGCCCATGGTCTCCAGGGATGCTGCCTGACCCACTGAAGTTACTCCAGCATTTTGCGCCTTTCCTCGGTAAACCAGCATCTGCAGTTTCTTGTTTCTTAACTAATTTCAACTGTCTGCACACAATTCATATCCCTCCATTCATTGCATATCAATGTGCCTATCTAAAAGTCTCTTATATGTCACTATCATATCCTCTACCACCATCCCCGGAAGTGCGTTCCAGCCTCCAATCACTCTCGGAGTAAAATACTTGCCCCACACGTCCTTTAAACTCTTGGTTTCCCTCTTGGTTTATAAAGTTGCCCTTCAGAGTTTCTGATTTTTTTATATTTAGTTTAGTTTAGCTTATTGTCATGTATACTGTTGTACAGTGAACATTTTTTGTTGTGTGCTAACCAGTCAACGGAAAGACATGACTATAATTGAGCCATCCACAGTGTACAGATACATGATAAAGGGGATAATGTTTGGTGCAAGATATCAGTAAAGTCCAATTAAAAATAGTCTGAGGGCCTCCAATGAAGTAGATAGTAGCCCAGGACCGCTCTTTAGTTGTCATATATGAAGCTGTAAGTTTTTCTGAAGCAAAACATAACTTTGAGTCAAAGTGAACAATTGCAAAATTATTTTCTTGGTGCCTCGGGATAAACTTGTGCATGAATATAGGCTGCTGGTTATGTTCACCATCGTACAGGTAAATCATGTTTGACAAATTTGCTCAAATTCATGAGGCTGTGATAGGGAGAGTTGATGGAGAGGAACATGCAAATGTAGTGTATTTAGATTTCCCAAAGGCAATTCTCATGGTGCCACATAGATGGCAGGCACATAAATTAGAAGTATTGGGGGAAGCAAGTTAGAATGGATGTCACATAGAAAGCAGGCAGCTAGAATAAACGGGCTCCCCGAGTATCTTATATGTTCGAATAAGTCTTATTCTTCTGCACAAAATTTCTAAACTCCTCCCTTTTTCTCTGGAACGTCGGAGGCTGAGGGGAAACATGATAGAAGCTTATAAAATTATCAAGGGCACAGTTAGGGTAGACAGTCAGAACCTTTTTTCCCAGGATGGAAATGCCCAACACTAGAGGACATAGCTGTTATGCGAGAGGGAGAATGTTTAATGGAAATGAGCAGGGCAGGTTTTTTTTGCACAGAGAGTAATGCGGGCCTTGATCGAATTTCCGGGGTGTTGGTGGGGGCAGATACAATAGTGGCATTTGAGGTTTTTAGATCGGCACGTGGAAGTGCAGGAAATAGAGGGATATGGATTATGTACAGGTAGCTGAGGTCAGTTTAACCTGGCATCATGTTCTGCATAAACATTATGGGATGAGGCGCCCGTTCCTGTACTGTATTTTTCTATGTTCCAAGGGTTACGGACCCAAACTAGTTTGTCTCTCTTGATGGGACATTCCTGGCATACCAGGAACTAACCTGGAACTGTTTTCCTTGGAGTTTAGAAGAATGAGGGAGAATGAAGAATGTTTGAACCTTAGTCAAACATCGAAGAATGTAAAGTGGTAGTGGGTGAATATCTGATGGATCAAGGAATAGAGGGGTGTGGAGAAATGGTACACAGGAGGAGTTGCGGTCAACATAATCCTTCCATGGTCATGTGAAGTGGTGGGTCGGGCTTGTACAGCCCAGTCTCACTACTGTTTTCTGGTGCACTGTCAGATTCACCACAGTCAATGGAGGCAGATGTGCAGAGCTGTATTATAACTGATAGCCATCACATGAGAGTAAAGGAAAGAGCATTCTCGTCGTGGCCCTGTTTTCACCAATCTTTCCACCATCATGCACAAGAAGCACAAGAAGCGACAAGACAGACACCATTGTATGCAGATGCCGAAAAGTGTGTTCAGCTCTGGCTTCTAATCTTGTGTGTGGACTCGATAAGAAGTAAGAAGAAGCCATCACGTGCAACTGCATTTGGTGATCAAATATAATTTTCTCCACATTTACTTGCAGTTTTAGACTCCTCATTTCAGTAAAGTCATCCGTGCCGAGGGAACAGGAAACATTTATGAAGGGGGTATCAGGGTTAGGACATCTTAAGGTATGAAGATAGACACATGAATTTGGAAATGTTAAATTTGGAATGAAGTTGGCTGTCAATTCAAGTTTATTGTCACAGGGAGGAACACTAGTGCAACGGAATATGTGCTCCACTAATGTGCCTGAGAACCAGGTTCGATCCTGACTATAGGTTCTGTCTCTACGGAGTTTGTACATTCTCCCTGTGGCCGCATAGGTTTTCTCTGGGTGCTCCGGTTTCCTTCAAAGACATGCAGGTTTGTAGGTTAATTGGCTTCTGAAAATTGTCCCTTGTGTGTAGGATAGTGCTAGTGCACAGGGTGATCGCTGGTCGGTGTCGACTCGGTGAGCCAAAGGGCCTGTTTCCACGCTGTGTCTCGAAAGTCGAAAGTCATATGCATAAGTACGTGAGTGCAGATACAATGAAAATCTAGTTGCAGCAGCAACATAGGCACATTGACTCAGTGGGAACTGACCTTTGTTTAATTTTTCTTTTTTGTCATTCATGATTGGTGGCAAGACTGATCCAAAGAAGTTGCAGTTTGATGGAGTCGTGTCCACTCTGTTACAATGGACGATAGACACAAAACACTGGAGTAACTCAACGGGTTAGGCAGTATCTCTGGAGGAAAGGAATAGGTAACGTTTCAGGACAGAACCCTTCTTCAGACTATGGGTGTCAGGGTTGTGGGGTGAAGGCAGGAGAATGGGGTTAGGAGGGAGAGTTGGATCAGCCATGATTGAATGGCGGAGTAGATCAGCCATGATTGAATGGCCTAATTCTGCTCCTATCACTTGTGACCTTGTGACTATGGGAGGTGACCAGAGGCTTAAACCTGCAACAGTGGATTAATTTAGCTGCTCAAGTAGTTGATGACTAATCTCCATCTCCACCTCCACACTCACAAACTTGAAAGAGAGATAATAAAATAGAATGATCTTCAGATTCAGAACGGCTCCTTTTTATACTTCTATATAACATTATCCGCTGTGACGGTGGCTTCACCACCCACCTGCTGTCTCCAGTTTATGAAGTGAGTCATGGAGGTTCCCACTAAAGATGTGCTGATGACTTTGGGGCTGCTAAAGATGTCTTTCTCTTTAGTCACGCTTCTAATGAGAAGAAAAAGAGAATCATATGGTAAGCTGCAGCAGTCATTACCATTGACAGATCATTTATTTTCCTCACTTTCCGAGCCAATGAGAGGGGATTGCAGGAGAGCTAATGCTGTTCCTTTATTTAAGCAAGGCAGCTGGGATAAGCTGGTAACTATTGACCAGTGAATCTTCGGACATGGATTGGTAAATTATTGGAGAAAATTCTAAGGCTTTTGTTTTAAGTACATTAGGAAAGGCAAGGGGTGATCAGGGTAAGTCAGCATGGCTTTGTGCAGAGGTATTCATTAGTCTTGACCAACAGCCCACCAAGCCCATAAGTTAAAAAGTTATAGGAGCAGAATCAGGCCATTTGGCCCATCAAGTACTCCGCCATTCAATCATGGCAAAGCAATCTTTCCATCTCAACCCCATTATCCACAAAACTCCTGACACATGTATTAACCATGAATCTATCTATCTCTGCCTTAAAAATATCCATTGACTTGGCCTCCACAGCCTTCTGTGGCAATGGAATCCGCAGATTCACCACCCCCTGACTAAAGAAATTCCCCCTCATCTGCTTTCTAAAGGTACGTCCATTTATTCTGAGGTTGTGCCCTCTGGTCCTAGACCCTCCCGCTAGTGGAAACAACCTCTCCACATCCACGTAGGGTGTGCCAACCAGCGATCTCCACACGCAAACACAAACCTACATACTAGAGCACAATTTACAATTTTGCCGAGGACAATTAACCTACAAACCTGTACGCCTTTGAAGTGCGGACGAAACCGGTGCATTTGGAGAAAACCCACGCCATCACAGAGAAAACGTACAAACTCCATGCAGACAAAATCCTATCGGTAATTTTAATGATTTATTTGAGGAGGTAGCAAAGGAGAATGATGAAGCCAGATAAACACCATGGTAAATAGACTTGGAGCTAGGAGGCAGATGTTTTTCTGATTGGGACCAGTGGTGTGCCATAGGGATTAATTCTGGGATCATTGTCTTCAATAAACATCAACTATGTGCATGTGAATGTGGAGATATGATAAGTAAGTTTATGAATGACACAAATATAGGTGACGCGAGGAAGGCTGTATAAAACTGAAGTATCTCGATCAGATGGAGCATTGGCAGATGGAATTTAATCACAACCTGCGCTATGTGCTTCATTTTGAGAAGTCAAATAGAGGTAGGACAAGTGCGATAAATGGTGAGACGTTGAAGAGTGTTTAGAGATACAGTGTGGCAACAGGCCCTTCAGCCCACCGAGTTCGCACTGACCAGCGATCCCCACACATTAACACTATCCTAGAGACATACACTAGACACATGTTTTACATTTATACCAAGCCAATTAACCCACAAACCTGTACATCTTTAGAGTGTGGCACGAAACCGAAGATCTCGAAGAAAACCCTCGCAGGCCACGGGAAGAACGTACAAACAAGCACCCGTAGTCAAGATCAAACCCGTGTCTCTGGCGCTGTAAGGCAGTAATGACCGCATGGGTGTTCTCTGGGTGCTCCGGTTTCCTCCCACACTCCAAAGACTTACAGGTTTCTAGGCTAATTAGCTTTGGTAACATTGTAAATTGTTTCTAGAGTGTAGGATAGTGCTGTTACACGGGGTGATCACTGGTCTGTGCGGACTCGGTGGGCCAAAGGGCCTGTTTCCGCGCCGATTAATGAGCAGAGAACTTGGGGTTTAAGTCTATAGTTCGTTTAAGTCTATATTTGCTAGAAAGTAGCAAGGTGGGTAGAAGGATGGTGAAGAAGGCAATATAGCTTGCTTGCCTCAGGTCAGGGCATAGAATAAAAAAATTAGGGCATTGTCTTGCAATTTTATTAATCCGTTAGACCGCATTTGAAGTATTATGTGGAGTTCTGGTCACGACACTATGGGATAAATGTATTATAGTTTAGTTTTGAGATACAGCGTGGAAACAGGCCCTTCGGCCCACTGAGTCCACACCGACCAACAATCACCCATGCACTAGTTTTGTGTTATCACAGTTTCACACCCTACACACCAGGGGCAATTTACAGAAGCCAATTAACCTACAAATCTGCAAGTCTTTGGAACGTGGGAGAAAACCAGTGCACCTGGAGAAAACCCACATGATCACAGGGAGAACGGACAGACTCCATAGAGACAGCACCCAGAGTCAGGATGGAACCCGAGTCTCTGGCACTGTCAGGTGGCTGTTCCACCACTGCGCCATTGTGCTTCACCAAGAAAGAACATTGAACATAGAACACAGAACAAGAAGGCACAAGAACAGGCCCTTCGGCCTACAATATCTGGGCCGGACATGATGCCAAGTGAAGCTAATCTCCTCTGCCTGGACGTGATTCCTACCCCGTTATTCCCAGCATATCCATGTATCTATCTAAAAACCTCTTAAACACCCTTATCACATCTGACTCCATCACCACCCCTGGCTGCAGTGCAGCCAGCACTCTCTGTGTAAAAAAAGCTTGCCCAGCACATCTCGTTTAAACTTTGCTCCTCTCACCTTAAAGCTGGATCCTCCAGTCTTCGACAATTTCAAGTAACATCAGGATGTTGCATAGATTTAAGGACTTTAGTTACAGGGGGTGTTAGGGGAGATTGGCTTGTCTGCAGAAGTGGAACTGATCACTGTTGTGGAACCTAACCCTGGTTAAAACATTTATTTGCAAAAATTAGAAGTGGCTAATAATGATGGCTCTGGCTTCTGCAGATGGAATAAAGGAGTCAAATGTAGAAGGCGAAGTGTTAGGAAACAGCTCACAAACACTATCCTTCCAGGAGCTGAGCAGATCGTACAGCTGTGCCAAGTATAGCTTCTTGAAGGGAGCTTTGCAATTTTGAATTTTGCAACGTTGCGTTCCTGTCTGAAGAAGGGTCTCGACCCTAAACGTCACCCACTCCTTATCTCCAGAGATGCTGCCTGTTTCGCTGAGTTACTCCAGCTTTTTGTGTCTATCTTCGGTTTAACCAGCATCTGCAGTTCCCACCTTGTGACCTGACCACAAGACTGCAGTGGTGCCAAGTGTGTACTTTCCTGACTTATTTGTTCAAATGATATGGACATTAGTGATGCAATCCTTAATTACCAGCTTTTTGTGTCAATAACTGAAGAAAATACAAGTTGTCTGTTTCTTAACATATTGTTGCTGATATGCCTTTCCATTATTGCAACAATAGCTACGCCTCAGAAATGCTTTGATAGTCACAAAATGCTGGAGTAACTCAGCAGGTCAGGTTGCATCTCTGCAGGAAAAGGAATGGGTGATGTTTCGGGTCGGAACCCTTCTTCAAAGTATTCCTCAAAGATACTTTGTTGGCTTTGCATTTCTTTGTGGTGTCCTGGGTTTGTGAAGCTTCCTATATAAGTATAAATATTTTCTCAGTACATATAAACATAGGGCAATAATGTGCCATTAGAAAAAAAGTCCAAGATCAAATTAAATGGAAGCAAGTCAGAGCCCACCGATTATTATTTGAGCATCTCATCACTGCAATTTACCTCTGCCCTGTTTCATTTCAATATACATTGACAAGTATTTTGTCTCTGTATTTATTTAATTCTCTTTTTCATCTACTAATTTATCTTCCCCAAAATTCTCCTTTCAGCTTTCTTTGTTGTGCAATATCTTAAATTCCAATGTTAATGTCTATTAAATCCTCTCTTTGTTATGGAGATTTTTAAACAGCACTGTCAGTCTCTGATAATGCCCTTCTCTGCCACTGGTCTAAGAGCTAATAGAATTCAAATTTTTTTGCAAACTCTTAAAAGCTTAAATATCTCCAAAGCCCAATTTTGTTTTTTGAATACATTTTTGACAGACTATTGCCATAAACTTTGTGCACATGTTCTTTGCAAACTCTTGCAAGTTCTTAACCGAAGTGCCCCACTTTCCAAGCTAATCCCATTGAACTGAAAAGCAGAGCAGCTATTCGAAACAATAGCAACATTGGTGAAGGCACGGTGAAGTATCCTTGAGATGTCTTTTGACGTTAGACTTCAAAGATACGACGTGGAAACAGTCCCTTCGACCCACCGAGTACGCGCCGACCAGCGATCACCCTGTACACTCGTACTATCCTACACGCAATGTCGAAAAAACAAAGGAGGTTATCGTCGACTTCAGGAAAAACCGGCACAGTCCCACACCAATTCACATCAATGACAGCGATGTGGAGGTGGTCAGTAGCACTAAGTTCCTGGGGGTGCAGATCACTAACAGTCTGACCTGGTCAAATAACATCTCATCAACAGTTAAGAGAGCGCAGCAGCGGTTGCACTTTCTGCGCCGGATGAGAAGAGCTCACCTTCCCCATCCCATCCTCACCACTTTCTACAGGGGCACCATAGAGAGTATTTTGACCAGCTGTATCTCTGTCTGGTTTGGGGACTGTAAAGCCTCTGACTGGAAGTCCGTGCAGAGAGTGGTGAGGACAGCGGAAAAAATCATCGGGACCTCTCTCCCCTCAATCGGGGATATTGCGACCAAACGTTACGTGTCTAAGGCCAACAGTATTATAAAAGCCCCACACACCTCCATCACAGACTGTTCACTCTGCTGCCCTCGGGCAAAAGATATCGTAGCATAAGGAGCAGAACATCAAGGTTCTGGAACAGCTTCTTCCCACGAGCCATCAGACTCCTGAATGCCATGTAATGGGCTGCCACCATTGTCTATTTATCCTTTTTATCCATTTTATCCATGTTTATCCTTCTGTTAATTATCGTGTTGCACAGGGAGCCAAATGCAACAGAATTTCGTTTGGAACTGCATATATCGATGTATTTCTAAATGACAATAAAGTTTGCTTGACTTTGACTTGACTTGACAATTTACTATTTTTACCAAAGCCAATTAATCTACAAACCTGCACGTCTTTGGAATGTGGGAGGAAACCTGAGCACCAGGAGAAAACCCACGTGGTCACAGGGAGAACATACAAACTCCATACAGACAGCACCCATAGGCAGGATCAAACCCGGGTCTCTGGCACTGTAAGGCAGCAACTCTACTGCTGTGCCACCAATACTGGGAAATTCTCTATCATTGAGGTCTGATGTTTTCATGTGAGGATGTTTTCTGTGAAAAAGAGAGGGAAGAGGAAGGACCCTGAATAGAATTGTAAAAGTAACAATACGGAGAGGGCCTGTTTGGTCCTTTGAGTTCTTGTCAACCCCCTGTAGCCAATCCAATTGATTCCACTCCTCTTGCTCCAATGCTTTATTGCTGTAAATTCCTCAAGGCCCCATTGATAAATGTTTGAAAACCCCTATTGACACCACTGCTACAGGCAATGGATCAAAATGTCTTTAAGATAATGGAACTGTTACCATATATGTGGCCTAGCAACATGGGCTGGTCTACTGTATCCTTGCAGGGTAATCACCCCCTTATCTCTAACTTGGCCAGCTCACAATCCACAGCCTTACCATTTCCTGCTAATACATTCATGTCTCAATCATCATCTTCGAGTCATGGTCATACAGCACAGAAATAGGCCCTTTGGCCCAAATTGTCCATGCTGACCAACATATCCAAAAGTAGTCCAATCTGCCAATGTTTGGCCCATATCAATCTAAACCTATGCCGTCCATGTACATGTTCATGTTCTTTTAATACTGTTACAGTATCTGCCTCAACTACCTCCCCTGGCAGCTCGTTCCATATACCCACTACCATCTGGGTGAAAAAGCTGCCTGTCATCCTCCTATTAAATCTTTTCCCTCTCACCTTAAATCTATAGTTCTTGATTCCCCTAATCTGGTTGAAAGACTCATTCACTCTATCTATTCCACTCAGCCTCCCCTGCTGCATGGAGTAAAGTCCTAGCCAGCCCAAGCTCTCCCCACAGCTCAGACCCTCGAGTCCAGATAACATCCTCGTAAATGTCCTCTGCACTCTTTCCAGCTTAATTACATCCTTCCCATAGCAGGGTGACCAAAACTGAATGCAGCTCTCCAAATGTGGCCTCCCCATCATCTTGTACAACTGTAACTTAACCTCCCAACTTCAACACTCATTAGGTGTAGGAAGGAACTGCAGATGCTGGTTTAAACGGATCAGTCTGAGGAAGGGTCTCGACCCGAAACGTCACCCATTCCTTCTCTCCAGAGATGTTTCCACACTCATACCCTAACCAATGAAGGCCAATGGATCAAAATCTTCTTCACCGCCCTATGCACCTGCGACAACACTTTTGGGGAACTCTGTAACTGTACTCCTAAATCCCTCTGCTGCACGACACTCCCCTGTGCCCCACCATTCACTGTGAAGATCCTGCCCTGGTTTGACCTGCCAATTTAGAACACCTCGCAGTTACGTTGAATGGGATATGGGGCTGACAGGGAGGATATAATCCAAACAGCCCCAAAATTCTGTGCAATTTGGTACACAAATGCTTCTTCTCATTTATATGTGATCGTAACGTATCCCATTTTAAATGCAGGTTGCTTATTTTTAAATGCAAATATTTTCCATTGTATATTTAGCAAATATCTGTAAATATTAGTTAGTTCAGTTTAGTTTATTGTCACATACTGACGTACAGTGAAAAACTTTTGAGTTGCATATTATCCAGTCAGTAGCAAGACTATACATGATTACAATCAAATTGACCAATAAAGTCCAGTAAACTCTGATTAAAGAGGCTTTTCAATGAGGTAGATAGTAACCCAGAACCTTGCTCTAATTGGTGATGGGATGGTCCAGTTGCCTGAGAAGGAACATTACTTATCTAAAGATCTTGCTCAATAATCTCACTGAAATAAATATGACGGGCTTCATTGAGACTGCCATCAACAGAAAACCATTCCATTGCATATTCTCCAGGTTTACATAGCAGAAATGGAAGACATAACTAGTTGTTTTTCTGCCATCCTCAATCACTCGATGTCCATGAATCTTTTTGCTGTACAATGTGACAAGTGCCTTCCAAAATAAATTGCAAAGGATTTTCAAAAAGGAAATTATAGACGTCCAACTTAAAATATGCTGAACTTACACAGACTGAAGAAGGAAATAACACTTTTTTTCCCAACAATAATTTTAATCAATTATTTATAAAAATGCTATGTGCAACGCAAAGCGACGTAAACAAACCCACCATCATAATACGGAGTAAAACAAATATTCTCAAATACTGAATATTAAACAACTATTTCAGAATCCTTTTTAAGGTTACATTCCACCCCTCGCGGTGCCCAGAGGTCCCGGAGATCCCCCAGCGTGCCGCTGGACAGCGAGTAGTCCCTCTCTAGTACCACCCGGGCGCGGACGTAACCCCGGTAAAGGGGCAGGAGGAAAGAACACATTAATGGGAGACAGGTCGGAAAAACTGGAAGACATCCTTACACAGCGCTCAGTGAAAGACATTCACTGCTAAGCAGAGCCCAACGGATCGATGCTGAGAGTAAAGATGACTTATATTGAGTGATATGACAGGTCTCGTGGACCTGCTGTGTATTTCTAGTACTTTTGCTCTTACCGGGCTTTAAAAAGAATATCACCGTGTTATTGAATCAACCAGAAATACACTTAAGTGCAAGATATTACTTTGAAGCCGGTTCAAAGACAGTTAGCAAATGTGACAACAATTTTGCGCTTAGCAGTGTCCTGTGGACAAAGATGAAATGAACTGGACTGGCTAATTGCAACTAATAACAAACTGTTTTCTTTTACCGAGTGCTGGGACTGGATGCTACAAAGAATCGTATCCAAAGAGCTCAAGGTTTGTGCAGTGTTATCAGTAGTCTCCTGTGGCTAACTCCCTCTGAGGCAAGTGTAACGTTTTGGATACTGTTGAGGGGCATGGCCTCTCAGGAGTCATTAGCAGCAGCAGCCAGAACAGTGACAATATGTCCGGCTGTGTTGAACAGCAGGGGAGGGCTAAGTCTAGGCGTACAATAATCTCAATAATCAGTGGTACAGGCAGGTATTCATGTGGCTACAAGGGTTAGAGTGTTAGGGTGTTCAAGGGTTACGGTGTTAGGGTTAGAGTTTCATTTTGTGTGCAGTGGGATGAATATCCCTCTGCTGCTCACTGATCCCATCGCTGCAAATTCATTCTCACCAGATACTGCCATTGTGATCTGTCCCACGGTCTCATTACCCTCGTCCAAACCCATTTGCCCATCTCTTTTCCCCCCCTGTAGATTTTTGGGGTTAGTCTCTCTGGGTCTATATTTGGCTTAAACCTACACTTGGCACCTAAGTCTACAATGCCTCAATCTATTTCCTGTCTGCCCTCTTCCTTTGAAGAGGTGACTAGTTCATGTTCCATTCCAGCCCCGGGATCTGAGAGACTGGATCCCGTGCTGCTGGAAGTGTCTGTTTACAATGTTTGGTCTGGTCTCTCCTTGTTACATTGCTGAGGTGCCCAGTCAGTTTAACTGCGAGGCTATTGCCCATTTCTCCTACGTGCAGGATGTGGTACTCTGCATTCAATCGTGCAAAGCATATTCTGATGAGGGTTAATGGTAGGGTTAGGGTTCCCGAGGTCAAGGATGTCTCTGAGCAGGCACAGGGTATTATGAGAAGGGAGGGTGAGCAGCTAGAGGCTGTGGTTCATATTGGTATCAATGCAGGATTTCCCAGCTTCCGCATGGTAGATGCCGTCCCGAGATGTTGCGGCCATGGAGCACACCCTGACAACCCGGCAGACCACACCTGAAGACTTGTCGGACCGTGGGGAGTGGGCCATATGGAGGGTGAATCGGGGTAATGCCTCCAGCACCTGCAAGGTCGGCTGCAGGAGGCACATCTGGAATATAAAGATGGCCGGGCGAGGAGAGGGACATCGGTTTGCGGGCCAATGAGATGGAGGAAGGCTATGCAGAAGCCTGGGGCTTGCTTGGATCAGGAACCGCTCCAGTAGACCGAGCGGACTTTGGAAACAACACCAAAACAAGGAGGTGCCTGCATGTGTAAATAAGCAAAAAAAATTTCACTACGCAGTTGCACAGGTGACAAGTAAAACGCCGTTGAATAGGGTTGGAGACTGGATTTAAGGAGAAAAATTTAGGGAGTTAGGTGGTAGGTTAAAAAACAAGATTACAATGCATGCCATGTGCTAGGGAAGTGAGAAATAGTGCATTTCAATGCATTGCTCAAGTGCTGTTGCAGGAGAATTAACCAGATAGATGGATCTTAGGGCCCTCTTCCAAGGTAGCTGGGATCTGTACAGGAGGATGAGGTAAATCAATCAGGACAAAATTGGGGGAGGGCAAATTGCAACATTATTAAGGAGAGTAATTGGGAACAGCTGTTATTGGGGTAAGTCCACACCTGAGCTGTGTGTGTGTCATTTGAAGACTAGCTGATCAGACAGGTTCCAGTAAGGAGGAGGAGGAGGAGGAGGAGGAGGAGGAGGAGGAGGAGGAGGAGGAGGAGGAGGAGGAGGAGGAGGAGGAGGAGGAGGAGGAGGAGGAGGAGGAGGAGGAGGAGGAGGAGGAGGAGGAGGAGGAGGAGGAGGAGGAGGAGGAGGAGGAGGAGGAGGAGGAGGAGGAGGAGGAGGAGGAGGAGGAGGAGGAGGAGGAGGAGGAGGAGGAGGAGGAGGAGGAGGAGGCAGGCGCAAGGATGGCAAGGTAAGGAAATGTTGGATCATGATAGAGGTGGGAAATTTGCTCAAAAAAAAGTAACTGGTTGCACAGATGAAGTGAAGGATGATGAAACCAGTCAGGCACTTTGAGGAATGTGAAGAAAGCTGGAAAGAACTGCAAGAGTGAATTTGGAGTGCCAGAAAGGACATGACATGTTCTTGGTATGCAGGTTTGAAGAGAATCCCAAAGCATTTTGTGCAGACGTTAAAAAGAAAAGGTTAACTAGTGAGAGGCGATGACTAAAGGATTAAGAAAGGAATTTGTGCTTTGAGCCCAAGAATGCAGGCTAAATGAGTTTGTATTGGTATTCACCAAGGAGAAGGACTTGGACAAAAGATAGATAGATATGTTATTGTCACATGTACCATGAAGGTACAGCTAAACATTTTTTTGCACACACTGTACACAAGAGAGTTGCCACATTGTGCTGACAAAGTTACAAAACAACCCTTAACTATTGTTGCCCCCCTCCCCCCCCCCCCCCCCCCCCCAACACCCACTGACCCCTTCTGTTCTTGGTGGCCCACCCACGTTGTGTCCCCTTTGTTCTCCCCGATGTGGCCTGCCCACCTCAGCCCCCAGGGATTCTGGCCTCGATGTTCCAAGGCCCTCCATGTTCTTGGCAATGTGGTTCTTGCGGCCCATGTTTGGAGTCCGTGGTGTGCAAGCAAGGCCTACCGGTCGGTTCTCTGTCGGTGTAGAATATACTAATGTGCTCTGGCATTTTAAAAGTAAGAGGAAAGTGGTGTTGCTTCTCTTGAAAAGTATTGAGGTGAATATGTCTCCTGGGCCTGAGGAGATATGTCCCAGGTTATTGAGAGGAAATTCTTGGGGCTTTGACAAAGATATTTGTCTCTTTAGCCGCAGACAAGGTCCTAGAGGACTGGAGAGTAGCCAATGTTGTGTCTTTGTTAGGAATTGAAATGGGAATAACTTAGGAAACTATCATCTGGTGAGCCTCACAAGAGTGGTAGGGAAGGTATTGGAGAGGATTCTGAAAGATATGAATTACTCACATTTGGAAGGCAATGGGTTAATTAGGGCTTTATGCAAGGCAGGTCATATCAAACAAAATTTGTTGAGGTTTTTTTGAGGGAGATGTGATTGATGAGGTTAAGGCAGTCAATGTTGTATATATGGACTAGTAAAGCATTTGACAAGGCCCCTCATGGTAGGCTGATTTTGAAGATTAAGATGCATGGGGACCCAATAATTCATAATTGGCTTGCCCCTTATGGTGCATGTGACAAATAAATTTGAACTTTGAACTTGAGGCAGTGGAGAGAGTGAAGACATTTATCCAGACATTGTCTGAATTAGAGGCAAGGAGAGTTTGGACAAACTTCAATTGTGTGGTCTGGAGCATAAGGGTTTGAAGGGAAACCCGATAGAGGTTTGAAAATTCATGAAATGCATTGATAGGGCAGACAATCAGTATCTTTTTCCCAGTGTAGTCCTGTCTGATACTAGAGGCCAAAGCTTTAAGTTGAGAGGGAGGAGGTTTAAAGGAGATGTGGCGGGTGTCTGGAACAGACTAACAGGGGTGGCAGTTGAAGCAAGAGTGTTTTATTGTCGCACGTCCCAGATAGAACAATGAAATTCTAACTTGCTGCAGCACAACAGAACATGCAAACATAGTATGATATGACAAAGGAGAGAAAATAAATGCTCTGTGCACGGACACACACAAATAAGTCTATTGTAGTTCAGAACCTATATGAGGTTGTAGTGTTTAATAGCCTGAGGCTGTAGAGAAGAAGGTGTTCCTGAACGTTACAGTTTTCAGGCTCCTGTACCTTCTTCCCGATGGCAGGGGTTAGATGAGTGTGTGGCCAGGATGGTGTGGGTCTCTGATGATGTTGGCTGCCTTTTTGAGGCAGCGGCTACGATAAATCCCTTAGATGGTGGGGAGGTCAGAGCCGGTGATGGACTGAGCAGATATGTTAGTGGTGTTTAAGAGAATTATGGATAGGCACGTAATTATGCAGGAAATACGGGATATTGATGATGTGCAGGCAGAAGGGAATTTGGCATCATGCTCAGTACAGACATCGTGGCCGAAGGGCCTGTTCCTTTTCTGTACTACTCTTATGTTCTCTTTTCTATGTGAAAGCCTGATTAATTGTCCCCTATGATCCTTCTCCTGTAAGTACTTAAGGAGTTTTCTGTCTCGACAGCTGGGAGGGATATGTCCAGAGACTACTCGGGACTTGGATGTCATCTCACATGAATGCATTCAGTCACTGTACGTCTCGAAGGAAGCCACTATCATAAAGAGCTGCTCCTCATCCTTTAATCTGTTGCAGTGAGATGACAACAAGCAATAAAGCACATCATCCCAGGGTGATAAACAGGAGCCAGAATGCTGATTGCTCTCCTCCATGATGCTCTGGCACGACACTACTTCAAAGCATATGCTCAACCCTTCAGCTCAGTTTTTGCATGCGCTAATCACTGGGAGAAAATTACTACTTTGTAAACTGTTGTTGCTGCTGTTAAGTCAATCAATATTTGCATTAGCGACTTGGCAGCATAACTTAATACGAGTCTATGAAAGAAATGTACAGGGGAGATGTTGGAATACCATATATTAGATGAGAATTTCAAATGTTTAACAGGAATATTAGACTAATATCTTATCAGTTTGCTTTATGCTTCACTGTTAGTTTTACTTGCACGAAACCTGAATTATCTTTAATTTTGACCGCATTGAACAAAATGCAGTTAACAGTGTCAAGAATTAGATTCCATACTAGTTCAATGTGTGAATAAATACATACAAAATGAGCCAACCTATCCATGTTCTTCAGAGATGCAGCCTGACCTGCTGAGTTTCTCCAGCACTTTTTGTGTCCTTTGTGTATTAACCATTATCTGCAGTTCCTCGTTTCTACTAGTTCAATGTTGACCACTTCGGGTTGCATTCTGGACAGTCAAATATGTTGGGCATGGATCAACATTTTGTCTTCTCCAAGAAACCAGAAATGGAACTCGCATGTATGTAGTGTAGGAAATCGCAGCAACGTCTGTTTTTTGCTTGCAATTGGATCAATAGTTGCAGGGAGAGAAAACTTGAGTGTGATAGCACAATGATTAGTTCATTGTTTAAGATTTGGTGCTCATGGTACGTAAGATTAAAGATTGTCCTCTAACTGGAGTTTCACTGCAGAGTGATTGGATGTGATGCCAACTAAAAGGAAACTCTGTAGATGATGAGCAATAGGCATGAGGATAGGGAACACAACCTTGTGTGTTTGTTCCCCCATTCAAAATCAACATGGCTGATCAGATCATTGGTCACAACTCCATTTTATTTCTCGATTCCCATAATTCACTCCTACTCTTCAGTCCAAACTATGGTCTAGTTCACTCAGTCCATGTGATCTCCAAGTTGCCAAACATTTCAACTCCTCCCACCATTCCCATACTGTGGGGGGTGGGGGGAAAACCGTT
This sequence comes from Raja brachyura, assembly GCA_963514005.1. The sequence goes on from OY740782.1 coordinate 18,801,908, forward strand.
AGTCTCTTCCCTGTACGGGGACCCAACTTTTTCCCTGTCGGGTCTCCGGTGTCGTTGGGCCTAACATCGTGGAGCCGCCGACCAGGACCAACCTGAGGGCTCCAGTCACAGAGCCTGCGGACCTGCCATCGCGGAGCTGGCGGTCTTTGGAGCGGGGAGAGCTGTGGTGGCGCTCGGCTGCGACCCGACTTCGGAGCTTCGGAAGCTCCGGCTGCAGGCCCGGTGAACAGGAACATCGGGAGCTCCAGGTCCCTGGTGGGAGACCGCTTTTCGGAGCTCCCGCAACGGCAACTTCTCCCGCTGGAATCGCGGGGTTTAAAGGACACGGAGTGGGGCCTAACATCGCCCAGCGCGGGTTCGCGGCCACGGAACTTACCATCATCCGCCGGGGGCACTATCATCGGAGCCCCAGTTCGCCTAGACGCTGCAGTTGGACTGCTGGACGGCGGGTTGGACTGCTTGAACCGCGGGGTTTACAGGACACTGAGCGGGCCCTAACATCACCCGGCGCGGCTTAATGGCCACAGGACTTGCCATCATCCGCCGGGGGCTTTAACATCGGAGCCCCAGTTCGCCTAGATGCTGCAGTTGGACTGCTGGACCACGGGTGAAGAACAAAGGGAAGAGATAAGACTTTGCCTTCCATCACAGTGAGGAGGTGTTGGAGACTCACTGTGATGGATGTTTGTGTAAACTGTGTTAAGTGTGGGTCTTAGGTTTTTTTGTAATGTAAAACAAAAAATGTAGAAAATGCAATTTCCTTAAAGTTGTGTGAATGACAATAAATAGCATTCTATTCTATTCTATACTGACCTCTCTGCCCTGGGCTGCCTTCACTGTCAGTGAGGCTACACACAAATCGGAGGAACAGCGCCTCGTATTTTGGCTGGGTGATTGCATATTATATCACTATAATATTGATATTAAATCAATATAGTTTCAGGTAGCTCTTGCATTTCCTCTCTCTCCTTCCCTCCCCCACCACAGTTGGCTTGTCAGTTTTACTGTTTGTATCCCTTCATTATCACCTCTTCCACAGCCAACAATGAACCCTCATTAATCAATAATGTTTTATTATTTATGTCTAAGAAAGAACTGCAGATGCTGGAGAAATCGAAGCTAGCCAAAAATGCTGGAGAAACTCAGCGGGTGGGGCAGCATCTATGGAGGTGATTTTTGGGTTGAGACCCTTCTTCAGACTGATGTGTAGGTGGAAGGGGAAGAAGAAAGGATGAGGTGGAGACAGTAGGTTGTGGGAGAGCTGGGAAGGAGGGAGAAAGCAAGGCTGAAATTGGAGAAGTAATGTTCATACCCTTGGGGTGTAAACTAATCCAAGTGAAATATGAGGTGTTGCTCCTCCAATTTGCGGTGAGACTCACTCTGGCCATGGAGGAGGCCCAGGACAGAAGGGTCAGATTCGGAATGGGAGGGGGAGTTGAAGTGCTGGGCCACCGGGCGATCAGGCTGGTTAGTGCAAACCGAGCGGATGTGTTGGGCGAAGCGATCGCCAAGCCTACGCTTGCTCTCACTGATGTAGAGCAGCTAACACCCAGAGCAGCGGATGCAATAGATGAGGTTGGAGGAGGTGCAGGTGAACCTCTGCCTCGCCTGGAAAGACTGCTTGCATCTTTGTATGGAGTTAAGGGAGGAGGTAAAGCGACAAGTGTAGCATTTCCTGCGGTTGCAAGGGACAGTACAGGGGAGGGGGTGGTTTGGGCGGGAAGGGACGAATTGACCAGGGAGTTACGGAGTGAGCGGTCACTGCAGAAAGAGGAGGAGATGGGAAGATGTGGCCAGTGGTGGGATCCCATTGGAGGTGGCGAAAATGTCGGAGGATTACCTGTTGTATGTGACAGCTGGTAGGGTGGAAGGTGAGGACAAATGGACTCTGTCCTTGTTACGAGTGGGGAGGGGGGGGGGGGGGGTGGGGTGGGGTGGAGAGTGAGAGCAGAGTTACGGGATATAGAGGAGACCCTGGTGAGACCCTCATCTATGGTTGAAGAGGGGAACCCCTGTTCCCTAAAGAATGAGGACATCTCCAATGCCCTGGTTTGGAACACCTCATCCTGGGTGCAGATGTGGCATAGACGGAGGAATTGGGCGTAGGGGATAGAGTCCTTGCAGGAAGCAGGGTTTTTAATTTATTAATGTTTTACATGTCATTCCTAATTGTCACTGTATGTCATGTTGTCACTTGCGGGTGGAGCACCAAGGCAAATTCCTTGTATGTGAATACTTGGCCAATAAACTCCACCTTCCTTGTGTCATCGGTACTGGCTGTGATTTTTTTTTTTCTATACCTAGTCCTTCAGTCAGCAATTTCAAGCTCATAGCAACTTGTTGTGTGAACAAAAATCAAACTCTGAATCTTGCCCCCTGGTTCCTTCCCTGATGACCTTCAACCCATGTTCTTTGGTTCTTGCCTTTGTGAAAAGCTGGAAGTAGATTTGCACTTATTTTCTCGATCATGGCTTTTGGAGTCTCTTTCAAATCTTCTCTTAGTTTCAGCTAAGTCTCCGAAGTCAACCATGGCATATTCTGAAGGGAACAAGTTGATGGGGTGGGGTGGGCGTGGACTGGGATGTAGCATTGGTGATGTGAAGCATGACTGGAGCATGTCCTCGTTTGACCATTTCCCATGGTAACTGTTTGATAAATTGAAAACCGGTCCGTCGGCCCACCTTGTTTTAGCTACCAAAGATGCCCCATCAAAGATAGTTCTATTTACCTGCATTTGGCCCATATGCTCTGAATCTTTCCTATGTTGCATATACTATAAATGTTGTTGCAGTACCTGCCTGAAAAATCTACGCTGGCAGCTTGTTCTATGTACACAACACTCTGTGTGGGGGAAAAAAACTACCACTCGGGTTCCTATTAAATCTTTCCCTTTCACCTTAAACCTGTGTCTTCTGCTTCTCAATTCTCCTTCCCTGGGTAAAAAAACTATGTGCATTCTCTGTCTATTCCCCTTATATTTTATACACCTCTATAAGATCACACATCAGCCTCCTGCGCTCTGAGGAATAAAGTCCTAGCCTGACTCTGCTTATAGCACAGGCTGTTGAGTCCTGGCAACATCTTTGTAAATCTTCTCTGCACTCTTTCACAGTTTAATAGCATCCTCCTTGTAGAAAGGTGTCCAAAACTGGACCCAATGCACCAACGCCTTGTACAACTGCACATAATGTTCCAAGTTTGACACATTACCTTGACTGATGAAGGCCAATGTACCGAAAGCCGCCTTTACCACCTAGTCAACCTGTGACTTGCATAAAACAAAGGCAGGGGCAGAATAGATTCCTGAATGCCCAGTTAAAATATGCACTTGATCAACCAGTAATTTATTTCACTGCGAGTAACATATCAAGCATAATTCCCCCTCGAGCAGGAGAAGTCAGTCGTCTTGACATCCAAGGCATTTTCATATTAAAGACATTTTTATTATTTCTCGCATAAAATATGATTTTGTTTCCTTTTACCATTTATTAAGTGGTAGGTTTATGGCTCTGTGCGTTTGCCACACATGACAGGTTTTAAGATACATTGGTATAATTTTCGTCAGAAAGCCAATCATTTTGGCCCTCATCGAACATGTACTCTATCACTCGAACAAAGTCAACACAAGTTATTATTTGGCGCGCTTCCAGCGAGTAGTGTATGGAAAGGTCATATTTTTTAATAGCTTTGTACACCGTGGTAATCAAATTTGTAAGCCTGAAGAAATGAACTACTTGAATGCATCAAATTCCTTCTGCATGGTTAACCTCTGGCATACTGTCCCCAACAATGTCACCCCTTCGATCAGTACAAATAGGAGGCAGCCAAGATCCAACTCTAATACGTGCACGGGTGGGTGGGGAGATGTGTGTGGGGGGAGTGGGGAATGACAACATTTACAGAAATTGCAAAAATTGCTCTCCCAAAAGCAGAGGCATCAAAAACGTTTAAATTTAGCCAAATGATAATCTTCCTTGGTTGTGGCTAACCAACCGCTAACTCCATCAGCAAGAGATCAATCTGCCGACATTTTGCAAGAGTTTGATACGCAATGACACATTGCCCCTGAATCCCCAAAGAGAATTGGTTTGAGCTAGTTTCCGTGACATCTCAACAAGCACCTATTCTCATTCTTTTCCCCTGCACACTGCTGCCATCACTGACTCTGTCAAAATAGAGGTGGATTTGTCTTCAACATTGGCCTCATACAGGAGAGAGCAGTTAGTCACAGAGTCACTGAATCATCTAGCATGGAACAAGCTCATTCATGCCGGCCAAGATGTACATCTGTACTAGTCTCATTTGCCCATGTAAGGCCCATATTCCGCTTAACTTTCCCTATCCAAGCACCTGATGTATTTTTAATGTTGTCATTGCACCTGCCTCGATACTTTCTCTGGTATCTTGTTCCATATACAAACCACCATCAATGTGACGAAGATTCCCCTCTGATCCTTTAGAACCCTTCCTACTCACCTTAAACCTCTAGCTTTTGATTGCCCTTCGCTGGGGAGAAGGACCATGTGCATTTGCCTTATCCACACTTCTCATGATTTTATACATCTCTATAAGGTCACCTGTCAATATCCTGTGCTCCAAGGAATAAAGTCCTGGTCTGCACAACTTCTTCCTGTCGTCCCTTGAATACTGGCTAAACTCCGATAACTCTGCATTGTTTCTGGCTTAATTATGTCTTTCTCATAGAATGGTAATTAAAACTGAGAACAATACACCAAGAACAGCCGTGCCAACGTCTTGTCCAACACCAACATAGAATCCCAATTCCAAGGCTCAATGGGTGTTACAACCTATTTACTATTTATGTTTACAACTTTGTGGAGGATCACAGTGCATAGTATATAAGTTCGATCTGTGGGAGGGAAGAAGGCATTTAATGGCAAATCTATATGGAAAGAGACTGCAAATGACTGGATTACAGAAGGATCTAGCTGCTTTGCTTTACTTTATTTTAGACATAGAGTGTGGAAACGGGAGCCGACCAGCAATCCCGATACACCTGCTCTATCCTACACATCAGGGACACTTTACAATCTTTTCTAAATCCATTTGACCTACAAACCTGTACGTTTCTGTTCTTGCCACCAAAGTGGACAACCTCGCATTTATCCACATTATACTGCATCTGCCATGCTTCTGCCCACTCACTCAACCTATACGTCATCCCGCAGCCTCATCGCATCCTCGTCACAGCTCACACTGCCACCCAGCTTTGTGTCATCCGTAAACTTAGAGATGCCACATTTAAATTCCCTCGTCTAAATCGTTAATATATATTGTAAACAACTGGGTTCCCAGCACCGAGCCTTGCGGCACCCCACTAGTCACTGCCTGCCATTCTGAAAAGGACCTGTTAATTCCTACTCTTGGTCTCCTGTCTGCCAACCAGTCCTCTATCCATGTCAATACCCTACCCCCAATACCATGTGCTCAAATTATGCACACTAATCTCTTGTGCGGGACCTTGTCAAAAGCTTTTTAAAGTCCGGATACACCACATCCACTGGCTCTCCTTTATCCATTCTATTTGTTACATCCTCAAAAAATTACAAAAGATTAGTCTAGCATGAATTCCCCTTCATAAATCCATGCTGACTTTGACCGATCCCGTCACTGCTTTCCAAATGTGCTGTTATAACATCTTTAATAATCGACTCCAGCATCTTCCCCACTACTGATCTATAGGCTAACTGGTCTATAATTCCCTATTTTCTCTCTCCTTCCTTTCTAAAAAAAGTGGAGATACATTTTGTTACCCTCCAGTCCACAGGAATTGACGTGAACTGAAAGCAATAATTCTGCGAAAGCCAAGTTCATCTGTAAAAGATTATCGATTAATTCCGAGGTCACCGTTGTGCATGCATTTTATTTATTTTTGAACACATCTGGCAAATCCTTTGCAGAAGATTAACAGTTGCTTATTGACAATTGGCTTAGCTGGGTACAGCACTGCACCGCGCACTCTGCATAATTACAATGGGGCTGCATTTTGCAACTTTCCAAAGACTATTCAATGCCGTGAATTGGAATCTGAGCCTTGTTCTTAACAGAGCCAAGCCTCCCTCTCAGCAAGGTGCAAGGGAAAGTCGGAGACGAGATAACTGGCACTCTACGCCAATTGGTTTTTCGATGACACGCAGAGGGTATTGACAAGGTTCTGTAGCCACCCTCTTAGTTCCAGACCTTGGAAAGGGAAAATACATGGCACAGTAGGAGGCTGTTCAACCCATCATATCTGTGCCAAGCAATAAAGTACTGCCCAGTCTAAATCCACTCTCTGGCAAGAGATCCATAGATGGCACAGTGGCATAGTTAGTGGTGCTGTTATATCACAGCTGCAGTGATCCAGGTTAAATCTGAACCATCACTGCTGTCTGTGTGTAGTTTGTACATTGCTCTTTTGTTTAGTTTAAAGATACAGTGTGGAAACAGGCCCGTCAGCCCACAGAGTCTGCGCCGACCAGCGATCCCTGCACATTAATACTATCCTACACACTTACACCAAGCCAATTAACCTACAAACCTATACGTCTTTGGAGTGTGGAAGGAAATCAAAGATCTCGGAGAAAACCCATGTGGTCACGAGGAGAACATACAAACTCCACACACATACAGCACCGGTAGTCAGGATGGAACCGGGTCTCCGGCTAAGACGGCAACTCTACCGCCGCTCCAGTTTTGAATCACAAAGTCATAGTGTTGTGTCACATAGACACTGTGGCTTGAAGGATTTGTTTCTATTCCTGCCTGTACTAATCCCAGTTGCCTGCAGTAATTCCACGCCCCTTTGTGCCTTGTTCATCTAGCACCTGTCCAGCTGCATCAAATGTTATTGCTGCTCCTGTCTCCACCACCTTCTCCAGCAGCTCACTCTAGATGACATCCTGCATAGTTTCACTGTTCCTACCCTCTCATTATCACCTCCTCCACAGTGGACCAATGTGGGCTCAACCTTTCCTTGATCATCCTTGCTGGCCTTGATTTGTTTTCATTCATTTGTTCTTTGTACCTCCCTCTCCCCTGACCCTCAGTCTGAAGAAGGGTCACGACCCGAAATGTCACCTTTTTCTTTTCTCCAGAGATGTTGCCTGGCCCGTTGAGTTACTCCAGCATTTTGTCTTTCTTCCAATGTAAACCAGCATCTGCAGTTCCTTCCTATTCCTTTTCCCTTCAGGTCACCTTTGAACCTTCTCTCTCTCACCTTAAACCAATCTCCCACTTGCTAAAGACTTGCAACTGGTAGATTAATTGGCCATTGTAATTAGCTGCTGGGGTGTAGCTGAGTGGCACATTACGATACAATACAATATGATAGAATATTTATCCCAGGAGGAAAATTGATCTACCAACAGTGGTGAGTAAATGAGAGCATGGGGCTAATAAAATGGCATGGGTGTAAGATGGGTGCAAATGGGTGCTTGGTTGCTATCATGGACCTGGAGGATCTGTTCCATTACTGTCTGACTATAACTCTGCAGATAACAATTCTTCAAGTGCATGTATCTGTATCTTGACGTACAATCACCATCACTGGTTAATAGCCAGATGGGTGCAGAAACAATTCACAAGACCATCATAGGACATGCTGGGCTTCAGTTAGAGGGGTGAGTCTAGACAGGCTGGGATCGTTTTCCCCGGAGCGAAGTAGGCAGAGTGGTGAACTTTGAGAGGCTTATAAAATCATGAAGGGCATAGATAAGATGCATTGCTAATCTCTTTCTGAGGAAGGGTCCCAACCCAAAAAGTCACCTATCCATGTTGTCCAGAGATGCTGCCTGACCCGCTGGGTTACTCCAGCACTTTGTGCCCTTTTGTTCAATGGTACTTTATTGTCCCATGCACCTAGGTACAGTAAAATCCGTGTTTTGCATACAGTTCAGTAAAATCCCATTATACACGAGCACCAACATATGTGTAAACCAGCATCGGCAGTTCCTTGTTTCTTCTACAGCGACGTTTGGCATAATTTTACGCTCCTTAATTAAGTCTCACTTCAGTTTCCTCTTTCCCAAATCTATCGACCCCAACTTCACCAATCTCGACTGCAACTTTCCAGTCTTGCCTAAACCCTCATAAACCTCTGCCACACTGTCTTCTGTGCAATCATTCTCCTGGAATGTGGTGTCCAAAATGTGCAGTGATCGGGCAGGATTCCAACTAGTAAGGTATATAGTTCATAAGTTTTAAGAGCAGAATTAGGCCATTGGGGGCACATCAAGTCTATGCCATTCAATCATGGCTGATCTCTCTTTCCCTCTCAACCCCATTCTCCTGCCTACTCCCCATAACCCATGACACCCATACTAATCAAGAATCTGTCAATCTCCACCTTCAATATAGTACCAGCATAGCCTCCCTACTTTACGGGCCCTGGTTCAGTTAACGAAGGAAAGCATTTTGTCAGCCTTTTAAATCATATTATAGACTCCTTCAAATGCCTTTAAGCATCTGTGACCATATGTATGTGCAGGAAGGAACTGCAGATGCTGGTTCACACCGAAGATAGACAAAATGCCGGAGTGACACTGCGGGACAGGCGGCATCTCTGGAGAGAAGAAATGTGTGACGTTTCGGGTCAAGGCTCAGTCTGAAGAAGGGTCTCGACCCGAAATGTCACCCATTCCTTCTATCCAGAGATGCTGCCGATCCCGTTGCGTTACTCCAGCATTTTGTGAACACGTATAGTCAGGGCATTTTTATTCTCCGCCGACTCAAAATCCTCCTATCTCTTGTCTTGTTGCACCTGGGTTAACAAATTTAAAAATGAAGAATGAGCACACCAGAGGGAACTCATAAAAATAAAAAGAGCCATTAATAATGTACTGTGTTATTTTGAATTAATAATTGGATGTGCTGCGCATTTCAAGCTCACTGTTGTAGGTAGTGAAAAGCACTGGAGTTTGCCTGAAGGAAATGTGTTTCTGAAATTGAATGTTTTCCATGCTGATTCTTCCTCCATCGAAGTTCTTGCCTGTCTCTGAAAGCATACCTCCACATTATTGCAATGCTGGATGTGAGAAGTATATAAGACTGAAAAGAAAGAACAGTTACTAAAAGTAGAGACAGAGGAAACTCGTGCTGTAGGAACGGGTGTGAGACTTTTGAATTTAATAATATTACGGGGGCACGTTTGTTTGTAATGGTGTATGCTGCTGCACCCGCTGAGTTTCTCCAGCTTTTTGTGTAACCCTCGATTCTCCAGCATCTGCAGTTCCTTCTTTAACTCCTTAAGTTGGGTGTTGGCAACCCAAGGATAGCCTACCAAGGGAACCCCCCATCAATAATTAATGGTTAGACTGTGCCAACAAATATCATGTTGTAATTCCATCTTACCCTCGACATCTCTGGCTCCAAGTCAGCCATTTGTGTCTTACGGGTGTCGGAGGTTATGGCGAGAAGGCAGGAGAATGGGGTTCAGGGGGGAGAGATGGATCAACTATGATTGAATGGCGGAGTAGACTTGATGTGCTGAATTGCCTAATTCTACGCCTATCACTTGTAACCTTATGATTTGTGTTAAATTGCCATAAATAAGAACGGCGAGAAATTTATAAAATTACTAGAAGGTAATTATTCAGTAATAAGTTGAGAAATAAAGCATAAAATGTACAGTGATAGTGATCTCTGCCTCGAGGGAAACATGGGAATCAGAACACGTAAAAATCTTGTGAAAGGTGGCTTTTTTAAAGCTTTAATCGCGAATAACGTGTCAAATATAGGATCTTCATTGAGTTTTGTCTCTGCTGGTGGTTTTAATTTCAAACTCTTTTGAATTAATCAGTAAGGAGTGGAGAATAAGTTGAAAAATAAAACAAGAAATGATCAGATAAGGTGATCCCGACCTCGACGGGGAAAAATGTCAACCAGAATATGTAAAGATGTAATCGTTACAATGTAGTGGTTTTGGCGAAGATGTAAAGACAGCCACATATATATACACACATACACACGAACAAGTTTTAATAAGTATATGATGTATAAGATGATCGACCAACAGATTTTTTTTTTCATGGTGGGGCAATGTCAAATACTACAGGACATAGCTTTAGGTTAGAGGAAGAAAGTTTAGAAGAGATGTACAAGTTTTACAAGTTTTTTTTTGTATCGTGGTCTGAAGGGCCTGTTGCTGTTCTCTCCTTGGATTCTGTTGTTACTGGACTCCATGGTCAATGATGAGAAGGGACCATCTATCACACAATGTAATTAGAGTTATTCTCCTTTCAATGACAGTATCTGACATAACCAAAGAGACTTAAGACACTTTAACTTTATTTGTCTTTAATAATCCATAGAACAAGAAAAACTGGGAGGCACATTGGTGCAGTGGCAGAGTTACTGCCTTACGGCGCCAGATACCCGGGTTCGATCCTGACGGGTGCTGTCGGTGTGGCGTTTGTACCTTCTCTATGACCACGGGGGTTTTCTCTGGGTGCTCCAGTTTCCTCCCGCATCCCAAAGATGTGCATGTTTGTAGGTTAATTGACTTCTGTAAATTGTCCCTAGAGTGTTGGATAAAACTAATGTATGGGTGATCGCTGGTCGGTGTGGACTCGGGGGGGGGGGGGCAAAGGGCCTGTTCCACGTTGCATCTCCAAACAAAAATTAGACCTAACTAAAAGAAAAGGCTAGCAATTAATTTTTTAAACATTAAATTAAAAAAACATTGAAGGAAACGATGAAAGGGAGTCTACACACTTTTGTATATAGTCCTTACAGGTTTACAAGGATGGAGACAATTTTGGCAATGCCAACATTTATTATGCAACTCTAATTTGGTATTGATATTGATTTATTCTCACGTGTGCCATGTTACTGTGAAAACCTTTGGCCCAAAAACAGCAGGTAGATGACAATTAATGCCATCCAAGTGCCCAGAGTCATTAGATAGACACAAAATGCTGGAGTAACGCAGAGGGACCGGCAGCATCTCTGGAGAGAAGGAATAGGTTTTGGGTTGAGACCTTCTTCAGACTGAAAGTCATGGGAAACGGAAACGACAGATAGTGATTTATAGGCCAGACAGAGGAAGGAAGGTAGATTTCCATCCAATTCAATCTTTAATTGTCATTGTGCAGTGTACAATACAGAAACAATGAAATGTAGTTGGTATCTCCGAAGGGCGAACTTGCGAATGAACAAGTAATTGCGCAGTAGTATGAGTATATACATCTATACAAATACAGTGGTATCCGTGCAATTTGCTGGTGATTGGATAGTCCGGGGGGGAGGGGTGGAGATAGGCAGTCATTGAGGTGCAGCGTTGAGATGTGTGACAGCCGCAGGGAAGAAGCTGTTCTTGAACCTGCTGGTACGGCAGCGAAGGGACCTGTAGCATCTCCCGGATGGGAGGAGGGTAAACAGTCTATGGTTGGGGTGTGAGCTGTCCCTGGCGATGCTGTGCGCCCTGCGCAGGCAACGTTTACTATGGACAGACTCAATGGAGGGGAGTGTGGAGCCTGTGATGTGTTGGCCGATCTTCACCACCCTCTGCAGAGCTTTCCAGTCAGCGACAGAGCAGTTACCATATCATACTGTAATGCAGTTGGTAAGGATGCTCTCGATGGTGCAGCGGTAGAAGTTCACCAGAATCTGGGGAGACAGGTGGACCCTCTTAAGTCTCCTCAGGAAGATGAGACGCTGATGAGCCTTCTTGATCAGCGAGGATGTGTTGTGGGTCCAGGAGAGGTCATCGGAGATGTTGACCGCCAGGAACCTGAAGCTGGAGACACGTTCCACCTCCGTCCCGTTGATAAGGATGGGGTTGTGCGTGCAGCCTCTCGATCTCCTGAAGTCCACAATGACAATGAAGATCCCTGGAAGATCTTTACAAAACCAAATGAATTTTTACAACACTCCAGGAGTTTCATGGATACCATAACTGAGCCTGATTTTGTTTTTATTCCAGATTAATTTCGAAGGATGCTTAAAACATAATGAGGAAATTAACTACTTGAAGTTTGGTTGGGAGTCGCTTACTGTATTACATTCCATTGTTTTGCAAAAGGAAAATCAGTAGCGATGTTGCCAAAACTCTACCATACAACTCCCTACATGTACATTGTGGTTTGCCATAATGTTTAAACCACATTGATCAGCCATGATTGAATGGCAGAGTAGACTTGATGGGCCAAAGTGCTTAATTCTGCTCCAATAACTTATGAACTTGGGAACTTGAGAATGTTCATGGTGAAATTACTTTGTTTCTTGGCTTCCTAAACGCACTGTCTGAAATTAGGAACTACTTGTGCAAAATATGGAATTAAGACGTCCAACCTTGCATGGCTTTCAAGACGATAACAGTGAAAAACTGGGCAAGTAGAGGACAATTCAATTGCATCATACTAGACGTATTCTGACAAGATATGGACTTCGGCATTGTGCCTTATGTGCAGACCAAATGTATTGGTTATAATTTCACTCTGGGGTACAAAGTAGGCATGGGAAGTTAAACCCATTACCATTGATGTAGGTAATACAGGATAGAGCATGTAACGGTTCAGCACAGGAATGGGCCCTTCAGCCCACAATGTCTGTGTCGAACATGATGCCATGTTAAACTGATCTCATCTGCCTGTACGTGATCCATACCTCCCAATTCCTTGCACTCCCATCTAAAAGTCTCTTAAATGCCACTATTCTATCAGCCTCCACCCACCACCACTCTCAATGCGTTTCTGGATGCATAACAAAGGCCAATTAGCAACCATCTACTGGACAAATCCCACTAGAGCTCAATTCCCTCCGCTCCCTTATTCCTGAATCTACAATTCATCAGATTTCTATAACCAACAGGCGCACTAAAAATCAACCAATTAAAAGGGCAGCATGGTGGCGCAAAGGTCGAGTTGCTGCCTTGCAGCGCTTGCAGTGACAGAGACCAGGGTTCGATCCCGACTACGGCTGCTGGAGTACAGAGTTTGTACGTTCTCCCCGTGACATGCGTGGGTTTTCTCCGAGATCTTCAGTTTCCTCCCACACTCCAAAGATGTACAGGTTTGCATGTTAATTGGCTTGGTATAAGTGTGCATTGTCCCGTGTGTGTGTAGGATAGTATTGATGTGCAGGGATCGCTGGTCAGTGTGGACTCGGTGGGCCGAAGGGCCTGTTTCCGTGCTGTATCTCTAAACTAAGCTGAACAAGAAATTGAATCTCCACAGATCAGTCCCCTCGTTAATAATATGTATTGAGCTCCACCTGACATAACAGCCCTATTTAGAAAGAGAATATCCTCAACGCCAGGTGATTAATCCCAAATTAGAATGCTTGGTCGAAATATATGAAATTTTAATATTTGCATTCACAAATATCTTTAAAAAGACAGAGCGCTCAATGTGATAGGCATTGAGTTATTTTGCTCACATCAATGCAGAAGTCTCATTTAAACACCGTAATTAGAAATTGTAGCATGTGTTTGCTTTTCTACTGGGTAATGTGTACATATAGCGATGCACTTAACTAACCCTCAGGCATTTAAAAATACCAAGGTAAATTCAATTACGTTTAATCTGCCAGAAAGCACATGAAGAGTTACAGCACAAGTGACCTTGTAAAGCTTTCCAGAGATTTTAAAAATGCAATGTTTTCTTTTTTAACTTCCAGTCGAAGAGAGAGTTAAAATTCTGGGAAAGACAAAACCCATTGTGACCAGCGTGTCTCGGTGCAATCATCAGTAGAACTAACTATTATAGCCGATTTAATAGCTTGAAAATGAACTCATTAGTGGTCTTTTATCAGTGGAAAAAGTCTATTAAATCTGGATGTGTGGAGAAGCAGAGCAGGGACTCATTTCCATCCCACTTGTGACCTGAACAAATCAGAGGAATGCATTGAAAGGCACAGGGTCAGGCCTGAGTGCAGAGAAATATTTTTCCACACTACACCGAACCAGCTTTACCTTTTAGATTCCTGATGCAGTTAATTTTCATTTGCAATCGTTTTTTCCGTGCATGTTTCTTCTCCAACCAGCTGCCACCACCTCGGTCCACAGCATGTCGAATCAAGCCCTAAAAAATACCCGAGTCAAAGGAGCTGGAAGATTTAATTGAATTATCAACAACATTTAAACAAAAATATGATTTCCTCCATCATATAAAAATTTGCAGATTTTTGTTTGTTGCATTGTGAGATTATAATTAATTTAGTTTAGCTCAGAGATACAGCGCGGGAGCAGGCCCTTCGGCCCACCGAGTCTGCACGTGCCAGTGATCTCTGTTATTTAACATTGCCCACCACACACTAGGGACAATTTATATTTATACAATTTTATCAAACCAATTAACCTACAAACCTGCAAGTCTTTGGAGTGTGGGAGGAAACCGAAGATCTCAGAGAAAACCCACGCAGGTCACGGGGAGAACATACAAACTCCGTAAAGACAGCACCCAAAGTCAGGGTCAAACTCGTGTCTCTGGCGCTGTAAGGCAGTACCTTACCGCTGCGCCACCATGCCACCCTTATTTATTCAATTTATTAATTGGGGAAAAACAACTAGAGAGCAGTCCTGAGCTACCATCCACCTCATTTGAGACCCTTGGACTATCTTTGATCGGACTTCACTGGACTTTATCTTGTTCTAAACATTATTCACATTATTCCCTTTATCATGTATCGCTACATTGTGGACGGCTCAATTGTAATAATGTATAGTCTTTCCGCAGACTGGATAGCACACAACAAAATCTTTTGACTGTACCTCAGGACATGTGACAATAAACTAAACTCGACCATAAGGAATGTTTTAAAGTGCTGGAGTGTCTCAGCGGGTCAGGCAGCATCTCTGGAGAATAGGAGTAGGGGACACTTCTTCTGGCCTGAAATGTCACCTATTCCTTTTCTTCAGAGATGCTGCCTGACCCGCTGTGCTACTCTAGCATTTTGTCCATCTTCGGTGTAAACCAGCATCTGCAGTTCCTTCCTACACAAGGAATGTTTCAAACCCACTTCTGGTCTCCAAAGAGGGTGCTGCACGTGAACCTAAAACTGGGGTTACTGTGCAATCAAAAATGGGAGGGAAACTACATCGAGTGCACTCCCCACAACAATGAACAGCCAATCTCAGATGTAGATGCAGAAACTCTCCACAAAGGGAAGAAACCAGATTATTGCTGGTAATGACATGCAAATTATTGTATAAAATATTTGCCCAAAGCTTCCTTTAAAATTGGTTCTGGTTTACACAGTCATTTTGAACAATAATTATGACAAACCCTAATGGTCCCTCAGGCATTTTATCTATAATGAGAATTCCATTTACTAAAAACTAGTTTATTGAAAATCTACAATAATCACAATTATTATATCAATGCATTAGGACTTCTCTTAATTGATTAACACACTTAGCCAAAACCTGTCACAACACGCTCATCCTCAAAGTTAAAGGGAAAATCTGGCTCATTTAGGGAGCACAATGATATTTGAAATGAAACTAATAAATAACTGGGAATCCAGTCATAGATACCGTGTATCAGTTACTTGAAATCTCAGTACAAAAACAAAAGTAGGACATCTGTAATAACAGCAAATGTCGTGAATGTCCAACAGATCAGGAAGCATCTCAACAGTGTTAGGAAATAAAGTGCTGGAGTAGCTCTACGGGTCAGGCAGCATCTCTAGAAAACATGGATAGGTGACGTTTCAGGTTGAGAGCCTTCTTCAGACTGATTGTAGAAAAAAAAATGGCAGAGCGGAGAGGCAGGATAAAGCGTCGCAGGTAATGGGTCGACACCGGTGAGTGTAGTTTTGGGAGAGTGATGGGAAGAACAAAACCCAGATGATTGAACCAATATCACCAACAACTTCTGGACCATCCATATTGAAGCAATGACCAAGAAAGCACACCAATGCCTCTACCCCCTTAGAAGGCTTAGGAAGTTTGGCATGTCCATTACAACTCTCATCAACACTACACATGTTGCATAGAAAGCATTTTATCAGGATGCATCACAGCTTGGTTTGGGAACAGCTCCATCCAAGACCATAATCAATTGCAGTGAATTGTGTATGCAGCCCAGACCATCACACAAACCAACTCCCTTCTATTGACTCTGTTTATAACTCAAGCTGCCTCGCCAAGGCCAGCAACATAATCAAGGACGAGTCGCACACTGGCCACTCCCTCTTCTCCCCTGTCCCATCATGCAAAAGGTATAGAGGTGTGAAAACGTACACCTTCAGATTCAGCAACAGTTTCTTCCCAGTTGTTGTCAGGCAACTGAATCATCCTACCACAACCAGAGAGCAGTGCTGAACTACTACCTACCTCATTGGTGATCCTCGGACTATCCTTGGTCAGACTTTGCTGGCTTTACCTTGCGCTAATCGTTATTCACTTATGTATTTGTACATTGCAAATGGCTCAATTGTAATCATGTATTGTCTTTCTGCTGAATGGATAGCATGCAACAAAAGCTTGTTACTGTACCTCGGTACACATGACAGTAATCTAAACTAAAGGTTAAAGCAGAAGGTATGAGACCGGATTGAAGAGTTGTGGATTGTGAAGCCTGAAGGAGGAAAATAGCGGAGGGGGAGTGGTGGTGGAGGGGAGAAATGTGGGAGTCCAGTTAGAGCATGTTGGGGGGGGGTGAAAGGAACTGATGTTGGTTATACACCGAGGATATACACAAAATGCTGGAGTAACTCAGCGGGACAGGCTGCATCTCAGGATAAAAGGAATGGATAACGTTTTTGTTTGTTGAGACCCTTTTTCAGTGGGAGTGGGGGTTTTGGGGGGATTAATGTATTGGCCAACGACTTTGGATTGGGATCTATTCTGATGGAAAATCAACTAGATGCTCAATCCCGAATCAACCCTCACCTCTAGCTTCAGACTATTTAAATGGCAAATGAGATCTTTATTCATTGATCCTGTTTAATGAATCAAAGCAGGGACTTTGAATGTATTTAATTATTATGGTGCAGTGATGCACATGTAGCCTTTTCTGGAAATTTCTCAAGAAATTCTGCTTTTTACACATTTCCACATAATGCAGAAACAATTGGGAGGCTTTCCTTTGTACATATTTGCTGTGAAATTATAAATACATTCTTCACTGGCTAGAAACACTGAGCAGTGGAAATCTTAATTTGTGAGTTCATTATAGATAATAATGCGAATTATTTTAGCCTCGATGGTTTAATTCTCACCAACATCTGCACAGCAGGACCAACCCAGTTACACCAGGTCCCCCACTATCAGCCCACATATATTTATACGATGCAAGTTTAGTTTAGTTTTGTTCAGAGATACAGCACGGAAACAGGCCCTTCGACCCACCAAGTCTGCACCGACCAGCGATCCCCACACATTAGCGCCGTCCCACACACACACACACACTAGGGACAATGTACACTTATACCAAGCCCATTAACCTACAAACCTGTACGTCTTTGGAATGTGGGAGGAAACCGAAGATCTCTGAGAAAACCCACACTGTTACGGGGAGAACGTGTAAACTTCGTACATGCAACACCCGTAGTCGGGATCGAACCGGGTCTACTGGCACTGTAAGGCAGCAACTCTACCGCGGCGCCACCGTGCCGTCCTTCGCCACCCTTAGTCCATAGCTCCCTGAAAGTGGCAATGCAAATGGGTAGTTCAGCTTAGTTTATTGTCACGTGTACTGAGGTACAGTGAAAAGCTTTTGTTGCGTGCGTGCCAGTCAGCGGAAACTCCCTTAAAAGACACTTGGTTTTCATTCGAAAAATAGGTTAGACGGGGGCATATTCAGCTTGGTAGGAAAAACAGACACTCGAATCAAGATAACCAGATTATTGCGCAGTTTGAATGGTCACTTGCTGGATCGAGATTGCTAGTTTTTATTGGAGATTAGGAGATTAATGGAAACTCATTTCCCATTGTATGCTGTAACAAAATGGAGCTGCCCAATCAATTCTGGTTTTCAGATTCAGATTCAATTTTAATTGTCATTGTCAGTGTACAGTACAGAGACAACGAAATGCATTTGGTATTCATAGATATTTAGTTAGTAATTTAAATGACCATTTTTGCCAATCATTAATATGTTTAACGGACAGATGACTCCTTGTGTGACATTTTCAGTCAGATAACTCAAATTATACAAAATTCATATGTGCGTAAATTCTGAGGTAAGAGCTTACTGCTCACTCTGTTGAGTGACATTGTAAATGCTTGCAGATTTAGAGTGAAATGCTCATGAAGATATCTTCTGTTCAGAGCTTTCTTTTATTAGAAAATGTATTTTAATACATGAGAGTCCAACCAGAAAAACTCTTAACGCTTATGTTTAATTTATCTTTTGATGATAAAATCTGCTTGGACTAAATTCTTAAGATATTTAGTGCGAAGACACCAAATAAATGGAATAATGTTTGCTGAATAAGTGACATTCTATAGTAATTTTGCTATTTCGAGCAGATTTATTACAACCTAGGGAAGCATTTGTTATAGATGTAGCCTTCGATGCCTCTGAGAAGATATTTTAAAGCCGGAAAAATTCAGTAGTATGTTATCAATTTTTGAGTTTTATTTTTAGAAAGATGCCCTAGTGAAATCTTGCATCGACCTTTGTTAATAAGAGAAATGCTGAGCGGCACGATATTTTTCTTCCCACGAAAAGCAAACTGATAATTGCAACCTTATTATCATTTTGAAATAATCACCCTTCTTCATCTTAGTGCTTGCATCTCTCTTTTAATCCACTGCCACCGATTAAAGTTTATCATGTAAACTTTACAAGTAGCATTGGACCTACAAGATGAAGAGCGGGAAAAGCAGTGTATTCTGACTGAGACCACTGCAAAAACACTATTGACCCACCTCTCCGCTCAAATACTTTATATTTGTGCCAGAAATGTCAGGAGTTGAGTCAAGTGTCATATGTCCTGAAACGGAAATGAAATTCTTACTGGCACCTGAGTGGCACAGTGGTGCAGTGGTAGAGCTGCTGCCTGACAGCACCAGAGCCCTGGGTTTGATCCTGATTACGGGTGCTGTCTGTACAGACTTTGTACTTTCCCTCTGTGACCACGTGGGTTTTCTCTGGGTTCCTCCCACACTCAAAAGCTGTGCAGGTTTGTAGGTTAATTGGCCTCTGTAAAAATTGTAAATTGTCCCTAGTGTGTGGGATAGTGCTAGTACATGGCATGATCGCTGGCCAGTGTGGAATCCGGGGGCCAAAGGGCCTGTTTCCACGGCGTATCTCAAGTCTAAAGTGGCGCAACAGATAGATAAGTAAACGTATTACTCTGTAAAACCTACGATAAACAATAAAAAAAGGTCAGTGTGTGTACATATACAAAAAAACAGACTATTAAATAAACAATAGCAGTGCAAAGTCAAAGATAATGTCCCCATGTCTATATAGTTTGGAGCCTATTTGGAGGTTGTTGTGTTTAATAGTCTGATGGCTGTAGGGAAGAGGCTGTTCCTAAAATCTGGACGTTACAGTTTTCAGGCTCCTATGTTGTCTTCCTGAAGGCAGGAGTGAATACTATTTAAACTACATGGAATTTACAGCATACAAACCATTCAAATGCTTTGTTCCAAAGATCATGTTCAGCATGAGCATTCTCTTGTTCCTCTTCATCACATCGCACCAGCATATCATCCTCCTGCCCACATGACCTTACTCTTCAATGGATTTAGGCCCCTTGCCTCAACACAGCAAAGATAGGCACAAAATGCTGGAGTAACTCAGCGGGACAGGCAGCATCTCTGGAGAGAAGGAATGGGTGACGTTTCGGGTTGCGGCCCTGCTTCAGACTGATGTCGGGGGAGAGGGAGATACATAGATAAGGATGTGTCGGGTGTGAAAACACGGAGGTGTGAAAGGGAATGAGGTTCAAGGAAAATGTAGATTAGATCATTGTTAGCTGGGAGAAGGTAACAACGAAGCAAACAGAGATACTGTAATATGTAGTCCGAGACAGTAAGACTGGTCTGTGAACTGGGAAGTGGTAGGGATAGAAAGAGAGGGAAAGCAAGGGTTCCTTGAAGTGAACATCCATCAACAATTTCCATTATCTCATAAACTCTCTGGACAAAGTAGATGATTCTAGTTTTCCTCTTGAGTTTATTAGTAATTTTCTTGTGAATTTTCTGACCCTTAGTTTTAATCTTTGCTCAACGCGGAAACATATTTACATCTACCCCCATGAGACTCTTTCAAATCAGCCCTTTCTCTTTCCTCAGGATGAGAGCCCCAACATTAATCTAATTATTTCCATGCACAATCTCACAATATCTGTAGCTCGATATACAGAGACATACAACATGAACAGAACAGCAGAGCACAGGAACAGGCCCATTTTGCCCACAGTGTCATGGCCAAACATGATGCCAAATTATGTTAATCTACCCTGCCTGCACGTGATCCATATCCCTCCATTCCCAGCATATCCATGTAAAAGCCTCCTAAATGCCACTATCATATCTGCCCGCACCACCATCCTGGAAGTTCGTTCTAGGCACCCATCACCACTCTTAGTTTAGTTTAGAAATACAGCACGGAAATTGGCCCTTCGGCCCACCAGGTCCACACCGACCAGTCATCCCCGTACACTAACACTATCCTATGCACTGGGGACAATTTGCTATCTTTACCAAAGTCAATTAACCTACAAACCTGTACTTCTTTGGAATGTGGGAGGAAACCGGAACACCCGGAGACAACCCACCTGGTCACAGGGAGAATGTATAAACTGTACAAACAGCATCCGGAGTCGGATTCGAGCCCGGTTCTCTGCAGCTGTAAGGCAGCAACTCTATCGCTGCGCCACCATGGAGCCCTGAACTGTGTAAAAATAAACAGCCCCTCGCATCTTTTTAAAAATTCTGTCCTTCTCACTTTAAAGCTCTGCCCTCTAGTCTTTGCCATTCCCATGCTCCTAAAAAGATTCTGACTGTATATCTAAGCCTCTCATAGTTTTATATACTTCTGTCAGGACTCCCCTCAGCTTACGACGCTCCAGAGAAAACAGTCCAAGTTTGTCCAACCTCTCCTTCTGACTAATACTATCTAATCCAGGCAGCACTCGATTAAACCTCTTCACCACCCTCTCCAAAGCCCCACAGTCTTTTACTTTTACACTGAATACATGAAAGCAACCCCCAGCAATACAAAGCAAGAATGGCAACAATTTATTAGACGATAGCAGATCTATGCACTCTGAAAGAAAATAAAACAACCTGGAGCAAGAAAATGCAGTACTCCCAGAGAATAATGAGATCTAAATACAGCCTTGATGTTACATTTCCTTTTTATTGCATATCTTCTTGCAGCTAAAAGGTCATTCAGATCTTACTGTCTCTGCTGGATCACAAAGCAGTCCCCTCTCACTAGTTATTCGCTCTGTGACTTCTGCTCCCTCACATGTCCAATAACAACTCCAGATTCTGCTGCCAACCTCCTAAACTGAGGGTAATTTGCCGTTGATAATTAATAGGCCACCAGTATGTCCTTAGAGATGCAAAAGACTGCACATGCTGAAATCTTGAGTTAAAAACAAACTACTGAAGGAAGCCATTAGAGACCTTTGAACCATCTTTAATCGAACATTATTGAACTTCAATGTTGTACCTTTGCACTAATTGTTGTACCTTTACCTGTGCACTGTGGGTGGCTTGGTTGTATTTGTGTATCATAGTCAATTACTTTAACTGGATAGCACACAAACAAAAGCTTTTCGCTGTACCTCTGTACATGTGACATTAGCATTCTAAACTGGGGTAACATAGATCTAGTGTACAGGTGATCATTGATCCGCTAGAGGGCCTGTTTCCATGCTGCATCTCTAAACTAAACTATACTCATTGCGTCAGACTATCTGTGGAGGAAATAGACAGATGAGGCTTCAGGTCAGGGCCCTTCTTCAGAATGCCCCTCATAATTTTATAAACCTCTAAGGTTACCTCTTGGCCTCCTATATTCCATGAGAAGAAACCCAACCTATCCAATCTCTCCTTATAACGTCAGCCCCCTGCAACATCTTGGTGAATCATTTCTGCACTCTCTCCATCGCCACCCCATCAATGCTGTAGTGGAGCAACATTTCAAAAGAGAAATAAATATAGTGCCGAATGTAGTGTTTCAACTGCAGAGAAAGATTTTTAAAAGTGCAAGGGTTAAAACAAGGTAGGTTGGAAGATTGAGTATTGTTCGCAAGCAGGTCCATACAAGTGTCTGTTAACGGCAGGCAAAAGATTAAATTGTGTAGGTGTGGTCACACGCGCACACACATTGAAGATGCACTACCTGTTCTGCCCAACCCCGTGCTTTCCCACATTTCACAGCAGATATTATTTTTACAGTTCTGACTTCCAGGGAGAGTGTTCCCTTTATGCTTTGATCACTGGCTTGAGCAGCGGTAGAGTTGCTGTCTTACAGCGCCAGGCACCCGGCTTCAATCCTAGCAACGGGTGCAGCCTGTACGGAGTTTGTACATTCTCCCTGTGACCGCGTGGGTTTATTCTAGGTACGCCGGTTTCCTATCACATTCCAAAGATGTGCAGGTTAATTGGCCTCTGTAAATTGTCTCCAGTGTGCAAGATAGAGCTAGTGTCCGGGTGATCGTTTGTCGGCATGTACTCGGTGAGCCGAAAGGCCCGATTCCACGCTGTATTTCTAAACTGAACACCTTCCCCCACTTCCATGTGACAATGAGGCAGCAGCAGTGATCTGCAGGTAGAAACATAGAAAATACTGTATATGCAGGAGTAGGCCAATCGGCCTTTCGAGCCAGCACCGCCATTCAATGTGATCATGGCTGATCATCCAAAATCAGTACCCCGTTCCTGCTTTTTCCCCCCATATCCCTTGATTCCATTAACCCGAAGAGCTCTATGTACCTCAATGCCATTCAGAATTTGTAGGTCCTGCTTTAATTCAGGAATCGGGGTGAAATCCACCCTAATGATTTCTGAAGTTAATTTGTAGTTTATATTTATCGTCTTGTCTTTGCTTATTTGTTCTCGCGATACATGAATCCAAGACTTATATTTAAAGATGAACAAAATGTCAATATAAAGGCGAATATGAACTAATTTCCCCGATTGAGTATGAATATCTATTTTTTGGTTAACAAAATGGTAAAATATGTAATTTTGTGGCAGGTATGTCCATTGAAATGTCAGTGCTAATGCACAAAATAAGCATAACCTCCAATTGCTCAGCAATAATGTGCTGATGGAGGGGGAGATGTAGCTATAATTTTATTTTTCCCTTATTAAACTGTGGGACATATAAGGGGTCACTTTAATTCGCTGATACCAAAATACAAATTCCACAAAGAATTTCACTGACTTTTGGATTAAAAATTATTATGAAGAATAATTCACAGCGGCAGAGTTGCTGCCTTGCAGCACCGGAGACCCGTGTTCGACCCCGACCTCGGGGTGCTGACTGTACGGAGTTTGTACGTTCTGCCCGTGACCTGCGTGGGTTTTCTCCGAGTGCTCCGGTTTCCTCCCACGCTCCAAAGACGTGCAGATTTGTAGGTTCTAAGGCTTCTGTAAATTGCCCCCAGTGAGTAGGATAGTGTGAACAAGTGCTCATTGGTCGGTACGGACTCGGTGGGCTGAAAGGCCTGTTTCCACGGTGTATCTCTAAACTAAAGCTACAAATCTTGGATGTTATTGTTTCCCCTGGTTGAGAGAATTGACCAAGATTGAGGTAAGCATTCAGTATTCAACAGCGACTTTTAGGTGCAAGTTAAAAATCTAGTCTTTTCTGTTGTACTTTCAGATGCCCTCTTCTAGAATATTGGAATGTGTTGATATTCCTCCAAGATAATATTAAAATTCAGCTTCAATTACGCACCAGCGGACAGTAGCAGATCCTGTCATTTATTAAACACCAGACTCATTTCACGTTCTGTTTCCCCGATTAGTATGAGAGACTGGAGATGCAAGGAACTACCGATGCTGGAATCTTTGAGCAAAACACAAAGTGCGAGAGGAACTCAATGGGTCAGGCAGCATCAGGGGGTGGTGGAGGCAGGTTCTGTGGATGCTTTCAAGAGAGAACTAGATAGGGCTCTTAAAAAATAGCAGAGTCGGGGGATATGGGGAGAAGGCAGGAACGGGGTACTGATTGGGGATGATCAGCCATGATCACATTGAATGGCGGTGCTGGCTCGAAGAGCCGAATGGCCGACTCCTGCACCTATTGTCTATTGTCATCTGTGGAGGGAATGGATAGAAGACCGTTCTGTTTCAGTCTGAACAAATGTCCCGACCCAAAACGTCGTCTCTCCATTAGCTCCCCATATACTGCCTGACCCGCTGAGTTCCTCCAGCACTTTGCATTATTTGAGCACGTCTGCTCGTGGTACTTTTGTGCAGACTATTGATTATTGGCGGAGAAAGTTCAATTGAAACCCCAACAAGCCAGTAAGCAGGAGAGGATCTGAAAAGCCTGGCCAAATAGACAGTGTCCATGCATTTATAATAAATTCTCAAACATTATTTGATGTTTTAATTTGCAAGCACAGCACTTGAGTCAGGAAAATCAATTCCCATTCCTGACCTGACTTTAACTGCTGTACAAACAGAATTAAAATAACAAATGGGAATTTATTATTAGAAATTGAACATCGTTTCTTCGAGTACATATTTCTGTCAGAGTGCATATTGCATCAACAGCAATGTACACCAATATACCAGTCAATTATATATTCAGACTGAGATTTATGACACTCAGTAAGACATGCAAATATATCAACATGTTTAGTTGGACCAATTGTCTTCAATTGATATATATTTACGATTCAGCTATATTCACAGTTTAGCAAATGGCAAATTGTGGTGGCACAGTGGCGCCACGATAGAGCTGCTGCCTTGCAGTGCCAGAGACCCCAGGTTCGATCCTGACCAAGGCTGCTGTCTGTACGGAGCTTGCACAATCTCCCTGTGACCTCGTGGGTTTTCACCGGGTGAAAACCTCTCGCATTCCAAAGGCGTGTAGGTTAATTGGCTTCTGGAAATTTTCCATATTGTGTAGGATAGAACTAGTGTAAGGGTGGTCGGCGTGGACTCGATGGGCCAAAGGGTCTGTTTCCTTGGTGTATCTCTATGCTGAAGTATCAGTTTGGGATCAGGCTGGAAATACTGTGTCTGGCATCATATGGCACGGATGGCATTCATTCAACCCATTCAACCCTACAATGGTTTTGTCTGCAGCCATTTCCCCATTTAGAAATGATTGTTGAATGAAGTGGCTGTTGAGTTTGCTTCCATCGTTCCTTCAGAAAGTGCAGTTTAGATCATAACATCTTACCGCATAGTCGGACAGTGGAACTGGCAGACAGTTGATCAAGTTCAGTTTAGTTTATTGTTATGTGTGCGGAGGTACAGTGAAAAGCATTTGTTGCGTGCTATCCAATGGGCAGAAAGACGATACATGATTATAATCGATCCATTTACAGTGTACAGATGCGTGATGAAGCAATAACAGTTAGTGCAAGGTAAAGCCAGCAAAGTCCGTTTGGTGATTGTCCTCAGGTCACCAATGCGGTAGATAGTTCAGCACTGCTCTCTGATTGTATTAGGATCATTCACTTGTGGTAGAATGGTCCAATTGCTTGATAACAGCTGGGACGAAACTGTCCCTGAATCTGGAGGTGTGCGTTTTCTAGCTTCTATACCTTTTGCCTGATGGGAGAGGGGAGACGAAGGAGGGGCCAGGGTAAGACTCGTCCTTGATGATGCTGCTGGCCTTACCGAGGCAGCATGAGGTATAAATGGAGTCAATGGAAGGGAGTTTGGTTTGTGTGATGGTCTGGGCTGTGTCCACAATTTGCTGCAATTTCTCGCGGTCTTGGATGGAGTTGTGCCCAAACCAAGTCCCATCCCTATTAAGAGCAAAAAACAAATGTGGCAGACTCCATCTGAAACAGTGGCTATCCCTTTGCCTCCAGCACTTTTTTGCCATAGATTCCAGAATCTGCAGTCGTTTGTGTTTCTCTTATTATCTACCCTGTGAATCAATGTCCCAATGACCCTTGTGCAAAGTGCTTCCCACATCCACTAACCTCCCGCCCCACCCCACCCCTGAAGAGTCTCTGACCTGAAATGCTAACTCTGTTTCTCATTCCGCTTGCCCAAGACTGCTGAAGGCTTTCAAACATATTCTGCGTTTATTTCAGACGTCAGCATCTGCAGTATTTTAAACTAGGGAAAGTTCGCTTAACATCTATCGCTGGGAAAATAACCAAAGCTTTCATTAAAGATGCTGCGTCGGGCATTTAAGATAATCAGGCAAAGTCAACTTGGTTTGTGAAAGGAAAATCATGTTTGACCACGGTTGGCCTTTACGTTTTGCAATTCCATTTGGATTGCTTTCCTTCTGGTAATTTCAGATTTCATTCATCTTCTCCCATCCACACCTCCTCCAGTCTTATTCTCTGAAGAGGCTGGAGACAGGCTAGGCAGCAACGGTGGAAAGGCTTCTGACAAAGGCCACCTGACCTGAAACGTTAACTCGGTTTCTCTTTCCACCCGTGCTGCCTGACCTGCTGAGAGCTTCCAGCATTTAGTGTTTGTGTTTCTCCCCGTGTTCTTAGCACACCCAAGGACAAAGGGGTGGAGTGTTTTTTTAACTTGAGCAACAGTGCAGTTTGTTTACCCTGTGTTTAATGAGAATATAAAGCCGCTATTGTAACACTGAGAATAGTCACAGCGTTGTACAGCGCAGAAACTGAACTGTTGGCCCATCTAGCCGATGCTGGCTGTGGTGTCTGTCTATGTTAGGCCCGTTTACCTCCAATTGTCCATTGTCCCTCTACTTCTCCATCCAATTACGGTACATATCCAAATGCTTTTTAAATGTTGCAATTGTGCCTAACTCTATCACCCGCTCCAGGTAACCACTGCCATCTGTATGAAAGAAATGCCCCTCAGATCTTCTTTAAGCTTCTTCCCTCTCACCTTAAGGTTAGATTAGATTCCTTTATTGTCATTCAGACCTTACGGTCTGAATGAAATTGTTACCATACAGTCATACATATAATAAAAACTAAACACATACCCAACATCCACCACAATGAGTTCACCAGGCACCTCCTCACTGTGGTGGAAGGCAAAAGTCTTAAGTCCCTGTCTTCCTCCCTCCTAGTTCTCCCTCTGCGCTGAGGCGATCCAGGCCGCTGCTGGAGCATCGCAGCTCCGAACCAAGCCGCCGCCGCTGGAGCACCACAGCTCTGCGGGCCGCCGCCGCCGCTGGAGCACCGCAGCTCGAAACAGACCGCCACCGCCGCTGGAGCACCGCAGCTCCGAACCAGGCCGCCGCCACAGCTCCGCCATTAGGCCTCAGCACAGACGGTGACAGGGGACACGCATCCCCCCGAAGGGAGAGACGAAGACTCTGTTTCTCCCCCCCCCCCCCCCACACATACACAACCTAATAAAACAAAATTCTACCGAACAATCACTAAAAGACAAAACCTGTGCCCTCTAATTCTCGACGACCTCAACTAAACTAAACAAATTTTGAAGGCAGATAATAATGGTTGCAGCACTGATCCCCACAGTCACCACCGGGTACAGGGTGTAGTCAGTAAAACAACCACCCGCCAGTTCCCTCTGCTTTCTATTACCGAGTTAATTTTAGATACAGTTTGCCAACACAGCGTGGCTTGCAGGTGCCCTAACATTCTGGACCTTCTTACCAGGTGGGACTTTGTCAAAAGCCTTGCTACAGTGCATATAAACCTTATCTAATTCCCGTCACCACTGGTACCATGTATTTCCTTGCTACCTGCTCCATGGTCGGATAGTCGGCGACTAAACCGTCTCCCCCATCTGGTTTGCCAGGTGAGGAGGGGGCTGCGGACCTCCAGCAGGACTAAAAACAAGACCTGTCAAAGCTCCTGTGGATGAGCTCCTTGCGAGCCAACGGCCATCCACACCTCAGTAGAAGTTGCGATCACTGTCGTACATAGCATTGCAAGGCACCGTGCCGGATGATGTTTTCAACGATGATGATGATGATGATAATGCTCTGCCTTCATCAATTTTCTTCTCTCAGAAGCTCAATCCAATTTGTGAAGTAGGAATTGCCCTGCACAAAGCCACATGGTCTGTTCCTCGTGTGAGGAGCAACAAATAGACGCAGGTGACGGAAATTTGAAGAACAGAAAATGCTGGGACACCCAGCAGATTAGGTAGTGCCCTTGGACAGAGAAATCGAGTTAATGTATCAGGTTGCAGATGGTCTTCCCTAGCTATTGGTTTGCCACCCCACTTTCGTAGTCTCACATCAATCAATCTACCCCAGCACGAATGTATTTGTGCTATTTGATTTAATGTGTCCTTTCTGTTTCTGCAAGATGTTAATATGGGGTACCGATGGCAAAAATGTGTATGAAAAATCTTTTATATTTAATGCATGGCGCCATTGGTAGGAAACCATTGTCAACCCTGCCTCCCACACCAAGTTTGCACATGTTTAGTTTAGGTTCAGATTAGGTTTATTGGTACAACATGGAAACAGGCCCTAGGGCCCACCAAGTTCACACTGACTTTTAATTAACTATCCCACTAGTTTCATATTATCCCATTTTAACATCCACTCCCTGAATACTAGGGACAACTTAGTTTACAGCAAAACAGCTGCTCCTCGACCTACGATGGGGTTACGTTCCGATAAACCCATCGTAACATGAAAATATCGCAAGTCGAAAACGCATTTACTACCATTTGATCACGTGACCGGAAGTGAGCTGCAGCTCTCTGCCGCTGCCCAGCGTTTGCACTGTCGTAAAGTCAAAATATCACAAGTCGAAGCATCGTAAATCCGGGGGCACCTGTGCAGCGTGGAACCGGGTCCTTTGGCACAGTGTTTGTGACGCCAGCAATCACCCGTACATTAGTTTTATCCTTCACACTGGGGACAATTGGCAGAGAATTCCACAGATTCACAATCTCCGGGTGAAAACGTTTTTCCTCATCTCAGTCCTAAATGGCCTAGCCCTTATTCTTAAACGGTGATCCCTGTTTCTGGACTCCCCCAACATCGGGAACATTTTTCTTGCATCTAGCCTGTCCAATCCCTTAAGAATTTTATACGTTTCTATAAGATCCCCTCTCATCCTTCTAAATTCCAGTGAATATAAGCCTTCAATTTAATGTTATTAACTGCTGATTCTTTGTGGAGGATATCCACGAGAATTTTACTCCCTTCTTTTGGGCAAGTTGATTCAGAAGAAAGAACAGGCCAAATTTGATGGCACAGCACGATCTAACAAAAGAGAAGGACACAAAGTGCTGGAGTAACTCAGCAGGTCAGGCAGCGTCTGTGGAGAACATGGACAGGTGACATTTTGGATCGAGACCCTCCTTCAACCTGAAAAAAGATCTCAATCCAAAATATCACATATCCACGTGTAGGAAGGAACTGCAGATACTAGTTTCTACTGAAGATAGACACAAAATGCTGGAGTAACTTTGCAGGTCAGGCAGCTTCCCTGGAGAAAAGGAATACGTGACATTTCAGGTTGGAACCCTTATTCAGACCTGGAGTCCGAAGAAAGGGTTCTGACCCTCAATGTCGCCTATTCTTTTTCTCCTGAGATGCTGCCTGACCTGTTGAGTTCCTCCAATGTTTTGTGTCCTTTTGTGTATTAACCAGCATCTGCAGTTCATTACTTCTACAACTAAAAAGAATATCAGCTAGGCTGCTCCCTTTTACACAACTAATGTCTTTTGGATTATTACATTCACGTCAAATAAATGCTGGTGAAGATGGTGCTAATTGAGACACCCAGTGAGGTTCTTAGGTTTTCATAATGTCACAATTATCTGCGCATTTTATTAATAGTCGTGAAGTATTATTAGCACTTGTGAAGAAGGTTTCTGCCCAAAGCGTCACCTATTGCTTTTCTCTAGAGATGCTGCCTGACCCACTGAGTTACTCCACCGTTTTGCGTCTCTCTTTGACAATCGTGAATATGCGTGGCATTAATCAATACCAACAAATTGCCTTTAGAGTACAAACCATCTGTTAAAAGGCTGATCAATTGGGACACTTCACGTTGGTAAACCTCCAAGGCAGTTGAGGGGGAATCGGTTGCTGAATCTTCGCTAAGTTTTAATTGTGAGAAGAAAAACCATGTTGAGAAAGAGAATCGACTGGCGTAGTTGTCCTAATCTGCTATTAAATCCAACCAAGCACATGGGTAACATTTGGCAGCTTAAGGGAAGGGCCTGATGGCTGGCTGTCTCGGTGAGCTCTACTGACAAGGTAGACTGAAAAGTGACTCTGGAGCGGTCTGATTTTAAGGGCCATATCGGACCAGTACGCCGCCTTGGAGACGTGCTGCTGCATCATGTACCAAAAATTCTTCAGGCAGAGTTCCGCAGGAACAAAAGAAAGGAGAGAGCAGGGAGGAAAAGAGAAAGAAAATAGTCTGTGTTTATCGTCCAATTCTTCCTAGTTTTAAATGTGAACATCGACTCATTATATGGAAGTGAAGAAATAGCCTCTGGAGACTTAAGAGAGGTGACTGAGCGGTACAGTTGCTGCCTTGCGGCGCCAGAGACCTGGGTTCAATCCTGACTATGGGTGCGGTCTGTACAGAGTTTGCATATTCTCCAGTGACCATGTGTTTTCTCTCCTGGTGCTCCGGTTTCCTGCAACATTCTAAAGACATGCAGGTTTGTAGGTTGTGTAGGGAGGAACTGCAGATGCTGGTTTAAACCGGATCGTCAGAAAATGCTGGAATAACTCAGCGGGACCCGGCAGCATCTCTGGAGAGAAGGAATTGTTGAAGTTTCAGGTCTAGACCCTTCCTCAGCCTGATGACGGGAGAGGGAGATAAGGAAGCGTAAGGTGTGGAAATATGACAAAGGGAATTGAGAGCAAGGAGAATAGATAATTGTTAGCTGCTGCTTCTTGCGTATGGCGTGCACAGCCTAAAGTTGTCAGACAACTTGCTCTATTTGATTGTGCACGCCAGGTTGATTGCACTTATCGAAACGGGGCGGACCACGTGAAGGTTGCAATCTCCCACCACAATTGTTAGCTGGGAGAAGATAACAAAACAAAGCAAAATGAGATAAAATGCAGGGTACACAAAAGGCTGGAGAAACTCAGTGGGTGCAGCAGCATCTAAGGAGCGAAGGAGATAGGCGACGTTTCGGGTCAAGAGTCTTCTTCAGAGATAAAATGCAGTCGGCGACTATCAAACTGGTGGGAGAACTGGGAAGGGGGTGGGGAGAGAGGAAAAGCAAGGGTTACATGAAGTTAGGGAAGTCAATGTTCATACCACTGAGATGTAAGCTACCCAAGCGAAATTTGAGGTGCACATCAGGTTTGTAGGTTAATTAGCACCTGTAAATTGTCCCAACTGAACAAGATTGTACTCGTGTATGGGTGATTCCAGGTTGATGCTGACTCAGTGGGCTGAAGGGTCTGTTTCCACACTGTATCTCTAAAACTAAAAACTGAATTAAGGCCATGGTTGGTGGAATCTGGCACAATAACAAACTGTTGGAGGACCTCGGTCAGTCAAGCAGCATATGTGGAGGGAAAGGAATTACTGGCATTTTGTGTTGTGATCCTGCATCAGGATCTGAAGCAGGTTCCCAGCAGTCAACATCAAAAATTCCTTCACCCCCCCCCCCCCCAATACCCAAGAAATGACCACTGACTCATTACAGAACGGCCTTCCAAAAGAAAATATATCTAATGAAGCAAAGATTTACATTTCTTCAGATTTTTTTTTTAGATATTTTAAAAATATCGAATGGGCGATTAGTGGGCACTTATCTTTCCACACGATGAGGATTCGGCCTTTAAATCTGCAGGCAGGTCGCGTGAATTAACTCATCCATGCGTGCAACGCACTCACACTCACACTCACACCTCGCACACGCAAACACATTCTCAAACTCTCGTGCACACACTCGCTCACTCATACACACATTCATGTGCGTGCACACTCATACACACACTCATGCGTGCGCACACTCATACACACACTCATGCGTGCGCACACTCGATTCAGTCAGCAGCAGACGTAACCCAATGTAGAGGCTGATTCCATTAAAGTAAATAACGACAGGTGAATCCCTGTGGGTTTGCACTTGCACTCACCGCTATCTCCTGCAGTGCAGGCAAATCAAAAGTGTCAGGTGCTTATAGGCTACATTGTACTTAATTTAGTCGGTAATGATCAGACAGCTCAAAACGTTATCCTGGCAGCTGCAGACATTTCCCTTTTACACTGCTACTGAGTGGGTGTTGTGGCTGACATTAAAGGCCAGGCAATTTGTGCGGCTGATCATTGAGTCTTGGGGCCGTTTAATTCATGCTTGCGAGTGTAAAAATGAAGGAGCTATCAGATTTCATGCTATTGACTTAATCACCTAAGTCTATGAAACGAAAGACAAATTAATATGCAATCACGAGCTGCAGTGTGTCACACTGATGTGATTGGGGAATATCGTCCTTCCCCTTCCTCTTGGATGTGTGAAATTTAATACTTGCATCCTTCTTGTTCTTTGAATTATTCCCATCACTTTCCTGACTAATCTCTATCATTTTCCTGAATCATTTCCATTATTCTCCAGCATTTTCCAGATGCTTTCAGTTTCATACAAAGTGCTAGTGTGGAGAAATCTCTAAGCTGGAAATTGCCATTGGCAATATTAGAGAGGGAAGCATTATGTCTTTGTATAATAAAATGTGAAATTTGTTTAAAGTAAGAGTGAGTGATATGAAACGCATGGATTAAACATTTGGTAACAGTAATTTCAAGCCTTATGCACTAAGTGTAAGGAGGTTATTCTGTATCTGAGTCCTGATACTTCAGTTAATCTTAAATCAGTTTGAGTACACTGAGGAATCGGACTGGTGGTGTTGCTATTTTCTAACATGCTTGTACCCAAGTCAGGGGATTGTGAATCAGGGCTCTCCAGGAGTCTGATATTAAACTTTAGATTTTAGAGATACAATGCAGAAACAGGCCCTTCGTCCAACCGAGTCCGCGCCGACCATCAATCACCCCGTACATTGGCCCTAGTGTGTAGGATAGTGCTAATGTTACAACATACCGAAGGAAAGTAACCTACAAGCATTTACATAGAAACATAGAAATTAGGTGCAGGAGTAAGCCATTCGGCCCTTCGAGCCTGCACCGACATTCGATATGATCATGGCTGATCATCCAACTCAGTATCCCGTACCTGCCTTCTCTCCATACCCTCTGAACCCCTTAGCCACAAGGGCCACATCTAACTCCCTCTTAAATATAGCCAATGAACTGGCCTCAACTACCCTCTGTGGCAGAGAGTTCCAGAGACCCACCACTCTCTGTGTGAAAAAAGTTCTTCTCATCTCGGTCCTAAAGGATTTCCCTCTTATCCTTAAGCTGTGACCCCTTGTCCTGGACCTCCCCAACATCGGGAACAATCTTCCTGCATCTAGCCTGTCCAACCCCTTAAGAATTTTGTAAGTTTCTATAAGATCCCCAACGTCTTTGGAGTGTGGGAGGAAACCGGAGCACCCAGAAAAGACCCACATGGTTGCAGTGAGAACATAAAAAAACTCCGTACAGAAATCATCTGTGGTCAAGATTGAACCCGGCTCTCTGATGCTGCAAGGCAGCAACTCTACCGCCCCCAATTGAGTATGATGATGTGGAGAATGAGATGCTGACATTGAATCTCCTGACTGGAGCCATCCCCCAGCTATGCACTGGCCACACGTGTCTTTCATAGGTATTCTTGCAGTAGCCTGGTCGAGTCATAGAGTCATACAGCACAGAAACACTCCCTTAGCCAAATTTGTTCCAGATGCCCCATCTGCACTAATCCCATCTATATGCGTTTCGCCATATCCCTCTAAACCTTTCCTATCCATGTTTCTCAGGCCCGGTGTCTTTGAGATGTTGTCATTGTATCTGCATCAGCTACCTCCTCTGGCAACTTGTTCCATATGCCCATCACCATCTGTGTGAAAAAGTTGCACCTCAGATTCCTATCAAATCTTTTCCCTCTCACCTTAAACCTATGTTCTCAGGTTCTTGATTTTCTCTGGGCTGGGGTAAAAGACTACATTCACTATGTCTCTCATGATTCCTCTCGTGATTTTATACCCATCTATTAGATCATCACTCAGGTTCTTGCACTCTGAGGATTAAAGTCCTAACCTGTCTAACTACTCGATATAGCTCACCCCCTCGGGTCCTGGCAATAACCTTGTATATCTACACTGCATTCCTTCCAGCTTAAAAAAATATCGTTGCAATATGAGGGGGGAGGCACAATACAGTGTCTTGTACAGTGTTGTACAACTGTGACATATAACACCCTAATTCTATGTGTAGAAAGGAACTGCAAATATATGCCGAAGATAGACACAAAGTGCTGGAATCACTCAGCGGGTCAGGCAGCATTTCTGGAGAAAAGGAATAGGTGGCGTTTCGGGTCGAGACCCTTCTTCTGAGACACGGGCGGGGGGGGGGGGGGGGGGGGGGGGGGGGGGGGTGAGAGGGAACTGAAACATATAGACTGTGATATAGAGAGGTATGGAATGAAAGAAAGAACAGGTGGGACAGGTGACAATGAGAACAGCTCTGGAGAACATAGATGATGTTTCAGATCACAGCCCTTCTTCAGACTGTTTGCAGGGGGGGGGGGTGAAGCTGGGAGAGAGGAGGGGCAGGACAAAGTAGTCAATAGGTGAACACGGGTAAGTTGGGTGTTTGGAACTAAGGTAGGATCGTGTTGGAGATGACGGGAATGTAAAGGATGATGTGCCAGGTGCGGAGTCTGATGGGGTGAAAGGGGAGGACCAGGGGAACTCTATCCTTGTTCCGTCTGTGGGGAATGGTAGCCTGAGCAGAACTATGGGACACAGAGGAGATGTGGGTGAGGGATCCATCTATGACAACCAGTTGGGGTTGGGGGAGGGGGGGGGGGGGGAACACTTTTACTTAAGAAAGAGGACATCAAGGATGTCCTAGAATGGAAAGTCTCATCTGGGAGCAGATACGGTGGAGACGGAGGAATGGAAAGTGGGGAATAGCACCTTTGCAAGAGGCAGGGTGGGAGGCGATGTACTCCAGATAACCGCAGGGTTTGTAGTAGGTCAGTTGGTAATCTGTTCACCATGACGGGGACAGAGAGATCAAGAAAGGGGAGAGAGGCATCAGATAGTCCAGGGGAATTTGAGGGCAGGGTGGAAGTTAGTAGTGAAGTTAATAATGTTCGTGAGTTCTGCACGGGTGCAGGAGGCAGCCCCGATGCAGTCATCGTTAGTTGGGGGGGTACTGCCCATGTACACCTGAAACGAAGACTATTGAATGTACCCGACGAAGAGGCAAGCATAGCTGGGACCCATGCAAGTGCCCATGGCTACATATTTAACTTGGTGAAAGTGAGAGGAGTCAAAGGAGAAGTTAGTATTAGTCACATGTATTGAGGTGCATTGTAATGCTTTGTTTTGCATGATATCCAACAGATCAGATATCATCCTTCACTTTGCAACGATAATTGCTGCTGATGTGGCAGCTGCTAGCATGACTGCATGCCCTGCAGTGCCTTGCCGAGAACGGTTATGAGTGGCCTCATTGATGAGGCCTCAGCTGGTGATAAGCTCACTGGCCTGTAGTTCCCTAGCTCATCCTTGCCACCCTTTTTTCAATAAAGGCACAACATTCGCCACCCTGTAGTCTTCTGGTAACTCACCGTGGCTAACATTGCTACAAATATAGACACACAATGTTGGAGCAACTCAGCGGGTCTGGCAGCATCTCAGGAGAAAAGGAATAGTGATGTTGAGTTGAGTCTGGAGAGAGGGAAACTTGAGGTGTGCAAAGGTACAGAACAAATCGGAGCCGGCACCGATGACCAAGAAAAGATGGAGACCACAATGGTCCATTGTTGGCTGTGGAGGAGGTGATAACTAAGAGATACAAACAGTGAAACTAGCAGTATGACTAGGGTGGGGGAGGAATTGAGTGGGAGAGAATGCAAGTGTATTAATTAATATTCATACCACTGGGGTGCAAGCTGCCCAAGTGAAATATGAGGCGCTGTTCCTCCAATTTGCCTGTAGCCTCACTCTGACAGTGGAGGAGGCCCAGGACAGGAAGATCAGTGTGGGAATGGGAAAGGGAGTTAAAATGGTTGGCAACCGGGAGATCCCGTGGACCAAGGCGGACTGAACGTAGATATTCACCAAAACGATCGCCCACTCTGTGCTTGGTCTGGCCGATATATGAGTCCACAGACACACGAGATCTCTGCCAAATATCTCCGCCAGAGCCCCATGAGTTTTTTCCTGACCTTCCCACAATGTCCTGCGATACGTGTCTCCATTTCTCCAAAGGAATTCGAAGAAGCAATTGGATTCTTGGCGAGAGTCAGTCAGCTTCTTGGTCATTTTAGTTATGTCTAGGCAACACATTCTCCCGCAAACTGATGACCCAGTTTACATTGAAGACTTCATCAGCATCCAAAATTTGTCAGTTAGGACTCGGTTGTCGCTGAGGATAAATTGCAGAGCAGAACTAAATAATTTTATCAGTTATTGCACAAAGTACCACAGCACTAATCTCTGCTCTGATCAGACCCCATTGTCAACAATGTGTCACTATTATATATTTTTTTTAAAGAAAAATGTAATCAATACCATGCAATTTGACTATGCTGCCAGTAGATTTAAGTAGATTTTTATCAGTATTACAACACAAGCTACACGACTGCAATCTTTCTATGAGAATTGAATCAAATTAAACCCTATTTTTATCAGAACTGTTGCAGTGAATCTGGACGGTTTCCTGCAATTAGCATAAATTAATCTGGGCAAGACAATCTTTCAGCTACTTATGTCTGTTAACTAGACTTCAATGAGTAATGATTTACAGGCAATTAATAATACATTATATCACTTTTACCATTAAATAGCAGAAGATAGTTTTTATAATTACTTTTTTTCGTTGCAAAATTATCACGTTGTAATGCAAAATTAAAAAAAAAACATAGCTGAGGCTTGTCTCGAGATTTGATGCCTAAATATTGTGGGAGCATTGAGAAACTATATACTGTAATGCAGATATGAGAATTCCACCCAGAGAGCACAGGGTGTATTATCCTGTAAATTAACAGTGTATGTTTGATGGGAACCCTGGGCCTTTCCATGGAATTGATTGATTTTATTACTCTGTACGTTCCCCTGGCTATAATGAATTGATGAATGAAGTGTATTATATTCATTCCATCCTTTTATACTTCAGTAATATTTATCCATTAACACATTGAGTATCCCTTTGTGTCGGCTTCTATGCTGTAGTTCTGCATTTTATGCCAAATTATCAGTTTAGAATAGGTTTCTTCCTTTTTTCCTAAATGTGAGGAGAATAGTTTGTACGGAATATAATATATATATATTTTTTTCCCCCAGTGATTTATCTGATTTAACAGAAATCAAATGGTGTTTGGTTTGTTTTGGTTCAAAGATATAGCGTGAAAACAGGTCCCTCGCCCACCAAGTCTGCACTGAAAGTGACAATCGTTTGCATGGAATATAAATGTTTCTTTCTCCAGCTGTGATTTATTTGATTTAACATGAAAATAAACAGATCTTGGTGTTTAGTTTAGTGTGGTTTGGTGTATTTCAAGTAGTTTAAAGTAGTTGGATACTGGCCCAAAGATAGACACAAAATGGCTGGAGTAAAGCCCCGTCCCACTTTCCTGAGTTACCACAAATTCTCCCGAGTTTTCCCCTTGATTCAAACGTGGCTTTTTTTACTTGTGGACATTTTTCAACATGCTGAAAAAACATTAGCTGATGCCCCGAATACCTACGGCTGGCATTATGAGTGGTTACAAAATATCTACAGACTTCTACCGATTCGCTACGGACTTCTATGGACATTCCCCGAGTTTGAATCAAGGGGAAAACTCGGGAGAATTTGTGGTAACTCGGGGAAAGTGGGACAGGGGCTTAACTCAGCGGGACAGGCAGCATCTTTGGATAGAAGGAATGTGTGATGTTTCGGGTCGAGACCCTTCAGACTGAAAGTCCGAGGCCTGTTGGCAGTGCTGAGTCTGCACCGACCATGTATCTCTTGCTCAAATCAATCGTATGCTATGCCACTGGTATTGGATCAACACAGCCAAAATCCTCCTTGTGCAGTCCTTCAGGGCTGAGGATGACTTGCCCCTGTTACAACTTCACGGCTTCTCGGAGACACACAAGGCCGAGGCAAGAACCACAGCCACTTTCACTGATGGACACGGAGTAGCTGTCGGGGCAGGTGAGTGGGTCGTTCATGAGGCAGTGCCCCACAACCAGAACAACGAGAATATCGGAGGCATGTCCTGCAGAATTGATTGAGAGATGCAGCATGGAAACGGGCCTTTCAGCCCACCAAGTTCACGCCAACCACCAATCGCCTTTTCATTGAATAAAGTTCATTGCTCTTATCTCTGATTCTGAGTATTTGAGATATAACCCCGAGTGTTTGGGAACTTTTATTTAATACAAAACAGAGATCAAAACTGAGACAGACTCTTAAATAGGCGAAGCAGAGAAGGATACAGTCCAATGCAGGCAAATGGGATTGGGTGGCAAATGGAATCTGAAAAGAGGTATATACATGGTGGGGTGAAGGGCCCATTTCTCTGCTGTAAAACTGAATGTCTCACTCTCTGTGTCTCTTTCTGTATTTCTGTCTCCCTGTATTTTGTTTATCTCTTGTCGCTCTTGCTCTCCCCTCTCTTTTCTATCTCTCTCCCCCCTCTCTTTTCTATCTCTCTCCCCCCTCTCTTTTCTATCTCTCTCCCCCCTCTCTTTTCTATCTCTCTCCCCCCTCTCTTTTCTATCTCTCTCCCCCCTCTCTTTTCTATCTCTCTCCCCCCTCTCTTTTCTATCTCTCTCCCCCCTCTCTTTTCTATCTCTCTCCCCCTCTCTTTTACCTCTCCCCCTCTCTTTTACCTCTCCCCCCTCTCTTTTACCTCTCCCCCCTCTCTTTGACCTCTCCCCCCTCTCTTTGACCTCTCCCCCCTCTCTTTGACCTCTCCCCCCTCTCTTTGACCTCTCCCCCCTCTCTTTGACCTCTCCCCCCTCTCTTTGACCTCTCCCCCCTCTCTTTGACCTCTCCCCCCTCTCTTTGACCTCTCCCCCCTCTCTTTGACCTCTCCCCCCTCTCTTTGACCTCTCCCCCCTCTCTTTGACCTCTCCCCCCTCTCTTTGACCTCTCCCCCCTCTCTTTGACCTCTCCCCCCTCTCTTTGACCTCTCCCCCCTCTCTTTGACCTCTCCCCCCTCTCTTTGACCTCTCCCCCCTCTCTTTGACCTCTCCCCCCTCTCTTTGACCTCTCCCCCCTCTCTTTGACCTCTCCCCCCTCTCTTTGACCTCTCCCCCCTCTCTTTGACCTCTCCCCCCTCTCTTTGACCTCTCCCCCCTCTCTTTGACCTCTCCCCCCTCTCTTTGACCTCTCCCCCCTCTCTTTGACCTCTCCCCCCTCTCTTTGACCTCTCCCCCCTCTCTTTGACCTCTCCCCCCTCTCTTTGACCTCTCCCCCCCTCTCTTTGACCTCTCCCCCCCTCTCTTTGACCTCTCCCCCCTCTCTTTGACCTCTCCCCCCTCTCTTTGACCTCTCCCCCCTCTCTTTGACCTCTCCCCCCTCTCTTTGACCTCTCCCCCCCTCTCTTTGACCTCTCCCCCCCTCTCTTTGACCTCTCCCCTTCCTCTCGCACCCCCCACTCTCTATCTCCCCCCCCCCCCTCTCTCCCCCCCCTCTCCCCCCGCCCTTTCCGAGTGCACTCTTCAAAGTCTCACGACGTTCACAAAAGCTTTTGAGCCAATTTATTCCTTTTGTATAACAGCCACTTTATCTACTTTAGCTAAGTATTGCTATACCACAATTGTCTGGTGGCTTCTTTGATGAATATCTTTAACCCTTTTATGACATATGGACTGTGTTTATTGTAGCTGTATAATTTAATCATAATTACCATGCTTTTCTTGACGTCATCGTTTCTGGAAATATCATTCCTCTTGTCTCAAGCTGCTCCTCTTTTCTGATCTGCCCATGCTGACTACTCCTTCAGGGTTGTATCCACTCCTCCATCCTCTCTGATTTAAGTCTATTGTCTAAACTCTTGTTCCAGTCTGAAGAAAGCAGAGCAGGTTCACAGATCTGGAAGTGTCACAACCCGTAACAACACCTATCCATGTCCTTCAGAGGTGCTTCCTGCTGTTTTGTGTTACACCAGTACTTGGCATTCTACACAGGATTCCAGCATCTGCTATTTTTCGTGTTTCTAGATCACAGATCCATCTCGCCATTCTCCCTCTTCAAAAAGCCTTCATAGAACATAGATAGACACAAAGCTGGAGTAACTCAGCGGGACAGGCATCTCTGGAGAGAAGGAATGGGTGACGTTTCGGGTCGAGAGCCTTCTTAGAACTGTGTAACACAGGAAGAGACCCTTCAGCCCACATTGTCCATGCCAAACTTGGCGCCAAGTTAAACATAGAAACATAGAAAATAGGTGCCGGAGTAGGCCATTCGGCCCTTCAAGCCTGCACCGCCATTCAATATGTTCATGGCTGATCATCCAACTCAGTATCCTGTACCTGCCTTCTCTCCATACCCGCTGATCCCCTTAGCCACAAGGGCCACATCTAGCTCCCTCTTAAATATAGCCAATCAACTGGCCTCAACTACCCTCTGTGGCAGAGAGTTCCAGAGACCCACCACTCTCTGTGTGAAAAATGTTTTTGTCATCTCTGTCCTAAAAGACTTCCCCCTCATCCTCAAACTGTGACCCCTTGTTCTGGACTTCCCCAACATCGGGAACAATCTTCCTGCATCTAGCCTGTCCAACCTCTTAAGAATTTTGTACGTTTCTATAAGATCGCCACCTCAATCTTCTAAATTCTAGCGAGTACAAGTCGATAAACCAATCCCCTCTGCCTGTATGTGATCCATATCCGTCTATGCCCTGCATATCCACATGCCTCCCTAAAAGACTCTTACATACTGCTATTATATCTGCTTCTGCTACCATCCATGACTGCTCGTTCCAGATACCTACCAATCCGTGTGTAAAAAAACTTGCCCCACGTATTTCCTTTAAACTTTGCCCCTTTGACCTTTCACCTCTGCTACCTCGAGTCATTGACATGTCTATCCTGGCAAAAAGGTTCAGACAGTCTACACTATCTTTGCTTCTCATCATTTTTTCCACTATTTTCAGGTCTCCCCTGAGCCTCTGATGCTCCAGAGAAAACAACCTATGTTTGTCCAACCTCCTATAGCTAGTACCCTCTAATCCAGGCAGCATTCTGGTAAACCACTTCTGAACCAGCTACAAAGTTTGCATATCCTTCCTGTAATTCACAACAATAACTGCACACATTGCTAAAAATGAGGCCTAAACAAAATCCTATGAAGTTGCAGTATGATTCCAAACTTCAGTTTGGTATTTATCCTGCTTGCGGCAATTAAACCATCCCGACTGAAGCCATCGCCATATGCATTTGTGTCGCTAACATCCCACATAGCTGGCCATTCCAAATTCCTCATTGTTTCACAGTGTTTCATCATCTTTATATACGTTTACCATGGGTGATCAGCCATGATCACATTGAATGGCAGTGCTGGCTTGAAGGGCCGAATGGCGTATTCCTGCACCTATTGTCTATTGTCTGTTGACACGACACTCACAATTTAAACTCATAAACTCACAAGGTCATGTGATGGAACCAGAATTAGGCTACTCAGCCAATCAAATCTGCCCCACTATTCAATCATGGCTGATCTATCTCTCTCTCTCTCTCTCTCTCTCTCCCTCTCCTAACCCCATTCTCCTGCCTTCTCTCCATAACCTCTGACACCCGGACTAATAAAGAATCTGCAAATCTCCGGCTTAAAAATATCCACTGACTTGGCCTCCACAGCCATCTGTGGCAATGAATTCCACAGATTCACCAGCCACTGACTACTCATTCATTCAGACTAGTCTTCAACTAAATGAACACTACCAGACAAGTTCCACACTTAATATTTTTTTAAACATTCCCATGGTTCTTTCCTTGGTTTGAATGCAATAATGCGCCAAAGATAGACCTAATGTTTGATAGATAGTCCAATGTTTTGATAGACCCCAAAGTGTTTACAAAACCCCAAAAAATAATGATAATCTATAGTGTTCAGAGCTTATTTGTTGTCGTGTTTAATAGCCTGATAACTGTGGGGAAGAAGCTGTTCCTGAACCTGGACGTTACAGTTTTCAGGCTCCTGTACCTTCTTCCCGATGGCAGTGATGAAATTAGTGTGTGGCCAGGATGGTGTGGGTCTCTGATGATGGTGGCTGCCTTTTTGAGGCAGCGACTCCGATAAATCCCTTCGATGGCTGGGAGGAAAACCTCGTAATTTAGTTCATGAATAAATGAATACAGGCCCTCCGGGTCCAGTGATTGCCTGTTCACACTAGTTCTGTCATACCACTTTCTCATCCATTCCCATACACAATCGGGTCAATTTACAGTGGCCAATTTAACCTCCAAACCCGCACATCTTTGGGATGTCGGGGAAAACTGGAGCACCCAAAGGAAACCCAGGCTGGGTCACAGTGGGAATGTGCGTAGACAGCACCCGAGGTTAGGATCAAACCCAGGTCTCGGGCGCTGTGAGGCAGCAGCTCTACCAACTGCACCACTGTGCTGCCTTAGTAATCCGAATTAAAATTCCTCATCCTTGAATAAAAGCCTTTCTCCACCCCACATTTCCTTATTTGTATGCCCTCCCCTAACCTGACATAGCAGCACATGGCTTGTATTGTTCTTCGCTCCCTGCACTCAGTCTTGTGTGACACAGCCTTCATCAATCTTAGCTCTGCAGTCTGAAACTCTCTCTTTAAATCAATAAACCCTTTCACCTTGCTATGTTTGTTCCCTATTTCCAAATTCTCTGCAGGATCTTATCACTTTTACGATGTCTTTGATCACCACCCTTTGGTCACACTGCCGCTCAGGATCTGGTTCGGTCCCAGTGGATGTACTCGAGTTGTTTTAATGCTTTAAAAAGCACCATATAAAGACGAGCTGTTATTGTAGGTCAAACACTGAATTAATTGCTTCAACCAATCATAGACGGTGGTAGTTTGTGTTTTGTCATATCTTCTCTTTCTGATTCAGCTAGTGATTTACCAGGGTGTTTTATGAAATGCATATGATATTTATTAAAGAGCAAAAAAGGAACAAATAATGAGGCATTCCGACCTTGTGACTTGAACAGAAATTGGATTATAGCCTCGGGTGTTCTTTGTACCCCAGGGATGCTAAAACGTTTTGCAGTCAATGAAGTACTTGCTTCTGCAATGTAGGCAATGGCAGAGCTAATGTCCACATTGTAAGCTCTGACATATTCCAACAGGGTACCATCCAGAAAATGATTTAGGTGTGGAATGAATATTATCCACGGCCACGGGGAGATCTCCCCCCGGACTTCCTTGAAATAGCTTCTTGAGGTATTTTACATCTCATGCAAAAGACAGCACCTCAGCGGAATAAATGCTCGCAGAGTTAACCTCTTGCTTGTACATATGGATTGTTGATTTGCTGAGCCTTCTAGAGCACCAGTTAGAGACGGCTTAAATGCTGTTATTGGGCTGGCTTGAATTGATTTTTCATTTGAAGATCTTCACACTTGAGCGCCTTGTCTTGTGGTTCAGTTGCTATTCACACAGAACATTGTGTAAGGAACT
This sequence comes from Raja brachyura, assembly GCA_963514005.1. The sequence goes on from OY740782.1 coordinate 18,845,628, forward strand.
TGGGAATTACAGATGATAAAAGCCCCGCTTTCTCTCCTTCCTTCACCTCGTGCAACATAAGTGGAGGTGCTGAAAGCTTATTTCAGCTTTCCATCTCTATTTCAACTCCATGCATTGGCAATAACAAATATAAATTTCGATCAAGATGCAGAAAACCCAGAATAAGGAGGTTATTTGTTAGGATGGCACATTGTAAGTAGTGAAATACGAGAAATATTTTTTAAAGCGATCCGTACCAATGGCGCCCATGCACACACCCCCCCCCCCCCCACGCACACACCCCCCCTCACGCACACACACCCCCTCCCCCATGCCCACACCCCCCCCCAGGCACGCACCCCCTCCCCCCACACACCCCCTTCCCCCCCCCACACACACATACACCCTCCCTCCCACACCGCACACCCCACCAGCCCCCAACAAGCCCCGCCACCCCTCCCCCGCACACACACACACCCCCTCCCCCTCACACCCCACCCCCCACCAGCCCCCAACAAGCCCCGCCTAAAAGAATCCCCCTTTCCTGGCTGCAGAACGCTCCCCGCCTGAAGCCGTCCCCTGGCTACAGAACGCTCCCGCTGTTGCGTTGGGGAAACAGGTAAGTGGTGGAATATTGCATTGGGGAATGGGTTGCGTTGGGGGACCAGGCCTCCCGTGTGACTGGGACCTAACGGGTCCCACAATCTAGTTGTCCCTTAAATGTAGAGATGTTGTCTGATTCCATCACCTCCTCTGACTAAGTTTCAAATATAAACCACTCCATGAATTTTAAAAATTCCCCCGCAGATCCCTTTTAAAACTCCTTCCTCCCACCATAACCCTACGGCTTCTTAGTTAAAGTCATAGCCGTGTAGGAAAGAACTGCAGGTGTTGGCTTAAATCAAAGGTAGACACAAAATGCTGGAGTAATTCCTTCTCTCCGGGCCAGGCAGCATCGCCGGAGAGAAGGAATGGGTGACGTTTCGGGTCGAGACTAGTCTGAAGAAGGGTCTCGACCCGAAATGTCACCCATTCCTTCACTCCAGAGATGCTGCCTGGCCCGCTGAGCTACTCCAGCATTTTGTGTCTACCTTCATAGTCATAAACTATGCCGGTTTGTTTTTGATATCCCTACCATGGGAAATTCTAATCGCATTCTAATTATGTTTTTTTATTTCATTTAATGCTCAGGTCAACCCTAAGCCTCCTTTGCCTTGTGAAGTACCATTCTCCAACAATAATGTTGTGTCTGACTCTCACTTCAGTGATTTAAAAAACCTCTCCAGTCTGGTTTATATGCGATTCCAGACCCAGTTATGTGGTTTCCCATGTGGCGTAACCAACCATTCAGTTCAAAAGTTAAATTGGATAACAGAACCATATAATAACCATATAACAATTACAGCACGGAAACAGGCCTTCTCGGCCCTTCCAGTCCGTGCCGACCATTTATTTTCCCCAACACTTGCAAAAGATTCTTCCTTATAGAGTTATTACTCATAAAGTCGCACAGCCCAAAAATGGGCCTTCTCGGGCCTTCACTGTGTTAATCCCATTTGCCTGCAATAGGGCACTATCTCTCAATTCCTTTTCCACCCACATACCTGTACAAATGCCTTTAGGTTTTTAATTGTGTCTGCCTCTGTCACCCCCTCTGCTAGGTTTGTGTGAGGGAGACTTGATCTTCATTGTCGGGCAAGATAAAGCTTGTGTGGCACAGTCATTGAGCAAGGCAGCACAGTGTAGCAATGTCACAAAATTTTGAGATGTTAAAAATCAAGTCTGCAATTTATCCCATCAGATAAAGCATAAAAATAAGTTTAATTTGACACCTAATTCACTTTAATATCTTCAGTATTAAAAAAGTTAGGGCCATTATCATACTCGGAAATTAACAACTTGCTTCCTATTGCTTTTCTATTGACTTGTCACAAAAGTTGAGATCTAGGACAGTCAAAAGCCCATAACTTCCTTAAAAATTAAGAGAACTTAAAGAAATTTTCAGTTATTATAGATTGAAGTATTCTGAAACAAATATGAAACAATCTTACTTGGATGACCTGAAATTAAAGCATATAATTAGTTAGTTACCCAATTGTAGCCAATTACAAAATTCAATTACTAGATCTAAACATCTATCCATTTCTTAAGAAAAAAATTAAAAAAAATTTAAAGCCTAAGTGTCCAATTAACAGTCAAACAATAATTCACAATATAACATGATTTTTAAATCTAATTGTCATTAATTTATAGGCCAAATTGAAGGAATTCAGTGTTTAATGCCCATAAATTAATGGGCATTTTAAACAGCTTGAGTGGGATTTTCTGAAACTCGATGGATTAGAACGTTGCGGTTGCAGTGAATTTAAACCCAATATCGGCAAGAAAAATTCTGCCAGTTCGTATGGGGGCTAAATCACCGTTTCGCAACATGAAATATTGATTAAAGTCCCCAAAAAAAGCAAGTTTATATGTAAAAATAAACAGCTTTCACTTACCTGTCCCCTACATAAAATCCGTCCCCGTTGTCGGCGTTCACGGCATTAGGAGCTAATTTTTATTTTACTGCAGTGATGAAGTAGTCGGGCTATTTATTAAAAAAAAACAGACTTACCGGCAGTCGGAACGCATCTCCAGAAATAGATCGCACTCCGACAACGGAAAGCTCCTAGAGTTGCTGCCTTGCAGTGCCAGAGACCTGTGCACTTATACGTGCTCCCTGTGACCGCACGGGTTTTCTCTGGGTGCTCCGGTTTTCTCCCACATTCCAGTAACATGCAGATTTGTGGGTTATTTGACTTCTGTAAATTGACGTCCCCAGTGTGTAGGATGCGAAGGTGGAACAACATAGAACTAGTGTACTGGTGATCGTTGGTCAGTGTGGCCAAAGGGCATGTTCCCATGCTGTATCTCTATACTAAACTAAAGGCCATCTTGGGTTCTCACAATCCAATTACTCAGAGAGGAGAAATGGCTGAGGATCAACATGACAGGATTTCGCACACGCACATGAGGGACGTGCTCTCCAAAATGGGTTTTGGGGAGGGAATCAGGAATTGGATCAATCTGCTCTACACCGACATCCGTAGTGCAGTCCAAATCAATGGGTGGGAATCGGACAGTTTCCCTGTAAGGTCTGGAGTCAGGCAGGGTTGCCCTCTCTCTCCTGTCTTGTTTGTCTGCTGTATTGAACCTTTTGCCGAATCCATCAGGAAGGATGCGAGCATTAGAGGAGTGACACTGCCCGGCAGTGGGGGCATTCAAGTAAAGACCTCCCTGTACATGGACGATGTCGCTGTCTTCTGCTCGGATCCAGGGTCGGTCCGCAGATTGATTAGTATCTGCGACCAGTTTGAGGCGGCCACCGGAGCCAGGGTGAACCGCAGGAAGAGCGAGGCCATGCTCTTTGGCAACTGGCCCGACAGATCTTCCGTCCCCTTCACCATCCAGCCTGACTTCTTGAAGGTGCTGGGGATCTGGTTCGGGGGGGGCTGAGGCGTGTAACAAGAATTGGCTGGAGCGGATAGCCAGGGTGGGGAAGAAGCTGGAGCTGTGGAGGCAACGCTCCCTCTCCATAACGGGAAAGAATTTGGTCATCAGGTGTGAGGTGCTCTCGGGCTTGCTGTACTTGGCACAGGTGTGGCCTGTCCCCCCTTCCTACGCCACAGGGATCACCCGGGCCGTCTTCCAGTTCATCTGGGGGTCGAGGATGGACCGGGTGCGACGGGCCACAATGTACAAGTCAGCGGACAACGGGGGTAAAAGCGTGCCCAACGTCGCCCTCATCCTGATGGCCACCTTCGTGTGTGGCTGCATCAGGCGGAGTGTAGAGCCAAGGCACGTGGGCACCAAGGGTCACTACTTGCTGAGGTTCTACCTGTCCCCGGTGTTGCGAAGGATGGGCCTGGCGCAGATGCCACGCAATGTGCCAGTCAGCTGGTCACTGCCGCCCCATCTGTCGTCTGTGGAAAGGTTCTTCCGGACCAACACCTTTGACCACATGTCCATTGGGCAGTGGCCAGCACAGAATGTCCTGCAGGCACTGCAGGGAAAGGACTCAATGGACCCAGTGGCGTGGTTCCCTGAGCAGACTGCCCAGCTTGTCTGGCAAAATGCCTCATCGCCAGAACTCACCAACAAGCACCAAGACCTGGCTTGGCTGGCGGTGAGGGGAGCCCTCCCAGTCAGATCCTTCCTGCACCGTCGGAACCTCACTACCAGCGCACGCTGCCCTCGGGACGGCTGCTATGGAGTGGAGACGGTTGCCCACCTCTTTGCAGAGTGTGGATTTGCCCAAAGAGTCTGGAGGAAAATGCAAGGGTCCCTGGTACGCTTTATTCCAAACAGCTCCGTCACAGAGGACTCTGTGATTTACGGACTGTTCCCAGGGACACATTCAGAGACAGACATCGAGTGCTGCTGGAGGGTTATCAACTCAGTGAAAGACGCTCTCTGGTCTGCCCGAGCGTTGTTCACCACCCAGCAGAGCGAGATGTCCGTCGGGGAATGTTGCCGACTGGCCCACTGCAGACTGCAGGAGTACGTACTGAGGGACGCACTGAAGCTCGGTGCAGCCAACGCCAAGGCTCGGTGGGGGAGGGCCACAGTCTAAGGTCCTTCCGCTGCTGGACATGGGGGGCACTGTATGGTGGAGACGCCCCTCAAAATAAGGGAAGGTATCCCATGCCGGGGGGCCACATGAGTGGCACGGGTGGGGGATCGATTCGTGAAATTTGAAAAATTTGAAAAATGTATATTGACTGTATGGAGACATTTGTATAGCCTCCGAAAATGTTGGATGGATTTTTTTTCGCACGGTTGATGTATTGTATATATTTATTACTCGAATAAAGTCTATTTTGAAATTAAAAAAAAAAAAAAAAGGCTGAGGATCAACATCAGTTCCCCACGTTGACCTGGGCACAGGAGACAAGAATCAATCTAATGTCAGACTGAACTTTTACTGAGGAGCCATCTTCATGTACTTAGTCTATCAAGTAGGCCTCAAGGAACCTTTATAGAACTTTGTGAAATCTGCAACTCAAAATGAACCCATCTAATCCATTGGAATTTAAATCAGAAATGTTATTTTATGCAAATAATGCAATTAATAAATGCAATTTGAGACATTCTCTTTACTTTAGACTTTACAGATGCAGAGTGGCAACAGGCCCTTTGGTTTGCAGAGTCTGCGCCGACCAGCAATCTCCATACACCAACACCAATCCTACACACTAGGGACAACTTACAATTTTACTGAAGCCAATTAACCTACAAACCTGTGTGTCTTTGGAGTGTGGGAGGGAACTGGAACACCCGGAAGAAACCCACGCGATCATGAGGAGAACGTACAATAATCGTACGGACAGCACCCGTAGTCAGGATCGAACCTGTGTCTCGGACGCAGTAAGGCAGCAACTCTACCGCTGCGCCTCAGTGTTGCCCCAACATCATATCACCTTGCCATATTTGCTTGTCAATTACTATGTTTATCACACCCAGTTTGATGGTTACAAGCTGTAAAAGAGAGTATTTTTAAATGATGAATAATAAAGCACAAGTGCACCCCATCACACATTGTTTGGCCTCTGATATCTGTGCCACTGAGTTCAAGCTCGCTGTCGAAATGACACAAGGACTAACGCGGTTAAAATCAGATGCTTTTACTTGCAGTCTAGGAGTTCTCTTAATGCCGTGTGACACACTCGTTCACTGGTAATGATCACCTTTGGGGATTTTCAAGTGGTGTGTCTCTTTGACCGCCGGCATTGAATTGCAATCAATAATTTGCCATGTTGGCTTTTCATGTTGTGTTTCCTGTTGGAATTGAGTGAACACAGGCTATTACTGATCGGGAAATCCCTCTGGCTTTGTTTCTTGTATGTGTAAGTGGGAGTATGAAACGAGACAGTAATTGATAGTTGTTTCTTTCGACCTGAAGGGACCAGGTTCTTGCAGGCTGCAAGACGAGAGGAGCTGCTTTTATTAAATGAGTTTGTGCTCCTGTGTGGCACTCCTTAATCCTTTATTGGTCTCGAAGATTTGTCAGCAATGGGTTTGCAGTTCTGGTTAGGGGCATAACGGTAAGAGTAATGGGTGCTTAAATATACCTTGATTCACATTCAGAATTAAAGGCCGTTCTTTTAGGGAGGAGATGAGGAGGAATTTCTTTAGTCGGAGGGTGGTGAATCTGCGAAATTCTTTGCCACGGAAAGCTGTGGAGGCCAAGTCAGTGGATATATTCAAGGCAGGGATAGATGAGTACTGGTGCCAGAGGTTATGGGGTGAAGGCAGGAGAGTGGGGTTAGGAGGGGAAGATAGATCAGCCATCATTGATGTGATGGGCTGAATGGCCTAATTCCGCTCCTACCACATCATCTTATGATCCTCGCCATTGAAAACCACTTTGAAATTTACAACGTGCTCAAACACGTTGAAATGTTGAATATAAAACGTTGTAAGCATTTCTTCAAACTACAATGTATTCAAACAATGCACTAATTATGCTGCAGGTCTACAACTGTTCATAACCATATTCATTTGCATGTAAATTGTTGGCTCGAGTTTCGAGAAAATTCAAGAGATTGAATCATAAATGTTTACTTGTCCATGTGAACTGGAAGAATGAAAGTCTTCCTTGATGCAGATTTATACAAATATTAAATGCAGCAGCAGCAGCAGCAACAAATATACATACAATAATTATTGAGTTTTTGAGTGTAGTTAAGTTTGGTTTAGTTTAGAGAGAAAGCGTGCAAGCAGGCCTTTTGGCCCACTGAGTTCATGCTGAACAGCTTTCACCCCGTACGCTAACACTATCTTACATAGTTTGGCCAATTAACCTACAAACCTACACGTCTGGAATGTGGGAGCAATCCGTAGCACCTGCAAAAAACTCATGGAATTAAAGGGAGAACGCACAAACTATGTAAGAGACCGTTGTCTCTGGTGTTGTCAGTCAGTAGCTCTACCACTGCGCCAATGTGCCGGCTCACAGATTTTAAGTAAACCAGACCATGATAGGGCAAAAACTAACGTACCTGGAGGGATCCAGAGAGTGCAGCACTGTTCTCCCTTTTGAAATGAGCATGGAATGTATAAAGCTCCTCCAAGAGTGATAGGTGGCTGTCACTTGAAGTACTTGGTTTCACCTTATGGGAAGTGATGACGTACAAGCCCAGCCGCAGCTGTCGAGCGTTCGTCTGAGCCTCCAGATTAGTACAAAATTGCCAGTTTGTGTTCATGATGGCCTTCTGGAGGTTTAGACTTTAGAGATACAGGGTGGAAGACCATTCGGCCCACTGAGTCCATGCTGACCAGCAATCGCCCTGTCCACTCACACGGTCCTACACACTAGGGAAAATTGGCAATATTTCCGAAGCCTACAAACCTGCACATCTTTGGAGTGTGGGAGGAAACCGGAGCACCCGGAGAAAACCCACATGGTCAGAGGGGGAACATACAGACAGCACCCGCAGTCAGGATTGAACGGGTCTCTGGCGCTGTAAGGCAGCAACTCTACCACTGCGCCACCGTGCCGTCCCGTTGTGGCTGGACTTCCTATGTGTGTCTGGATTGTTTGACTTGAAGGTTGCAGATCTGGTCCTCAATAGAGTGTGAACCCTTTGGTTCATTCAAGGTTTCTGGTGGGATTGCAACCTTGTCGTGGTCGGGGAGCTTATGTGTCTCAATGACCACAACAGCTATGCCAGCGGGAGGTTCGTCTCCTGTTAGGGTCTCCCATGCTGGACAGGTCGAAGGGTAGAGGCGAGACGAAGAGCGATCCACTGGTCCTCCAGGTTGGAGGGTGAGCACAGGGCGAACAACCCTGCCTCGTAAAACAAATATGTTACGGAAACAGCAACAGAAGGAATCAACATCAACATCATTCTAAGTTCCATAGAAGAAGCGGAAACCATTTTCGACCATTAGGGAGACTGACAAAAACCTCCGGGAACCGCACGGAAACCTTGAGTGGGGCGCAGTCTTCAGAGGTTTCCGTTCAGGTATCCTAAGTGGGACAGGGGCAAAACAACCCCTGTCACAGTACTGCCCTGCTTTCCTCCCCTCTGACGAGTAGAAAATGTACACACTCGAGTGCAGCTTAATTGTGTGGTGCAACGTCAAGGAACCGTACTGATTTGCATACAGCAGCTGACATAGCCGAGTGGGGTGATGCTGGAAGATCGAACGTTGTACGTTGGTGGAATTGTAACAAGGAGGGGGAACAAAAACCCGGAGCTGGTGAAAATGGAAAGTAGGAAAAAGGTTGTGATTATTCAGTGGAGGTGACAACATTCTACTGTGCATGCCATTTTTCAATCAGGAGTTTGATTGATTGCTTCAGCTCTGACAGAGAACAAAGTAACTGATGTATAATTTGTAACTGGGAAAAAAAGTGGAAACATCAGATGAAATTGATGACTCCAACAAGTAATATTAGATTTCAAACTGATTTCAGAAGGTTGCATTATTCTTGTTATTGTGCTGAATTTCGAACAGGTCTCCTGTGGTTTTGCACATGTTATATTAGAAGGTATGTCCTACCACAGGAAAAACATGATGTGATGGTAGTGTGCCAGGGAAAGTGTCAGAAGAAGTAATAATATTACTTAGTAAAAAACATGTAGTAACAAAGAACTGCTGGTTAATACTCAAAAGGACACAAAGTTCTGGAGTTACTCGGTGGGTCAGGCAGCATCTCTGGAGAACCCATGGAAAGGTGATGTTTTGGGTCAGGACCCTTCTTCAGCCCACGCCTCAGGCAATGACGATATCCCTTCCACTGAATTTCTATGTCTCTGCTGCCTCTGTTGCCAAGACGAGGCATTCCATTCTAGGACATCCACAATGTCCTTGCTCTTCAGTAAATGTGGTTTCCCCCTACTGTCATAGACACCCATGTGAGCGCTATGTCCTGTAGTTCTGCTCTTGCTCTCCCTCGTTTCAGACAGAACATGGGTAGCGTTTCCCCGGTCCTCACCTTTCACCCCCTCCACATCCAACACATCTTCCTCCGACATTTCTGTCACCTCCAACGTGATCCCACCACCAGTCACATCTTCCCATCTCCACCCCTTTCTGCCTTCCCCACAGACCGCTCCCTCCGCAACACCTTGATTCACTCATCCCTTCCCACCCAAAGCACCCTATCCCCAGGTACTTCCCCTGCAACCGCAGGAGATGTAACACCTGTCCCTATATCTCCTCCCTCTCTCGCATCCATCCAGGGACCACTGCAGCCTTTCCAGGTGAGGCAGAAGTTCATGTCCTCTCCATAGTATCTCATCTACTGCAACTGGTGTTACCGTAGCCTCCCGTACATGGGCGGAAATCCCAGGGGGAGGGGACATGTGTCATTCCCCCCCCTCCCCAGTCAAACTGCTGCGTCGAGGCGATCAAAGCTCTCGATGTTGAAGCCCCCGCCGGGCGATGGTAGACCCTGCGGCTGATGTTAAGCCGCGCCGGGCGATGAAAGGCCCCGTGAACCAGCCACTTCAAGCCCCACGATTCTGGGTGGAAGAAACTGCTGTTGTTGCTGGAGCTCCCTAAAGTCGGTCACCAACCAGGGACCTGCGAGCTCCTGATGTTACCGTCCACAGGGTCCGCGGCTGAAACCTCTGAAGTAGAGTTGCAGCCACAGCGCCACCACAGCCTCCGAAGCCAGCCAGCTCCGTGATGGTAGGTCCACAGGCTCTGCGACCAGAGCCATCAGATCGATTCCAGTTGGAGGCCGCTAGCTCCAGGATGTTAGGTCTCAGCGCAAATATATATCTATTTTAATTTACTCCACTTTTGGCCTTCTTTCACCATCTCTCAAGTCTTACCCAGGCCCCAGGATTGTTATAGTAAGATGCGTGTAAGATGTGTGTGTCGGGGGTGGGAGGGGATAAAATTGTTAGCTATCATGCACACTTGTCATCGGGCCTCCAGGTAATTGTGCGTGTTCCCCCGCCCACCGTGTTTCAAAATGGATTTCTGCCCATGTCCCGTATATCAGTGGGACCAATCGTAGACTTGGCGATCGTTCCGCCAAATACTTACGGTCACTCTGTCAAGACCTGCAGGATCTCTCGGTTGCTATCCATTTAAACTCCTCTTCCCATTCCATGCTGACCTTTCTGTCCTGGACCACCTCCACTACCAGAGTGAGGCCACATGCAAACATGACAAGCAACACCTCAAATTCCACTTGAGTAGCTTACAACCCAACGGCATGAACATTGAATTCTCCAATTTTGGGCAACTGCATAACCCTCCACCTCCCTTCTTACCCAATATAACCCCCCACCAACAACGGAGAGGTCATCTCAGACCCCACAGTGACACCACTGGGTTTTGACCTCCATCGCAAGTAATGGCTAACCCTGAACAGAATCTGCACCCTCCATGCAAGAACAGCCCATCACCTGCATAAGTGGGGGATGACAGACAGCCTTGCTTGCGACTGCGGACATCCAGACCATCCCACACATCATGAATGACTGCCCACTGATTTCCCTAGGGATATCAAAGCCATTCACCCAGTAACGGATGCCGTCCTGCATGTCCACCCTTGATCTACAACTTTAGGCTGTGCACGCCATACTCAGGAAGAAGAAGTCTGAGGAAGGGCCCCGAACCAAAACATCACCTCTCCATGTTCTCCAGAGTTGCTGCCTGATCCATTGAGTCTTCTTTTGTTTGTCATTCTGTCTCTTTCTGCCGAACGGATTATGCTGGTTCCTATCAAATTTCAGATGAGAATCATCTCTGTGACTGTGCATCTGGAATCTCACCCAGGCCAGACTGGGTAAGGATGGCAGATGACTTTCTCCTGAGGAATGAGAGTCATTAAGCAAATGGATTTTTAAATGCTCACCATTACTGTTACTTCTTCCAAATTAATTTAATTATTTGACTTTAAATTCTCCAGCTGCCATGGTTGGATTCAAGCTCATTCTTCCCAGTAAATATCCCAGGTTTCTGGACCAGAGTCCAATACGATACGACAGAACTTTATTTATCCCTGGGGGGGGGAAATTGATCTGCCAACAGTCATAAAAACACAAAAATACAAAATACATGAAACGTGAGATTAAAGTGACGAGTGGAAAGGATTGGGGATGTGCAAAGATGAGGGGGAGGGTTGAGTCAGTCTACCCCATGACAGGAAGGGGGAGGAGTTGTACAGTTTGATAGCCACAGGGAAGAAGGATCTCCTGTGGCGTTCTGTCCTGGATCTTGGTGGAACCAGTCTGATGCTGAAGGTGCTCCTCGGGTTGACCAGTGTGTCACGGAGGGGGTGAGCTGCATTGTCCAGGATGCTCTGCAGTTTGAGAAGCATCCTCCCCTCCAAGAAACGTGACCACAATGATACAATAACCTCAATCAATCCCCTGATGCTTGTCGTCATGGCGAAAAAGATTTATTTTAAAGTCATTCTGTATAAATTATTATTAATTTCCCTCTTTAAAAGTGTTTATCTAGTTTCATCCCAATCAGTTTACAGATTGAGATGAAACTGGCCCAATCAAGTAGCTAGAGTGGCACAGTGGTGCAGCGGTAGAGCTGCTGCCTCACAGTGCCAGAGAATCGGGTTCGATTGATGCTTGAGTGTATGGAGTTTCTACCTTCGCCCTGTGACCTGTGTGGGTTTTCTTTGAGATCTTTGGTTCCCTCCCATCTTCCAAAGATGAACATGTTTTTAGGTTAATTGGCTTGATATAATTGTACACCATATAACCATATAACAATTACAGCACGGAAACAGGCCCTCTCGGCCCTTCCAGTCCGTGCCGACCATTTATTTTCCCCTAGTCCCATCTACCTGCACTCAGACCATACCCCTCCATTCCCTTCCCTTCCATATACCTATCCACTTTACTTTTAAATGTTAAAATCGATCCTGCCTCCACCATTTCTGCTGGAAGATCATTCCACACAGCCACCACTCTCTGAGTAACGAAGTTCCCCCTCATGTTACCCCTAAACTTCTGACCCTTAATTCTCATGTCATGCCCTCTTGTTTGAATCGTCCCTACCCTCAATGGGAAAAGCTTATCCATGTCAACTCTGTCTATCCCTTTCATCATTTTAAAGACCTCAATCAAGTCCCCCCTTAACCTTCTGCGCTCCAAAGAACAAAGACCTAACTTGTTCAACCTTTCTCTGTAACTTAGTTGCTGGAACCCAGGCAACATTCTAGTAAATATAAAATTGTCACTAGTGTGTGTAGGGTAGTGTTAACGCGCGGGGATTAAGTGGTCAGCGTGGGCTGAAGGGCCTGTTTCTGCACTGTATCTCTAAACTATCTGCTCCCTGAGTGAAGATGAAGAAGGTCACGACCTGAAACTTCACCTATCCATATTCTCCAGAGATGCTGCCTGAGCTGTTGAGTTATTCCAGCACTTTGTGTCTTTTTTTCTGGTTTGTTGCCAGTTTGTTCCTCTGGCATTTTAATGGCTTATTCCTGGCTCTGCCACTCTCTGTCTGGGCATTGTTGATCTGAGGCATATGGCAATGGCCTTGGACCTGGCATCTCTCCTGACACAGTTACCAGCTGCCTCAGCAAGGCCAGCAGCATAATCAAGGATGAGTCACACCCTGGCTATTCCCTCTTTTCCCCTCTCCCATCAGGCAAAAGGTATAGAAGTGTGAAAACGCCCACCTCCAGATTAAGGGATAGATTCTTCCCAGCTGTTACCAGGCAACTGAATCATCCTGCCACAAGCAGATAGAAGTCCTGAACTACTATCTACCTCATTAGTGACCCTCAGACAATCCTTGTTCAGACCTTGCTGGCTTTACCTTGTACTAAACGTAATTCCCTTATCAAGCATCGATACACTGCAACTGGCTCGATTGTCATCATGGATTGTCTTTCCGCAGACTGGATAGCATGCAGCAAAAGCTTTTCACTGTACCTCAGTACACGTGACAATAAACTAAACTAGGTCTGTCCAATCATTTGAAGACACTGGTTTACATCAGGCCTGTTGCCAAATTGATAACTTAGCTCAGCTGATCTTGGATTGTTGCATTTTTTTACATTCTAATTGTCTTTTGCATTGGTACTTGGCATTGCTATCATCCCGGTGTCTCCATCATTTCATGAAATCTCTTCTCCCACTTCTGAATTCCCATGAAGACTTAATAACTTGCAGTTAATGAATCTTAGAGTCGGAGCTATACAGCATGCAGACAGGATATGACTATCTGGGCGGCTTTTGGTTTGCTTTTCAATAACTATTATCAATACTGACATTAAAACATGGACCTTTCTGGCTGATCTGATCCGAGACTCCATCTCTCACCTTTAGCCACCTTTAATTCATCGAGAAACAGTGGGTCAATTTCATTCAGTCCCTTGAACTTAGAGTTCAGCAGTCAGGTGGTCTTGGTTGCAGTTAGATACCTATCTGCAATAGCAGGCAGCCTTTCACAGCTGCGAAAGCTGGGGTTGTCTTTTGTCAACTGTTGAAAGAAAAGCTTTCATTGATTTTAATAGTTTTTAAATGCCTTTTACTTGCAGAGACATTTAAAGACTATTAGAATATGTAAGTAATTCATAAAATATTAAAAGTTACTAAAGTATGTTGTAAATAAATTAAACATCAAACAAAAGCCACACACAACACATAAATAATAAAAGAAACATTAATAATTAAAGTTTCTATAAGTACATTCATGGCACAAAAAGTAACAAGAAATAGAATAGGTCTGCTTAAGAATCACAGTGGTAATCTATGTATTGAGTTACGGGGGTGAAGTGAGGTCTTAAAAAGAAACATAGAAATTAGGTGCAGGAGTAGGCCATTCGGCCCTTCGAGCCTGCACCGCCATTCTATATGATCATGGCTGATCATCCAACTCAGTATCCCGTACCTGCCTTCTCTCCATACCCTCAGATCCCCTTAGCCACAAGGGCCACATCTAACTCCCTCTTAAATATAGCCAATGAACTGGCCTCAACTACCCTCTGTGGCAGAGAGTTCCAGAGACCAAAGATGCATCTGTTTAAATAAATACATCTCATCTGTAGACACAAAATGCCACAGTAACTCAAAGGATCAGGCAGCATCTCTGGAGAAAAAGGATAGGTGACGTTTCAGAGACTGAAGCAGGGTCCTGATCTGAAACGTCGTGCATCCTTTTTCTCCAGAGATGTCCAACCCATTGAGTTACTCCAGCACTTTGTATCTATCTTTGGTATAAACCAGTATCTGCAGTTCTTTGTTTCTGCATCTCATCTGTATTTGCCATGGAGGCGGACATGGAAGCTTGTGAGTTCAGGGGTGGGGGGGCAGTGATATCCTGGAGCATATTGACATTAAGAAGGGGGTTGTGTTGACAGAATTGAGGTGGGCATAAAGGTGGATAAATCCCGAGGGTTTAAACAGATGCATCCTTGGACATCGTGGGAAACGAGTGAGGAGATCGCTGGGGCCCAGGCAGAGATTTTTGTATCTTCCTTAACCATGGATGAGGTACCAGAAGAATGGAGGATAGCTAATGTTGTACCTTTACCAGAAAGTTATCAGATTCATGAGATCCAAGGTGAGATAGCAAATTGGATATAAAATTGGTTTGATTCCAGAGGGTGGTAGTGGAGGGTTGCTTCTCAGAATGCAGATCTATTACCGGTGGCGTGCCATAGAAATCAGTGCCAGGTCCTTTATCATCCATCATATCTAGTAATGATTTGGCCAGTTTTATAGACGGGGGAGGGGGGACGCGCTATCATGGATTGTGAAGGAACAGAAATGATAGTGGCATTTAAAAGGCTTAGGGCTTTTTAGCACATGGATATGCAAGGAATGGAGGGATATACTGTAGATCCCGCCCAGGCAGAAGGGATACATTTAGTTCAGTTTAGAGATACTGCATGGAAACAGGCCCTTCGGCCCAACGGGTCCACGCTGACCTGCAATCCCCACACACTAACACAATCCTACAGAAAGACATCCTTGCCATAGAGGGGGTACAGAGAAGATTCACCAGACTGATTCCTGGGATGTCAGGACTTTCATATGAGGAAAGATTGGATAGACTCGGTTTGTACTCGATGGAATTTAGAAGATTGAGGGGGGATCTTATAGAAACCTACAAAATTCTTAAGGGGTTGGACAAGCTAGATGCTGGAAGATTGTTCCCGATGTTGGGGGAGTCCAGAACAAGGGGTCACAGTCTAAGGATAAGGGGGAATTCCTTTAGGACCGAAATGAGGAAAACATTCTTTACACAGAGAGTGGTGAGTCTCTGGAATTCTCTGCCACAGAAGGTAGTTGAGGCCAGTTCATTGGCTATATTTAAGAGGGCGTTAGATGTGGCACTTGTGGCTAAAGGGATCAGGGGGTATGGAGAGAAGGCAGGTACGGGATACTGAGTTGGATGATCAGCCATGATCACATTGAATGGCGGTGCAGGCTCGAAGGGCCGAATGGCCTACTCCTGCACCTATTTTCTATGTTTCTATGTTTCTACACACACTAGGGATAATTTACACTGATACCAAGCCAATTAACCTACGAACTCTACATCTTTGGAGTGTGAGAGGAAACCGGAGTTCCCAGAGTAAACACATGCAGGTCACGGGGAGAACGTACAAACTCCGTACATACAGCACCCGTAGTCAGGATGGAACCCGGGTCCCTGGTGCTGTAAGACCGCTGTGCCATCGTGCTGCGTTTATTTGGCATCATGTTCGGCACGGACATTGTGGGCCAAAGATTCTGTTCCTCTTCTGTACTGTTCTATGTTTTATGATCTAATATTAGAATATATTATTTAGTTTAAGCACTTTACTGTCCAATTTCTGCCCAATCACCTGAGGATAGAGGACAGCAGAGTATCCCTGCAGGTTTCCAACTAAGTCGCTGAATGTGTTCATTGTAGGTGTGACTACCAATGACCAGGTAACAAAAACAAGAGGGCATAGGTTTAAGATGAGGCAAATAGTTTTCAAGAGGATCTGAGGGCTAATCCTTTTACGCAGGTGATGACTGATATGTGGAGCTCATTGCCAGAGGAGATGGTGGAATCAGATACAATTACGATCTTTAAAAGGCATTTGGGCGACATGGTAATGTAGCGGTAGAGCTACTGCCTTACGGCACCAGAGACTCGCATTTGATCCTGACTACGGGTGCTTGTTTGTACAGTGTTTGTGCGTTCTACACCGTGACCTGCGTGGGATTTCCCCGAGATCTTCGGTTTCCTCCCACGCTCCAAAGATGTACAGATTGGTAGGTTAATTGGCTTGGTATAAATGTAAAATTGTCCCTAGTGTGTGTAGGGTAGTGTTAATGTGCAGGGATCGTTGGTCGGTGTGAACTCGGTGCCTGCTTCCACACTGTATCTCTAAACTAAACTAAAAAAACTAAACACTTAGACAATAGGCCAAGAATAGAAGGATGTGTTCCTAGCACAGGCAGATAGGATTGGTCTAGATGGGCAACAAGGTCATCATGTGGAGAAAGAACTGCATATGCTGGTTTCCTCTAGCACTTTGTGTCAATCTTCAGTGTAAGCGAGCCAGGCAGCAACGCTGGAGAAAAAGGATGAGTAACGTTTAGGGTTGGGATTGAAGAATTGCCCATCATGGTTGTGTGGGTCTAAGGGCTAATTTCTGTGCTATATAACTCTGAATCTATGACTGAAGAATCTATGGCCTGAAGAAAGGTCCCAACACGAAACGTCACCTTTTCCTTTTCTGCTGAGATGTTTACTGACCCGCTGAGTTACTCCAGCTTTCGGTGCCTTTGACTCTCTGTAAGAATAATACTTCTCCCAGACACCCCCAGTGAGTTGTACTCTAGCTCTTGCATTAGGAGATTGGTGATTGAGGAATTCTCCAGATGCGCGTGCCCCGATGCGTGAGCTGATTTTGAAGGTGTGTTTTTCGACGTGATCACTGATGTAGTGCAGCAAGGGAGCGAGTTTGGAATGATCCCAAAGGCAGGTTTGAAACCAAGCGGAAGACTTAAGGGCCTGTCCCACTTGGGCATCATTTGGGCATCATTATGCGCGCATGACACGTGGTAAGGCGTGGTGGCGTAGGCAGCGACGCGCGGTGCGCTAGGATTTTGGGATTCACAAAATCTTCGGGCGACACCTGCGTGACGCGCAAATGACACCCAAAGTGGGTCAGGCCCTTTAGCTATCCTTGGTGAACTAGCTATTATTTGTCCATCAACAAGACAGATTCTCTGGCCATTATTACATTGTTGTCTAACAGAGGCTGATTTGTGCACATTGACTGCTGTGTTTCCTGTATTACCGTCATCTCAAATCACATCAGAAGTACTTAATGGTCTGAAAAGATGCCATGCCAGTCATTGGAGTGGACTTGAAATGTGCCATCTCAATGGAAAACTTTCTCTTTAAATGTTAGCTGAAACTCAGATTCTTAATTGTATCTTCCAGTCCATTCTAAGACCCTTAATCTAGGTATGTTACAAAACTTACCTTTAGCGGCGCTGCACTTCTGCCGCTCCCCGTGTGCGCGATTTTGGCGCCTTTCAGAGGGGGGCGGGCTTAAAGTGCCATTTTTCAGCAGAACTGGATAATCAATGAATGTCGGGCGATTTCGTTGCGGAAGAAAAATCGCTCCGACATTTCATCAATGAAGGTATTTTTAAATTACTCTAAATTATTTGTTAACTAGAGTAATTTAAAAATCACCTTCAAAAGCCGTGAGCGCAGACAACCGGAAGGATTTTCCGTAGGGGAGAAAAAAAGGTAAATAATTTATTTTTATATTAAAAGTTGGATTTTCGGGAGGCTTTAATAATATTTTTAAGTTGCGAAATGGGTTCCCCAAAAATCTATGAACAAACAGTATTTTTCCCCCCGACTTCACCGCTAATCGCAACGTTCCAATCCACCGCATTCCACTAAAACCCACTCGCTAGTTGATTTAAATGGCCATTAATTTACAGGCATTAAGCACTAAATTCCTTCCATTTGGCCCAGAAATTCATGAAAATGAGATTTAAAAATTATGTTATATTGTGGATTATTGTGTGAATGTTATTTGGACACTTAGGCAATTTAAAAAAAGTTTATCTTTTCTTAAGAAATGGATAGATGTTTAGATCTACTCATTGAATTTTGTAATTAGCTACAATTAGATAACTAACTAATTATATTTAAGCTATATTTAAGAGGGAGTTAGATGTGGCCCTTGTGGCTAAGGGGATCAGAGGGTATGGAGAGAAGGCAGGTACGGGATACTGAGTTGGATGATCAGCCATGATCATATTGAATGGCGGTGCAGGCTCGAAGGGCCGAATGGCCTACTCCTGCACCTAATTTCTATGTTTCTATGTTTCTATATGCTTTAATTTCAGGTAATCCAAGTAAGATTGTTTCATATTTGTTTCAGAATGCTTCAATCTATAATAACTGAAAATTTCATTGAGTTCTCATAATTTTTAAGAAAGTTATGGGCTTTTAAATTTTCCAGATCACAGCTTTTGAGTTAAGTCAATTGAAAGGCAATGGGAAGCAAGATGCTAATTTCCGAGTATGAAAATGGCCATAACTTTCTTAATACTGAAGATATGAAAGTAAATTAGGTGTCAAATTAAACTTCTTTTTATGCTTTATCTGATGGGATAAATTGCAGACTTGATTTTTAAAATCTCAAAATTTTGTAACATTGCTACTTAATCTTCAAGTCGCATATATCTCCAAAAAAAACTTGGAATTGGTGCAAGGACTAACAGGCATGAACATTTTGCAATGGGCATTCATGGTTCAATCAATCCACGGGTGCCATTGACGTAACATTGCTGTTTTTTTAGCTGTTGCTTTTCTTCGCAGTTGCTATACATATAGAACAGTGCAGCACCGGAAAGGCACTTCAGTCCACAATGTCTGTGCTGAACACGAGGCCAGGTTAAACAAATCTCCTCTGCCTGCATATGATCCTTATCTCTCTTTTCCTTGCATATCCATGTACCCCTCTAAAAGCCTCTTAAACATCACTATCGTATCTGGCTCCACCCCTGGCATTGCGTTCCAGGCACCTACCTCCTTGTGTGTAAATAAAAAACTTTCCCTGGACATCTCCTTTAAACGTTGCCCCTCTCACCATTAAGCTATGACCACTAGTCTTTGACATTTCCACCCTGGATGAAAAGTTCAGACTGTCTACACTAAGGGAAAAAGGTTGTGACTGTCCATAGACACAAAATGCTGGAGTAACTCAGCGGGACAGGCAGCAAAGACCTGGCTTGGCTGGCGGTGAGGGGAGCCCTCCCAGTCAGCACCGTTGGAACCTCACTGCCAGCGCACGCTGCCCTCGGGACGGCTGCTATGGAGAGGAGACGGATGCCCACCTCTTTGCTGAGTGTGGATTTGCTAAAGGAGTCTGGAGAAAAATGCAAGTGTCCCTGGTACGCTTTATTCCGAACAGCTCCGTCACAGAGGACTCTGTGATTTACGGACTGTTCCCAGGGACACATTGAGAGACTGACATCGAGTGCTGCTGGAGGGTCATCAACTCGGTGAAAGACACTCTTTGATCTGCCCGAGCGTTGTTCACCACCCAGCAGAGTGAGTTGTCCGTCGGGGAGTGTTGCCGACTGGCCCACTGCAGACTGCAGGAGTACGTGCTGAGGGACGCACTGAAGCTCGGTCGCCAAGGCACGGTGGGGGAGGGCCACAATCTAAGGTCCTTCCGCTGCTGGACATGGGGGGCACGGTATGGTGGAGACGCCCCTCAAAATAAGGGAAGGTATCCCATGCCGGGGGGCCACATGAGTGGCACGGGTGGGGGATCGATTCGTGAAATTTGAGAAATGTATATAGACTGTATGGAGCAATTTGTATAGCCTCGGAAAATGTCGGATTAATTTTTCGCACGGTTCATGTATTGTATATATTTATTACTTGAATAAAGTCTATTTTGAAATATTTTTGAAAAAAAGTCTCTGGATAGAAGGAATGGTTGATGTTTCGGGTCAAGATGTTTCCGAGACGGGTATTCAGAGTCTGAAGAAGGGTCTCGATCCGAAACTTCACCATTCTTTCTGTCCCGGGATGCTGCCTGTCCCGCTGAGTTACTCCAGCATTTTGTGTCTATCTTCGATGTGAAGCAGCATCTGCAGTTCCTTCTTGCATATCGTGACGGTCTCCTTATATAGGTCCTTCTTTGGCAAATTATTCTTGTTGGTAGTTTACTGTTTCTCCTGTAAAGATAGAGTACCATACACACTAACCAGACATTTATCGCTGAGCTTTCATATGTGTGGAAAAAGAAATCAGCCTATTTTAATATAAGTTCTCAGTTGAAAGAGAAATATCCAGTTAATGTCCTCACAGACATCAATTGAGGTGAACATTAACTTTGAAATTTAGCAAATGGGTTTACTCACTTCCATCAACAGTTTTAAGCCTCACTGATAATAATAATAACTCACTGTTTAATAAAGGATCCCATAATTATTATTATTATTAATGTTTTATGTGTCATTCCTAACTGTCACTATGTCATGTTGTCACTTCCGGGCAGAGCACCAAGGCAAATTCCTTGTATGTGAATACTTGGCCAATAACCTTATTCATTCATTCATAGACACTTTGGAATTCCCAGATTTGCTTTATGAAATGGACACAAAGTGCTGGAGTAACTTAGCATCTCTGGAGAAAAAGGAAGGGTGACGTTTCTGGTCAGGACCCTTCTTCATTTTTTTTGTGGTTGCATTGGAAAGTTCCTGGTGAAGGGGGTGGTTTGGGACCGCTCTGGCAGTGGTCAATGTTTTGTATACAAATAATAACAACCAAATATACCCTCAGACACATTATATAAGCAACAATCTTATGGTAAAGCCATTCATTAACCAGATATAAGTATGCGAGAACCTTTGGGGTGTAATCCCCATTTCTTTGTGAGTCTGTATGATGTTAAAGCTTTCATTCCCTTGTGGCCATTTAGTGGAGAACCTGTGAATGCTAGACTTACAATTCTCTTGCCTGACAACAGGAAAGCAGCATGTCAGAGTGATTATTGGTGTCTTGGGGGTTGTTTATAAAAAAAATAGGCCAAGCGAATGTTCTCAGAGACTCTTAAGTCTAAGGAACACCTAGTTAGAATTTATACTTTGATGTTTGATTGAAAATTTACTAAGCATTTGAAGACTTCACTTTGGGAGTGAGAAATTCATCTGTGGTTGCTGACACTTTATGTCTGTTTGAGGAGTGAACAGGATTATTATAGTCGCCTTTTTTACACTCTGCTTCATTGACTTCAATGCCAGAAAGTAAGTATCTCCGGAGCTTGTGATCAGAAACAAAATGTTAATCTTTGTTATATAGACAAAGAAAGTCATGTAGTTTTTTGGTTATGCAATTGCATTATTTGTAGAAAATTGTTTCCCAGCTGCTGAATTATTAAGTGTACTACAATCGCTACCATGAGTTTAGACGTTTAGAGATACAGCGTGGGAACGGGCCATTTGGCCCATCGAGCCCGCGCTGACCAGCGATCACCCCTTACACTAAAACTATCCTACACACTTGGGACAATTTTACAATTTTACCTAAGCCAATTAACCAACTAACCTGTACGTCTTTGGAGTGTGCGGGGAAACTAGAGCACCAGGAGATAACTCATGCGGTCACAGGGCGAACATACAAACGCTGTACAGACAGCACCCGTAGTCGGGATCAAACCCGGGTCTCTGGCGCTGTAAGGCAGTAGCTCTGCTGTGGCGCCCCGTGACTTCTCCTACAATAACATTACACCATCTCCTGCTTCTGGCCGAAGCTAAGCCTCAAACCCATGGTCAAACCCTATTGATGGCCAACATCAATTATTTTAACCTATCATACTTACTCCATTCCAGAAATCTTATCTATGTTCTTTGTCATCTCAGGATTCATTTTGACTCCGGACTAGAGCACAGTATTGAAGAAGAATTGCGATCTGAAACGTTGCCGATCCATGTCCTCCAGAGATGCTGCCTGACCCGCTGGGTTACTTCAATACTGTGTTCAAAGTGACATTCCAGCATCTGCAGTTCCTTGTGTCTACACAATACTGGTTCACCTATCTGTTAGACATCTTTCATTTTCATTGACACCCATGAAAAATATTTCCCTCTTTTTTAGTAAAACCCTCAAATTAGTGCTTGCCTTTTCTCCTTACCCTTCTGATTCCTGACTACCATGTTTTCTAAGCATGTATGCATCCATCATTCCATGATTCACAATCTGCCCCACACTACGTCCCATTTGTACATCTTCACATAATTGCTGGCCTTACCAGTGAGACAGAGACTCCCTGTCTCTCACCTCACTGATAACATTGTTCTATCACCTTGCTCCAGACTCTCTCTGCCATCTCTCTTTCAGAATAGGTTTCTCTGTCCCCTGCAGTTCTTTCCTGTGACCTTCAGTACATCTCACACCGTATTGATGACGCAGCCTTTGAGGAACTTGTTCTCTATGGTCTCCTTATCATATTATAGGCGCAGAATTATGCAGCAACGAAACAGGCCCTTTGGCCCAACTCATCCATGCCCACCAAATGCCATATCAACACTAGTTTCGCCTGCCCATATACTTCTAAACTTTCCTGTCCATGTACCTGTCCAAATATTTTTTTAAATGTTTTTATAGCAACTCGTTCCATCTGCCCACCACCCTCTGTAGGAAAAAGTTGCCACTTGGGTTCCTTTTAAATCTCTCCTTTCTCGTCCTCTTGTTCTCGATTTCCCCCACCCTGGATAAAAGACTCTGTGCGATCACCCTATCTATTCCCCTCATGATTTTATACACATATTCAGCTGAGTGGCACATCAGGTGCTGGGAGTCAGGTTATCAGGTTAATTTGTGGGTGTTGGAACTATGTTTTGAGGCGATGTAAGGAAAAGATGTAATATGGTGGGACGAAAGCCATGATGGGTCCCAGCCTGGAATAGTGTCACAGAAAGATGGTTGTCCCAACAATGGGAACTCCCAGAACAATGTGAACTACTTGTGTAGGAAGGAACTGCAGATGCTGGTTTAAACCGAAGATAGACACAAAAAGCTGGAGTAACCCAGTAGGTCAGACAATGGGTGACATTTCGGGTTGAGACCCTTCTTCAGACCCGAAACATCACCTACTCCATTTCTCCAGAGATGCTGTCTGACCCACTGAGTTACTCCACCTTTTTGTGTCTTATCTTCAACGTGAACCACTTTCCTGGCAATACTCTTAAAAGAGCATTGCTCCGGAAGATGATACTGTATACATGTCCAAGGCAGAAATCATGTCAGATGCACAAGGGATGTAAAGGATCAAAAATTGTGGTTTGGGAAAAACATCTGCAAAAATAGTCACATTTGCATTCCACTCAGGTAGAAATGTGTCCTCTGTTCTGTGTGAGATATACAGGTGACATTATAGATGTTCTTAAGTCATAGGAGCAGAATTAGGCCATTCAGCCCAATGAGTCTACTTCGCATTTCAATCATGGCTGATCTATCTTTCCCTCGCAACTCCGTTCTCCCCATAAGCCCTTACATCCTCACACTAATGAAGAACCGGTTAATGAATAGCAGCCAACCTCTGTTGCACGATGGCGCAGCGGTAGAGTTGCTGCCGTACCGTGTTTGCAGTGCCAGAGACGAGGGTTCGATTCTGACTACAGGCGCTGTCTGTGCGGAGTTTGTACATTCTCCGTCACCACGTGGATTTTCTCTGCGATCTTCGGTTTCCTCCCACACTTCAAAGACGTACAGGTTTGTAGGTTAATTGGCTTGGTATAAGTGTAAATTGTCCCTAGTATGTGTAGGATAGCGTGAGAGTGCGGGGATCGCTGGTCGGTGCGGACTCGGTGGGACAAAGGGCCTGTTCCGCGCTGTATCTTTAAAACATAGATAAGTAACCACCCAAAATGAAAAGTAAATTGAATGGGAGGCACTGTTGCATAATGTAGAAGTTTTTAACATTCTTCCAGTTCTTAGGGATGAACAGAACTAGAGAATCATTTTGTTAAAGAAGGAACTGCAGATGCTGGAGAATCGAGGGTTACACAAAAAGCTGGAGAAACTCAGCGGGTGCAGCAGCATCTAAGGAGTGAAGGAGATAGGCGACGTTTCGGGTCGAGACCCTTCTTCAGACCTGAAGAAGGGTCTCGACCCGAAACGTCGCCTATCTCCTTCACTCCTTAGATGCTGCTGCACCCGCTGAGTTTCTCCAGCTTTTTGTGTAACCCTAGAGAATCATTTTGCCAAGTAAAGCGTAGCATTCACTCTTTTCTACGAACATGATTATCTGGCTGGCTTTAGTTTATTTGTTTAGTTTGGAGATACAACAGGGAACCGGGCCCTAAGGCCCACCGAGTCAGTGCTCACCAGAGATCCCCGCACATTAACACTACACCACACACACACACGCTGGGGATGATTTACAATTATATCAAGCCAATTAACCTACAATGTCTTTGGAGTGTGAGAGGAAACCGGAGATCCCAGAGAAAACCCAGGCGGTCACGGGGAGAACGGAAGAACTACATAGAGACAAGCACCCAAATTCAAGATCAAACTCGGATCTCTGGCTATGTAAGGCAACAGCTCTTCCACTGCGCCATCGTGCTGTCCTTGTTCATTTATTCCTTTCATACCTTTCATTCATGTGTTCGTTGTACCTTTTCACACCTCTAGTTTCCCTCTCCCCTGACTCTCAGTCCGAAGAAGGGTCTCGACCCGAAACGTCGCCCATTCCGTTCCTCCGGAGATGCTGCCTGACCCGCTGAGTTACTCCAGAACTGTGTCGATCTTTGGTGTAAAACCAGCATCTGAAGTTCCTTCCTACACATTTACCCCAGGCCTGGCTTCCAGAGACGTCACATCTCATTATCAGGCCTGCAGGTAGCACGGTAGATGACAAAGGCTGGGAATTTTTTTTTTTTTTTTTTTTTAACGGGCCAAACAAAGAAGTCTGACAGTTAGAGTTATGTTGACAACCTCCCCTCAAAGGGAAGGAGACTGTCATCTGGGGAGAGATGAAACATGTCCTGCTGTCACCCACTGCACAGAATAAATGAATGGCCTAGAATCATGCCATCAGCGACAATCCCATCTGGGACAAAATGGAAGAGAAGAGTTTGATGTTATAAATCACCATAATTTGTTACAATTTCTAAAGACAAATATGACAGGATGGAATTACTTTGCGTGCTGAGACAGTCATTTGCAGAAGCTACAAAGTGCCCATATAAATCTTTGGATGAGATGTATTTAATCTGAGGGTAGGGACAATATCATTTTGGTGTGTTCTCTTTGCACAGAATTCAGCCGCAGAATTCTGCATTTTGTGATTTGCCTATAAAAAGCTTAATTTCATCTTTGCGTTATTCATGCTTTTACTGAATGATGTTTGATGTCCTGTGGACAATTTGCAGGGCTTTACCGTGAACCGCAGACCGTGCTACGTCAGGGCGATATATTTTCAAATCTAAAGAGCAGGGACCTTGACTTTGTGAGACCTGGATATGTCATAAGGACAAACATGGTAAATTCAGGATTCTGTAAATTAAAAGACTCAACGATAGTTTAGTTTAGAGGTACAGCGCGGGGACTGGCCCCTCTGCGCACCAAGTCCGCACCGACCCACGATCACCCCGTACACGAGTTCTATCTTACGCACTTCCTTCCTACCGATTCCTCCCTAAAGATCGGCGGTCACGGTGGTGCTGCCGTACAGCGAATGCAGCGCCGGAGACCCGGGTTCAATCCAGATTACAGGTGCTGTCTGTACGGAGTTTGTACGTTCTCCAATTGACCTGCGTGGGTTTTCCCCTCAAGATCTTCGGTTTCCTCCCACACTCCAAAGACGTACAGATTTGTAGGTTAATTGGCTTGGTAAATGTAAAAATGCCCCTAGTGGGTGTATGATAATGTTAATGTGTGGGGACCGCTGGTCGGCGTGGGCCAAAGGGCCTATTTCTCTAAACTAAACTAAACTGAGAACAATTTACAGAAACCAATTAACCTACAAACCTGCACATCTTTGGAGTGTGGGTGGAAACCGGAGCACCCAGGAGAAAACCCACGAGGTCACGGGGAGAATGTACAGACAGCACCCGTGGTCGGGATTGAACACAGGTCTCTGGTGCTGCAAGGCAGCAACTCACCCGCTGCGCCACTGTGCCACCCCCAAAATATTATCATTAATATAATAAAGCTAATTGACAAATAAGGTGAATCAGCAATGCACTAATTTTGCTACCTCTCCTGTTCAGTGGGAATGTGTGTAGGTTGCTCACTCTGCCTTGAGGTCTTTAGTGCTCGCTGAGTTATATTAGCTCCTGGTCCTTCAGAGGCAGAAGTTTAAAATTCCTATTTGTGCTTGAACTCGCTTTGTACGTCCCTTATTTATTTCGCCCCAGCATTGGCTCCGAGATGTGGCATTCCCCTCCCCTGGTCCTTCTCTCTCTAAAACTATGCTTAAAGCCGAGATTAGAAATGTGGTTTTGCTGGGAATGAGCCAACCCAGCGGTTGTGAGGTTGTTAATGAAACCAGTTACTCAGAAAACGTGCCTGTAAATTACGGAAACGTACCGAGAGCAACTGTTGATCATCACACTGGCTATCCTGTCACGTGCAGCGAGTGCTTTGTCCCACTCAATACTATTCCGAGAGCTGAACCTTTATGGTCCACTTCACGCTGTCACCCAAGCGTGTTCCAAGTAAGGGTGATGTTTGGGCACTACTGGAAGGTCAATGAGTAGCGCAGCAAGCTCCCACAAGGAGCAAGGTGATTATGACTAGATCGTCCATTTTGGAAATGTTGACTGACTGATAAAGGTTGTCAAGGATATCAAAGAGACAACACCCCCTCCCCCCCCCCCCCCCCCCCCCCCACCACCACCACCACCACCACTATGTTTATAAAATATTGCCATGGGTACTTTTACATTTCCTACAGGAGCAAGTGGGACTCAAGATTAGTGCCTCCTGAGAAGACGGTGCTCGAGTTACAGGAGTGGGGTTTGAATTGTTGCATTAGCGGGATGGTATTCAATAATATTTCTCATGGTAGGCTGCTCTGGAAGGTTAGATCGTGGGGAGAACGTACAAACTCCAAGGAGAGATAACTGACTAGATAGATAGATGGAAGGAAGCGGAGAGTTTTTCTGACTGGAGGCCTGTGACTCGTGGTGTGCCTCAGGTTTCCATGTTGGGTCCATCTTGATCGGTTAGCCAGGTGCGCTGAGGAACGGTTGATGGGTGAAATTTAATACAGACAAATGTGAGGTGTTCTTCTTCTTGCGTATGGCGTGCACAGCCTAAAGTTGTATGACAACTTGTTCTATTTGATCTTATTTGATTGTGCACGCCAGGTTGATTGCATTCGTTGAAACAGGGCGGACCACGTGAAGGTTGCAATCTCCCACCCCTTGTGAGGTGTTGTATTTAGCAAAGTCTAACGTGGGCAGGACCTACGCAGTGAATGGTAGGGCTCTAGGGAGTGTTGCAGAGCAGGGGGATCTAGGAGTGCAGACCTCAATGTTTTTGGCACATTGACCTTCATCAGAGTATTAAGCATAGAAGTTGGGAGGTCATTTTGCAGATATAAGCGTCGGCGAGGCCGCATTTAGAGTATTGTGTTCACTGCTGGGCACGATGTCAGAGGAAAGATGTTGTCAAGCTGGAAAGGGTGCAGAGAAGATTTATGAGGATGTTGCCAGAACTCGAGGGCCTGAGCTACAGGGAGAGGTTGAGCTGGCTAAGACTTTCCTTGGCATGCAGGAGGTTGCAGAGTGATCTGATAGACAAAAGAGAGGAATACATCTGGTAACTGTACAGTCATTTGTTCACAGGAGGGGAATTGAGAACCAGAGGACATAGGTTTAAGTTGAGGGGGGAAAGATTGAATAGGAATAACTAGAGTGTCTATAGAATGAATTGCCAGAGAAGGTAGTTGAGGGTAGTGGAGAAGGGCCAGTTTCCACGCAGTATGACTCTATGACTCTGAGTGTTGACCTCGTGCAGGTTAACATATATTTGGCCCAAAAATGCCTGGACTGGACAGTGGAAGAAAGTACATGGCAACCTATCCCACAGCTGACGGCTATCCTGTGTGATTACGCATGAGTTCCGAAGAGGTGTAGTAGACTTCTATCGTACCATTGGGCTGATGTGTGAGGGAATGTGTTGAAGAATAGAAGCAGCCAAGAAACTGTAAATTCAGCAGGAGGGTGGGGGAAGGACGAAGGGTGGGAGAGAGAGCGAGCAAACTCAGTAGGTATGAGAGAAGGTAAAGCCTTCTCATCATACACATCAACTGGAGGAGATAACATTGAGGGCAGCACAGTGATGCAATGGTAGAGCTGCTGCCTTACAACACCAGAGACCCGGGTTCGATCCTGACCATGGGTGCTGTCTGTACGGAGTTTATACGTTCTCCCTGTGACCGTGTGGGTTTTCTCCAGGTGCTCTGGTTTAAACACGCACTTCAAAGACTTACAGATTTGTAGGTTGATTGGTGTCTGTAAAATTGTACATTGTAAATTATTTCTACAACTTTAGAAAGTGAAAAGTTCCAATACACTCCCCTAGTGTTAGTGAACAGGGTGATCATTGGTCGGTGCAGCTGCAAGTAAGAATTTCATTGTTCTAACTGGAACATATGAAACATCTGGGACATAGAGTCATAGAGTGATACAGTGTGGAAACAGGCCCTTTCAGCCCAACTTGCCCACACCGGCCAACATGTCCCAGCTACACTAGTCCCACTTGCCCGCATTTGGCCCATATCCCTCCAAGCCTGTCCTATCCGTGCACCTGTCTAACTGTTCCTTAAATGTTGGGGACAGCCCCAGCCTCAACTACCTCCGCTGCCAGTTTTCCATACACCCACCACCCTTTGTGTGACAAAGGGTGACAAAAAAACACTCCTGAGTCTCGGTGGATGCAAAAGCCTGTTTCCACACACTATCTCTGAAGTCCAAAGTAATTAAGGGAGAAATATGCATGATTAAAGTCAATCTTAAATGACACAAAGTTAGGAACTGTTGCAAATGAGACAGAAGATGTTTACATTACTTCTGTTGTTGCCAGCTGCAGGTTGATACTTTGGGCCACGCATAGACGTATTAAGCCGATTGGTGAGCTTGCTGTTCCCTATGGTTTTACCTAGGGAAGCTGTATTTGTATTAATTAAAAATGTTCATTTGTACAACCTTTGCACAATATTCAGCCAGGATTCTACAAATAATATTGTAGGAAGGAGCTGCTGATGCTGTTTTAAACCAAAGATACACAAAAAGCTGGAGTAATTTAGAGGAACGGGCAGCATGTCTGGAGAGAAGGAATGGGTGATGTTTCGGGTCGAGACCCTTCTTCAGTCTGAAGAAGGGTCTCAACCTGAAACGTCACCCATTCCTCTCCAGAGAAGCTGCCTGTGCCGCTGAGTTACTCCAGCTTTTTGTGCCTGTCTTCTTCCAAAAAATAACTGTGAAGAAACAGAGCACAATTTTAACAAACTCCCTGGATCAGAAATTCCACAGGATTGAGCGTAAAGTCAGAAGCACAGCCCAACCAATATTTCTCCCCGTTGACTACTTTAACCTGTTCACTGCCAAGTTTCTTTTCACTATTGGCCATTACCCAAGTATACTTGGGGGTGGCACTGAACAGGTTAAATAGATGGCAGTTTTGGGTGGGTATCTATCCAGGAAAGACACAAACTACTGGAGTAAGGGTGAGGTAGCATTTCTGGAGCTGTAAGACAGCAACTCTACCTCTGCGCCACTGTTCCGCCGACCTTTCTAATAGGGCAAAGGTCAGAGATGAACACACTCATGGTGTGAGACAAAAGGATTAGAGTTGCGAATTGTGAAGTTCGAGGATTGAGCAAGTGCAAATCGTGTAGCATGGGGGAGGAATGTATGTGGAGTGAAATGGGGGGGGGGGGGGGGAAAGAGTTAGGTGCAAGGTCATCGGGGCCTGAGGGGGGGAAGGTGGTGAGGGAAGAAAATAAATGGGGAGCGAGGGGGTTGTTGTTTTGTGGAGGTTACCTAAAGTTGGAGAATTCAATGTTCATACCATTGCTACCCAAGTGCTATTTGAGGATATCCATCCAGTTCTTTGTCTTCTTGTGTTTGGCGTGCACAGCCTAAAGTTGTAGGACAACTTGTTCTAGTTGATCTTATTTGATTGTGCACACTGGGTTGATAGCATTCGTCGAAACAGGGCGGACCACGTGAAGGTTGCAATCTCCCATCCCTCCATCCAGTTTAGAATCCAAGATAGATGCAAAATGCTGGAGTAACTCCGTGGGGCAGGCATCGTCACTGGAGAGAAGGAACGGGTGACGTTTCGGGTCACGAATCCAGTTCTCCAAAGGGTGAATTAACTTAAATTTGTCACCTTTCTGCGCAACAAGAAATTCTAGCTCGGTACCTCAAGACGTGAAAACATGAAAGCATGTCTAATATTTGTTGGAAAAGTTCGATGATAAAAACAGCCTTCAGTAGATTGATATTCAAACACGAAGGCAGGTTGTTATTTTATAAAACAGAACAGTCTTATTATCTGTGCTATTTAGTAACCTTTTGTCTGATTTTCCCTTTGAAATTCCGAGGTGCTTTTTTTATCCTGTCAAGATCTCCTTTTGAGTCCCATTTTTTGTCACAGTTCTTAGATTTCTCAGTTTATGTGTTGACAGTGCTGCATTATGCATGATAGCATTTCATACAACACAGAGCATACACCACCAAATGATACGGTGAAAACTGTGCACTATTCCTTCTGTAGTAATGTACTTTTGCACGTCAGGTGCAGTTCAACATTTTCAATGCATCAATATGGAAATAACCCACGGTATGATGTGCGTTTCAATCTGGTGTATAATTAACAACAACAAAAAAATCCTAACAGATTTGCATGACAGTTTGGAAAAAAAAAAACCGCAATAATGCGAATGGGGAAAAAAAGTGGCAGAGATTTAAAATCAATGTGCAATGAATAGTTGTCGCGTTCCTGCACAAATCCACCCCCCCCAACCATGAGCAAAAGTGAACTTTTTTTTCAGGTTCCCGCTTGTCAGTTGCAGGAGTTCTTCAGCTTGTGCTGTTCAGGGTCTTCTGATATCCTTAGCACTCCAAATGCACTGTTGGACTACAGCCTAGAACTGTGCAGGAAGGGACTGCAGATGCTGGTTTATACTGAAGATAGACACAACGTGCTGGAGTAGCGCAGCGGGTCGGGCAGCACCTCTGGGGGGAAATGGATGGGTGACGTTTCGGGTCAGGACCCTTCTTCAGACTGAAAGCTGGGGGAAGAGAACTGGAGGCAAGAGAACACCAGAACAAAGCAGGACATCTGATAGAATATTGATTTCTCTAATTTTAAGTAACCGCTGCATTCTCTCCCACCCCGCTCCCCCACCCAACTCGCTCTACTGTGTGCATCCGGGGTATTAGGGTGGATTCCGTTCATGGAGGCGCCTGTGCGTGACTTTGTTTAACGTGTGGAGACTGGTGCACAGACAGCCACCACACGGTTCCTGACAGATCTGGGTCAGGATCCAGTGGCATGGAGTCCAAGACGACCGGAGACCCTTTTCTGCTGCAGCCTTCATCCGCCTTCCCAGCCATTGTGACGCTCCACTAAAGTCAGCCATCATCCACCGCCCACTCCACCGTTGAGGTCTTGGTTGGATAGCTCTTTGTCAGGGACCTCCCCCTTGACCTTACCGCTAAGGGTGGCCCTACTAGGAGCATAGCTCCAGACTGCAGCGCTCTCAGGATCTCCCACAAGGAGCAAGATGATTATGACTTGATCGTCCATTTTGGAAATGTTGACTGACTGATGAAGGTCGTCAAGGATATCAAAGAGACATCCCCCCCCCCCCCCCCCACCACCACCACCATGTTTATAAAATATTGCCATGGGTACTTTTACATTTCCTACAGGAGCAACTGGGACTCAAGATTAGTGCCTCCTGAGGAGACAGTGCTGCACTGCTCGAGTTACAGGAGAGGGGTTTGTATTGTTGCATTAGCGGGATGGTATTCAATAAGGTTTCTCATGGTAGGCTGCTCTGGAAGGTTAGATCGTGGGGAGAACGTACAAACTCCAAGGAGAGATAACATGAAGGTTGCAATCTTCCACACAAGCTTCTCCACCACGACAAGGTGACAATCCACGGAGAAGGCATACATCCATGTTATCTTTGTTATCACCTCTTCCCCAGCCAACAATGTGCCATTATCGGCTCAACCCTTCCTCGGGCCATGTGCTGCCAGCCCTGATTTGCTTGGTCTTTTCTTACATCTGGTTCCTTCCATCAATGTGTAAGTTGGCAGGTCTGCCTGGACTCTATCTATTCCCCCTTCCTAATTATACCTATTAGTTTAATTTTGAGACAAAGCATGGAAACGGGCCCTTCGGCGCAACGAGTCACACAGACCAACAATCATCCCATAGACTAGTTATATTCTGCACTCCAGGGACAATTTTACTGAAGCCAATTAATCTTCAAACCTGCACGTCTTTAGAATGTTGGAAGAAACCAGAGCACCCAGAGAAAACCTACGCGGTCACAGGGAGAACGTGCAAACTCCATACAGACAGCACCTGTAGTCAGGATCGAACCCGAGTCTCTGGTGCTGCAAGGCAGCAACTGTACTGCTGCGCCATTGTGCCGCCCACTATTGCATTAACCACCCACCAGTCCTCCATCACTAACAACTTTTTCTACAATTTATTATTAACTATGTGTATGTAGTATTGCCTCTCCCGTCTCTTCCTTGCAAGGGTGGTACAGTGCCGCTTCTGGTAGAGCTGCTGCCTCACAGCACCAGAGACCCAGGTTTGATCCTGACATGGCGGCTATCTGCGTGGAGTTTGCTTGTTCTTCCTGTGACCGCATGGGTTTCCCTCTGGGTGCTCCGGTTTCCTCCCACATTCCAAAGACTTGCGGGTTTGTAGGTTTATTACATTCTGTAAGTTGTCGCTAGTCGGTGACGAATGAATGAGAAGATGCGATAACCTTGAGCTAGTGTGAACCTGCAATGGATGGTCAGCGTAGACACAGTGGGCTGAAGGGCCTGTTTCTGTGCTGTATATCTTAAGTAAACTAAACTAAACTTTTAAAATGCATGGTTGCAGTCCATCCACCCCAGGGAATTTATTCCCTATCAATTTGACGAGTCATTCATTTAATGTGTCCTTTTCTGTTTTGAATGTATTCAGCTCATTACTCTCCATTCAAAGCCTGTTTGTCCAAAGTCCTGGCAAATAAAGGCAGTAAAATAATGATTTAATGCTTCACAGTTTCTCTTTGCTTTTCTAATTCTATATTAATTTATATATTATATTTTTTAATTTCGTCCCTAAACCCTTTGTATTCCATCTGATGGTGGACTTTTCTCTCTGTGTGCTGAGTACGTCCTTATTTCCTTATACTCATCTCCTTCATTTCATCGATCATCCTTGCTGTCTGCTTTAGATTGTGATGTACTTTCAACCAACACAAGAAACTAGATACAGGAATCGTTATCAATCGTATATATATCGTGATCATTACAGGAACTCAACGGGTCAGGCAGCATCTGTGGAGGGATTATTCTCCACTCTGATAAACATATATATATTTTTAATGTTTTCCTTTTAATTTCTTCCTCGATTATTCACCCTCCCCATGATTTCTTCCCTCCTCCTTGCTGGCTGCCAAGGATGTTGGCAGGGTCAGAGGACACAGCCTCAGAATAAAAGAATGTACCTTTAGAAAGTAGATGGTGAGGAACCTCTTTAGTCAGAGGATGATGAATCTGTGGAATTCATAGTTGCAGACTGCTTTGGAGGCCGTCATTGGGTATTTTTTAAGACAGAGATTGTCAGATTCTTAATTGGTGGGGGTGTCAAGGGTTGTGGGGCAAAGGCAAGAGAATGGGGTTGAGAGGTAAAGAGAGAGCAGCCATGGTGGGAGGGGGAGGGTGGGGGGGGGGGGCAAGAGTTAGTTTTGGCCTAAAGCTAAAATCATTATATCAATCTGTTGCTAAGACTATTGGACAGGCAGGTCTATAAGCATATTTACCCACTGTCTACAGATCAAGAACAGTAAACTAAATACTCAGATTGACTCTTCCATCACTTCAATTTAAATACACAAGCTGAAACATGCACTGTATTTTCAAAGTAATATTGTTTAGTTTATAGATACAGTGCGAAACAGGCCCTTCCACTAATCCACGCACATTAACGCACTATCCTACACGCACTAGGGACATTTTTTACATTTACCAAGCCAATTAACCTACTAAGCCTGGTCATCTTTGGAGTGTGAGAGGATACTGAAGATCTCGGAGAAAATCCACGCAAGTCACGGGGAGAACATACAAACTCTGTACTGACAGCACCCGTAGTCGGGATCGAACCCGGGTCTTCAGCGCTGTAGCAGCAACTCTATCGCTGTGCCGCCGTGCCACCCTTATTGTTCTCAACAATATTGTCTGAAGAAAGGTCACAACCCAAAACGTCACCCATTCCTTCTCTCCAGAGATTCTGCCTATCCCACTGAGTTACTCCAGCTTTTTATGTCTGACTTCTATTGTTCTAACTTAGCTAGAGATGTTCTGGTCAACATAACACTCTCAGATGTGCAAGCAAAGTTCACTACCGGTAATGTAAGAGGCAGCTTTTAAATTCTAAATAAGAGTAAAACTGAAAACTAAAGAATAGGTCATAGCCTAATGGCTTTAATGTTTGTTCTACATTAGTTTTACTTTTAGAGATCCAGCGCAGAAACAGGCCACTCAGCCCATTGAGTCCGCGCCCATTGACCAGCGACCCCCATACGCTAGTTCTATCCTACATACTAGTTAATTAACCTACAAATTAACCTACAAATCTGCACGTCTTTGGAAGGTAGGAGGAAACCAGAGCGACCGGAGAAATCCCAAGCGATCGCAGGGAGAATGTGCAGACAAGAAACCATAGTCGGGATCGAACCTGGGTCTATGGAGCCGTAAGGCAGCAACTCTACCACTGTGCCGCCTAACATAAAGACAGGCTGCTTAACGGGGACCCTTGCTCTTTTATGGCCTAATGCATTCTGTTTCACATTAAAAATATGGCAATTGCTCTTTAATTTGGCTTAATTAATGTTAATTATGTTTGGACTTGCAGTTGCTATAAATCTATCGGGTTTCAATGGAAATAAAGATATGGAAAATGTGCGGCTTTAAACTATTATGAGCTGCCCATTTTTAAAAGGTTCCAATGAAAGTATTCTGAGAAAATGTCCAATAGAGTTGTAGACACAGAGCATAGAAACAGGCCCTTCAGCCCACTATTGGCCATCAAGTCATATTTATTCTGTGCCATGATTGGGTTGAAATGATTCAATGATACTTTATTGTCAAATGTACCGAGGCACAGTGAAATGCTTTGTTTTGCGTACAACCCGGTAACATTATACAGCAGACCTCACCTGGGCAGTACACATGAGACGCCATGTTTCTGGTACTGACAAAGTTACAAATGTTCACAGAACAGTGCTACCTTCTGTTTTTACAACAAGTGTGTTAACTATGGTGGCATAACTATATTAGCTACTGAACTGAATTGATTCAAAGATAATTCAACCAAATTTAGTTTCACTTTTTTTGTTTACAAGAATGCTATCTTTGATCTCAGCGACCCCCTGCCAGGTCCCCCTTCATTCTCAGTGGCCCCCCCACCAGGTAACATTTGGCGGCATGGGTCCCCTCCTCGTTGTTTCGCTCTCTACGCTCTCGACTGTCCACATCGCTCTCGACAGCCCCCTCCCCCTCGGGTACCTCCTTGCTCTCGGGTCTCCTTCTTCCCCACGGGTCCCCTCCTCCCTTTCAGGTCCTCTTCCCGCTCTCGGTGATGCGGGTCCCGTCGATGCCAGTGGCTGGGGGCCTAGTTCAGAGTATGCAGTGGGCGGGCCGGGCCTACCAGGCGGGTACTCCATCTTCCGCCCTTGGCAAGAGAGTCCCCGACCCACGGCGGGCGAGCCGGGCTGGCTTGCCGGGACACTCCCAGCAACTCGATGAGTCCCGTGAATTCTAATTGGGAGCCTCAGCATCATTCCACTGGAAATAAGACCAGTATTGCTGCATCAATGGTGCCATCAAGATAATGAGCAACACATTCCATTTATTCAGTCACCCTGAAGAAAATAACTGAATGCATTGGGTGTAAGAGTCAGGATGTCATGTTGTATCTTTCCTGTATTTGGAGTATTGTGTGCAGTTCTGTTTGTCCCATCACAGGAAAGACGAGGAAGCTTAGAGGAAGCTTTGGAGAAGTGAAAAAGAGGTTTAGCGTTACACAATTGCTGCATGGATTAGACTAATTTTGCTATCAGGAGAGCTCGGCCAAACTTCTCTGGAGTAAAGAGATAGGTGACGTTTCCGGTCAGAACCAGAACGGAAATGGTTCTGACTCGAAACGTCACCTAACCCTTTTCTCCAGAGATGATGCCTGAAGTGTTGCGATATTCCAGCACTCTGTTTCTTACTTTGTTATAAACCAGCAACTACTGTTCTCTCGTATTACAATGTGCAGAAGTTGAATTGGAGAAGGCATCACAGGTGAAATTTTGGACGGGTGCAGAAAAAAAAATCTTTAAGTTTGTTCATTGCAAAGTGTGAAAACGGGAGCTGACTCGCAGTGAAGCTGAATGCTCAGGGAGATTATACAAGAAAGGACTTGGACTAGATGGAGGGAGGGAGATTGTTGAACATATTAGTCCTTGAGATAGTGATATTGCTCTTAAAATGACTTGCTTAAAAAAAAATCCATTCATCAACAACTCCCACTTTGGTCCCATCAAACCTTGGCTACTTTGAAATGATTCATCTTCTATTTTCTTGAAGCAATGGAGAAAATGATCCTAATGGAGTTTCAAATGTACTAATTTCAGAATTTCAATAGGATGCTGGAAAAGGCACCACTTTGATAATGTGCAAAGTGTTTGATCTGCTCACAGAAGTATCTGTAAGGTCCTCTTCATAAAAGACCCATTAGAGGAATTTTGAACTGTGCTTGGAACTGCTTTGAAAAGGCATTTTCAACTCGAATAAACAACGTCCTGGTTAAACAGACAAAGAAAATGTCTAAAGTCAGAATCATGACTGAAAATAATATGTGTGTGTTATCCTTGTACTAAAAATTTAACCAGGGAACACAGGAACAGGAATAGACTTGCTGTCCCTAGAATATTATCCACCTTTCAATATGATCATAGCTGACTAGTTTCTCGACTGTAATCCTTTTTTTAGTTTAAGCTTTAGAGATACAGCACAGAAACAGGCCCTTCGACCCACCGCATCCACAACGACCAGCGATCCCCACGCATTAACACAACCCTACACACACCAGGACGATTTACATATACACCAAGCCAATTAATCTACAAACCTGTATGTCTTTGGAGTGTGGGAGGAAACCGAAGACCTCAGAGAAAATGTATGCGGTCACAGGGAGAACGTACAAACTCCGTGCAGACAGCACCCGTAGTCGGGATCGAACCCGGGTCGCTGGCGCTGCAAGCGCTGTAAGGCAGCAACTCTACCGCTGCGCCACCTTGGCTGCCAGTGGACAAAAGGCAGTCTTTCCAAGATTTTAAACAACTATCTCTCGTAAGTGTTTCCTAGTTCAAAAGTTCATTATTAGATGCGGAGGGCATTGGGATATCTTCACTTCATGAGATGTGCGATAGAAATGCAGGATTTTTGAAGCGTTCGTTTTTAAAACATTAAACTTTTGGGCAGCACAGTGGTGTATCTGGTAGAGCTGCTGCCCCACGGCACTAGAGACCCGGGTTCGATCCCGACTACGGGTGCAGTTTGTACAGAGTTTGTACGTTCTCCGTGACCGCGTGGGTTTTCCCCGGGTGCTCCGGTCTCTCCCACATCCTAAAGATGTGCGGGTTTGTGGGTTAATTGGCCTCTGTAAATTGCCCCAAGCACGGAGAGGATGCAAAAGTGGGATAATGTAGAACTGGTGATTGACGATCACCGTAAACTCGGTGGGCTGAAGTGCCTGTTTCCGTGATGCATCTCTAACCTAAACTAAATCTCTCATCAGTTCTTTTTGGGATGCGGTTCCCTTTGTGAGCAAAACCAGCAACAATGTGCATGATACAACCTAAAGGGAAAACTGAAAATTCATGCCCAATTTGGTAGCTTGAGATCACCTATCGTTTAGTTTAGAAATACAGTGTGGAAACAGGCCCTTTGGCCCACCGAATCAATGCTGTACAGCTGTACACTAGTTCTATCCTACACACCAGAGACAATTTACAGAAGCCCATTAACCAACAAACCTGCAGGTCTTTACAGAGAGTGTGAGGAAACCGGAGCGCCCGGAGAAAACCACGCAGTCAAAGGGAGAACGTGCAAACTCCATATAGACAGCACCCATAGCCAGGATCGAAACCGGGTCTCTGGCGCTGTGAGGCAGCAACTCTGCCCCTGCACCACTGTGCCGCAAAAAGGTTATAGCTCCTCATAACGTTGCGGCCCTTCTGAAGAGTGTCGGAAGCTCCTTCGTGTTGCATTATCTGCACGGCTCTGCGATCACTAATCAAGAACAGCCGCAGAAGTTGACCTTATTCTTCCCATTAGCTAAGAATAACACCGTGCCTGTCTGCTACTGTCTGATAAACTTCAATCTCCTCTCAAATAAAACAAAATCCCCAACAGTAATAACGCTTTACCATGAATTTAGAAAGACAAATCTTTAGAACTCAGTATTCATCTACTGTAAATAGCATTTAACTACACTGCAGCACTAATCGTAAAGAAAACAGGAGCAGATCAGTGTTTAAACCTTTGTCCCATGATGAATTACTGTTTCAATATCCTGCAAAAATCCTTTGAAGTGTATTCATTTCAGCCCCTGTTACCCCAAAGGATCTATTCTGACTTCATTAATAGCAGGAAAGTATTAGCGTAATGTTTTTTTTTCACTTACAGTCTTCAATGAACATCAAAAAAAGGAATCTCGCAAGAATATTTCATTGCATTTACTGATGTTATTGGCTGTAACAGTAAGGTAATAAAAGTTTATTAGCCAACCATTGAAGGAGGCACTTCGATTGATCTTTATATGTTTCCCCTCTTTGCCCGACAAACCAGCGTTTGAATTTCATACTTTCTAACTTGCTCCTTTAGTTGTTTCCTTTTTAATTAGTCCACCATTAACCTGTACAATTCTGGTACTCTGCAT
Organism: Raja brachyura; assembly: GCA_963514005.1. The sequence continues at coordinate 18,884,796 of OY740782.1, forward strand.
TCTCTCAAGATTCTCAGAAAGGTGGAGGTGGATGGGCCAGTCAGCTCATCAAGAATTGGCTTGGGTTATGCACGCCTCAGTACTTTTTATGTGGCCGGTATATAATGTTGCAACCCTGTGGATTCAATTTGCTGGAGGCCTGGCCTCCGGATACACAAACGCCCACAAGGCTTCAGACCTAACTCCTCCACTCAAGGCAATCCTGACAGCCTATTTGTAACAAAGTATTAATTACACTCAGTCATTTAACCGCTTATAAATTATTTTATTCGGAATACAGGCAGAGACCATGCCATCGGTACAGCATCGTAAATTAGAATGCCTCTAACTAATTGCGTACCACCAGATGGCACAGTGAAAACCCGTCATGGATCGGGTTGGCAATAGCAAAACCAGACATGGATCAATTCAGCAATAGTGATTGATCTACACTATTGATAACTTCGACCATGTAGAAACAGAATTAGGCCTATCGGCCAATCATGTCTGCCCCACCATAAGATCATGACTGATCTATTTTTCACAGGTTCATAAGTGATAGGAGCAGAATTAGCCCATTCGGCCCATCAAGTTTACTCCATCATTTGATCACGCTTGATCCATTTTTCATGTTCATAAATTCATGCGTGATAAGAGCAGAATTAGGCCATTCAGCCCATTAAGTCTACTCCGCCATTCAATTATGGCTGATCAATCTTTCCCTCTTGACCCCTTTCTCCTGCCTTCTCCCCATAACGCCCTGAAACCCGTACTAATCAAGAATCTATCCATCTCTGCCTTAAAAATATCCATTGACTTGGCCTCCACAGCCTCCTATGGCAATTAATTGGACAGATTGACAACCCTCTGCCTAAATAAATTCCTCCTCATCTTCTTCCTAAAGGTACATTCTTTAATTCTGAGACTATGGACTCTGATCCTATACTCTCCCACTAGTGGAAACATCCTCTCCACATCCACTCTAGCCAGGCAATTCAATTGCTCAACAAAGCCTCTTAACAAGGCTTTTCCCTCTCAACCCCATTCTCCTGCCTTCTCCCCATAACCTTTGACCCCCTTACTACTCTGAAACACCGTCAATGTTGTATTGTCATAATGTTCCAGATAGAACAATGGAATTCTTACGTGCAGCAGCACAACAGAATATGTAAACATAGTACACTGTAAATAATATAATAAACGGGAGAGCAAAAAGTTGTGTGTGTGTATATATAACATACTCACAACTACACACACGTGTGTGTGCGTTTGTGTGTGTGTATATATACACACACATATAAACACACACACAAATATACGCATATATGTATACTCAAATATACGCGCATATATACACACACACATATATACAGTGGCTTGCAAAAGTTTTCATACCCCTTGAACTGTTCCACATTTTGTCACGTTACAACCACTCTGTTTGCAGACTCTAACAGGTTGTCTTCCAAGATTGCCCTGTATTTGGCTCCATCCATCTTCCCATCAACTCTGACCAGCTCCCCTGTGCCTGCTGAAGAAAAGCATCCCCACAGCATGATGCTGCCACCACCATGTTTCACAGTGGGGATGGTTTGTTCAGGGTGATGTGCAGTGTTAGTTTTCCGCCACAAATAGCATTTTGCATTTAGGCCAAAAACTTCAATTTTGGTCTCATCAGACCAGAGTACCTTCCTCCACATGTTTGCTGTGTCCCCCACATGGCTTGTGGCAAACTGCAAATGGGACTTTGTATGGCTTTGTTTTCTTCTTGCCACTCTTCCATAAAGGCCCGATTTGTGGGGTGCACAACTAATAGTTGTCCTGTGGACAGATTCTCCCACCTGAGCTCTGGATCTCTGCAGCTCCTCCAGAGTTACAATGGGCCTCTTGGCTGCTTCTCTGATCAATGCTCTCCTTGCCCGGCCTGTCAGTTTAGTTGGACGGCCATGTCTTGGTAGGTTTGCAGTTGTGCCATACTTTTTCAATTTTCGGCTGATGGATTGAACAGTGCTCCGTGAGATGTTCAAAGCTTGGGATATTTTTTTATAACCTAACCCTGCTTTAAACTTTTCCACAACTTTATCCCTGACCTGTCTGGTGTGTTCCTGGGCTTCATGATGCTGTTTGTTCACTAATGTTCTCGAACAAACCTCTGAGGCCTTCACGGAACAGCTATATTTATACTGAGATTTGATTACACACAAGTGGTCTCTATTTACTAATTAGGTGACTTCTGAAGGCAATTGGTTGCACTGGATTTTATTTAGGGGTATCAGAGTAAAGGGGGCTGAATACTTTTGCACGCCACACTTTTCAGTTTTTTATTTGTAAAAAAATTTAAAAACCATGTATCATGTTCCTTCCACTTCACAATTATGCGCCACTTTGTGTTGGTCTATCACATAAAATCCCAATAAAATAATTTACGTTTTTGGTTGTAACGTGACAAAATGTGGAAAAGTTCCAAGGGGTATGAAAACATTTGCAAGCCATTGTATATGTGTGTGTATGTATATGTGTGTGTATATATATATACATACACACACATATATATATGATTCCTGGGATGTACCAGACTGATTCCTGGGATGTCAGGACTTTCATATGAGGAAAGATTGGATAGACTCGGCTTGTACTCGCTGGAATTTAGAAGATTGAGGGGGGATCTTATAGAAACTTACAAAATTCTTAAGGGGTTGGACAAGCTAGATGCTGGAAGATTGTTCCCGATGTTGGGGGAGTCCAGAACAAGGGGTCACAGTCTAAGGATAAGGGGGAATTCCTTTAGGACCGAAATGAGGAAAACATTCTTTACACAGAGAGTGGTGAGTCTCTGGAATTCTCTGCCACAGAAGGTAGTTGAGGCCAGTTCATTGGCTATATTTAAGAGGGCGTTAGATGTGGCACTTGTGGCTAAAGGGATCAGGGGGTATGGAGAGAAGGCAGGTACGGGATACTGAGTTGGATGATCAGCCATGATCACATTGAATGGCGGTGCAGGCTCGAAGGGCCGAATGGCCTACTCCTGCACCTATTTTCTATGTTTCTATGTTTCTATATGTGTGTGTGTATATATATATGGTATATATATATGGTATAATTATATGTGTATATATATGTATTTGTGGGAATATGTATGTATACACACCTTTTTTCTCTCTCGTTTATATATACAAACGCACGCATATGTACACACAAAATAACAAACATTAATAGTGCAAGAATAGTTTATGTAGTTCAGAGCTTATCTGAGATTGTAGTGTAGGTTAGTAAACACTACAACCTCAAAAAAGCTCTGAACTACATAAAGTATTATTGCACTATTATGGCTGTAGGGAAGAAGCTGTCCAAATAGACTTTAATCATTTAAAAAACAAACATATTTCCCAGATCTGAAGGAAGGGCTGGGATTCGTGGAACTGGACGACGGTAAATTGACCCAAATACAGGTTGCAGCATAATCAAGAACAATGTGTTAGAAATGTGTGAGAGAGTAATTTACAGAAAAAGAAGTGGAAGAATGAAATTGATGAGGTATTGACTCAATGAGCCGAGTTAATGCCAGCTTCCTTGGAAAATGGAAGGAAATAGGAAGCCTTATCCAGGCAATTACAGTGTATTCCATGACGCTCCTGACTTGTGCCTGGCAGCATGTCAAACGGTTTTGGGAAGGGTGTGCAAGAGGTGAATTGTTCACTTCAGAAGTAAATGGTAATTGTCTCGTGTTTTTTGTCATACAAAGGTTACGTGCCTATTATGTTGGAATGATGTCTACATCTTGCTACATGCAAGCTTAGATTGCTTCATATGCTGAGAATTTGCAAATTGAATTGGACATTGTGCAAATATTCCCTCTTCTGTCCCTATGAATAGATAGAGAAGATGGTTGAGTAAGGACAGCATGGTGGCACAGCGGTAGAGTTGCTGCCTTACGGCACCAGAGACCTGGGTTCCATCCTGTTGTCTGTCGGGGCATGTTCTCCCTTTAACTGTGTGGGTTTTCCTCAGGTGCTCCGGTTTCCTCCCCATTCCAAAGATGTACAGGTCAGTTGGTTAATTCGCTTTGGTAAAGATTGTAAATTGTCCCTAGTGTGTAAGATACCACGAGTGTACGAGGATCATTGGCCGAAGGGCCGGTTTCCACGCTGTATCGCTAAACTAAACTCAATTAAATAGGTTGTAGAGCAGCAAGCATGAACTCAATATGTACAACAATCATCTTTTGTATTGCAAGTTTCTGTGTTAATAATAGAAATAAGCAAAAAACAGCACAAAAAAGATAACTATAGATTTGATTGGAACTACATAGAGAAGGTTCCCTTTTACACCTCTTGTGCTCTTTAATTAGACCTGCACCACCCACCACAGTCGGACGGCAGGAGATATTATTTATTACTATTGGAGCAGATTGTAGGTTTATTGAAGTACACTCTCGCGGCAGACATTCTGCTTGAAAACAAGATGTTTGCCAATCTGTATGTTAATAAACCTAATTGAAAACTGCAGATGCTGGAATTCTGAAGTAGGAACAGTAAATGGGGAGATTACTCAGCAGGTCAAGCAGCATCAACTTTTTTAGTCAATCTTTTTCATCAGTTTCAGTGAAAGATCCTCGGCTTCAGAAAACATTGATTTTGTTTCCGTTTATTCTCTGTCCTGTTTCTCAGTTTCTCAGCATTAGTTTCAGGCCCGACCAACCTCAACAGTAACTTCAACAACCAGTCCCCTCCCCCTTCCGCTCATTAGATTGGATGGGATCCAAGGAGAGATAGCCGACGGGCATCACAGGTAGATCGGGTGGTTAAGAAGGTTTTCAGCACATTGGCCTTCATCAGTCAGAGTATTGAGTATACAGTAGAAGTCGGGTTTTCATGTTGCTTTTATATAAGATATTGATGCTGCTGCATTTAGAGTATTGTGCTCAGTTCTGGGCATTGTGTTATAGGAAAGATGTTGCCGAGCTCAAAGGGTGCAGGGAAGATTTATAAGGATGTTTTACGAGAGAAAGCAGATAGCGCCTCATTCGCAACACTGTAGCTCGGAGTGCAACATTCCGTCAGCGCTGCAACTGTACTGCACTGGCGAGTCAGAAAAAGCATTGCACATTATCAGCAGCCAACTTGGAATCAAAAGAAAATAAGTTGCAAGAGAAAAAAACCCCATCTCTTTGAAAAGAACGGGAAAACTTAGTGGCAAGGAAAAGGATGCACAAAGAAAATCTGTGTCTGGAAATTCAACCCCTGTGGTGGTGCTAAGTGTGTGGCAGCCTCAGTAATTATACTGAAGTCAATGGAGCTGATATGTGTACGAACTACTGCTAAGATTATATAATCCATTTAGTGTTGTTAACCTGGGCTGATTTCCAAGCTCCGCTGGTTTAAGGGTTGAGATTAGGTGAACTGTCAAATATCCAAACACCGTTTCAAGATTCGAGATTCAAGAGAGTTTATTGTCATGTGGCCCAGATAGGACAATGAAATTCTTGCTTTGCTTCAGCACAACAGAATTCTAGAAGGCATGAATACGGAACAGATCAGTGTGTCCATATACCATTGTATCTTGTATATTACTAAAAGTCTGATCTTGACCGGTTTTGGCTCGCTGTGCTGTGATTCCGAGAGAACATCGCCACCTACGGCCGTCATTTTTGGCCAGCTCGCACAGAGCCCCCCTCCGCCTTCCAGGACCAGAGGATTTTTCCCATCAATGAAAAATCAGAGAGATATTAATGTTTTTAACAAATTCCCCATTCTCTCTGCTGCCCCTGCTGGAGGGAGGGGGAGGGACTATAAAACCAGGAAGTGGTGTGCCTCACTCAGTCGCTGCAAGTTGGAGGAACAAGAGGGTCACGTCTCTCTGAGCTCTGAATAGCACTGGACACATGTCTACTCAACTGTGAGTGCCCTTAATCTGGTTTGAAAATGAAAATATGGTTGGTTTGAAGTAAAAAGGCACTGCCTGCAAATGTTTATTTGGGTGCTTTGGCTTGAAGTGAAAAGGCACTACTGCAAATGGTGGCTTGGGTGCTTTGGCTTTAAGTGAAAAGGCACCACTGTAAATGGTGGCTTGGGGACTTTGGCTTCAAGTGAAAAGGCACTACTGCAAATGGTGGCTTGGGGACTTTGGCTTGAAGTGAAAAGGCACTATTGTAAATGGTGGCTTGGGGGATTTGGCTTGAAGTGAAAAGGCACTACTGCAAATGGTGGCTTGGGGGATTTGGCTAACTTCCTGTTTGCACTGTATATTGATTTTAGATAAAACGCTACCACTTACGGCTGTGATGTTTGGCCATCTTAGTCCCCCTCCGCTCTGCTCAGGATTCTTCCCATCAATGAAAAATAAAAGTGTTATTAGTGTTTAAAAAATGTTGAGAATCTCTCTCCTATCATGAAGGCCACACCTTTTCCGGTGGGAGGGGGAGGAATTATAAAACCCGGAAGTGTGGGTGGGGCTCAGTTTCTGCATGATGGTGGATGGAGAGATCATGACTCTGTCTGAGCTGTGAATAAACTGAACACACTGAATGTCTACTGAACTGTGTGTTTGGTGTTTTGTGTGGTTTTATGGTAGTTTCACCCTGCTTGAATGGTATGAAACTGCATTTGAATGTGGTGGCCTTGCACCCTGTATGAAATGGTATGAAACTGCATTTGAATATGGTGGCGTTGCACCCTGCATGAAATGGTATGAAGCTGCATTTGAATTTGGTGGCCTTGCACCCTGCTTGAAGTGGTATGAAACTGCACTTGAATTTGGTGGCCTTGGATCCAGCTTGAAGTGTTATGAAACTGCACTTGAATTTGGCGGCCTTGCACCCTGCTTGAAGTGGTAGGAAACTGCACTTGAATTCGGTGGCTTTGCACCATACTTGAAGTGGTAGGAAGCTGCACTTGAATTTGGTGGTCTTGGACCCTGCTTGAAATGGTAGGAAAATGGATTTGAATTCGGAGGCCTTGCACCCTGCTTGAAATGGAATTTCAAGGAATAGCCATGAGTCAACTGCCAGCCGACCAGCTATGAGTGAGCTGCCAGCACATCAGGCTTGAGGGGCTGAGCTGCCACCCCAATAACCCATACCAGCGCTCCAGAAAGCCCCCCCACAGGCCACCAACATTGGAATTGGTGGAGAGGTGGAATATTGTGTCAGGGGACCAGCCCTCCCGTGTGAACATGGGACCCAACGGGTCCCACTTAGTCTAGTTAATGTATATACAAATGAATAAATGAAACAGATAAAGTGCAAATACACAGATAATGGGCTATTAATGTTCAGAGTTTAGTGAGTTCAACAGCCTGATAGCTGTGGGGAAGAAGCTGTTTCTGAACCTGGACGTTGCAGTCTTCAGGCTCCTGTACCTTCCACCTGAAGGTAGCGGGGCGATGAGTGTGTGGCCAGGATGGTGTGGGTCCTTGATGCTGCCAGCCTTTTTGAGGCAGCGACTGCGATAGATCCCCTCGATGGTAGGGAGACTTAAGACTTTGTTTAAGAAATAGAATCTTTAAAATAAAAGCTGATGACTGAATGTTTGTCCAGCTGGATGCAGAGTTTGAAGAAACATAGTCATTACATTTGTGTGGTATCAAGCCAGACGAGGCTGTTCCTTCAAACTTTCAACTATTAAACGGGTAAATAAAACCAATCCCTGTTGTCATTTTCTATCTAATCTGCGGCATAGAATGGCACTCCTGGGAAACATAAGCCTCTTGTTAAATTAGGAGCTAGAAGCAAAGGAACTATTAAAGTAATCTGCCAACTATGGCATGAGGCCATCAATGAAACTCAAGTGACTGATTCAGAGTGTTCTAATGAGTGACACACCTCATTGACAAACTCTATAGTGTAAATTAAAAGGCACATAGCTGAATTGTAAACTGTTTAACATGAACTGCTAACCATTCCTGATTATCATCCTAACCATCCCTCTTTATTCAATGGAAGGGGAAGCTGCAGCAAGAAAACAACACTGTTTTTGCCGCAACAATCCATGCAAGAGTTTACAGTACAAATAAGTCCCCCCTCTCTTCCCTGTGTCCCACCTTGGTGAGCAGTCATGTCTTCCACTGTGCTGCTACTCTTTCGTCTTCTCCTCATCCCCTTCCAACCCACGTCCCTGCCTCTGGCTTCACATTTCACTCCTCTCCCGATTCACAGCCTTTGTCTCCTTTTCATCTCGAGCTTTTGTCCACCTACCTGCCTGTCAAAACCCCACCACCTATAACTTGCCAGGTTTTGTACCCCCCCCCCCCCCCCCCCCGCCCCCCACCACACCTCTTTTCCAGCTTTGTCCTCTACTTCAATCAGTCTAAAGATAGTTCCCGACCCGAAACGTCACGTCACCCATCCATCCATGTCCCCCAGAGGTGTTGCCTGACCCGTTGAATTACTCCAGCACTTTGTGTTATAATTATGATCTCATGCAGCTCTATCAAAACCACCTTTCACTTTTGTTCCATGGAGAACAGCCCCAGCATCTCCCGTCTTGCAGCTGATATCCCCCAATGCTAGAACTATTCCTGTAAACTACTTCTACAGCCACAGTGATCAGGCCGAGGAGTGATCTTATAGAGGTGTATAAAATCATGAAGGGAGTAGATAAAGTTAATGCACAGAGTCTTTTACCCAGGATAGGGGAAATCAAAAACAAGAGGACATTAGAGGGACAAAGAATTAAAAAAAAAATCAGGAATAAAAATAAGTTGCCATTCGTAAAGATTTTTCGGTGAGAGGAACAAAATGTAATGCAAATCTGTGGGCAACGTTTTCACTCCATGTGTGGCAGGTGTAGGGAACATGCTGCCAGAGGAGGTAGTTGAGGCACATACTATAACACCATGGAAAAGACACTTGGACACGTACATGGATAGGGATGGTTTAGAAGAATATAGGCCATATGCAGGTAAGTGGAACCAGCATAGGTGGGACACCTTGGCCAGCATGGACGAGTTGAGCAAAAGAGCCTGTTACCGTGCTCGAGGACTCTATGACACTCGAGGAATCTGACCAGCATATCCCTCCCACTCATTTTGGGCACTCCAGCATCGTGTTTAGATTCATAAGTAGGTAGTTCATTTTCTGGGTGAAAATGATTTGAAAGGTGATGTATGAGTGTACGTTTCTATTTTCTTTGGCCTGGAGTTGTAAATCACCGGTTATGTACCTTCATTAAGATCAGAAAATGTTGCTGTAAAACACTATGGCAATATGGTTTAAAAGGATGCTGGAAAAATCGAAGGTGAAGTCTGAAGAAGGGTCTCGACCCGAAACGTCACCTTTTCCTTCGCTCCATAGATGCTGCCTGACCCGCGGAGTTTCTCCAGCATTTTTATCTACCTATGGTGATATGGTGGAGAGTTTAGTGCAGAACCAAGCAGTGCCAGTTCTTGATCTACTTGATCTGTAATCAGATGGTGCATTGATTCATCATAACCAGTTTCGCTCCAAGTGGAGGAATTTTTTTTTTTAAAGCAGATGTTGCAAATCTACTGTAAATAAAAGCAGCAGAGATGCTGGAAGCTCTCAGGCAGAATCTGTAGAAGCAGAATCAGAATTGTATCCTATCCTTTTATACCAGAGATGCAGAGATGCTGTCTGATCCAAATGAAAACTATGTTCTTAGTTTCTGTGTTCTCTCATTCTTCCTCTGAGGCTTGGACCTAAAATGAAACGTAACGCATGTTGAAGGAAAAGTCTGAGTATGTGCGTAGTCTGAGAGAGCCTGGGGGAAGGGACAGTAATACCCCAAAATTAAATAACATTAATCGAATAATAACCACACAGTTTGCGAAAATTATCCCTTGCTGGACAATCAAATCCTTCTTTCATAAGCAGCTTTTCATTCTTGGTATGGTTTAGTGTGTGTGTAATGAGTACTGCTGTGTTTTGGATGCAGAAATTTCTCATCACCTATAATAATAATATTAGCCTCGGCTGTGCCCATCCACATATAATGTTTATCTGAGGTTTGTACTGAGCTGGAGACCGCTACATAATTGATAGGCACTAGGTTTTCTGGAAATAATAGAGGTCTGACACAACAGGATCATGGCCGGTTTCATCGTGCACACGGCAGGTTTAGTAGGGTCCTGAGCTGTTTGCAGTTTAAAAAAAAACAATGATCTTATATTGGGTTGACAAAAAGCCGTGTAATTCACTGAGGAAACATCAGTCAGCTGCGCAACGAAAGCTGGCTTCATTGTTTCGATCCCTACAATGTCCTGCTGCCACCAGCTACTTCTGCAGAAGGCAGATACAGTGCAATGGATTGCATTTTACATTTTTCACTGGCACTGGGGTATAAGGTACGTATGTCAACGATTCAAATGCAACTTGAAACATTTTGCAAAAATGTCGCAGAGAACTCTCTATCACCCTTATCACTTCCCCACAAATGAGGGCTTTCATTTTCTAAATATTTTATTCTCCAGTCAGTATTTGCATTGCACATGTGTTGGAAATGGCAATGCGCTGGGCTGTGGAATGTTAGGCTGCCACACATTTACACTCAGTGACACCAAGCACTTCTTTAGTCAGGATAAATCAGCCTGATGTACGACTAATATCCTTCTATATTGGCCCAACCTCGGAACAGTAATTTCTTTACACAGAGAGTGGTTGATATTTGGAAGGCACTACCAAGAGAGGAGGTGGAATCAAATACATTTATTACGTCTAAGTAGTATTTCGACATACATTTAAAATGCCAAGACATAGAAGGGTAGGGTCATAATGCAGGTAAAGGGTATTAATATAAAGGGTAGAAGAATGCTCTCGACTATTCCTTTTCTCCAGAAATGCTGTCTGACCCGCGGATTTATTCCAGCTTTTTGTGTCTGTCTTCAATGTAAAAGGGCAGCATGTGAGTGCACATGATGGGCCGATTGGTCTGTTTCTGTGCTGTATACCTCTATGACTCTGCACCATGGCAGCTGACTGCAGGAGCTGCGTTTGTACGACAGACTCTCTCTGCTGGGGTCTAGGTTGAGTGTGCCTCAAATCAGTTCACACTGACGTTCACGTTCTACAAGCAAGGAATCCCTGCATTATTCATCTGAACGCAATGGTTCAATGGTTTCTTTATTGTCACATATAGCTGGTACAGTGAAATACATTCCTTGCATACAGCATGGCAAGACTATCCGCAGACATAAGCACAATCACCCCAGTCAGTACAGCATGCATAGAACATTCCACCGAGTACAAATGCAAGACGTGACCATTTACAATCCCAGCTGCCCACAAAGCCCCATTATAGCCATCACCTCCATTCCGGTATAGAGTTTAACATTAGACACTTTTAGTTTATTCATTCCTAGGTGAGGTCTGCTGCATGATCTTACCGGGTTATATGCAAAATAAAGCATTTCACTGTGCCTAGGTACACATGAGACAATAAAGTATTATTGATGCTGATATCAATAGCATTGGTGGCATCTATCCCTAACGGCCCTGAATCCAGGAAGCAGCTAAGAGTGAATCACACTGCTGGGCTGTGGTCATCGGGAGGTGAGACTGGTTAAGGATAATTGACCTCCTTCCCTGTAGGGTATTATTGGACCAGATGGATTTTCCAACAATCCAACATTACCAACTTTACTAGTCATAATCAAAATAGCATAGTCAAACTAGACTAGTCATAGTCATATAGCACAAAAGCAGGCCCTTTGGCCCAACTCATCCATGCTGACCAAGATTGGCACATATCACTCTAAACCCATCCTGTCGATGTGTGTATCCAAATCCATATTTGTCACGTGTGCCAATTGGCACAGTGAAATTAAATCACCATGCAGCCATACAGTAAAAATAAAGAACACAACATAGAGTTGATAGCATTCGACATAAAACATCCCCACACAGCAGGATCAAAGTTTCCCACTGTGAGGGAAGGCACCAAAGTCCGTCTCTTCCCCTGATGTTCCCCACTGTTCACCCGTGGTCGGGGCCTCCCCGAGCCCTCCGCAGTCGCCGCTACGGGCGGCCTGATGTTCAGGCCCCCCCGTCGGGGTGATGTAAGTCCAACGTCGGGGCTGGGGGACCTCCTCAGCGGCCTGGACCGCGAGTCGGCCCCTCCTACCGGAGTCCACGGCTCCCAAAGTCCGCAGGGGATGCCGGGTGGGGATGCACCGCTAGAGGCCCTCGGCAAAGGGCCCCAGGACTCCACGGAGTTGTTCAGGGCCACCCGCGTTGGAAGCTCTCCCCAAACCAGAGCTCCATGATGTTGGAGCAGCAGCCCAATGCTCCGGAGCCCCAAATGGTGACCCAGGCAGGTATCGCCAGCTCCGCGGTGAGTCCAGTGCCGCCGCTGTTGCAGCTCTGGAAAGGCCGCTCCGATCCGGGAGGTAGGCCGCGAGGTGGGGGGCGAGGACGCGACTCGGAGAAATAGTCACATCCCCGCCAGGAAACAACTGGGAGTTAGTTTCCCGCTTACCCTGCCCCCCTCCCCCACATATAAAAGTTAAAGACTCCCCAAAAACAAACTTTAAACTGACTAAAAAATAAATAAAAGATGGAAAAACAAACGGGCTGCAGGCAGAGGCTGCTGTCAGTGCAGCACCCCCTAGTGGCCCCGATGCAGCGCCCCTAGCGCCCATGCAACCTTCCCCCAGCGGCTTGTTCCACACCCCCACCCCTGAAAGAAGATGTTGCCCCCCCCAGGTTCCTATTAAATCTTGCCCCTGTCCTGAAGCCAAATTGATTTTATTCCAGATTTTTTTTGTTTTAACGCTTGGATTTGAATTCCCCGACTGCAATGATGGGATTCAAACAAGATTTCAGGTCATCAGTGCTGGCCTCTAAGTGCTAATCCCGCAGTGTTAACCTACACATTAGCAAACCCACAAAGACTCTTGTCACAACAAAAGCCAGTGTGACAATCTAATGATATGTTTTAAAATCTAATTGTTTTGGGGTATTTGAAAGCAAGGAGCTTGCATCTATTTACCACGTTTTAAATCCCCAGGAGGTTGCAAGTGCTTTCATCCAATGGAATATATTTGAAGTATTGTAACGTTGAATAAACCTATTCACTGGCTTGAAACCAACTTTTGGTCCAAGGTTTGCAGTCGGCCTCCAAATGAAGTGGCGTTCTGCACTCATGCAGTGTTTCAGGAATGCTGTGTAATACAAAAGTTGAAGGTCATACCTTCAACAAAGCCATAATTAAGGTTGTTCGCCTGAAGAAAGTGTGCCGGGGTAATACATCACACTTTAGTTGGCCAGATACAGGTCATTGGATTGCCCTGATCTAGTCATCTAGTTTCAACAAAGCATTAGCTTTTTGCCTGCACACTTTCAATTGCAGGATCTTCAATACTTAGACACCATAGACAGTGTTTTTTTTTTTTTTTTACATCGTTTGCGGCAAAAATTAATACAATATATTTTGTTTGTATGGTCCTCTTCATTTCTTTACCTCGTGACTTTAAACTTTGGAGATGCAGCGTGGAAACAGGCTCTTCGGCCCACCAAGTCTACGCTGACCAGCGATCACCCTGTACACCCGCACTGTACTACACACACTAGGGACAATTTATAACTTTACAGAAGACAATTAACCTACAAACCCTGTACATCACGAGTGTGTGGGAGGAAACCGGAGCACTCTGAGAAAACCCACGTGGTCTCAGGGAGAATGTACAAACTCTGGAAAGATAGCGCGTGTACCGGGTTGTCAGGATCGAATCTGGGTCTTTGGCGCTGAAAGGCTCTGAAATGCAGTGACCCTACCATTGCGCCACTATGCTGCCTATTGGTCTTTTTCTGTCCCCTTCACATTCTTACACCACACTGTTGGGCTGATCTTATACCTTGGCCCATTGATTCATTGGTTGTCTGATTCTAATGAGACGGGGATGTGTTCGTGTTTCAGGGCTGTACACAATTTGCCTGTGAGAGTTTCAAAAGCCAGCACCAAGTATAGAAACATAGAAAGTAGAACAATAGAAAACACACGCTGGAGTAGGCCATTCGGCCCATCTAGCCAGCACCGCCATTCAATGTGATCATGGCTGATCATCCACAATCAGTACCCCGTTCCTGCCTTCTCCCCATATCCCCTGACCCCACTATCTTTAAGAGCCCTATCAAGCCATCTCTTGAAAGTATCCAGAGAACCAGCCTCCACCGCCCTCTGAGGCAGAAAATTCTACAAACTCACAACTCTTTGTGTGAAAAAGTGTTTTCTCATCTCCATTCTAAATGCCCCTGGTTCTGGACTCCCCCAACATCGGGAACATGTTTCCTGCCTCTATTGTGTCCAAAACCTTAATAATCTTATGTTTCAATAAGATCCCATTTCATCCTTCTAAATTCCAGAGTATACAAGTCCAGCCGCTCCATTCTCTCAGCATATGACAGTCCTGCCATCCCGGGAAAACCTTGTGAACCTAAGCTGCACTCCCTCAGGGGTGGTGGTAGAAGCAGATACAATAGTGGCTTTTAAGAGGCTTTTGGATAGGTACATGGATATGCACATAATAGAGCGATATGGACCATGTGCAGGCAAAGTCCATTAGCTTAATTTGGCATCATGTTTGGCACAGACATTGTGGGCCGAAGGGCCCGTTCCTGTGCTATACTTGTACTTCAGACTGAAGAAATGAAATTTCCCACCTGAAATGCCGCTTCACCCATTTCCTCCACAGATGCTGCCTGATCAGCTGAGTTATTTGAGCACTTTGCATTTTACTTAAGATGCACTTTACTTATCTACTCTTCCTTGTGCTAACAATTTTCAAGCAAATCACATACACAACAACAGTAAGTATACAATAAATGATTAATTATATAGTAATCTGGACCATGATAGTGCAAACACCAAAGTACTGTTCCAGGAAAGAGGGTATCACAGTGAATGGTGGTACTGGCTCGAAGGGCCGAATGGCCTACTCCAGCACCTATTGTCTATTGTAATATTGTTTGTCCCACTTTCGAGCAGGAAGCAAAGTCCTGATTCTTGTCTTTACCCTGCGGTCGGCTTGGTTGGAGTCGTATATCGTTTTTATGCTGACTGGACAGCATGCGACAAAAAAGCTTGTCACTGTACAAGCTGAACTGAACCATTAGTAAATGGATAAAATAAAAATTCCAATGTGTTTTAAGCTGCCAGAAGGATGGAGAGAAGAAAAGGAATGCATGGGATAGAATGGAGGCCAAGAGAGGCTGAATGACAAATGGTGGAGAGGATAGCTGGGAGGCTGGTGAAGGCAATTCAAATTGGTTTCAGATTGCCAGTAAAGACACAAAGTGCTGGAATAACTCGGCGGGTCAGGCAGCATCTCTGGAGAACACGGATGCTGTGAGATTTCGGGTTGAGGCCCTTCTTCAGACTGCCAGTGTTAACTCTTTGAGAAAACTGGTTGCCGATCAACTTCAATGGAACCAAATATTGGGAGCTTGTTACAGCTGATACACAGAGCAGTGTTAGTGACCATGAACTACTGTCTTGCTCATCCAGAGTTTCAATATCACAAACAGAAGTATGAAATCTGACTCTTTTACTGATCCTTCCTGTCCCAAATACGAGCAACCCTTAGACATTGATCACCTGTTATGCCAGAGGCCGGTAAAGAACCACACCATAGCAAATGTTTTGGGTTGAAATTGTGTCCAACATCAGTGTGGGAATAGCTTCACCAAGAATAACATAATGGGTCAAGAATACGACTTACGCCCACCTTCTTGAGGGTAATTGGTTTAGTTTAGTTAATTATTGTCACGTGTACTGAGGTACACTGAAAAACGTTTTGTTGCATGCTATCCAGTCAGTGAAAAGACTTCTACTTCTTGTCCAGTCCACACGCAAGATTAGAAGTTGTTCAGCCAGAACTGAACACACTTCTCGGCCTCTGCATACAATGGTGTCTGCCTTGCCGCTTCTTGTGTTTGGTGGTGTAAAGATTAGTGGAAACATGGCCGCGATGTGAATGCTCTAGCCTTGACCCCAGTGAAAAGACTATACATGATTACAATCAAGCCGTCCACAGTGTACAGATGCAGGATAAAGGGTTTAACACTTAGTGCAAAATAAAGTCCAGCAAAATTGATTAAAAATCATTTGAAGGTCTCTAAATAAGGATGATGAGAGGATGGTTCAGTTGCCTGATAATAGCTGGGAGGAAACTATCCCTGACTCTGGAGGTGTGTGTTTTCAAACTTCTGTACCTCTTGCCTGATGCGAGAGGGGAGAAGAGGGAGTGAGACTGGTCCTTGATTATGCTGCTGGCCTTTCCGAGGCAGCGTGAAGTGTAGATGGACTAAATGGAATGGAGGTTGGCTTGCGTGATGGTCTGGACTGCGTACACAACCCCTCTGTAATTTCTTACAGTCTTGGATAGAGCTGTCCCCGAACCATGCTGTGATGCTTTCTGTGGCGCATCTGTAGACGTTGGTGAGGGTTACTGCGGACATGCCAAACTTTCTAAGTCTTTAAAGGAAGCGTTGGTGAGCTTTCTTGGCCATAACTTTGATGTGGCTTGTCCAGGAGAAATTGCTGGTGACATTTATTGCTAAGAATTTGAAGCTTTCGACCATCTCTACTCCATTGCCAGGTGGGCAATAAACTCCGGTCTTGCCTTGATCCTAAAAAAATGAACAAATAATACATTGCCACAAATCACCAGAGCTTCCTCAATGGAATCACCTGAGATTGAGCTCAACGATAAATGTCTTTCTGCGTTGACAGCACTGCCCATGTCCATAAATCCCCTGGTTTGCAAACAGCTTTCAGCAGAGAACACACCATCTGAACGTCAGAGAGGATCTCAATAGACATTTTTTGTGGTGATTAAATACACTAGATTTTTATTAACTATGATGAAGCAAATCCCACTGCAGATAGAGTATCCTGTCAACTTATTGTCCCTCCCCAATCACGTTAAAACAGTTAATAATCTCCTCCATAATAGTTCAACACTCAGTGGAATGGCAGTGGCAGGTGAATGGCAACTCCACCCTTTTTAGGCACCTCTTCAAATTACTTAAAAATATATCGGTGGAATCCAATTTTTTTTCTCCAAGCCCTTGCACAGGTTGAATTGAATTGAATTGAAAGATATTACAAAAGAGACAGGACCATTGAGTCCACGCTGGCCATCCATCACCTGTTCACACCAGTTCTATATTATCCCTCTTTCTCATCTACCCCCTGGAGGCAATTTACTGAGGCCAAATAACCTACATGCCTGCACATCTATAGGATGAGTGGGACGGCACAGTGACACAGCGGTAGAGTTGCTGCCTTACAGCGCTAGAGACCTGGGCTTAATACTGACTATGGGTGCTGTGTGTGTGGAGTTTGTACGTTCTCCCTGTGACCATGTGGGTTTTCTCCAGGTGCTCCGGTTTCCTCCCTTACTCCAAAGACATACAGGTTTGCAGGTTAATTGGCTTCAATAAAATGAGTAAATTGTCCCTGGTGCGTAAGATTGTGACAGTGTACGGAGTGATCGCTGGCCGGCACGGACTCGGTGGGCTAAAGCGCCCGTTTCCGCGCTCCATCTCTAAAGTCTAAAGAAATCAGAGCACCAGGAGGACTCTGATGAGATCACGGGGAGAGCGTGCAAACTCCCCTCAGACACCACCTGAGGTCAGGATTGAACCTGGGTCTCTGGCGCAATGTGAGGCAGCAGCTTTACCAGCTGCACCACCAACTGGAGCAGTTCAAAGAGGAAGCCCTCAGCCAGCTTCTCAAGAGCTGCCAGGCTCTGCATTTACAATGCAAGCATTTATTTAAAGTGGGTCCGCAATCTTTTGGACAGACCATGGCATTCTTCTCCAAACACAAAGAAACTTGGTGGAAATCGGGAGAAAGTCAAACAAGCTGACGGTTTGATATGAGATGCTTTGCATTTATTTGGACACCGACCCATTCCCTGATTCTATCTAAAGCACGTTTGACCATCTGTCATTGAGTGAAATAAAAAAGAACTGCAGATGCTGGTTATTCCAAACATAGACACCAAATTCTGGAGTAACTCGACGGGTCAGGCAGCATCTCTGAAGAAAATGGATAGGGGTGATGTTTTGAAACGTTGCTTCTCCATTTACTCCAGGGATGCTGCCGGCCCCATTTACTCCAGCAATTTGTGCCTGTCTTTAATTGAAGTTTGAAATATTTGTCTCAGTCTTAGTAATGCAGTGCTAGAACTGCGTAGCAAAGTGGAATAAACTGGGTAGATGTTCAGAAGAATTTTGGAACGATGAGACTAAAAGCCGCAGATACTGCAGACGCTGAATCTCAACAGGTTTGTGGAGCATCTGTGGAGAGGGAAACAGAGATGACATGCAAAGTTGATGTGTGCTCCTTGGAGTTAACCCATGGAGTGCCCCATTCTATAATCATATTAGCATGCAGTAGAATAATTTTGACTTAATGACAGGGAAAAGTCAGATGATAGCAAAGCTGCAGGTACATCGTTACCCTGTTTTCACCACCTGATTGAAAAATAACCCTGCCTTTATTATTGCTTTACTGTATGTGTGTATATGGTAATCTTGTCTCTGGGATAGTGAGTGTCGTTTGTGGAGCTCAAGTGTTGCTTTTGCCACAACGAAGCAAAGAGCATTACAGGCGGATGAGCATGTCAATTTATCACCTTTCCAATGTCATGCCAGAACAGTTAACTGTTCTCCGTGAAGTGGCCACATAATATTAGACCATGATAAACTGCTCAACTACCACATCACCTGTGGCATCTGTGAAAGATTTAGATAGAAGGGAGACCTTTACCGTGTCTAAGACTGGGGGGGAAATAACAGAATGGAGGAATCATAGGCTTGCTGCGCTACAGAAGAAGGACACTTGGCCCTTTTGGTTTGTACTAGCTCGGAATGAAGAAAGCTCATTTGTCCTATTCTTCTATATTGCCCCTAGAGCCTTCTAAATTATTCTCTCTCAAGCCCTTTCTATTTTCATTTTGAAGATGCTGATTTATTGCATTTCCATCAGCCTTATTCGTCATTAATTCTGCTTCACAATGATTGGAGGATCAACATTAAAAGACCAAAAGCAACAAGGCTGTGAATTCTTGGTGACCACAAGCCAGTTAGCCATAAATTAACTTTGCCGTCACTTCATGCTTAATACCTGGAAGGTCAGAAGCTTTTTGAACAATTATTTGCAATTGTTCACTTTTTTGGGATCAATCACCGCTGGTTAGTTGTAATCTGCAGCAATAGGTTTCAACAACCCCCCCCCCCCAAAATGGGATCAGAGATTCATAGAGCTACACAGTGTACAGGAAGGAACTGCAAGTCAGACAGTAAAGTATTGCAGATTTCCTCGCCTAAAGGCTGTTTGTTGAACCTGATAACATGGTAGTTTCAAGGTCACCAGATTTGACATTGGCTTTTAAAAACAATTCTGAGTTAACATGGTGGTTAACAGTCAATAGTCCAGGATACTAACCCAATAACTTAGCCATTCGGCCGCACTTCATAGTCTTTGTTTGACTTATAAAGCGCTTTGGAAAGCCCCCTGAAACAAGAAAAGCTTCATGTAACTTCAAGTCTTTGTTTTGCATCAATACTAGCATAGTCCTGTTGGGCTGAATGGCATGCTTGCACTGTACATGCTTTTTAACAACATGTATTGTGGCCAAATACCAGAGTGAAGCAGAGTCAGGATTTCATTTAACAGGACTTTTACTCTGGTATAATATACCAGGGACCACGGAGTAGGAGGTAGTAATGAGCTGTTGCACAGTGACAAGTAATTCTGCAAGGGATACCATACACTGGGATGATAACATTAGAATAATCATTGAAAAAAATATAAATAGGTTCATCAAATGTAAGATATTTTTGTCAGTTTCATATCTATAATTCATTATTTATAATGGAAGGTAATCAACACTCCCTTTTTTCTAGCATAACCTTATTTTGGGAATTATATAAGCTTTCCTGACTGCTTTAGTATTAGCTTTAATTTTAGAGATACAATGCAGAAACAGGCCATTCAGCCCACTGAGTCCGCACCGACCAGCAACCACCCATACACTAGCACTAGGGACAACTTATAGTCTTTACTGAACCCACTTAACCTACAAGCCTGTATGCCTTTAGCGTGTGGGAGGAATCCGGAGCACCCGGGGAAAGCCCACGCGGTCATGGGGAGAGCGTACAAACTCCGTACAGACAGCTCCCGTGGTCAGGATCGAACCCGGGTCTGTGGCGCTGTAAGGCAGCAACTCTACCTTTTCCGAGAGGTCTGAGCTGTAAACTGTCGTGCTGAAAATACTATTAAAAAATGGTAAAACAAACAATTCACTCATTTGCTTTGAATGTGTATTGCAGAGAGCTGCACGTGCTGTGTGCTTAATATGTGGAGACACATGCAACTCTAATCAGATGCTGACAAAGGGACTACTCAAGGGCAAATCTTTGGTGCTTTGCAGTTAAATGAACCGTGTCTGCTAACATACCCCTGGAACACATCTTTTAAGGTTATGGCATTATAGAGCTATAATGAGATATTAAACGGCATTGAGAAAAATGATGACCTCAAGAATAATGCTCGGAAGACAGATGTTATCATGGTTTGTAGCTTACTTAAATTCCTGGAGCAGAATTTCAAGAAGGTCTCTGAAGGTTTATTTTCTCTGGATCCTTTGACATTGTTTCATAACTTCAATTACTGCCTCTGGTTGTCAAACTAAACTGGATTTTATTTTTTTCTGGAAACAAAATGCAAAAGTCTCGATGCAACCCCTCAGACTCGCCACTGAATTTCAGACATTTATCTTTTCATGTTCAGATCACAACCTGCCACCTCTGATGAAAGATGACTAGCCCATGATGTTTTAAACAACAATCAAACTGCTGGAGGAGCTAAGCGGGTCAGGCAGCATCTGTGGAGGGAAGTGGACAGACGACAGTTTGGATCAAGTCCCTTCTTCAAGACTGGTCCTGACCAGAAATGTTGGATGACCATCTTCCCCCGACAGGTGCTGCCTGACCCACTGAATTGCTCGCAACAGGTTTTTTTTCGTTCATCATACTTCCTTTATTTGGTTCCACTCTGCCTCTTCAGCAGATTCCATAATCTGGAGCCCCTGTTATCCCCACTAAACCTGACCCAGGCTCTGACACTGTCTGCACGCTTCCCTCTCCTTTACTTTAGGTACTTGCTATCTCCCGTGTACTCTTTTAGTCCAGATGAAGGATCTTGACTCGAAACACGGACTGTGGCACAGCAGTAGAGTTGTTCCATAACAGCGCCAGAGACCCCGAGTTTGACCCCGAGTACGGGTGCTTGTCTGTACGGAGATTGTACGTTCTCCCTGGGACCGCGTGCGTTTCCTCCAGGTGCCCCGGTTTCCTCCCACACTCCAAAGACGTACAGGTTTGTAGTTTCATTGGCTTGGTACAATTGTAAATTGTTGTGTGTAGGATAGTGCTAATGTATCTCGCTGCGCTGTACCTCTAAACTAACCTAATCTATTGTAATTCATTAGCAGTAGGAACTTTGGATGGAAGTTGGATGGGCATCATTGGTGCCAGGTCTGAGCAATGGGCCGGGTCCAACATGAGCCATGTAGCACAGCTTCGAGCTTCCATCCGAACAAGATGTGTGTAGCAAAGCTTAGGAAACCTCTTCTGTGAATATATCACTTCATATTAAACAGAATAATTATTTTTATTATATTTTATGTTATACCATCTCCCACGGTCCGAGTTCATTCCAAGAGCAAAAATTAAACTCGTGGTAAGCACGGAGAATGAACGTAGTGGGTACGTCGGAGGTTGGGGACGTCTTTTACCGGCTCGTAACGTGAACGGCAGGTACTCGGGAAGACTCGCTAACGGCAGGTAAGCACGGGAAGATTTGTGAAGATTTTTCAACATGTTAAAAAATGTCCACGAGAGCCCCGAGTACCGATGAGTGGCCATTACCATAAATCTCCGAGTTCGAATCAGGGCAAACTCGGGACAGTTCTTGGAATGAACTCGTAACGTGGGACAGGGCTTTCACACTTACCAACGTGCCATTGCCACAATCAAGTCAACAAAACTCATCAAAGGATCCCATGAAAAATATACTAATTATATTTAATTTGAATTGAAGTTGCAGCCAATCTGCTCACTGTAATGCAATTAGATTTTCTAACATTTTAATCTATAATTAATCTTAATTACTTTTTTTAGTTCTTAAACGCTTTCCGCTCCCTCTTAATGGTTCACTTTCTCTCTTTTGATTTATTTTTATTTTTCAATGAATTACATTCTCTCCAGTTGGCATCAAATCCACTGTCTAGGTTCCAGCAGAAAATTTGCCACATCTCATATGCATCCTCAATTGCTCTCACAAGTGTATTATAGGAAAAAGAAAGAAGCTATGAAACCTCTCAAACATACTGAGCTGTGCAGTAAGATCGTGACTGACTACATTTCTGGCCTTAATTTTATTTTCCTACCAATTCCTGTAACCTTCTTAAAGGAAACAAAGTGCTGGAGTAACTCAGCAGGTCAGACGGTAGCTCAGGAGTATATGAAGAGGTGACGCTCTTGGGTGGGGACCCTTCTTCAGACAGATTGTGGGATGCGAAGAAAGCCAGAAGAGAGAAGAGGCAGGACAAAGCGCGGCAGGTAATAGGAGGGCATAGGCGAGGGGGAGCGTGATAGACAAATGGTTTTGAAAAATGGACGAGATAAAAGCAGGAAGTGTTAAGGGCCTGTCCTACGAGCTTGCAACTCCATGCGATGAGCGCGACCTAACGTGGTCGCTTGAGCCGTCCGGCGTCGCGGGGCCGGTCCCACTTCGATTGCCGGAGCCGTGCGGAATTGTGCGGAGTTCTTCCCGACATCGTGCGGGGCTTCGAAAAACTGACTATGTTCAAAAATACCGCGCGGCAACGGCTTGTCGGCTCGTTGTCGCCTCGACGCATTACTCACCGCATCGACATCGTGCCTCCGTGAACCTATCTGTAGGTGCCTCCGTGACCCTCTATGTGTGTGGCTCCGTGGCCCTCTGTGTGTGTGCCTCCGTGGCCCTCTGTGTGTGCCCCTCTCTGTCCTGGCGAACTTACCTTAAGACTTCGCTCCAAGTTCGCCTCACTTTGCGCCGCGTTGTGCCACTCACCCGACCTCCGCGCAGCCCCCGCTGCTGGTTTGGTCGCGCTTGCCGCATGCAGGCGCATGCTGGTGGGAACGGCCCTGTAGAGGGGATCACCCGACCTCCGCGCGGCCCCCGCTTCCAGTTTGATCGCGCTCATCGCATGGAGTCGGATGCTGGTAGGACAGGCCCTTAACTGACTGATTGAAGAGCAGTAAATTGTGAAACCAGAGAAAGGAAAGTAGGAGGAGGAAGAGTGGGGAGGGGAGGAATAGGTAGAAGTGCAGATGGGGCACAAGGGAGGGGAGGGGATGAGGGGGTAGAGAAAATGGGGAAGGGAAATTGGAGGGGTAGGAGGAAAAGTGGAGGAGGAGGAGGGCGAGAGGTTGATGGTTACCTAAAATTGGAGAATGCAATGTTCATACTGAAGAAGGGTCTTGACCCGAAACGTCGCCTATCTCCTTCGCTCCTTATGCTGCTGCACCCGCTGAGTTTCTCCAGCTTTTTGTGTAACCCGCAATGTTCATACTGTTGGGTTGTTCAACAAGTGGAATATGACCTATAACGTTTGCTGGGATCACTGGTCGGTGCATGCTCGGTGGGCCGAAGGGCCCGTTTCTGCGTTGTATCTCTGAATTAAACTCAACTAAACATTTGATTCTCCCGTATCAAAACAAATCTAAGTCTCCGATGTTCTTAATGGCTCCCCACCCGCAGCACCCCAGAGTCCACAGGTTCACAAGCCTTTGAGTGCCTGGTACAACGCCACAGCTGGGTTAGTTTGCTGGTTTAGCTGCTGCCTCACAGCCCCTGCGACCCAGGCCCAATCTTGCGGTGCAGTCAGTGCACATTATGCACGTTCTCCCTGTGACCAAGGGCCACAGTTTAAGAATAAGGGGTAAGCCATTTGGAACGGAAACGAGGAAACACTTTCACTCACAGAGAGTTGTGAGTTTGTGGAATTCTCTGCCTCAGAGGGCGGTGGAGGCAGGTTCTCTGGATACTTTCAAGAGAGAGCTAGATAGGGCTCTTAAAGATAGCGGAGTCAGGGGATATGGGGAGAAGGCAGGAACAGGGTATTGATTGGGGATGATCAGCCATGATCACATTGAATGGCGGTGCTGGCTCGAAGGGCCGCATGGCCTACTCCTGCACCTGTTGTCTATTGTCTATTGTCTATTGTTTATTGACCGCTCCAGTGTGCCCAGTGGAACCCCACAGGCCTGACGGAACTGTGGAGAGAATACATATGGATTTGTGTAAATCATGACTTGATGATCACAGCAGAATCAGTGGGGTTGGAGGATCAATTTAAAAGAGTCAAAAGACTCAAGAGTCATGAGTGTTTTATTGTCATATACCCCAAAATGGAACAATGAAATTCTTACTTGCAGCAGCACAGCAGATATGTGAACATATTACTCTGTAAAATGCAGAATAAACAACAAGAAGAAAGTTCAGTATATATAAAAGAAGCAAACATACAAATAAGTAGATACTAGTTGAGCATAGTCAAAAATAAAAGCTATTTAGAGTCAGTCATACAAAGTGGAAACAGGCCCTTCAGCCCAACTTGCCCACACCATCCAAAGTCCCATCCACATTAGTCCCACCTACTTGCATTTGGCCCATCTATACCATTACTAAAACTCTCATCTTGACCACTTCCAGTTTGCTTATTTATTAAATTAGCCCAAAAAGGTACCTTAAATCACTAGTACCTGCCTCGACTACCTCCTCCGGCAGCTCGTTCCATACACCCACCACCCTTTGTATGAAAAGGTTACCTCTCAGGTTCCTTTTAAATCTTTCCCCACTCACTTTAAACCTATTTCCTCTGGTTCTCGATTCCCTTACTCTGGGCAAGAGACTCTGTGCGTCTACCCGATCTATTCCTCTCTCTGTCTGTAGTTGATGACTGCGCAAGAGTCCTCCTTGCCTCGGTCTTGTGACTGACCCCTGAATCCCAGACAATGCCCCTTACTTCAAGACGTAATCCCAAGGTGAAACATCTTTGCATCTCCTACTGACCACAACCATGCAAACGCTTCTGCACTAAGCTTCAAACTCACACGCAGCACTTTATTTACACCACCTACTACCATTTCCAGATCTCCTGCCAGCAACACTTTCATCATCTGTTTCACACGCTTCCAGGTACAAACCTCTCTCATGGTTTTCCTGCACCTGATCCAGTGGCCAAAACTCTGCCTTCTTTGTCTTTTAATTTAGTTTAGTTTAAACAGGCCCTTCGGCCCACCAGGTCTGCGCTGACCAGCGATCTCTGCATATTAACACTTTCCTGCACACATTAAGGACAATTTTTACATTTACCGAGCCATTATACCTACAAACCTGTACGTCTTTGGAGTGTGGGCGGAAACCGAAGATCTCGTAGAAAACCCACGTGGTCACGGAGAGAACGTATAAACTCCATACAGACAACACCCGTATTCAGGATCGAACCCGGGTCTCTGCCGCTGCAAGCGCTGTAAGGCAGCTACTCTAACACTGCGCCAACGTGCTGCCCTTAATGGCGCCCGTGTCCTGTCATGTACGGTAAGTCCCGTTGAGCAATGAATACAGCACAGAATGATATGGCGGATTAGTTGCTGGACCAGACACCTGACTAATGAACTGAAGGCGTGAGTTCAAGGCCCACCAAGGAAGCAAAGGAGCTTAGATCCAGTTAATTAAATAAATCTGGAATTAATAAAGCATTATCATTAATAATGATCATGACGCTACTAGGCTGCTGGAAACTAGCCATCTGGCTCGCTAAAGTTATTTGGGGAAGAATTCTGCTGCCCTCACCCAGTCCGGTCTGTCTGTGATCTCAGACCTCCATTGCATTGTAGATATCATTGAAATGACTTGGCAAATAAACCCAGTTCAAGGGCAATTAGAGATGGGCAATAAATCGCAACCTTGCCGGTAATGTTCCCATCATGTAAACGTCTTTTTTAAACAGCTACCCCATGCTACAATGTAATCTTCACAAATCTCCCTGCCCTGCAGTCTCCTCCGATGCTACTTTCTTGCCTTTGCAAGCAACCTTTCAAAGACCAAACTCAACATCTCGCTCGAAGACAGACACAAAGTGCTGGAGTAACTCAGCAGGTCAGGCAGCAACTCTGGAAAATTAGGATGTGTGATGTTTCAGGTCGATACCCTTCTTCAGTCCTGGCCTGAAACCGCACCCACCCTTTTTCTCCAGAGATGCTGCCTGACTCGCTGAGTTACTCCAGCACTGTGTGTCTCCCTTCGGTTTAAACCAGCATCTGCAGTTTCTTTCTACACTCAATATCACCCTCATTCACCTCTCTACAATGATGGAAATAGTTGATAATTTTAACAGAACACCAAATACTTTAGTAATGAAAGAGATCACAACTCCATGCAGCTTTCTTCCAAACAGTCTGAATCTGAAACACTCTGAATAAACACTGTTACAACATAGATTTGTTAGTCCAATGGCACAATCCTTGAAGGGGTCATTGTCCTGAAGTAACAATCATTGTCCGTGGACCAATACTATTTATAACACGCAGCCCGTACTTCTGGCCTGGACCTCCTCCATTACCGGAATGAGAGCACACTCAAACTAGAAGAACACCTCATATTATGCTGGGGTAGCTTACAACCCAACAGTATGAACATTGACTTCTCCAATTTTAGGTTACTACACAATCCTTCCCCTCTGCCTTCTTCGCCCATATAACCTCCATCCCGCGGACCTCGTTGGGCCCAGTGGCCTGTTTCCACGCCATATCTCTGAAGTCTAAATCACGAGACAGCTTGTAATTAACCCAAGATGCATATGTTGGTCCCTTCTCACTCCTACTCCACACCCTGCGTGCAGTAAACAACACTGGGTCAAAATAATCCAGCTTTGTGCCTTTGAAATGGGAGTGATGTAGCACCGGAAGGAACTAATTATATGTTGTCAATTGTCATAGTTTCCTGGCTCTTGTATACATTGTTGGGCTAATGAGCCAAATGAAAGTGAAGAACCAAAGCCATTGATAGTGGGCATATTGATGAAGCTTAATCTAGGTTCTGCTTCTTGCCACCTATCACTGGGAGTAAAGATTGAATGATGCCCTGCGCCAAAGAGACATTATTAAGAAGGAACTGCATACTTTGAAGAAGTTCTCCTCCTTCCTACTATCTGCAGTTCCTTCTTCAACACTTTGTCTACTCCACTGCAATATCTCCTCAAGGTATGCCTACTTTGAAGAAGTTCTCCTCCTCCCTATTTATCTCCTTCGCTCCTTAGATGCTGCTGCACCCGCTGAGTTTCTCCAGCTTTTTGTGTAACCCCAGACATTATTAAGAGTTCCCTGTTGCTTAAACCTGCAACATCAAGCTTACCTCTTTGACAAAGGTTTTGGTCAGCAATGCACTATTGTGCCCTGAAATGGTGAAGTACAGTTTCCTTTTTATGTTCCTCGCATGAAGTGTCATAGACTGTTGTCAACACAATTAATGCTCTTGTGATGGAGTCCGTGTCACCTTCTGTGTAAATTGCCCACTTGGTCCAGGCGTTTTTGCAGAGAGGAGGTGTGCAGGGAGCAGCGAAAGAGAGGAATAAAAAAAACAACCTCTGGCAATTTGCAGTGCTCATCAATTTTCCCTGGTGATCTGAGGGAAAATCGTTTGCTCCTCCACTGGGTCATAACGGAGTCTGTATCCATTTTCCCTCTCAGTTCAAAGCCGGGTCAGTCAGACCTGACCTGAACACTTCCTTTGAACAGCGCGGCAGGGCAAAGTCCTTCATGCTGAACAGAGCCAAGCACAATGTGGCTTTGTTTTACATGCTCTCTGTCACAACCGTCCTTAGACAGTACGTTGAAACAAGGTCCCAGTGGCAGCATGCACTTCACAGCACAGATGAGCAAACATCGTCTGGGTATTCAGTTCAGTTCAGTGCAAACCTGACCCCAGGCCTTCAAAGCTGGCCCTGGTCCAGAACTCTGAAATTGTTATCAGAGTCAATAATCCAAGTCAAGATATGGCTTGGTTCCAAGTTCTTTAGTGCGCTGAGATAAGAGTGAAGAATTCAGGTATAATAGAGGATGATCTATGGATCAGTTGGATCAGGAGTGTTTGACTATTTTATGTACTTGAACCAACTTGTAAAATAATTCTGTTTGTGGTTATTGTTGCTTGCATGCCAGTGTAATTCAATATCATTTTGGCATTGACCGTAGCATCCTAGTACGGGTCACTGATTTCTGGGTTGCTGTCCCACTCCAGAAAAGGTCTGACCACAAACATCTAGGCAGGTATTCTGCTGCAAAACAGAGAGAGTGCAGCAGAGTCAGAGAGACTAAAGGGCCTGTCCCACCAGCATGCAACTCTATGCGATGAGCGCGACCTAACGTGGTCGCTTGAGCCGTCTGGCGTCGCGGGGCCGGTCCCACTTCGATCGCCGGAGCCGTGTGGAATTGTGCGGAGTTCGTCCCGACATTGTGCGGGGCTCCGAAAAACTGACTGTTCAAAAAATCCGCGCGGCAACGGCTTGTCGGCTCGCAGTCGCCTCGACGCATTGCACACCGTCTCGACGTCGTGCCTCCGTGACCCTCTCTGTAGGTGCCTCCGTGACCCTCTATGTGTGTGGCTCCGTGGCCCTCTGTGTGTGTGTGCCTCTGTGCCCCTCTCTGTGTGCCCCTCTCTGTCCTGGCGAACTTACCTTTAAGACTTCGCTCCAAGTTCGCCTCACTTTGCGCCGCGTTGCGCCACTCACCCGACCTCCGCGCGGCCCTCGCTGCCGGTTTGGTCGCGCTTGCCGCATGCAGGCGCATGCTGGTGGGAACGGCCCTGTACAGGGGATCACCCGACCTCCGCACGGCCCCCGCTTCCAGTTTGATCGCGCTCATCGCATGGAGTCGGATGCTGGTAGAACAGGCCCTTAAATCAACACAGGCTCACACTCAACGATGCAAACACTGTGGTGTTTCCAAGTTCAAAAGTTCTTTATCAGATGTGGAGCGATTTCGGATATCTTCACTTTATGAGATGTGCGAATGAAATGCAAGATTTTAAAAACATTTGATTTTTAAAACATTAAACGTTAAGGCAGCACAGTGGTGCAGCTGGTAGAGCTGCTGCCTCACAGCGCCAAAGACCCGGGTTCAATCATAACCTCTGGGGCTGCCTGTGTAGAGTTTGCACGTTCGCACTGTGACCATGTGGGTTTCCTGCAGGTGCTGCGGTTTCCTCCCACAACCCACAAACACGTGTGAGCTTGTACGTTAATTGGCCTCTTTAAATTGTCCCTGGTGTGTAGAGAGTGGACGAGCAAGTGGTATAACATAGCACTAGTGTGGACGGATGGTCGATGGTCAGAGTGGACTCGGTGGGCCAAAGGCCCTGCATCTGTACGGTATCTCTAAACTAAACTGAACTAGAAAAGACAACTTTAGTGCTACAAGTGTAACATTTAATTCTTTGCATAGAATTATTGCTGGAGATTTAAAAAACACAATTTTTTCTTTGCCTCCCTTTTTGCACCTGATTTGACCTTGAATTAACCCACTCTAAGGTTTTGTTCCCTGCACAGAATGATTCAGGTGCTGCATGTAAATTGGACCTCCTGGACATGTCACGTCATCGTGGGGTTATCTAGCTTTGTGGCCGATGTGGATCTAGTCATGGAATTCTCCCCATTGCTCTCCTGCGGGAAAGTTATTGGGGAAATTATTACACAATGTCTTGGCGTCACTTAAAATGAGGGGCTTTCAAAAATAACAACATTTTATTTCATACCATTCTGGACGAGAACCACACTAAAGGTAAATTGAATTACCCACAAATGTTCTCTGGCCCCTATAAAGTCACATCTCATCTGCACCATTCAGCGTTCTTGATGTGGTCTCCTTCACATTGACTGCACCAAGTGTACAGCTTTGCCAACCTACACACTTTGCCGTTGCCATCCTGAAATCTTGGCTGCGTGCCATTTCAATGACCACCCTGTCCTGATGGTCCTCAACATTCTCCATTGCCTGGGCGAGTAGAAACTCAAACCAAAGAACACTTCATATTCCACATGGAAACTCTGCAACCCAATGCTGTGAAGGTTGAATTTTCCAGTTTTAGGTAACTACACTTCTTCTGCGCATTTCTCACTCCGTCAGATCCACCAAGGTCTCCTCAACCCTTCCTGGTTTCAGCTGCCTTATCAACTGCACTCCTATCCCCTCCCCTAACAGGCTTTGTCACCCATCCTCCTTATTCGCACTGCTTATCACCTTCCTTACCCATCAGCTTCCAGCATCTGCAGCCACTTATCATCTTTCAGCCTCGGTCTCCAACTACATTCTCCCTGCCACCTGCTTCCATCTGTCTCCTAATTATCCCTCACCTTACCTGTCTCTACCTATCACCACTAGTTGCTGTTTACTGACTCCACTCCTTGCCTCAAGTGCCCAACATCCCCTCCCCACATGATTCCATCTACCTTCCCCTGCCTCACCCATTCCTCCCACCTCCTTACACTGACTATTTCCCCTCTATACTCTCAGTGCTGATGTGGGGGGGTCTTGACCTGAAATGTCCACCATCCATTTGCCTCCAGGGACAGTTTCTTCCCAGCTTTTATCAGGCAACTGAGCCATCCTACCAACAACTAGAGAGCAGGCCTGACCTCCCATCTACCTCATTGAAGACCCATGGACTATCTTTAATTAGTTCCGTTTCAGCTTATTGTCACATAAAAACACTGCCCATGCCATCACCGGCTCTGACCTCCCCACCATCGAAGGGATCTATCGTAGTCGCTGCCTCAAAAAGGCTGCCAGCATCATCAAAGACCCACACCATCCTGGACGCACACTCATCTCACCACTGCCATCGGGAAGAAGGTACAGGAGCCCGAAAACTGTAATGTCCAGGTTCAGGAAACAGCTTCGACCCTACAGCCATCAGGCTATTAAACACTGTGTTAAAGAAGGAACTGCAGATGCTGGAGAATCGAGGGTACACAAAAGGCTGGAGAAACTCAGCGGGTGCAGCAGTATCTAAGGAGCGAAGGAGATAGGCGACGTTTCGGGTCGAGACCCTTCTTCAGACTGGTTAGGGATCAGTATTATACACTACAACCTCATGAGCTATGAACTACAATAGACTATTATTATTATTATTGCACTGGTTTTGTTTGTTTTTTTTTCTCTGAGTTTTTGTTATTATTTATTATGATTACATATTCTGCTGTGCTGCAACAAGTATGAATTTCATTGTTCTATCTGGGACATATGACAATAAAACACTCTTGATGCACCGAAGTACAGTGAAAAGCTTTTGTTGCATATGATAACCAGTCAGCGGAAAGATAGTACATGACGGTACATAATTGGACTTCACTGGACTTTATCTTGCACAAAACTTTACTCTCTTTACCATGTATCTGTACACTATCGATGGCTCAATTGTAATCGTGTATTGTCTTTCTGCTGACTGGTTAGCACACAACAAAAAGCTTTTCACTGTACCTCGGTACACGTGACAATAAACTAAGCCAGACTAAACCACAGATGCCATTTGACCTGTAACTTCCTCATGGAGTTGTTTTGTTCTTAAATGATTCAGACCTCCCACACCAGTGAACAATATACTACTTTAATTGCATAAGGCCACAATGGCAAAATACTCATTTAGCTTATTTAATCTTGATATCAATCTGATTTGCCCTGTGTTTAGGAGCAGCATAATGGTCACTCCCTTTTCTCCCTTCCCCATCGGGAAAAAGGTATAGAAATGTGAAAATGCACACCTCCAGATTCAGGGACAGTTTCTTCCCAGCTGTTATCAGGCAACTGAATCATCCTACCACAACTAGAGAGCAGTCCTGAGCTACTATCCACCTCATTGAAGACCCACAGTCTATCTTGAATTGGACTCCACCAGACTTTATCACGCACTAAACATCATTCCCTTTACCATGTATCTGCACACAGTCGACAGCTCGATTGCAAACATGTACAATCTTTCCGCTGACTGGATAGCATGAAACTAAAGCTTTTCATTGTACCTCAGTACACGTGACATAAACTAATCTAAACCACAGATGCTATTTGACCTGTGACTTCCGCCAGGAGTTTTTATTTTGTTCTTGAATGATTAAGACCTCTTACAATGGTGGACAATATACAACTTTAATTAAATAAGGCCACAATGGCAAAATACTGATTTAGCTTATTTTATCTTACTCTCAGTCAAACAGTCTATGATTACGTTATTATATCAGGGACGTCATTTGTGGTACTGGTACTGATTTCTGCGAAATGTTGCTGGAACTCCCAGCAGCGAGTACTACTGGTCGGATAAGAATGTTTTTTATTCCACATTTTTGAGGCTGATTAAGCTCACACGCTTGAGAGATAAATAGTGTTTTCTTTTAAGTAAATGCTGCCGTCAATCCTTGTTACCTGATAAACATCCATTTACTGCTTTGCGGTTGACAGATTTGGTGAAGCACATTTTTTTACGATTTTCCATTTAGCCTTCCATTCTTGTTTGCCCTGTGGAAAGTTTAAATCTTATCAGTAATTGGTTTTAATGGTTGGGCCAGGCGTTTTCTGATAAATGTTCCTCTATTGAGGGCTAACTGGAAAATAGTGCCAGAAAGAGTCCTCAAAACAAATTCAGTAACAGGTTTCAAAAACAACTGAATTTATATTTGAAAAGGAATTGACTGGAGGGCGATGGCATTAAACTAATCAAACAACTCTTTCAATTAACCAGTTCAGGAAAGATGGACTGAGTAGTCTGGTTTTGTGCTCTGCAATTTTAATTGCCAATCGTATCAATTGAAGAGGGATCTTAAAATCCAGTAATGGATCAATCTGATAGTTGCTAGTTTAAAGACATCACAAGCTCCCAGTTGCATGTCATGTCCTTCTCACTCCCACACCGACGTGCCTGTCCTCAGCCTTCTCCATTCCTGTGGAGAGCCCAAATGGGTAAAATGGAATAATGCCTCAATTTGGCTTGGGTAACTTAAATGGAAGTTTCTAAATCACAGCAAATCCATGCACCTAGTTTCTCTTTTTGTTCATATCTCCATCTCCCCACCCGGTCCATCATCCCTCCCTCATGTGGTGCTGTGAAGGCATCCTGACGGGCGGCGGTTGTGGACTGGGAATGTGGCCGGGGGCCTTTATCGAGGCGCCGCGGTCTCGATGCTCCCGGATTGCCGTGTTGAAGCCTGGGTCTGGGCCCGGCCAGGGCTTCGTGGGTCGGAGTCTGCGTCTGTGGAGTGGCGGATGGAATCCGTGGCTGGGGCCGTGATCGGCACCACGGAGGCATGCAGTGGGGCGTAGACAGCGGTGAGCCCTCGGCGGTGGTGACGGCGATGAGAGTGTGGAGGACCACCGTGAGGGAGATGGGAGAAGAACAATGGAGGACCCGGCGTGGGGGAACTGTTGAGGGGCACAAAAGGGGGAGCCGGCGTGCTTTGTAACTTTGTCAGCATCGTAGGTAGCTGCTATTTGATTACATTGCGTATGCAAGCAAAGAATCTCACTGTGCCTAGTCATATGTGACAAAGTATTCCTTCCATCTTTCTATCATCCCATTCCCATCTGGTTCCACCTCTCACCAGCCAGCTTCTGACCCATTCCCACTTCCCCCGCCTGGTTCCATCGCCCGTCACCCCCTCCCTATCTAGTTCCATCTATTGCCTTCCACTCCTATTTCTCGCTCTTACACTGCTATATACTGGCAATATTTCCTCTTAGTCCTGAAGCTGAGTCTTAACCAGAAACATCAACTTACACCTCTGCCTCCATGAATCCTACTTGACCCACTGGGTCCTTCCAGCGTTCTGCTTTATATTTAATGTGAGGATGAGGGAAGAGACTTTATAGTGCTAATGAAACTCATCAAAATGGGCTGATGTTCCTTAAAGTGTTCAAACTGGCCAACTGCACTGATGTGCCCAGTTAAGCAACACACAGTGTGCTGGCTATGATTCTCTGATTTATTCTTATGGTGGGAGAAAGTGCTTTGTGACCTTGCAGAATGGTTTATTAATACAGCCGACAGCTCAAGTGAGAAACTTTGCCGCATTGACTTGCATACTTTGTAACCTTAATATTCTGATTGTTGATTTGGATTTAGAAAGAGGGGACAGAATCTCGCTTCTTATACTAAATCCTTCCAAGAGTCAAGGCTAATACTAATTCCGTGCAGCTGGATGCTGTCCAACTTTTCCTTTAATGAAATAATTGTAACAAGAGATGAATTAAAAAGGATAGCTTAGCTTCCCTTTTAAGTCGGACTATCAATTTTGATTGACTGTCACTGTAAAGTTTAACATTTAATTTGGTTGCTGAATGGATATTACAGCCACTAATAGCTGACATTTTAATTGTGTGTATATATGTATTACTGATCTTATAAAATCAGGAGAGGAATAGATCAGGTAGATGCCCAGAGTAGGGAAATCAAAGACCAAAGGACATAGGTTTAAGGTGAAGGGAAAAATATTTAATAGGAATCTGAGGGGTAGCCTTTTCACACAAAGGGTGGTGGGTGTATGGAATGTGCTGCCAGAGGAGGTATTTGTGGCTGGGACTATCCCAACATTTAAGATGCAGTTAGATAGGTTCATGGATAAGACAGGTTTGGAGGGATATGGGCCAAACGCAGGCAGGTGGGACTAGTATAGCTGGGACACGTTGGCCAGGATGGGCAAGTTGGGCCGAAGGGCCTGTTTCCATCCTGTTTGACTCGATGACTCTATGACTATTTTTGGAAGAACTGCAATTCGGTGAAGTGCTAGCTATGGTTTAACAGTCCAAAGTCTACAATAGATGTGTCTGCTTTAACACCTATGACATAATTAGAATAGATGTGCCATTGTTTATCAAACGAATGAATCTATGGGTTTATTTACGCTGATACTGAATCAGATGTTTTGCACTGTGCGTACGCGGGGAATTATGTGCAAGAACGTGCCTGTTGCATCTTCCACGGAGTTCAGCAGTTCAGCTTTCCCACATTACATGGGCGACCATTTACCTCCTTCTCCTTGATTGTGGGAATGCTTCCAAATAAAATATTTACAGACCATTGCCGTCTCCGAGCCTGAAATAAAAGCCGATGAAAGTCGAAAGATGTTTGAGTGGATCTGTGTGTTGATTTCAATTTAAATTCAAATTGCAATGTCGGACCAGGAGGCATATTTTAAAGAGTATTGAGCATGTGAAAGTAGATATAAATCTTACAGTGCTTCTGATCAGAGAGGATTTTGCTATTACACGGCGAGGCTTTCTATCAGTTCTATAGACGACCTGTGACATGGAAGGAGATGAATGTCCCTCTGCCATTTGGCTCACTAAGTAATGTTGACTGAGGCAGACGTGGGGAGGGGGCAGAGGGGTTGCTGGAGGAAGGTGGTATGATAATGGTGTAGCTGTGTGCAGATAATGTTGTTCATTTACATCTCCCCTTGCCCAGCAAAGTGTGTAATAGTACGGTTCTGGGGACAATAGGCAGTAGGTGCAGGAGTAGGCCATTCGGCCCTTTGAGCGAGCACCGCCATTCAATGTGATCATGGCTGATCATCCCCAATCAGTACACAGTTCCTGCCTTCTCTCCATATCCCTCGACTCCGCTATCTTTAAGAGCCCTATCTAGCTCTCTCTTGAAAGCATCCAGAGAACCTGCCTCCACCGCCCTCTGAGGCAGAGAATTCCACAGACTCACAACTCTGTGAAAAAAAGTGTTTCCTCGTCTACGATCTAAATGGCTTACCCCTTATTCTTAAACTGTGGCCCCTGGTCACAGGGAGAACGTGCATAATGAGAAAGGTAGAGAATTCCTCAGACTTACTACTCTCTGTGTGAAAAAACGTAACTAATAAAAACACACAACTTAGATAAACGCAAATACTCATTGGAGTCCCATGGAATTAAAGATGCTGGAAATTTTGATCAAATTATGCAAGGATATTGTCTTCAAATTATGCAACCGAACTAAAAGCAATTTCTTTCAAAGACAGACACAAGATGCTGGAGTAACTCAGCGGGACAGGCAGCATCTCTGGGTAGAAGGGAATGGATGATGTTTCGGGTCGAGACCCTTCTTCATACTGAGCATCAGGGGAGACAGAGTGACAGAGATCAAAGGAGATGAAGGTCATGGAAAATTTAGAATAGGTCAATGTTAGCTAGGAGAAGGTGACAACGAAGCAAACAGAGAGGGTGGGGGGGGGGTGCAGGGATGGGGAGAGAGGGAAAGGAAGGGTTACTTGAAGTTGGAGAAGAATATTCATACTGACTGTAAGCTGCCCAAGCAAAATATGAGGTGCTATTCCACCAATTTGCACGGCAATCCTGCAATGAGAGATGAGTTTGGCATGAATTTGTTAAACGCCATCAGTTCCAGGGCATTCCGACACATTATTCTGCCTGTATGCACAGTGTAAAACATCTGATACAGTATCGGCATAAGTAAACTCATGCATTTATATGGCACATCTATTTTAATTATAAGTCATATATGTTTAACCTGACACATCTACTGTGGACTTTAGAGTTGGCAAGCTTAATATCTTTGAAATTATCACATGAAGCATACTTCTAACAGAAAGCTGGAATATTAACAGTAACCCTATGATAGTGCCCATCAGTAACAGTGTTTAGAGAAAAGTAGTCTATATTTATGTATTACCTGTCGCATTAATGTACAAATGTTTTGAAAAATAGAATATCTTTGAAAAGCACTGACTTTTGCGAGACAGATTTTCAGTGCACCTGACAAGAATCCTAATTTAAAGCACCTGCAACCTCTCTCCATCTGACATTTTGTTACTTGGGCTTTATCTCAGCCTCAAAATTTACCGCGACTACTTATCAAAAATAGAACAAAATGTTCCCAGAGATTTACGATCAACTTTAATGGGTTATTTTATTTATTTCTAAGAGCAGTACAAGCAAGGGTTGCATCTGGCCGCCTTTAATTGTCACATTCAGCTGGTAGTTTCACAATTGGTCTGAGGCAAGAGACTGGAGAAGAATGGAAACTTTCCTTCCTGAGGAAGGTTGCTAAAAATGTGACTTGTTGCAACAACTTTTACAAATGCCAGTATTTTAGTTTACTTCAGTTTATTGTCAGGTGTACCCGGGTACAATGAAAAGCTTTTTGTTGCGTGCTACCCAGTCAGCGGAAAGACAATACATGATTATAATCGAGCCATTTACAGTGTACAGGTACATGATAAGGGTATAACGTTTAGTGGAAGGTAAAGCCAGTAAAGTTCGATCAAAGATAGTCGGAAGGTCACCAATGAGGTAGATAGTAGTTCAGGACTGCTCTCTGGTTGTGGTAGGATGATTCAGTTGCCTGATACCAACTGGTTATTATTCACATCTACTTACATAGTCATAGAATCTAAAGCAGGTACACATTTGGTCCACCTTACCAAAACTGACCAATGGATAAGATACCTGCAAAGTTGGCCTCAGATGTCGAATTTGGGAACGAATCTGCCGGCTCCGGCCAGGCCAGAGTTCCAGAGCCCCAACCCTAGAGTGCAAATTCCACCCGCCGATTAGCCGCGGAAGTCCCGATGAGGTCGGGATCGGCCGTCTCACCCGGCATGGGCGCCACATTTTTTGGGAGGACTTCTAGGGGGAGATTTCAAGCGTGCTCTCATAATTTTGTCCGGATTAAAGGAGCTGCCGGAAAATTGATGGTGGACCTGTATTTTCATGTAACAGCGTATATTAAGACAAAAATGCTTTGATGAATATAAAAGGTGCATATCATCAGCGCCATCACTCCAAGTCAAGTATGATTATCTTCCTGTTGGGTCCCCTCCGTGATAGGTCCCGCCAGGTGGATGATCGTCCGTGACGCCTATTAGCGTAGGGAGTCTGGTGCACAACCAACCTCCACATGTTCCTTGACAGAGACTGACCCGAGTCCAACGGCATGGACTCCACGATGGTTGGAAGTCTTTCCCAACCGTGGTGAAGCGTTCTTCAACCTTCTCAGACATTGTGAAGCTCCAAATGCTGGCAGTTCATAAGTGAAAGGAGCCAATTTAGGCCATTCGGCCCATCAAGCCAACACCGCCATTCGATTATGGCTGATCTATCTTTCCCTCTCAAACCTATTCTCCTGCCTTCGTCCCACAACCCCTGATGCCCGTATTAACCGAGAATCTATCCACCTCCGCTTTACTAAATATCCATTGAATTGGCCTCCACAGCCTTATGTGGCAATGAATTCCACAGATTCACCACCCTCTGACTGAAGTCAGCCACCATCGTCCACCTGTTCCACCATTGACATCATCTTCTTGGTCCGTGCTTTGTCAGGAGCCTCCCCCTCGACCTGCCCGTCATGCCGGGACCATAGCTCCGGACTGGTTAGCGCCCAGGGCATTCGCAAGCCTCTCCACCACAACAGGATAGTGACCCTCGGAGGGGATAAACCTGCTACACACCGTGCAAGGCTACAATTTTCTTTTTGAGGGAATGTTTGTGCTGTCACTGTCCTTTGAGCACATCCACATATTAAAAAATAATCCATCCCACGCTTCAGGATTTTTATGCTTTTCCGGTTCATTGATGCACCTCGCCATCCCATAGCCAACAATATTGACATTTAGTGCTGCTGTGTAAACAGGCTGATTGAAGGACAACTGGCTAGTGGGTTCTGCTGTGCTGCATTTAACTTCACTGCAATATTTGTCAGTCACACAGATTAACTGCATGAAAACTCAGACCCAACAGCTAATTAATCATAGGTCACAAAAAATAGAGGTCATAATCAACCGTGCTCAGAAAATTCACAATGTACACATCTGATAGAGATGGAAGTTAATACATTTTTTAATCCGTAGTTTGCTTCCTTAAAATACGATTTTACTTTGCATTGATCGGATGAGCTTGCTTAGTAAGTGTCCCCCACCATCTTCTCACTGCGACCATCGGGCAGGCGGTACAGAAGGCAGAAGTCCCACACCACCAGGTTCAGGAACATCTACTTAGCTACAAACATCAGGTTCTTGAACCAACCTGCACGACCCTAATCCTATCTAGCCAATGGATCGATACGAACCACTTCTTGCATTTTACACTGCCTTGGTCATTTTTTGTCTAACAGTGTTTTTTTTGCAATCTTCTTTCATAAAGTCATACAGCATGGAAACAGGCCCTTCGGCCCAATTTGTCAATGCCAATCAAGATGCCCCACCTATGCTAGTCCCACCTGCCCTTTTTTAAAAATACATTTTAGGTGTAATTAATGTGTAATTAGTTTTTGTGCATATGTTTGAGCATATGTGACTATAATATTGCTGAAAATAAGATTTTAATTTACCTGGACCTCAATACACTTGTGCATGTGACTCAACGTTACTTGACCTGACTCAGTCATAGAGTCATAGAGTGATACAGTGTGGAAACTGACCCTTCCGTCCAACTTGCCCACACCGGCCAACATGTCCCAGCAACACCAATCCCACCTGCCTGCATTTGGTCCATATCCCTCAAAACTTGTCCTATCCATGTAATCCATGACTTGATCAAGAATCGAGTGGTTTATTGTCATCTGTTCCGAACCAGAACAATGAAAAAGTCCGAAGAAGGGTCCCGACCTGAAACGTCTCTCCAGAGATGCTGCCTGTCCCGTTGAGTTACCCCAGCATTTTGTGTCCATCTGCGGTTTAAATCAGCATCTGCTCTTCATTCCTACACAATGAAATTCTTACTCTTGACTTTTGACTCTCTCTTGATTCAAAAGTAAAATACTTTGCATTGTTTAAACTGTCTCATAACCAGAAAATACTTGAACTACCCTGCAGGTCAGGCAGCTTCTGTGAGAAAAAGGGCTCCTTTTCGGTCAATAACCATAATCTATTCGCTGACTGGATAGCACGCAACAAAAACGCTTTTCACTGTGCCTTGGTACACATCACAATCATAATAAACTAAACTCAACTAAATTAAACATAAATTCATTGTTTTATTGATCATGCCAATCTTAGTATTACCCCAGTGTAACACCATAGTGTAACACTTAGTGTTACACCATTAGTGTTTATGATGGGTCTGAAGAAGGGCCTCAACCCAATACGTCACCCATTCCTTCTCTCCAGAGATGCTGCCTGTCCTACTGAGTTACTCCAGCATTTCTTGTCTATCTTTAGTATTTATGATGGTGTTGTCTGCTCCTTATTAACATTGCCACAAATCTTTAGCACAGAGATGGAGTAAAGGAAACTTGTTCCCTTGGTCCTTGCTAAATTGGAGACAAAGGAACCGCAGATGCATGAATCTTGAACAAGACACAAAGTGCTGGAGTAACTCAGCGGGTCAGGCAGTATTTGTGGAAGAAATGACTGGTGACATTGTGGGTCGGGACTCTTCTTCAGAGATTAAAAATCTAAAGAGGGGTCCTGACCCGAAACGTCACCTATCCATTCCCCCCCATAGATGCTGCCGGGCTCGCTGAGTTACTCCACCCGCTGAGTTTAGCTCCTTGTTAGCTCATCGAGCTGAGAGTATTCATGAGTCTGAAAGTAAATGCTGATTGTTTCCTGTTATATCGAGGTTATCTTCACCGCAGCAAAAGTTCAGATCTCCCCTCCAACTGCAGCCTGGACAGACCAAATTGTTAAATGCTAGACACTCTTTAATACAATTGAAAATATTACATAGATTGCACTATTCAAAAACAAAATTAAATATAATTTTCCCAAGCATTTCTCCTATTTGTGAAAAATGTCAGCACTCAGAGACTAACTTAACGCACACATTTGTAAGTTGTATAAAAATTAATAATTTTTGGATGGAAATGTTTAAGATAATTTCGGAAGTTGCCAACATCCAATTGGACCCCGATTCAAAACGAATAATATTAGGAATACTAGAACAAAATCAAATATTTACAAAAAGCCAAAGAAACTTTATCGACTATAGTTTAATAACTGGGAAAAAATTAATATTAAAATTTTGGAAAGGCCCTATAACCCCCACAATTAAAATGTGGATTATGGAAATGTCAGAGACCCTACATTTGGAAAGATTAAGATTTGTCTTAATGGACAAACAAGAACTATTTACTAGAATATGGTCTCCATTCATTGAATATTTGAAGGGGCAAACCGGTTTGGCTCAAGAACCTGACTGAAACCCGAATCAAGGATTAGATAAAGAATTACATTTTATAATTCACGGACATATCTCCAATGATGTATAATTAGCTGATTATTCCATTCTCTTATAATTTTTTGGTTTCTTTTCTCTCCCTCTATTATTTTCTATCTATATAAAAATTTAAAAAATATATAGAAGTACAATTATTATACAATTGATAATATTAATAATGTATGACTACAACAAACAAAATGTTTTTTATTATGTATTTACTTCTAATAAAAAAATATTTAAAAAAACAAAAAACAAATCTGAAGCTAAGATAGACACAAAACGCTGGAGTAACTCAGGAGAGTTCTGGAGAGAAGGAATGGGTGACGTTTCGGGTAGAAACCCTTCTTCAGACCTTGAAGAGCTGTTAACCAGCATCTAAAGTTTTAAAGAAGCAACTGCAGATGCTGGAGAATCGAGGGGACACAAAAGGCTGGAGAAACTCAGCGGGTGCAGCAGCATCTAAGGAGCGAAGGAGATAGGCGACGTTTCGGGTCGGGACCCTTCTTCAGACCCTTTTGTCACCTTGCATCAGCTATCAATGTAGCATTATACATTTCCTTATCATCATCTGCTTTGATCTGTCCTTTGCACTCTTTACCCTTCCATATCTCTAGACTCCCTCTCCGCTGACTCTCGGTCTGAAGAAGGGTCTCGACCCGAAATGTCACTCATGCCTTCTTTCAAGAGATGCTGCCTGTCCCACTGAGTTGCTCCAGCATTTTGTGTCTAACTGAAGTTCCTGCCTGCCCATACCTGAACCTGCCTGGTATTAATTTATTTTGTGTACTATTTGTGAGATGCTTCATTGAGTTTAAAACAGTCCACATAACATTAACTGCAACAAGCCTCTGGATGAACCCATTAAACAAATAAACCGAATGAAATCATGTTGGAGGCTGTATGGTACAAGCTATATGTTAGACTAATCCCTAAAGAGCAGTCATCAATAGCACCAATTGAGGAAAAGGGCAGTGCCAAGCTTAGGACTGAGAGGGTGGTGAAATGTAATAGACGTGACAACAAAACCCAGCATTGTACAGTGGAACAAACCAATTTACAGAGGAACATTTGCGGGGCTATTTGTGTCCTCTAGAGATGCTGAATGACATGAATTATCATTTCAAGCATAGAGGTTGTGGGATTAAAACTCGACTGCCCCCTCTTTGCACATAGACAACATGTTATTGGATCAGGGATCAATAGAATCAACAACGACGGATTCACTGCAACTTTACTGCAGACTGCACAGCGGGTCAGGTGGCATCTCAAGAGAATGTGGATAGGCAATGTTTCAGGACCCTTCTTTAGACTGATTGTGGGTGGAGGGGGAGGGGAGGTAGGAAAACTAGAAGAGAGGAAGGGCAGAACAAAGCCTCTGCAGTTCCTTGTTTCTATTACTAAGATCATGTTGTATTTGGACAAAACAGCAAAGATGTCAAACAATAGAAGATTGGATTTACCTGGACACATGACAATTTAACACTGTAAAGTCAAAAAACATACCAAATTCATTCCATGAACTGAATCATTTTGCATTTTACCACTCTGGTTAAGTTGCTCTTGTCAGACCTTTTTTTCCCCATGAATATTTCTACACATTATTATATGACATAGTCACAGAGGCTTCCAGCAGAAGCAGATCCTTCTGCCCACTGAGTCCACACTGACCATCATTCATCCATTTTACTTCATCCTATTTTATTAGCCCCATATTCCCATCAACTGTTCCCAGATTCTACCACTATCTTAAACATAGGGGCAATTTGCAGTGGCCAATTTGCCCACCAACACTGGACCAGGGTCACTGGTTAAAGGATTTGTATCTCAAACCATGGCCCCTCTGTTCTCAAAGGCTAACAAAAATGATTCCATAACTCCAAGAGCAGGACTGTTGTCGCTAGAATCCTGGCCAGAATCCAGTATATCCCCCCAGCAGTTCAAAGAACATCCTTGTCATAATCACAGCA
The DNA here is from genome assembly GCA_963514005.1 of Raja brachyura. The sequence goes on from OY740782.1 coordinate 18,927,960, forward strand.
GGGGTGGCACAGTAAAGCACCAGAGCCCTGGGTTCAGTGCTGACCACGTGTGTTGTCTGTACGGAATTCTTCTTTTTATCGAGTCCACACGCAAGATTAGAAGTTGTTCAGCAAGAGCCGAACGCACTTCTCAGCATCTGGGAAGGGAGGACCAGGGTGGAAGGTCTCCTTCATTATGGTGGCTGTTTCACGGATATGGTGAGAATTGTGCATGGTGTCAATGGAGAAGAGGCTGGTTTGTGTGATGGGCTGGCTGCGTTCTCAACTCGCTGCTATTTCTTGCAATCTCAGGCAGAGCAGCTGCCACACCAAGTTGTGATGCATCCCAATAGGATTCTATGCGCATCTGTAAACTTTGCTCAGAGTCATTGGGGACATGCTGATTCTCCTCACTTGTCTTTCTTCACTTGGTGTCAATGTCATTGAACCATGCACGACAAATTGTTGGTGATAGCTGCACGCAGGAATTTGAAGCATTCGACCATCTCCACTTCAGCACCTTTGATGCCGTTGCGGCATGTACACCACCTCGGTTCCTCGTCAGTAACGGGCCCCTTCATCTTGCTGACATTGAGGGAGAGGCTGATGCCTTGACACCATGATGCTATGCTCTCCTTTCTCCTTCCTGAATTCCATCTCGTCATTGTGTGAGATTTGGCCCAAGATGATGGTGTCATCTGCAAACTTATAAATGGAGATACAGCAGACCTAAGCCACACAGTTGTGTGTGTATATGGTGTACAGTAAGAGGCTGAGTGCACAGCCTTGCTGGTCACTGGTGATGATTATTGTGGAGGAGGCATTTTCATCTACGCCTCTATATATTTCAGTCCGAAGAAGGGTCTCGACCCAAAACATTGCCTATTCCGTTCGTCCAGAGATGCTGCCTGACCCGCTGAGTTCAACATTTTCTGTCATCTACCTTTACTGATTGTGGTCTATTGAAAGTAGAGCATTGAATTGCAGATGAGGGTTCTGAATCCTAGGTTTGGAGATGAGTTTGGTTGGAATGATAGTGTTGAAACTGGTCAATAATTAGAGTCTGACATAGGTGTCCTTGCTGTCTAGATGTTCCAGAGATTAATGTAGGGCCAAGCAATTGCCATCTGCCATGGACCTGTTTTGGCAGTCAGCAAATTACAGTGGACCAAGGGTGTTTGGGAGGCTGAAGTTAATGGGTGTCATGGCCAGCATCTTGAAGCACTTGGTGTTATTGTCTGGTGCCTATGGAAAAACATCTCTATTAACTGACTCAATTCCAAGTCTTTACTCGGGGCTAAAAGAAAGGTGTGCATTTGTTTATCTCCTTCCCTGCCCTTATAATATTCAAAAGCACTTTCCAAGAGGGAAATGTAATGGAATGGTAATCAGTGTTGCATATAAAGAAATCACGCTAAACCTATTTCCCATTAATTTTTCATGATGATGTAGTTTGTATTCTCACCCATGTTTATACCTTATTTACTTTATAACACAATTATCTTTGTCACTGTTTACTTTCGATTATTTATCCGATCTGCTGATAGGTCAATCTGAGACATTGACTCCAGTTCTCTCTCCACGATTGTTGATAGACCTGATATTTTATTAGCCTAGTTACAATGAAAAGCTTTTTTGTGCGAGCTATCAGGAAAGATGATACATGATTAAAATCAAGCCATGCACAAGGTATAGATACATGATAAAGGGAATAACATTTAGTGCAAGATAAAGACCAGTAAAATCTGATTAAAGATAGTCTGAAGGCCTCCAATCAGGTTGATGTTAGGTCAGGATTGCTCTCTCATTGGTAATAGGATGGTTCAGTTGCCTGATGATAGCTGGGAAGAAACTGTCCCTGAATCTGGAGGTGGACGTTTTCTCACTTCCGTACCTCTTGCCTGATGGGAGAGGGGAGAAGAGGGAATGTCCAGTGACCCTGGTCCAAGTTGAATGTCCAACTTGTCCTTCATTATGCTTGGGGCCTTGCTGAGGCAGCGTGTGGTGTAGATAGTGTCAATGCAAGGGAGCTTGGTTTGTGTGATGGTCTGGGCTGCATCCACAATTCTTTGCTCTCTCCAACATTTTATGCTTTATTTAGAAGTCATTCATCTCACAGCCTATGCCGGAACCTTTGCTAAATGCAATTTAAGAGAACTTATTACTGTTTCTATTTGGTTAAGTTTAGTTTAGTTTAGAGATACAGTGTGGAAACAGGCCCTTCGGCCCATCGAGTCTGCACCAACCAGCGATCCCCGCACATTAACACAGTTCTACACACACTAGGGACAATTTACACATACACCAAGTCAATTAACCTATAAATCTGTACATCTTTGGAGTGTGGGATGAAAACGAAGATCTTGGAGAAAACCCACGTGGTCACGGGGAGAACGTACAAACTCCACAGAGACTGCACCCGAGTCGGGATCCAACCCGGGTCCCCGGCGTTGTAAGCGCTGTAAGGCAGCAACTCTACCTCTGCGCCACAATGCTGCCCAAATTATTGGCAAAATATCCCTCTCTCCAACCAAGTATGATTTGGACCAACAATGGACATTGGTAAGCCTGCTGCATGGCCAGCTTTATCATGTTGTACCAGTGGCCATATATCAGGGGAAAGTCGCATGCAAGGATCGCCAAGGAAAAAACAAACAAACTCCGGGCCAAGAATAGGGCGGCACGGTGTCGTAGCGGTAGAGTTGCTGCCTCACAACGCCAGAGACCCGGGTTCAATCCTGACTACGGGTGCTGTCTCTATGGAGTTTGTGCGTTTGGTTTTCTTTGGGTGCTCCGGTTTTCTCCACACACTCCAAAGACGTGCATGTTTGTAGATTAATTGACTTCTGTAAGTTGTCCCTCGTGTGTAGGATAGAACTAGTGTACAGGTCAGTCTGGTCGGCATGGGCTCAGTGGGCCGAAGGGCCTGTTTCAATTCCGTATTTCTAAACTAAACAAAGCTAAATTAATGTGTTTTCCAAATTCAACTTGTGAGTCAGGTTTCCTAATGGATCCCTGGCCATGATTTAGAGAGAAAATCTATAGTGACCTTGTTGACCTGCCCAATTTGGGTATTGTATTTAAAAATCTGCCCGTATCCTTTCGCCAACCAGTTTGCAGTTATTTTGATCTTAAGCATCTTGGGCACATCTACAAGTGTATATATATGTTAATTTATGTTAATATATTCTTTGTTTATCATTTAAAGAAATGGAATCGGGTAAAATTAGACTGCTAGAAATCTCTACACATTGATTTTTGTCATTGGCACATTTCTACTGTTAATTCCTTGATCAAATCAGCCCGTAATACTAATGAGGCTAACCCACTGTGTATTTTGTAAACTCCTGCAGCAAATAAACATTTTCTCATTGAGGATAAACTTCATACCATTAATGAGGGAACTTGACATTTTTTTAGCCCAAAGCTTTCGGTTTTCAACACAATCCAAAAAAGCAAAAGTAATTAAATTGTGGTGATACTTTTGCATCTTTTAGTCCCAATTATGCTTTTAATTTATTTTGATTTTGACAAGTACATTTAATTATCTGATACAACAAACTGCAGATGCTGGCTTACCGAAAGAACACGCAAAGTGCTGGAGTAATTAACCTACAAACCTATGTACGTCTTTGGAGTGTGGGAGAAAACCGGAGATCCCGGAGAAAACCTGCGCAGGTCACGGGGAGAACGTACAAACTTTGTAGTCGGGATCGAACCCGGGTCCCCGGCGCTGTAAGTCTGCAACTACACCGCTGTGCCACCATGCCACCCCTTTTACCCACAATTTGTTGTTGAATGCCTTTCTGACCAACTCATGTGAGTCAATCATGGAGCCCTGGCCATGATTTAGAAAGAAAATGTATTATATTGTGAATCTGTATTTTTGGATAATTTTCACAAGGAAATTGCTGGTGTCTTGAACCGCCACTGTCTTTATTGTGAGCGTACTCCATGGTATTTTCATTGCATGTTCCTGGATTTAGCCATTTAGAACGGAGACGAGGGAACACTTTTTCTCCCAGAGAGTGGTAAGTCTGTGGATTTTTCTGCCTCAGAGGGCGGTGGAGGCAGGTTCTCTGGATGCTTTCAAGAGAGAGCAAGATAGGGCTCTTAAAAATAGCGGAGTCAGGGGTTATGTGGAGAAGGCAGGAACGGCCACTGATTGGGGATGATCAGCCATGATCACATTGAATGGCAGTGCTGGCTCGAAGGGCCGCATGGCCTACTCCTGCACCTATTGTCTATTGTCTATTGATTTAGACTCAGCAATAGTGAGCAACGTGATATATTTCCAAGTCAGTATAGTGTGTAACCTGGAGAGGAAACAGCAGGTATTTTCCATGTATCTCACTCAATTGTTCTTTGGAAGACAAGAATATCATTAAGCTGGAATGGGTACACAAAACATTCTCCTGGATGTTACAAGGACCCAGATGCTTGAAATATATAAGGAGAGGTTGGAACATAGAACATTGAACATTACAACACAGGAACAAGTCCTAAGATCCACAATGTCTGTGCCGAACATGATACCCAATTAAATTGAACTAATCTACCTGGTCATGATTCATATCCCTCAATTCCCCACACCTCCGTGTGTCAATCCAAAAGCCTCTCAAACGCCACTATCGTATCTGCCTCCAACACTACCTTGACAATGCATTCCAGGTCACCGCACCTCTATGTGTAAAATAAAATAAGCCCCGCATATCTCCATTACACTTTCCCCTTCTTACCTGATAGCTATAGCCATGGAAGGAAGAGACGTATTTCTGCCAAGGTGCCGCTATTTACCCCCTGTGCCAAACATCATGGCACTGCTTTGCTCAATTTCATCAATTTTATTCTCGGGTGCTGTTTGAACTTGACACCAATATTGACCACAGCATATATTTAACTTATCATAAAAGTAATAATCCCAATTATTTCATTATCATGTTATATATATTAAATGTACAAATGCAACACAATCTCATATTTTCCTAGAGCAGCTTACAACCCCAGCAGTATGAATAATGATTTCTCCAACTTCAAGTAACCCCTGCATTCCCTCCATCCCTCCCACCCAAGTCGCACCAGCTTCTCGTTCTCACCCAACAAACAGCTAACAATGGCCTGTTTCCTTTATCATCGTTACTTTTTTGCATATCTTTCTCTATTGTTCTTTATTTCTCTACATCATCGTCTACATCTCCCATTTCCTTTTCCCGTGACTTTCAGTCTGAAGAAGGGTCCCGGCCCAAAGCATCACCCATTCCTTCTCTCCAGAGGTGCTGCCTGTCCCGCTGAGTAACTCCAGCATTTTGTGTCTATTTAATGCAATACTTAAGTTCCTGTGACGTGTTCACTTTATTTGTTTCTGAATAACACACCAGGTGATCCCAATAAAAAGATATTGTAACAACTCGTGGCAAAATCAGAGGGACTGTAATATTATTATGAATTTGTGTAATCAGATTTTAACAAGTTTGATGCCTTGGAGGTAAAGGAATTGCAGTATATTTGAAAACAGATTGTTTCTTATCTCCAATAGTTGATTGTATTTGAAAGTGATTTTGACAGGAACTTTTAAATTGGATTCCCCCCTTGATACATGGAAACAGTAAACTGCACAATGACCTTTGCCTATGCTTGTTTCTACACCATTTAAGTGCAAACAACAAACTGCAAGTCCACAATTCTTTATGGAGCCCATTTTTTCTTGTTCACCAGTTCCTACATTTGAAAGGGTAAAACACAAAGGAGTGAAAAATAAATTTACAGTACACAGGCAGGATGACAGATCTCTGCATTTCAAGATATTACTGTATGCCCTGCCTGAGGAAGGGTCTCGACCCGACACGCCACCCATTCCTTCTCTCCATAGATGCTGCCTGTCCCGCTGAGTTACTCTATCTTTGCCCTACTGATATGTTTCATGGACTACAAAGACGTATAGGTATGTAGGTTAATCGGCTTGGTAAAATTGAATAAATGTAAAATTGTCTATGGTGTGTGTAGGGTAGTGTTAATGTGCGGGGATCACTAGTGGGTGCGGATTCGGTGGGCCGAAGAGCTTGTTTCAGTGCTATATCTCTGAACTAAACTAAAAAGATTCAGAAACTTAGAGATGCAGGGAACTGCAGATGGTGATTTACCAAAAGAATTCACAAAGTGCTGGAATAATTCAGCAAGTCAAGTAGCTTCTCTGGAGAATGTGGTTTGGTGAAGTTTTGGGTCAGGGCCATTCCTTGGACTGAAACTTTCAGAAACTTACGCCCAAATCACATTACTATTTTGCAGTGGCTGAAACGTCAGCACGCCCACAAAGACCAAGCTGGTCGATTTAATTTACTTTTCGAACAAGAGAATTACAAAATTCCAACCAAATCTTTCTTCACCCTGAGCTCTTCAAATCTCTATTTTCTGAAGTGTCAGGTGTGAACAAGTACAAGTTGAATTAGATGTAAAAATGCTGGAAACACCCAATATATCAGGCAGCATCTGTGTGAGGTGAGGTGAAACTGTTACAACATGCACTCTGTCAGAATTGGGACTTGATAGTAAGGGAAGTAGGGGAGGGACGGGTAAAGCTGAAATTAGCTGCAAGTTAAGAAATATGCCCAAAATATATATTAATGCCATGGGGTTAGGTTGAGAGGTCATCAGTAATGCATTTCTTATAACTGGCGCTTTCAAGATCCTTACAAACGGTGTTGTTCTAATTCAGTTACGTAGAAATCACTGAAGGAGTTGGGAGCGTGTTGGAGAAAATATGAGATTTATTATCCTGCTACAGGATGAAAATTTAAACGTTGACATTTTATTTGTTGCATGGTCCCATTCTGCTCCTCAATCTAGTTGTTGGGAGACGGAGGGGATGTGCAGGCAATTCACAGAGAGATGTAAGAATAATAGCAATTTCAAATTTCCCCCCAAAAACCAACTGGTAATACCCGGGTATGGAAAGCTTAGAGCAGGTACCATTTTAATTGTTTGTCGAGGAGAGCTTTATGAGATTGTATGCAGATAGCTTTCTTATAGCAAGGGTGAAAGCATACTTAAACTTAAGTGTAAATGACCTCCAGACTCAGTACGTGATTCAAATACATCTTTAATCAGCACTGAAACTTAACAGCATGAAGGATGATTAGTTGTCAGTACATCCTGGCTGCCCCAACTGTCTGTGCTGGAAAACAAGTGTTAGTATAAGTATTACAGTGGGGTGGAGTTAGGGCTGCTGGCTTGTGTGTGATTGGTTAACATACAACATCAATCTACATCCTTTCCCCTAAAGATTAAGTGTGAAAGGGCACTCATGCCATGGAGTTAAACATACTCGCCATATCTATCTGGTGGTCTACTAACACGGCCCGAGCGCGTGCGGACCAAACCTCACCTGAAAGATGAGACGGAGAGCCTGGAGGCGAGAATGATGCAGTGAGGCTTGTGGTGACCAAAAGGGGAAACATGCGGTGGGTGAGGCCCAGTGGTTAGTGGAGACCGCAGGACGTGGAGGGGTGCAAGGCATGCGGGGACGGGTGGGAGACATTGCAAAAGGCGGCTGGAACTGGAGCGGTGGAGCATAGGGACCAGCAGGTGGTGGTTGAGGCTCCCTCACAGCAAGCAGGTGTTGTTGGCTTCTCCAGTATACCGCTCCCTCACAGTCTACCAGGTAAGACCGTGGCTCGTCAGTTAGGTTGACAACAGTGCCCAGACGGGAATGTCCAGTTGAAGCTCGTAGGCGGATGACCTGACACAGAAGTAGAGGCTTGAGTGGTCTGCTGGAACTGTTGTATGACCGTTTCTGGATGTCGTGCTTCTCTTGTAGACGTTTCTGGATAGTGGCAGGCTTCAGCACCTGAGGAACCAGTTGCTGTTGTGCGATGGGTACTGGAGGCCTCGTCAATCTCTACATCAGTCGCTGTGCCGGCGATCCCAGGGTTCCGTCCCTGGCAACGTTTCTGAGATTCAGGAGATCGAGATAAACATCTGACTTTGAAATCTGTGCTCACTCCAGCACGTGTTTGGCGCATCTGACAGCGCATTCAGCGAGTCCATTACAGTGGATACTCTGGACTACTCGTGATGTGCTGGAAGTTCCATCGGTCTGCGAAAAGCTTGAACATGTAGCTGGTGAACTGCTGACTGTTGTCAGTTCTCAGGCTGACGGGTGAGCCAAAGGTAGAGAAGTGTCTTTTCAGCTTCTGGATGACCATCTGGATGTGAGGGAGGTCAGTTGGTCTAGTTCGAACCAGTTAGAAAAGGAGTTGACTAGAACGAGGTAGTGCTTTCCAGACCATTCGAAAATGTCTGCCGCCAGCGATGTCCAGGGCAGAGCTGGTGGAGGTTGTTGCAGAAGGGGCTGCCGCTGCTGATGAGGCGCAAGGCTGTTGCAAGCGGGGCAGGAGGCTACGTGGTCCCGGATGTAGCTGGCCATTCCCGGCCAGTAGAACGGACTACGGGTGCGTGCCAGTGTGGCGTCGGCTCCTGGGTGACCGCTGTGTGCCTCTTTGAAGTATACGTCTCGTAGTGATGAGGGGATCACTTTCTTGTGACCCTTGACGAACTATCAGTTCATCGCGAACCAGGAAGAAAGGCTGCACCTCTGTGGGCGTGTTGGATTGTCTGTTTGGCCAGCCTGTTTTGATGATGGAGGAGAGGATTTGAAGCGTATCGTCAGTGGCGGTATGCGCGGCCAGGGTGCGCAGTTGCTTACTGGAGATGCGGCGTGGATGGGCTTGGTCAGGATTGTCACCAGTGGTTGGTGGTCCGTCTCGACCGTGAAGGTGTTGCCAAAGATGAAGTAGTGGAATTTGGAGCAAGCAAAGACGACAGCCAACAGATCCTTTTTGATTTGCGCGTAGTGCTGCTCCGTGTCGGTCATGGTGCAAGAGGCATACGAGACAGGTAGTAGGGAGCCCTCGGCAGATGGTTGCAAGCAGGCTGCGCCGAGCCCGAATTTCGAAGCATCGCAGGTGATCGTCACCGGACGTTTTAGGTCGTTGCACTGGTCAGTTTGGACTTTAAAACATTGAAAGCAATCTGACGTTGGGACCATGACCATGCTGTGTCCTTTTTGGTCAGCTCCCGCAGTGTGGAGCTTAGTTCGCTGAGGTTCGGTATGAACTTGCCAAGATAGTTTACCATGCCCAGAAAACGCTGCAGGCCTTTCACATCTATGGGGGCAGGCATTTCTGTGATGGCAGTAGCCTGCATGTGTGCTGCATTTTATGTGCTGCATTGGCTAGAAACATTTCACTACAACAATTGGTGTACATGACCAATAAACTAACCTTTGAACCTTTAAACCTTCTTCGGATCGGGTTTGAGACGATTAGGAGTGAAGATGTTGCTGACGTAGGAAACCGCTGGAACCCGGAACTTGCATTTGTCATGATTGAGCTTGAGCTTTATCCAAGATGAGCCTGAGATTGTTGTCATGCTCCGTTGCGTCTTTGCCATACACTAGGATATCGTCGACAATGATGGCACAAGGTAGGTCCACGAATAATAGCTCCATAGTCCTTTGGAAGACTTCACTGGCACTTGATTCCGAATGGTATTCTCAGAAACTTGTATCTGCTGAATGGGGTGGCAAATGTGGTGAGGTTTGGTGACTCCTTGTCCAGCGGTATCTGCCAGAAAGAGTTCTTTGCACCGAGGACAGAAAATAGGGTGGCCGTTGCCGCAACATCCTCGACAGTCTTCATGGGATGGTGTGGGCGCTTAATGGCAGTGTTTGGTTTGGATTTCATTTTTTCCCTTCTTGACCATGGTTGAGACCCAGTCGGTGGGGTCACTGACTGCTTCAATTATGCCTGTGAAGGCCATGTCCTTCAGCACAGAGTGAACCCTGTCAGTCATGGCAAATGACAATTGGTGTGGAGGTCGGAACGGGTGTCACTTCAGGGTCAATAATAATTTTGTAAGTCACGGGCAACTTGCCCAGGTTATTGTTGAAAAGATCAGGGAATTCACTCAGCGGGTCCAGGAAAATTTGCAGCTTGTGGACCGTTTTGTCAAAGGAGATCAGCCCCAGTTCCTGACAGGCCCGGTTGCCAAGCAGAGTAACTGAATTAAAGTTCAAGACATAGAAGGTCAAATTCCTCGTGGTTATTTTCAGCACACATTTCAAGTTGGTTTTGCCCAGAGGCACCAGCACCTCCCCTCCAAAGGCATGTAGAGTGGATTTGTCCTTGATCAGTGGTTCGTTAGTTCTTATCATGTTGATGAGGTTGACTGACGTTGTGTTTACTGTTGCCCCAGTATCTAATTTCGCGGCAAAATGGACGTTGTTTACATTTACTGTCACATTCGGATCATAATTCTTAGCAGCAGCAAGCTGTAACGAGTAAACAGTCGGGTCCTGTTGGGAGTTAATTGGACTCTGTTCGGGGGCAGATTCGAGCTGGAATTGGGGAGTGAGATTGTTGCTGTCTCGTTGCAAGAAATTGCGATTAGACCTGAAGCTAGGCGAATTCTTCCCACGGGCCCGACTTGCTGCTCGACATTCAGAGGCAAAGTGATTTAACTTTTTACAGTAATTGCACGATTTACCAAAAGCGGGGCAAGCTGATTGTCTGCTGTGTGAGTAGTTGCAATTTGGGCATTTCTTCTGAGGATCTCCAAGAGCTGCTTGACTAGCTTGGGTCATAAATCGCCTGTTATCTGTGTTGGTTCGCTGCCTAGTGAGGCCCGTCAGATTGATGGTTTTGGTTTTGTGCGAACTGTCTATAGGGTCGATGAATTCCACTGTTCTGCATGTATGTGCTGCTTCATCCAGTGGCAAATCTAGCCGTCTCAGAAGCTCTGATCTGAGCTTTAGGTCACTAATGCCATTCACTAAAATGTCCCTTGTTAACTGATCAGTCAGCTGATCGACCGGCATATTTTGGAATCGGCTGCGCTGGGCTAAATACATTAAGTCTGAGATAAACGAGTCTACTCGTTCGCCAGGGAGTTGACGGCGAGAGAAAAACCTAGCCCTGTCCAAAATGTGACTTGAGGGCAGGTCACAGATCTGGCTAACTTTACGCAGTAGAACATTGGGGTCATCAGGAGATTCAGCTGGGGTTATTACCTGGTCGTTGGCATCGTGGACTGCCGGAGCATAGCGGAATGTTCTGCATCGCCGAAGGGCACCTGGGCCCGCAAGGTTGAGTAGGAGAGAGGCCTTGACAGCATCAGGTTCATTTCGGTGCAATGTTCATGTAGTGTCGGTAATCAATTTCAAACGTGGCCCAGCGTTCGCTGATATCCGCATCAAAGACGGGAGGGTCAGGCTTTCGATAGGTAGAGGCCATCATAAAGCAAAATAAAAACTCACAAAAGGGTAAAACAAAAAAAAAGTTATACAGAAGGAGTGGATCAGATCACTTCTGACACCATGTAAATGACCTCCAGACTCAGTATGTGATTCAAATACATCTTTAATCAGCACTGAAACTTAACAGCATGAAGGATGATTAGTTGTCAGTACATCCTGGCTGCCCCAACTGTCCGTGCTGGAAAACAAGTGTTAGTATAAGTATTACAGTGGGGTGGATGCTGGCTTGTGTGTGATTGGTTAACATGCAACATCAATCTACATTAAGGAATGTAGATGCGTAAGTGGTTGAAATGTCAGTAGGAGAGGATCTCAGTGATAATGACCACAACCTTCGGCTGTCAATGTCTGTGCCATATACACACATATACACACGCACAAATGACTTGGACGTAAATGTAGATGGGTTGGTGAGTAAGTTTGCTGATGACACCAACATTGGAGAAGTTGCAGACAGTGAGGAAGGCTGTCAGAAAGTACAGCAGGACACCGATCAGTTGCAGAAATTGGCAGAGAAATGTCAGATGGAAGTGAAGATAAAGGAAATATCTACTGGATAGCACGCAACAAACAAGCTTTTCACTGTACCTCGGTACACGTGACAACAAACTAAACTAAATTGAAAATATATATTTTAATTCACTTTATTTTTCAGATTGATTACGTTTTCTGCTGTGTTGCTCCCCATTTTTATCTGCTTGTATGAATGGTTATGACTTTCACACTGTGCCATGTGGCATGATAACAATAAACAGAATGACATTGACTCTGCAAAGGGAATGGGTGATGATACACCCAATGCTGGTTGACTACGTGATGGTGTCCACACATTAGTTCTCCTCTTGATCCTCTCAGTAGTGAAGACCGATTTTCTCAAAGCAAACCCAGGGAGTTGCATAGAATAGATCATATACCTGCTCACCTCCGGGGACTACTAAACCATTCCAGGAAATATGAAGTACATTTACTCAGCTTTCAAAGATAACTCCTGGAGATGATGGAAATCTGAAATACAACAGCAACACGGTGGGCCAAAGGGCCTGTTTCCACACTGTATCTATAAACTAAACTAAACTAACCAGAAAAACGCTGGAAAGACTCAGACAGCATCATTGTTCAGGTGAAAGGTCATTGAACCGAAGCATAAACGTTGTTATTGGTATTTTCTGTTTTCTTTATTTACTTATCTCTCTTTGTTCTAGACTCTGATAAGCAGTGTACAATGTTTAGTACAGTGATGGTGAAGGCATAGATAGGTATGCTAGCTTTCATAGGTTGGGGCATTGAATATATGTCAGGACGTCATATTGCCACTTTATAGGACTTTAGTGAGGGCTGCATTTGGAGTATTGTGTGCAGTTCTGGTCTCCAACACAGGAAAGAGGTCAAGGCTTTGGAAATGGTGCAGAGGAGGGTTTACCGGAATGATGCCTGGATTAGGGGGTATTAGCTATGTGGAAAAAATGGACACACTTGGATTGTTTACTCTGGAATACTGAATGTTGCAGGAAGATCTTATAGAAGTGTATACATTTTATGAATTATATTATAGAAGTACAGTATATGCATTTAAAGAATTATCTTATTGAAGTATATACATTTTAAGAATTATATGTATATACATTTTAAGAATTATCTTAGATAAGTATATACATTTTAAGAATTTTCATATAGAAGTATATACATTTTAAGAATTATCTTATCGAAGTATATACATTTTAAGAGGCATATATAATGTAGATAGTCAGAACCTTTTTTTTCCAATATGGAAAAATCAAATAATAGAAGGCATAACATTAGGTAAGAGGGTCAACGTTTAAAGGAGGTGTGTGGGGCAAGTTTTTACATAGTGGGTGGAGAGTGCCTAGAACGCACAGCCATGGGTGGTGATTGAAGCAGATATGTTAGAGCCATTTAAGAGGCTTCTGGATAGGCATGTGGATATGGAGGGATACGGATTTTGTGCAGGTAGATAAGTGATGGTTTTGGCATCTTGTTCAGCACAGATATGGTTAGCCAAATGGTCTGTTCTTGTGCTGCATTGTTGTACATCCTGTGATGTATGTACTGTGAGGCTCTATGTAATGCATCTATCTCACTGCTACGGTGTCATAGAACATAGAATAGTACATCACAGGTACAGGCCCTTTGGCCCACAATGTCTGTGCCACACATGATGCCAAGATAAACTAGTCCCATTTGCCTGCACATGATCTATATCCCTCCATCCATGTGCCCATCCAAAAGCCTCATAAATGCCACTATTGTATCTCTCTCCCCTTAACCACTGTTCTATGAAAAACATTCACAGTTTTTCTAACTTTGTAGCTAATAGACCTGAATCCAGGCTGCATTCTGGTAAACCACATCTCCACCCACTCCAAAGCCTTCACATCCTTTCTGTTTCTGATCCATTCAATATCTGGGTTGAGTCATCCAACAGAAATACAAAGTTTAAAGGGCTGAGTAATTTCTCCGAGAGTCTAAGAAAAAATAATGAAACCACACAGATTTACAGTCATGACCTATTTTATTCCAGAGGTGACAATCTTCACCCCAAGCAGAACAGGAACTATCATATTAAATATCGTGACTGGGTATTTCCATGCTTATAATCTTCTCACCTCCCTCAGAAGCATTATTCATCCAGTTCTGCTTTTGGAAAGTTAATCAATATAAAATTGATTGCTATTTCTCAGTCTACCAAACATTAGCTGGACAAAAGGGGGAAGAACGCCTTAGTCGATGTTGGATTTGAGGCCTAAAGCCTGTTGATATTTGCCTCTTGATTTGTAATCATAATTTCCATTAAATAACCTACGGTGGACACCCTATATTCATTTAATTCCAATGCCCTCTCAATCCTTGCCCTAATTTGCGCAAACACTCCTTTGTTTTTAAAAACTATTTGTACTTCCAATCCAACTTCTTGAATACCTTTCCAAACATTTGCTGATGAAAGCAGAGTCCTAAAGCTGCATGCAGTTACAAATGTATCTGTACCAGTGTGCTGCACAGGTTAAAATGATCTCTTTCAATCATTAATCAAGCTCCCTTGAGAAATATGGCAATGTTTCTGTGATGATAAGAGCCTATTGTTGATTGGATATGTTCGGTGATCACACTCAGAGTTGCCTCTTTGAAGCAATCACGCTCCATGTCTCTCCTTTACTTTTTGTGATGGATATCTATCTATTCATTGCACCGTTGTAAGCTGTGTTTTTTTTTAATTTTATGATTTTTCACCTCAATGCCTGACGTTCAATTAGAAAGTATGTTCTTTCCATTTCTGCTATTGACTTGGTATCTGACCAATCCACCATAACACCTCAATCGGACGATTGAGATGTGTCATTGCATAATCACATGTATGGGAAGAGAGGTGGTTCCCTGGAATTCCCTTACCTGGAAAGTTGTGGACGCAAGCAAGGTACCTAAGAGGCAGAGTGGAAGTAGATAAATTATTGCAAAATCTAGTGATTGAGGGCTATTGACACAGAGGAGGATTTGAAGTCTGGGGTAGTTTGGGCAGGCTTAAAGTGATTGGGTCAAAGAGCTATACAGCACAGAAAACAGATGCTCCAGCCCACCTTGTCCATGTTGACTAAGTTAGCATTCTGGGCTGGTCCTATTTGCCTGCATTTAACCCATATATAGTAATCGTTTCCACATATATTTATATTTATATATATAGGTACTGGTGTGTAGAAAGGAACTGCAGATGCTGATTTATACTGAAGATAGACACAATATGCTCGAGGAAGTCAGCGGTTCAGGCAGCATCGCTGGAGAAAAAGGATGGGTGATGTTTTGAGTCGGAACCATTCTTCTGGCGCTACCTGTTGAGTAACTCTGGCATTTTGTGTCTACCTGCAATTTCTTGTTGTTTTGGGCAGAGTTGTTGCCAAATCAAGCAGTGATGCATCCGAATAGGATGCTTTCTATGGTGCATCTTTAGAAATTGGTAAGCGTCTTTAGAGACATGCCTTGGTCTCCTTAGGAAGTAGAGACATTGATGTGCTTTCTTGGCCATAGCATCAGTGTGGTGAGAACAGGACAAATTGTTGGAACATCAAGGAACACAAAACTCTCAACCATCTCCGCTTCAGCACCATCGATACTGACTGGGGCGTGTACACCACCTCATTTTCTAAAGTCAATAAGTAGCTCCCTCGTCTTGCTAACATTGAGGGAGAGGTTGTTGTCTTGACACCATAACAAGGAGATGTTTCTATCTCCTTCCTGTAGTAGCATCATTGTTTGAGATCCAGCCCACTGCAGTGGTGTCATCTGCAACCTTGTGAATGGAGTTAGAGCAGAATTGGGCCACACGCTCACGGGTGTATCCAAACGCAAAACATTGTGAAAGCTGTAATTGTGAAATGAAATGGAAAATGGTGGTAATATTTATCGGATCAATGGGCCTGCCAGGGCACCACCCTGCCTGAGGATATTTGCGGCTGGTCCTGATTGGTTCTAGCCTTTTCTTGCCTCCAGCTCTTCATCCCCACCCCCTACTTTTAGTCTGAAGAAGGGTCCCGACCCAAAATATCACCCATCCTTTTTTTTCCAGAGATGTTGCCTGAGTTACACCATCACTTTGTGTCTATCTTTACTCGAGGACCTTTGTTTTGTGGATGCTTCATCTAAGGCCTATTCCTTCATATGCTTGTAAATGAGTTCATGATGATATTGGAGCCCTGAATTTTTTTTTTGTAATTGCTGGATATTGTTAGCAGGTCTGAGACCTGAAATGTCAGCTGTTTCGCTCTCCACAGATGCTGCCTGACGTGTTGAGCCTTTTTCCAGCATTTTCTGTTTTCATTTCATATTTCTAACATCTGCATCTCCTTGAGGTTCATGGCCTGGAATTCAGTCTCCAGATGTGCACATATGAAAGCATCTTCTAGACATTGCAGCCAGTATACTTCGCCCTGCAATACAGAAGCAGGCCCTTCGGCCCACCAAGTCCACGCAGATCAGCGATCACCGGTACACTGGTTCTATCCTACACACTAGGGACAATTTACAGAAGCCTATTAAGCTACAAACTTGCTCATCTTTGGAGTGTAGGAGGAAACTGGAACACCCGTAATAAACCCACACAGTCACAGGGAGATCCTACTGTACAAACTCGATACAGACAGCACCAATAGTCAGGATCGAACCCTGTCTCTGGCAACAACTCGACCACTGTGCTAGCCTTTTCTATACCCTTTGCAGCTTCATGGCATCCTTTCTATAGCTGTGCAACCAGAACTGGGTACAGTACTCCAGGTGCAATCTCACCAATGCCTTGTACCTTTGTAACAAGACATCCCCACACCTGTACTCAACACCCTGCCTGGGGGCAAGCATTCACCATCCTGCCTACCTGTGTCACAGAGAGACACAAAACTTTGGAGTAACTCAGCCAGACAGACAGCATCTCTGGATAGAGTGAATGGGTGACGTTTTGGGTCGAGACCCTTCTGCAGACACACTATCTTCGGTGTAAACCACCATCTGCAGTTCCTTCCCACCTGTGTGCCACAGGGATGAAAATATTCCACCAGGTAATAGTCCTCAAATGCTGTGCCGTGGATAGGGTTTATTCTCTGCAACTCCTGAAAAATACATCTGGGAATTTACACTCAATTTGGAAGCAGAACAAAGAAGATTTCTGTACTTCAGCGAAGCAATTCATTTCTTTCATGACAAGTACTGAGACTAATGGATATTTTAATTTCAAGACGGAAGGCTTATCACAGCCTTTGGTTTTGAAGCCTTATATAATGCAGATTTCTTCCATAAATAAAACAAATTTATTGCTTGATATATAGGCCGAACTGGTGCTTGACTATTTATGGCGCCTCATCAAAGAAAAATGGCCGTGATAACTTGCTAAAGCAAATTAATGAAATGATGCATTAGTCAAGAGTTCAGGAAACAAACCACAGTAATCTCCCAGTGATGAATGATGATGATAATGAAAGTAAAGCTGCAAATAAATAAAAACTAAAATGTCATTATTACTTGTTGCTCATAATAAAATTAGTTTACAACAACACTCTCAAAGTGCAACCAAGCATTGCTTTTGATCATAAGCTGTCTTGGCATTACTACTTCCTGATTGTACCTCATCACCATGTTATCATCTCCATCCCGTATCACTGAAAGCAAGCGACAAATGATTGGACTGTACAGAATATTTACAACACACTCTACCTGCACCAGCTATTTGCAAGAGCCACAGAGTTAGTTGCAGTTTCCCACTCTATCCCTAACATTTGCAATTGATTTTATTAGTGAAGGATATATCCAATTTTCTTCGAATAGGTATTATTGATTCACTCTTTTAGGCAGTGCCTTTCCATATCATAAGTCATTGTACATTAAATAATATCAGCGCATTGTCTATCAGGCGTGATACACTGATGCAGCTGGAAGAGCTACTGTGTCACAGCGCCAGAGATGTGGGTGCAAACCTCACCTCAGGAGCTGTCCTTCATTTCCTCCATTCCCTACATATCCCTTCCACTATCCATATCCATGTCTATCTGAAAGCCTCTGAACACCACATCCCCCTATAACCTTAAAGGGGACTTAATCCCAGTGAAAATGCTGGTCTCTTCCCTGATGGCAACTAAGTGTTCAGCAGCTAAGCAGCTGGTAGTGCTGCTGCCTCACAACGCCAGAGACATGGGTTATATCCTGACCTCGGTTGCTGTAGTGTGTAGTTTTCACACTCTCCCTATGATCGTGTGGGTTTTCTCCGGGTGCTCCAGATTCCTCCCACATCGCAAAGACGTGTTTTTGGTTTATTGTGTTTCTGTAAATTGCCCTTCGTGTGTAGGAGTGGTTGCCAAAATGGGTTAATATAGAACTGGTATGAACAGACGATTGATGGGTGGTGTGGACTCGGTGGGTCAAAGGGCTTGTTTCCATGTAATATCTTTCCATTAAAAGGCTTTTCATCGCCTATCTGGTTCTCATAGTTGACACAAATAATTAGGAAGGCAAGTTGAATATTCACCTGTTATGTATGGAGGGACACATTTGCATTTGAAGTGATCCACTAGATTGAGTCAATAAACTAATTGTTCAGGGAAATGAAAAGGGATCTTATTGAAACTTTAGGGGCTGAGCTGCTAAGAGAATGTCTTCCTCGTGGAGAATCTAGAACTAGGATAAAGTCTCAGAATGAGAGGATCTCCACTTAAGACAAAACTTATTCTCTGAACACTGAGAACTTTTGGAATTTAGTTTAGTGTAGATTAGTTTAGAGATACAGCGCAGAAACAGGTCCTTCAGCCCACCAAGTCCTACACTGACACTACCCTCCACACACGGGACAATTTTTTACATTTCTATCAAACCAATTAACCTACAAACCTGTACGTCTTTGGAGTGCGGGAAGAAACCGAAGATCTTGCAGAAAACCCTTGCAGGTCTCGGGGAGAACATACAAACTCCATACAGACAAGTACCCCTAGTCAATCTCTGGTGCTGTAAGGCAGTAGCTCTACCGCAGTGCCACCGTGCCGCGCTGTTCAAGATATGCTCAAGAGAGAGATTTCTATCAGATGAGGTAAGGTTTGTGGGAAATATGATGAAAAGTGGAGCTTTGTTTATTTGGAAAGATTCCTTGCTTTGTCAGAAGTATCAGTTTTTAACCCAGTGTCCAATTTATTCAAAAGCAATATCTGAAAGGAAAGGAAAGAATTCTCCCGGAATTTTGACCAACTTCATTCATTCTGAACGCAATTGATTGCAGATGATTGATCCAAAATTTCCCTCCTATGGGCTGACTGCTGAGTTTTTCCAGCATTTTCTGTTTAACTAAAAAAAAAGCCTTTCATTTCACAGCTGTGTGGGAGATTTTGCTGAATGCAAATTAACACCTTGTTTGTTACAGAGCAATAACGTTCACACCACATTTGTTTGGAGGTAGCGGTATTTTTGAGACTTTGGAACATGCACATAGATTGGAAAAGAATGGGGGGAGATATAGATTATGTGCAGGTAGATTAGAGTTGGTTTTTGCATCATATTCAGTACGGATATTGTGGGCCGAAGGGCCTGTTCTTGTTTTGTACTGTTCTATGTTCTATGTTTCGTTTCCTGAGAATTTGAAAGGTAACTGGTTATCATATTTAAAATTGTGCGAAGAACTGTGATCTGGAATAAATTATCTAAAAGGATAGTAGAGGAAATTTCAACTAGAAACTTTCAAAAATGAATTGGATAAACATTTGAAAAAGGTCCTGATCACTGGGTAAGTGGGCCATGGGATGGAAAACAGAGTTGAGTTTAGATTAGTGTGAGGTTTTGCATTTTGGGGAGTAACGGCAGGGTATGAATTTCACAGCAAAGGTAGAGTCCTGGGGATGTACAACAGAGGGACCTAAATCTTGGAGTCATTGAGCCATGCAGCAGGGAAACAGGCCCTTCAGCCCAATCTGCCCATGCCAACCAAGATGCCCCATCTACCTTGTCCCACCTGCCTGTATTTGTCCCATATCCCTCTAAACCTCCCCAACCATGTACCTATCAAAATGTATTGTAAATGTTATTATAGTACCTGCCACAACTGCCTCCACTGGCAGCTTGTTCCATATGCCCACCAGCCTCTATGTAAAAATGGTTACTATTAATTTTTGAATACTCAGGTTACTATTATTTTTTTCCCCTGTCATCTTAAACCTATGTCCGCCCCCCTTTCCCTTTCCCTCCCGTTATTTCCACCTATATTCCTTCCTCTGGCTTCACATTTCCCAGTTCTTCTCTCCTCGTCGCGCGACCTTTTGCACTTTCATCACCCGTCTTTGTCCAACCATCTTCTCTCACCTGCATTCACCTAGTGGCTGCTAAACTTTGTTCTCCCTCCCCCCCTATTGCAGACAGAGTGAAGAAGGGTCCCAACCTGAAACCTCACCCATCCATGTTCTCCGGAGATACTGCCTCACCTGCTGAGTTACACCAGCACTTTGTGTCTTCTTTTGGAAACCAACATCTGCAATTGTTTAGGAAGGAACTGGAGATGCTGGTTTGAACCCAGGATGGACACAATAAGGTGGAGTAACTCAGCGGGTCAGACAACATCTGCGCTTGCTTGTGTCTGTAGTCCTTTTCCATCTGTATTAAACACGCGTCTTTGCCCTGAAGTACTTATGATAACCCAATATGTTCTCCTATTACACAAACTCATGTTGATGCTATTTTATACATTGTGTTACACCAGTATTTACTCATCACTGACAGAAAGGAGCACAGGAATTACACAAAAAAAGCTGCTGTAAAACATTGCAGCAATCTTACTCTAAAAGGTTTTTAACGTGCAAAGCCTGAAAGACTCATAAATAGACAGTCAAATCCACTCAACACACAAATACTAATCACGGTGCCCTGAGGGGGAAGTCTACTAAATGCCTTTTTATATTCTACAGTAGATTTTTTTTTCTAAGGCTATACATCTTCTTTGCTCTGAAGTGGCTTAGTCACTACGGTAACCAGCCATGCTGTAGAGCTCTAAGGATTTCTCAGTCATTTATTGTTTTCCCCCGTGGCAGATAGACACTCTGTCCTGGTGCTTGCAAATACACGTTTCCTGCTACAATACACAGTGTTTTCACTTCACAGCGTGCTGCTTAACAGGTAGCATAATTGCAAGTCAATATTAACGAACAGTCCCAGTTTCCAACAGCACTAGATTTTACGACAGAAAGTATGTGTCCCGCCAAGGGGAGAGAGAGGATAAAGTTTTTAATCAACCAGCGTCCACCCCCCCCCCACCCCCCTCCCCCCCACTGCTCCACATGTCCTTGAGTTAAGGGGCCTGTCCGACCAGCATCCGACTCCATGCGATGAGCGCGACCAAACCGGCAGCGGGGGCTGCGCGGAGGTCGGGTGACCCGCTGTTCAGGGCCGTTCCCACCAGCATGCGCCTGCATGCGGCAAGCGAGACCAAACCGGCAGCGAAGGTCGCGCGGAGGTCGGGTGAGTGGCGCAACGCGGCACAAAGTGAGGCGAACTTGGAGCAAAGTCTGAAGGTAAGTTCGCCAGGACAGAGAGGGGCACACAGAGAGGGGCACAGAGGCACACACAGAGCGGGCCACAGAGCCACACACACAGAGGGTCACGGTGGCACCTACAAAGAGGGTCACGTAGGCAGGACGTCGAGGCGGTGTGTAATGCGTCGAGGCGACTGCGAGCCGACAAGCCGTTGCCGCGTGGAATTTTTGAACATGGTCAGTTTTTCGGAGCCCCGCGCGATGTCGGGATGAACTCCGTACAATTCCGCACGGCTCCGGCGATCGACGTGGGACCGGCCCCGCGACGCCGGACGGCTCAAGTGACCACGTTAGGTCGCGCTCATCTCATAGATTTGCATGCTGGTGGGACAGGCCCTTAGATATCTTTGCTCACTTGCACGTGAGTGGGGTCACAGATCTATACAGCATGGAAACAGGCTCTTCAACCAAACTCATCCACACAGAGCAAGTGGCCAAACTGGGTTGGTTCCACTTAACTATCCTAAAGTTAACTCCAACGTTCCCATCCATGTACCCATCCAAGTGTTTTATAAATGCTGTAATTTGACCCACCTCTACCACTTCTTCTGTCAGCTCATTTTATATGTGCACCACCCTCTGAAAAGGTCGCCCCTCTGGTCCATTTTGATTTTTCTCTCCTCTCATTTTAAACCTATGCCCTGGGCAAAAGACTGTTGCTGTTCACCTTTATTATGCTTTGTTATACCTTTATTAATTTATGCTCCTCATGGTTTTATAAACTTGTATAAAGCCACCCCCGGCCCTCCAGATTCTACCAGGCAAAGTAAGCGAATCTACAGTTTAGTTTAGTTTCGTTTAGAGATACAACGCAAAAACAGGCCCTTCGGCCCAGCTGGTCCGACCCGACCAGCGATCCCCGCACATTATCACTATCCTACACTCACTAGGGACATTTTTTTTAACATTTACCAAGCCAATTATCTACAAACCTCTACGTCTTTGGAGTGTGGGAGGAAACCGAAGATCTTGGAGAAAACCCATGTAGGTCACAGGGGAACGTGCAAACTCTGTACAGACAGCATTCATAGTCGGGAGCGAACCGGGGTCTCCGGCGCTGCATTCGCTGTAAGGCAGCAACTCTACCGCTGCGCCACCGTGACCACCAATTGTGGCCACTTATACTGCGCACGAAAGATTCCATTAAGCTGGAAAGAGTGCAGAGGAGATTTACGAGGATGTAGCCAGGACTTGAGGGCCTGAGCTATAGGGAGAGGTTGATCAGGTTAGGACTTTATTTCCTCAAGCGCAAGGATGAATATATAGATGTGAATAAAATCATGAGTGATATAGATAGGGTGAATATACAAAGGGCATTTGTGAGTTCTGCAAAATAACCTGACTGTGCCGTGCAAAGGTGATAATAACAAACCATTGATCCACTGTACGCATTTATAGTCAGCCCTCCAACAGATGGAATTATACAAGATGCTGAGAAGCATAAGTAGGGTAGACACTCAGAACCATTTTCCATGTGAAGGGGCGAAGTGCTGGAGTAGCTCAGCGATTCAGGCAGCATCTCAGGAGAACATGGATAGATGTTGTTTCGGGTCAGGACCCTTCTTCAGACTGATATATACCTCAAAGTATTGCTTACTTCAATGAAATTCTCCTCCTCTTCTATATTTCATTATTTCCCCATGATTGGGGTATCACAAACAATAGGGCATAGGTCTTATGTGAGAGTAAGGAGCTGTAAAGGAGATCTGAGAGGAATGCTTCATATACAGGGAGTGTGTATGCTGCAGATGCTGGTTTACACCAAAGATAGATACAAAATGCTGGAGTAACTCGGAGGGTCAGGCAGCATCCCTGGAGAAAAGGAATAGGCGACGTTTCGGATCGAGACCCTTCTTCAGACTGAGGAGAAGGGAACCCACCTTCAGAATGAGAAGAGATACGCTGAGAGTGGTTAATATCTGGAATGAACTGCCAGAGGAGGTGGTGGAATCAAATACAATTACTACATATAAGGGGCATTTAGACAGACACCTAAAAACATTGAGCCCTAATGTGGGCAAGTGGGATTAGTGTAGATGGGCAAAATAATCTGGTTGGGTGCAATGGGCTGTGGTCCCATTTCTGTAACTCTAGCTCTAGGGTACCACTGGCTCACCAGAAGGGCCACACTTACAGATGGATCAGTATCTGGGACTCAGCAAATGTGGAAGGGAGTGAAGGTGGAGAGACCGAGAGACCGAGTAAACAATCAAACGCTGCTGGGATACATTTGTAGAGTGTCCACGTTGCACTGGAAGAAATGCGCCCTCTTCTCGGAGATAAAACAAAAACAAGTGGTGAAAATTTGGCCACTCCCATCAGACTGGTTTTATACTTCAAGAGCAGACTGACAGAGAGTAAAGTAGGGAAGTCAGTGCTAGAGGCATTCACCATTGACAAAGGGAAACTGAAAATTGCTATTACAGCTGATCCACTTTCCCGTAAAATCCAACAAGTCAACACATGGTTTTCTGGTCCCTTGGCCTTTCGTTTGATTCTTTTTTAATGGCAGCTGCTGGCAACAAAATACACTTTTATGATTCTAATCTGGAACAAGATTGAGAGGAGAGGGCGTCTACTGCCCAAGAAGCCCACACCGTGAAGAGCAAAAAGGCTCAGCTGCCACTGACTGCCCTTCCACACTGCCCGGATATGCAAGGAATTCCCTAGCTGCAGGGAAGATAGAAGATAGAAAAGTACTGCATAGTAACATGCCCTTCGGCCCACGCTGCCCATGCCGATCATAATGGGTGACGTTTCGGGTCCAGACCCTTCTTCAGACTGAGAGTCAGGGGAGAGGGAGACAGAGGTATGAAAGGGTAAGGTGTGAAACACAAGTCAAAGCAGACAATGATAAGGAAAATGTAGAACGGTTCATTGTTAGCTGAGGGGATGGTGGCAGTGAATGCGTACAGTCAGTAAAAATGTAATCAGGAGGACAGTGAAACCAATCAGACCAAACCAGGATGAGGGAGAGAAGGAGAGAAAGGGAAACTTGAAGTTAGAAAAATCAATATTCATAACCCTGGCTTGTAAGCTGCCCAAGCGAAAGGCGAGGTGCTGTTCCTCCAATTTGCATTAGGCCTCACTCTGACAGTGGAAGTTGGTCCAGGACAGAAAGGTCCATGTGGGAATGGGAGGGGGAGTTTTTTTTCAATTGTCAACTTATCGGGCAGCAGCTGTTTTATTTTAGCTTGGGGTGATGTTTAATGTCCTTCTAAAAGTGATGGAGGTCGGCCCATGTGCTTAAAACATGACTATTAATAGCTAAGAGTTTCACTCATTCAACAGCAGCTGTCATTGTGACATTGCTGAATGTACAAAGCTGCAGTAAGGGCACCATTAATCTTCAGTGTCTTCCTAAGATCAGAAGCAGAAAGGAATCCAGGTCTAAACAGCGCCATCGGTAATGTTGCTGCTCCTCCCACTCACCTCTGTTCGAGTCTATGCCAACCTTCACCTGGGCAGCTGGACAAAGTCATATAACAAGAGTATGTGCAGAGTGTGTGGCTCACACTTATACTGCTATCTGTTAATAACTTCTCTGTAACAGCGTTTTCCTCCTGCGAAAGCTTGCAAATTACAAGGTGTGAGTTTCAGAGAGTCTCCCCCCAGCGAACAATGATCTATTCTACATTATCCTTGAACGTCAACCTCTTTGATGTCTCGTTTTCACACCTTACCCTTCCTTATCTATGTGTCTCGCTCTCCACTGATTCTCAGTCTGAAGAAGGGTCTCGACCCAAAACGTCACCCATTCCTTCTCTTCAGAGATGCTGCCTGTCCCGCTGAGTTACTCCAGCATTTTGGGTCCATCTAAGGTGTGAGAGTCCCAGGATTTTTGTTTCTTACAAGACAAGGGGCTGCAAAAGCTGTGTCTCTGTGAGATCTAGTACAAAGACATTCGTAGAGTAGCTAAAAGACAGTGAGGTGTCAACCAGCTGCACAACAATTTAACCCCTGCGACTTTCATCCTGGATAGCTGTATTCAAAGGGCATCAATCGCACTATATAGATAAGGAAGCTTGTTTTTTTCAGCAGTGTATTTTGTGTAAAGGTTCTGTGTGAAAACCCACTGTCTATTGTCTCTAGTCATATACAGTTTTCAGCCCTTGAGTTACAATTCTACAGTTTCTTTGTTTTGTTAGTTATGACGGGTTCAGTTTTTAGTTAAGGCCTTCGGATATTTTAATGAATTGCCCTGATGCTGTATCACCGTAGCTCTTGAATAAAAATAAATAAAAATAAAATGCAAGTACTGGACCCAGCAAAATCATTAAGAATTCAGTGATCCTGCACTCAATGATTGAGTTCAATTTAATGATACTTTATTGTCCCATGTACCCAGGAACAGTGAAATGCTTTGTTTTGCATAAAATCCAGTAAAATCATACAGCAGACCTCACCTAAGCAGCACACAACTGCCAACACCTTCTGGCGCCAATAAAGTTACAAAAGTTACACTTGTCCTGTTCTGACAATTAATAACTTCCTTTGCAGGTTGTGTGTATGGGTGAGAAGGAGAGGGAGAGGGAGAGAGAAAAAGAGAGAGAGAGAGAGAGAGAGAGAGAGAGGTCGTGTTTTCTTCTCAGCTCTGCAGTTGAGAAGGATTGAAGCAGCCTTTCAAGGATTTTGCCGTTGGAGAGGGCACAGACCCAGGGGGGCTTCATAGTTCAACTTATTATTGGGCTGTTGAAGCTTTTCTCTGGTCTGGGAAGCCTCCATCTGTGTGAAGATTCCTGAGTTTCTCCACATTGTCGAGGGTGCGGTTGGCGTTGGCGGATTGCCAAGAGTGCCTGTGATCTCCGTGGGCTGAAGTTGTGCGGTGTCTTTGTCGTTTTGGCACCGCTTCTCTGCCCTAAAGTCATTTTGCTCAGTGCGGCTGCCTGGCTTAATGTGAAGAAGGTACTTTTGCGTCCAGCGCGACTGGGATCGAGTTTCCCGTAAGCTGCTCTTGGCTGTGGACGAACCTGGGGACTTTCCTGCTTCAGCTGGAGGTTTCTGTTTTCTGCTGCCTGTCTTTGACTGTGACTGTCTCTGGGACTTAACTTGGAGCTGTGCTGCTGAGGGGCTTGGAGCTGGTTTGTGCCTCTGTGAGGATGGCGATGGAAGGGGCGCGGCCGAAGGTCCGGACCTACGCAGCGACGGCTTCAGTGGCGGGTGCGAGGCCATCTGAGCTTGAGCCTCATGTTGACTTGGATGGGGACAGTTTTGGTATTTCTGTTCAAACTGGGCCTATGATGTCGAGGGGGGTAATTACGAAGGCCATGAATGAACTTCTTGGGAGGGGGGCTATTGTCTCTTCTGAGCTCGAAAGGGGAAAGGTGGAGATGATACTTAAGACCCGGGAGTGTGTGGCCCGAGCGTTGGAGGAGGGGATCTCAGTGGGGGGGGTCCACGTACAGGTGGATCCGTGGGTATCCAGGGTGAGACCGGTTCTCCTGCGGAGCTGCCCCACTTATTTTTCGGATGCAGTGCTTATTCCACACCTGTCCAAGTTCGGGGAGGTGCGGTCTAAATGTTTTCGTCTCTTGCATCCCGGGGGGGACCCGGAGGAAAAAGGGGTCTTCAGTTTCAAGAGGAGGGTGTTCATGAAGGTGGGTGAGGGGGATGGTGCCGAGGGGAGTTTTGAGGTGGTGCATAAGGGTGTACCCAGAACCGTGCGTTGGAGTTGGGGCAAGGCACGGTGTCATGCGTGCGGCGAATTTGGACATCTCCGTAGGGAGTGTCTTTTTCGCGGGGGCACTGCTAGAGGTTCTAGTGCAGTGGCCCAGGAAAGCACTGCTGGCCCATCTGGGGTGGCTTGTCAAACCTCAGCGGCGCGGGGTGGTACTGCTGACCCGGCTGAGGTTGCCAGTTCTGCCTTGGTGACCCGGGGCGGCAGTGCTAAGCCTTCTGGGTCCAGAGGTTCCGCTTTGGGGACCCTGGGCAGTGAGAGCCCAAGCCCCCCACGTCCCCTACGTCTTGCGCCTGTGGCGGTGGATGGAGGTGGGGCGCAGGAGGAGGGGAGTGTTGAGGGGAGGTTTTGGGAGAAGCAGGGGAAGCACAATAAGAAGAAGGAGAGGGATAGAGCCGCCCGAGCGAAGAAAGTGCAATCGGGTGAGTTTAGCTCCAGTGTGGTGCAGACTGCACCTGCTGGGGCCCAGGGGGGAGTTGTGGTGGCTCGGAAGGGGGTAAAGAAGCCTAAACGTGTGGGTGGCAAAGTGGTTGGGGGTAATGTGGAGGCGGATGACCCTTCCCTTATGGAGGTTACCGCACCTCCGCATGCGAGTGGGACTAAAAGGAGGCATCTGCCTGGTGAAGAGGAGGAAGGGCGTGGGTCCAGAGCGAAGGGGATGTCTTTCTCCGGGCTTTCCACCACTGAGGTGGCTGAAAGTGGTCTTGACCCGGTGTCTTCTGGGTCGGTGGTTGGGCCTTCTCTTCTTGGATCTACAGCGGGTGTCACCGGACTGGGTGCTGAAGTTGATTCCGGTGGAGGTAGGTCCACTGGGCGGGAGTCTGTCCCTTCATCTCAGGGGCCCTCTGAGGGAGTTATCTCGGCGGGTGCTGTGGTTAGCTCCCTTGGGGGTGTACCCTCTGGGTCGGATGAGGTCCCCTCGTTTCAGAGGCCTACTGAGGGTGCTAGCACGTTAGGTGACGTGGTTGGCTCCTCTGGTAGTGTGCCCTCTGTGACGGGGGATGCGCAGAGTCAGGCTGAGGGGGGAGTTTCGGGGGTGTTGTCGTTCAAGTCTGTGCTCCATATCAGTGCCAGTGGAGGTGCTGGGGGGCGGGATGCCTCACCGGATGAGTTGTCTGGGGTGAGGTAAATGGCAGGTGGTGATTCTCTGGGTGATGCCTGTGGAGAGGGCACTCTGGATGATGTGGAGGTCAGGGCTGTTATGGGACGTGATCCTCTTTCAGACTCCGAGGGTGCCAGTGTTCCACAGGCCCTGGGGATGCCTCTTGTTGTTGCTTCCCCAGGCCCAGAGGAGGAGGGTGATGGTAGCGTGCAGGAGCCCAGCCATTCAGAGGGCTGCGAGTCTCAGGCAGGGGTGTTGGGACCCACCCCCAGCATTGATCCGGGTGGTCGTGTCATGGCTGTGGAGGAGGACAGCGATGCGGCCAGTGGGGGGGGCACAGAGAGTGATTTGTCAGACAGTTCTGGTCTTTCTGAGGTTGTTGATTCAGGTGCGAGCGGGTTGGCTGCGAGCCCAGACTCCAAGGCCGTGTCTGAGGCGAAGCTTATTGTTGAGGTGCGAGAGTTCTTAAAAATAAGTCGTGCTCCCAAAACATTATGGTTTGCCGCTACAAGGCGGTGGGAGGATGTTCTAGATGTGAAGGAGAGTCTCGAGGCTATCCTTAGTAACAAGGATAGTGGTCTTTCTGACTCGGATTTGGGGCAGTTTTGGGGTTTGTTGAAGGTCCTCAGAAAAGGACCTCCTGTGACTACAGGGAGTGTGAGGGTCACAATCTAATGTGTCTACACATTCACAGTAGCTACATTAAATTTAAATGGGAGTAGAGCGAGTTTTCGAAGATTTCAGCTCTTATCAGCCCTAAGGGAGGGGAGATTTGCAGTTTGTTATCTGCAAGAGACACATACCGTTGCTAGTGATGAACCTACCTGGCATCTGGAGTGGGAAGGGAGGGTTTATATGAGCCATCTCAGCTCAAATTCGAGTGGGGTGGCTTTTCTGTTGGCCCCAAATTTTCTGCCAAGCATTTTAAAAGTGCAGGAAGTGGTGCCAGGACGTTTGCTCCATCTGGCCGTGAGCCTGGATGGCATGCCGTTGCATTTCATTAACGTGTATGCCCCTAGCTCCGGCACGATGCAGGCCGGCCTGCTTCGGGAGGTGAATGCTCTGTTGGGCACTATTGATAGGGGAGAGTGTGTCTTCCTTGGTGGGGACTTTAATTGCACACTTGAGGTGCGGGACCGTTCTGGTACTCAGTGTGCGCCTGCTGTAGCGAAGAAGCTGAGAGGCTTGATTGACTCCTTTGAGTTGGTTGATGTTTGGAGGGACCTTCACCCTGATTCCACTGCTTTTTCGCGGAGGTCTGAGGGCGGTGGTTCCCGCGTTGATCGGTTTTATATTTCCCGAGCGTTTGTTTCCCGTGTCTCAGCGGCCTCAATGCGGCTGGTGCCGTGCTCGGACCATTGTCTGGTGCGTGTGGATTTCAATCCAGCGTGCGCTCGGGCTGGGTCCGCGTACTGGCACTTTAACAACAGGCTGCTGGAGGATCGGTGTTTCCGGGAGTCATTCACTCGGTTTTGGGTGAAGTGGAGAGAGAGGCAGAGGTGCTTCTCTTCCCTTAGGCAGTGGTGGGATGTGGGTAAAGCTCACATCCGTCTCTTTTGTAAGGAATATACATGGGGGTCGACTGGGAGGCGGGACTCAGCGGTCGAGAAGCTGGAGAGGGAGATACAGGACGCTGAGTCTCGCCTGGGTCAGTTTGGTGAAGACTCCAGCGAATGGGGAGAGTTTCAGAGGAAGAAGGAGGTTTTGAGGAGTCTGCTGCTTGAGCGATCTCGAGGCGCTTATGTGAGGTCTCGGGTCCAGATGCTGCACGAGCTGGACCGAGCGTCGCCTTTCTTTTTCTCTTTGGAGAAGGGGCGGGGAGCTCGAAAACAGCTCGTGGAGTTGCTTGCAGATGACGGCTCCTCTGTCACTGATCCAGAGAGGATTAATGCCTTGGTTAGGTCCTTTTATGGGTCCCTGTTCTCTGCGGAAGGATTCAGTGTGGAGGCTCAGCAAGATCTGTGGGAGGGTCTACCGACCGTAGATAGGGGGGAGGCTGATCTTCTTGATGGCCCCTTATCTTTGGAGGAGTTGACTCGCGCCTTGATTCAGCTCAGGAGGGGTAAGTCCCCCGGGCTGGATGGGTTGACGGTGGAGTTTGTTAGAGCATTCTGGGACATCCTAGGGGGTGACTATATGTTGGTTCTGGGGGAGAGCCTGGCGACTGGAGTGATGCCTCTCTCGTGGCGTAGGACGGTTGTTGTCTTGCTGCCTAAGAAGGGCGAACTCCGTTTGTTGAAGAACTGGCGTCCAGTCTCTCTCCTTTGCACAGAATATAAAATTTTTGCACGGGCAATGGCAAATCGCCTGGGCTCCGTGCTGCATCAAGTGATTCATCCTGATCAATCTTATACAGTCCCTGGCCGGTCCATCCAGGATAACATCCACCTGGTTAGGGACCTGATTCATTTAGTCCAGGGTACTGGTGAGTCAGCTGCATTTCTGTCTCTTGATCAGGAGAAGGCTTTTGATAGGGTAGAGCATGAATACCTATTTGGGACGTTGCAAGCGTTTGGGTTTGGACCACACTTCGTGGCCCGGGTCCGGCTTTTGTACGCTGCTGCGGAGTGTCTTGTAAAGGTTAATGGCGCGGTGCTATCTCCTTTTCATTTTGGGAGGGGGGTCCGCCAGGGGTGCCCTATGTCGGGCCAGTTGTATTCGGTCTGTGTGGAGCCGTTCCTGTGTCTTCTTCGGAGGAGGTTGACAGGCCTGGCCCTACCTGGGCCGCGGGTTGAGGTGATTCTATCGGCGTATGCCGATGACGTACTTCTTATGTTCACTGATCCTGGTGACCTGCGGAGGATGCGTGACTGCCAGGAGATATTCTCGGCTGCATCTTCTGCTAGGATTAACTGGAGTAAGTGCTCTGGACTTTTGGTGGGTCAGTGGCGGGTAGACTCCCTGCCGGAGGAGATGGCATTGTATGCGTGGAGTACCACGCACCTCCTCTATCTGGGGGTGTACCTGAGTCCCACTGAGGATGTTTGGCCGGCAAACTGGCAAGAGTTGGAGACGAAGGTGGTTGCTCGGCTGGGGCGCTGGTCAGGCCTGCTTGGAGTTCTCTCCTTTCGGGGGAGGGTGCTGGTCATAAACCAGCTGGTGGCCTCTATGTTATGGTACCGGCTGGCTACTCTTGTCCCGCCCTCTATATTTGTAACTGCTATACAGAAGAAGCTGGTGGATTTCTTTTGGGGAAATAGGAAGCATTGGATTTCCGCGGCGGTCCTGAGTCTTCCGTTAGAGGAGGGCGGCCAGTCCTTGGTGTGCGTGCGCACCCAGGTGGCGGCTCTCCGTCTCAGGACTCTGCGGAGATACATGTATGTAGAGAACCCTCCCAGATGGCACGCTCTGGCCACGTATTTTTTTCGTCAGGGTCGTTGCCTAAGGGGGGTCTCGCGGCTCCCGGTGGCGGGTGTCAGTCGACCCGCTCTAAGGGGCTTGCCTGTTTTCTATAGGGATGTGTTAAGAGTGAGGAATTTGGTGGTGTTCAGCCAGAGTGTTGTTCCACGAGGAGAGGGGGATGTTGTGGCTGCGGGTGTGGCTGGTCCTCATCCTGTCATGGTGGTTGTCGAGGAGAGGCGCGAGCCTAGAGTGGTTCAGATAGAGCTTACCCCTGCTCCGTCAGATCTGCTCATCGGGCCTAGGCTTCGGGATATTTCTCGGCCTCCGGCTCCGCATAATCTGAGCTGCCTTTCTGAGATGACCAGCATGCCATTTTGTGATGCAAGGAGACGCGCACTGTACAGGATGCTCCTGCACATTCTGAACCACCGTGCCTTCATCTCCCGTCCTGACTCACCATGGAGGACGGTGTTACCATCCGAAGGCGGCGGGGGGCCCCAGTGGGGGTCCTTCTATAAGGGAGTTGTACCCCTTTATATTGGGGACCTGGGGTGGAGAGTGCTGCATGGAGCGGTGGTTTGTAATAAACTTTTGAGTCGGTTCACGGGCTCGTCTGCCGCATGTATTTTCTGCGGAGAGGAGGAGACCGTATTCCATGTGTATATGGAGTGTGTGAGGTTACTGCCCCTGTACCAATATCTGAAGGGGCTGTTCCTCAAGTTCTGGTTGCATTTTAGCCCCACAATCCTGGTGTTTGGACACAAGGCGGGGAGTGGGGAGAGCCGAGTGTGGGGGGGGGACTTACCTGTCGGTTTGCTCCTTGGCCTGGCCAAGATGGCCATTCGGGGGTCCAGGCAGCGGGCTGTCGACGGTCAGGCGAGAGTCGGCTGCCTGCCCCTCTTTCGGGCCTACGTCCGTGCACGTGTGTCCCTGGAGAGGGAACACGCGGTGTTCACGGGGACTCTGGAGGCCTTCCGTCAGCGCTGGTCGCCGCGTGGGGTTGAGGCGATTATAAATGAATGTACTGCTGTACTACAATGATCTGTTCATTATAGTGTGATTTTTGATTGTGTTTTGATGTGTTGTATTTTATGATTTGTGTTGAATAAAGTTTTTGAAATGAAAAAAAAAAAAAAAAAAAAAAAAAAAAGCTATGGTATTGACCAATTCACCTTTGTAACTTTGTCATGCTTTGTAACTTTTTCGCTGCCCTTTCTGGGCGATTATTGCATACCTTGGGTCTGCAAGCAAAGAATTTCACGGTGACGTGTCACATGTGACAATAACGTATTTATTCATTCATTCATTCTACCCCAATGCAGACATTAGACTTTGTCTCCAGAATTGGTGCTTAACAAAGCTAAGAACTATATTCTGCACTCTGTATCTTTCCCTTTACTTGAGTGTCTTTTGATTGAATTTAAAGTATTACCTGGTTTGACCGGATAGCATGCAAAACAAAACCTTTCACTATACTTCGATACACATAGCAATAATAAACCCTTTAGTTTAGTTTAGTTTATTGTCACATGTCCCCAGGTACAGTGAAAAGCATTTGTCGTGTGCTAACCAGTCAGTGGAAAGACAATACCTGATTAACATAAACATGCTTCACATGTGAATTCTTCCATGATAAAAGAATGTGGTCCTGATGACCATAGATGTCTGGCATATAGGAGGAAGTGCACTGTTAATGTCTGGCTGCATGGCTTTGAGTTGGATCAAAGCCCAGAACGTGTACCTTCTGTAAAGCCCCTCTGCACCAACCTGCACTGCTCCACTACTAGGGACACAAAAGCATGGTAGAGGTTGGAGGCACCAGGAACTGCAAATGCTAGTTTACACACAAAAAAGAGAGAATTGCTGGAATAACTCAGCAGGTCAGGCAGCATCTCTGGAGAACATGACTAGGTGACATCTCGAGTCAGGGTGAAGGGTCTCAATCCAAAATGTCATCCATTTATGTTCCCCCGAGATGCCGCCTGACCGTTGAGTTACTCCAGCGCATGGGAGCGGTTTGGAGCTTGATGGCCATTGGCAGTGAAAAATGTAGATGAACCTTTTAAAGAGATTACTAATAATTTGCAGTGAATCTTTCCACTCTCCAATCACCAAACCTTTCCATTCCTCGCCTTCAAAACCCATCTCTGACCACACATCTGCCTGGAAGTGGCTTTGAGTGGCTCAGTGTTAAATTTCAGTGCTGCATTTGTGTAGGCTACTGAACAATGTAAATGGGGTTGAGAATTGCTGATCTTGCTTTGTTCTGGCCAAATAAAGCGTATTGCTGGTGTTTATCTTCCTTGCCACGGAGTTGGCAACCTTTACTGCTGCCTTATCTATGCAGTATTTAATCTGCAGTCACAATAGTGTATCGTGCAGTTGCTTAGGAAAAGTTACCAATGACTTCTTGTGCCATCGGAAATTCAAAAAGACATTGATGGACTAAAATGAATGGGTTTATTTTATTGTCACGTGTACCGAGGTACAGTGAAAAGCTTTTGTTGCGTGCTATTCAGTCAACGGAAATATAATACATGATTACAATCGAGCCTGATCGATCAATGAACTGCTGAGGAACCAAGAAATTGGAATAGGACATTTAGCCGTTGCGATGGAGCCTATTGATGGCAGTCACTTGTATCAACGAGACAAATTATTCATTTTTGATGGCTTTGCTAAAAGTCACGAATCGGGACATGATAATATGGATGCTCCGATACCAACAGGAGAACCCCTTTCTCTACATCCAACATGGCAATGACAATAGACAATAGGTGTAGGAGTAGGCCATTCTGCCCACTCACTCGAGCCAGCACTGTCATTCACTGTGATCATAGAAACATAGAAAATAGGTGCAGGAGTAGGCCATTCGGCCCTTCGAGCCTGCACCGCCATTCAATGTGATCATGGCTGATCATCCAACTCAGTATCCCGTACCTGCCTTCTCTCCATACCCCCTGATCCCTTTAGCCACAAGTGCCACATCTAACACCCTCTTAAATATAGCCAATGAACTGGCCTCAACTACCTTCTGTGGCAGAGAATTCCAGAGACTCACCACTCTCTGTGTAAAGAATGTTTTCCTCATTTCGGTCCTAAAGGAATTCCCCCTTATCCTTAAACTGTGACCCCTTGTTCTGGACTCCCCCAACATCGGGAACAATCTTCCAGCATCTAGCTTGTCCAACCCCTTAAGAATTCTGTAAGTTTCTATAAGATCCCCCCTCAATCTTCTAAATTCCAGCGAGTACAAGCCGAGTCTATCCAATCTTTCCTCATATGAAAGTCCTGACATCCCAGGAATCAGTCTGGTGAATCTTCTCTGTACCCCCTCTATGGCAAGGATGTCTTTCCTCAGATTTGGAGACCAAAACTGTACGCAATACTCCAGGTGTGGCCTCACCAAAACCCTGTACAACTGCAGTAGAACCTCCCTGCTCCTATACTCAAATCCTTTCGCTATGAATGCTAACATACCATTTGCTTTCTTCACTGCCTGCTGCACCTGCATGCCTACTTTCAATGACTGGTGTACCATGACACCCAGGTCTCGTTGCATGTCCCCCTTTCCTAATCTGCCACCATTCAGATAATAGTCTACCCTCATGTTTTTGCCACCAAAGTGGATAACCTCACATTTATCCACATTATACTGCATCTGCCATGCATCTGCCCATTCACTCAGCCTATCCAAATCACCCTGCAGCCTCCAAGCATCCTCCTCACACCTAACTATACCCCCCAGCTTGGTATCATCTGCAAATTTGGAGATGTTGCATTGAATTCCCTCGTCCAAATCATTAATATATATTGTAAATAGCTGGGGTCCCAGCACTGAGCCTTGCGGCACCCTACTAGTCACTGCCTGCCATTCTGAAAAGGACCCGTTTACTCCTACCCTTTGCCTCCTGTCTGCTAGCCAGTTCTCTATCCACATCAATACTGAACCCCCAATACCGTGTGCTTTAAGTTTGTATGGTAATCATGGCTGATCATCCATAATCAGTACCTCGTTCCTGCCTTCTACCCATATCTACTGACTCCGCTATCTTTAAGAGCTCTATCTAACTTTCTCTTGAAAGCATCCAGAGAATTGGCCTCCACTGCAGAGAATTCACAACTCTGTGTGAAAAAGTTTTTCCTCATCTCCGTTCTAAATGGCTTACCCTTTATTCTTAAACTATGGCCCCTGGTTCTGGACTCCCCCAACATCCGGAACATGTTTCCTGCCTCAATAGTGTTCAGACCCTTAATAATCTTATATGTTTCAATAAGATATCCTCTCATCCTTTTAAATTCCAGAATATACAAGCCCAGCCTCTCCATTCTATCAACGCTATCCCGGGAATGAACCTTGTGAACCTACGTTACACTCCCTCAATAGCAAGAATGTCCTTCCTAAAATTTGGAGACCAAAACTGCATACAATACTCCAGGTGCGGTCTCACTAGGGCCGTACACAACTGCAGAAGAACCTCTTTGCTCCTACACTTAATACCCCTTGTTATGAAGGCCAACATGACATTTGCTTTCTTCACTGCCTGCTCCACCTGCATGCATACTTTCAGTGACTGATGAACAAGGACACCCAGATCTCGTTGTACTTCCCCATTTCCCAACTTAACACCATTCAGATAATAATCTGCTTCCTGTTTTTGCCACCAAAGTGGATAACCTCACATTTATCCACATTAAACTGCACTTGCCATGCATCTGCCCACTCACTCAACCTGTCCAAGTCACCCTGCATCCTCATAGCATCCTCCTCACAGTTCACACTACCAAACAGCTTTGTGTCATCTGCAAATTTACTAATGTTTCTTTTAATCCCTTCATCTAAATCATCAATATATATAGTAAATAGCTGCGGTCCCAGCACCGAGCCTTGCGGTACCCCACTAGTCATTCTGAAAAGGACCCGTTAATCCCTACTCTTTTTTCCTGTCTGCCAACCAATTTTCTATCCATGCCAGCGCTCTGCTCCCAATACCATGTGCTCTAATTTTGCCCATTAATCTCCTATGTGGGACCTTATCAAATGCTTTATGAAAGTCCAGTACACTGCATCCACTGGCTCTCCCTTGTCCATTTTTCTAGTTACATCCTCAAAAAATTCCAGAGGATTAGTCAAGCATGAATTCCCCTTCGTAAATCCATGCTGACTCGGACTGATCCTGATACTGCTATCCAAATGTGCCGCTATTTCATCTTTTATGATTGACTCCAGCATATTTCCCACCACCGACTTCAGGCTAACTGGTCTATAATTCCCTGTTTTCTCTCTCCCGCCTTTCTTAAAAAGTGGGATAACATTAGCTACCCACCAATCCACAGGAACTGATCCTGAATCTACAGAACATTGGAAAACGATCACCAATGCATCCACGATTTCGAGAGCCACTCCCTTAAGTACCATGGGATGCAGACCATCAGGCCATGATATGATTAGCATCCTCAGCAGTCAAACTGAAGCCCAATTGAATGAAGAATGGCAGCACCAACTATGAGGGAGGGGGACAGGGCAGGGAAAGGATGGACAGACTGTTGAGTCTCAGCTGACACATTCTCTCATTCCTTTTTCTTCTAGTTTGCTCTCCTCCTCCTGTCCTGAAGACCCATGCTGGGGTGTGGCTCCATTGCACTGCCAGGCCTTCAGTCCCTCAACGAGCTGAGTATTCTTCATGTGAGAGCAGCAAGCGTAAGTGCCAATGAGCTTTTGAACCACTAAGGAATGCCCACTGTCTAACCTAACATTCGTGCTGTACCACTTTCCAGAACCCATTGATCAGGAGACCATCCAAACCCATTTTTCACCTGAGCATACTAAAGAAATTACAGCATGCTTCTGCAGTTGTATAGGGCTCTGGTAAGACCACATCTGGAGTATTGTGTACAATTTTGGTCTCCTAATTTGAGGAAGGACATCCTTGTGATTGAGGCAGTGTAGGTTCACGAGATTGATCCCTGGGATGGCGGGACTGTCATATGAGGAAAGATTGAAAAGACTAGGCTTGTATTCACTGGAGTTTAGAAGGCTGAGGGGATATCTTATAGAAACATATAAAATTATAAAAGGACTGGACAAGTTAGATGCAGGAAAAATGTTCCCAATGTTGGGCGAGTCCAGAACCAGGGGCCACAGTCTTAGAATAAAGGGGAGGCCATTTAAGACTGAGGTGAAAAAAACGTTTTCATCAAGAGAGTTGTGAATATGTGGAATTCCCTGCCACGGAGGGCAGTGGAGGCCAAATCACTGGATGGATTTAAGAGATAGTTAGATAGAGCTCTAGGGGCTAGTGGAATCAAGGAATATGGGTAGAAGGCAGGCACGGGTTATTGATAGCGGACGATCACAATGAATGGCGGTGCTGGCTCGAAGGGCCGAATGGCCGCCTCCTGCACCTATTTTCTATGCTTCTATGGTTCTATGCTTCATTATATCCCCGGGATTTCCCTCCCAAAGCTTCTCTTCTCTCTGGCTCCCTGTCTGCCTTCCAGAAATTCTTGTCTCATCTACGTTTGGTCAGTTGTCTAAATCTCTCTGCTTGTCTTAGTGCCAGTCTCATCTTAAGATCATGCCAGGCACCTTGGCCCATTTTATTATATTCCAGCTGCAGCATAAATGCAAATTGTTATCACGACGATCATCAAAAGTATTTTTGTGGGGTGATTAATATATTTAAAATGAACATTTCAGCATCTCATTCAATGCAACAGAATGAGAAGAAGTTGCACAAAGTGCTTTCTATTCTAGTAATGTTCTCTCTCATAGAACATGGAATAGGTAGAAAGGAACTGCAGATGCTAGTTTATGCCGAAGATAGACACAAAGTGCTAGAGTAACTCAGCAGGTCAGCCAGCATCTCTGGAGGGTGGCGTTTTGGGTCGGGACCCTTCTTCAGAGTCTATCATGGTATATATAGCATGGCATCCCAAACTATAGCATGGGCACAGGCCCGTCAGCCCGCAATGTCTATGCCTAAATGTCTCTCTCCATAGACATTCCTGTTTCTTTTCTCCCGTCCTTTGCCAGAAATGTAGCTTCAATGATTTTTAGAACTGTTGACCATTGCTTTATTGTGACCTGATAATATTTTGTGGGGACTCTGCATTATTATAACGTTGCCAGATATTTGTGCTGGATGTTGTCACTTTTGACATCACATCAGTCGAGTGGGATGTCGATGAAGTCATCCTCAATTTGAAGTAGAGAACCTGAACAGTTGTTGACATGTTTGCCCTTTATAAAAAAAATCTACTCTTTGTTATAAAGCCCTGACACTGATTCTCTACACCTTTAGATCACTAAACACTGAAATATTTGAAAAGCTGATCAGTCAACAGATATTGAGACAAAGTTCCTGGGAAGGAGGGTGATGGAGAAAGGGTTACCTGATGGAGAAATTATCGCCTGAGTCCTGTTGGTGTTTAGTTGAGCTGGGGGGGGGGGGGGGGGGGGAGGGAAGGGGGAGTGGCACCGAGAGCAATTGGAGGGGACCCGAAGACAATGGGAGGACCTGGCTATGGGGGCCACCTGGCATCATCAGTCATCAGGCAGATGATGAGACCGTTCGGTGAACTGTAACTTTGTTGGCACCAGAAACGTGGTGACACTTACGTACTGCCTAGGTGAGGTCTGCTATTTGATTTTACCTGGCCCCATACCTGAGGAAGGATGTGCTGGCTCTGGAGAGGAGGTTTACAAGAATGATTCCAGGACTGAATGGGTTGGTATATGATGAACATTTGACAGCACTGGGTCTGTACTCGCTGGAGTTTAGAAGATTGAGGGGGGACCCCATTGAAATGTACGGAATAATGGAAGGCATAGATAGAGTGGATGTGGAAAGGATGTTTCCACTGGTGGGAGAGTCCAGGACCAGAGGTCATTGCCTCAGAATTAAAGGGCGCTCTTTTGAAAAGATGAAGAGGAACATCTTTAATCAGAGGGTAGTTAATCTGTGGAACTCATTGCCACAGAGGGTTGTGGAAGCCAAGTCAGTGGATATTTCTTTTTTTGTTTTTTTTTGTTAGAAGTAAGTACAGTAATGTGGTACCTAAGTACCTGATACATCCATACACATTACCATTCTTGTACAACTTCTTATTTTTAATTTAATAATAAAAGAGCAGTGATAGAAAAAGGAAAATAAAGAGTGTTGAGATAGATAGACAAGAGAGTAGAAACAGATAGCGAGAGAGAGAAAAAGCAGAGATAAGAAGCTAAGGAGATTGAAAAAGAAAAGAGAAAATAGAAAGAAAAGAAATTAGGAGAGATATACCTATTTAATATCTTTACCCGTCCGTCACCCGGTTCTGAACCATTTAATTTCTAAGGTTATGTTATGTTGCACCATATGTTTGTAAGAAGTCGATAAAAGGAGACCAAATCTTTAAGAATTGGTCTACTTTGCCTCGTAGGAGGAATCTCACTTCTTCAAGATGTAGCGTTTCCGACATATTTGAAATCCACATTTTGAACGTTGGCGTGGATGCGTTTTTCCAAACATTAAGAATAAGTTTGTTTGCTGTTATTAAACCATAATTAAAGAGAGCTACTTGGAACGTAGTTAATTTACGTCCCTCTTCCATTGATCCGAAGATAATCAGTTCTGTATTGGGGCTCAATTTTGTGTTGAATAGTTTTGTAAAAGTTCCAAAGATTTTGTTCCAAAATTTATGTACAGGAGACAAAGGGATGTGCTATAGTGGCATTTTGAGTTAGACATTTGTCACAAATGGGGGAAACATTTGGAAATATTTTGTTCAATCTAATTTTCGAGTAATATAATCTATGTAAAATTTTAAATTGAATTAAGTTATGCCTTACATTAATTGAACATTTATGTACATATAATAGGTTTTTTTTCCCATCTGTCTTTCGGGATTTTTATCAATAACTCTTGTTCCCAGTCCCATCTAATTGCCTCTGTCGTTGGTGTTTCTATATTTAAAATTATATTATATAAATATGATATTAAATTGCTTGATTCTGCCTTTCTGTTCATTCCTTCGTCAAATAAATCTGAGGTTAGAGTTTGATATCCTTGTATATATTATTTCAAATAATCTTGAATTTGAAGGTATTTAAAATATTGGTTACTTTTCAGATTATATTTTAGTTGTAGTTGTTGGAATGATAGAAATGTCCCCATTTCATACATATCTCCAATCATTTTAATTCCTATGCTTTCCCAATGGATAAATATTTTATCAATAATAGATGGTTTGAATGAGGGATTGTTAACTATTGGGGAAAGAAGCGATAAGTTTATTAATTTTAAAGTTAATTTTATTTGTTTCCAAATTCGTATTATCCTGTGAATAATTGGATTCTTCTTATATATTATATTGTGCAGTTTCATCAGAGAAAGAAGAATTGTTCCTATATTATATGGGGAACAATCCTCTTTCTCCATTCTTATCCAATCTACTTGTTGGGCAGAACTGTCTAACCAATAGATTATATTTTTAATATTCACTGCCCAATAGTAGTACAACAAATTAGGGAGTGTCAGTCCCCTTAATTCTTTAGATTTATGCAGATGTTTTCTTTGAATTCGATATGATTTATAGTCCCATATGAAGTTTGTAATATCAGAGTCTAGTTTTTTACTTTTTTTTTTGGAAAATATATTGGTAATGATTGAAATAGGTACGGTATTTGTGGTAAAAATATCATTTTTATAGCATTTATTCTGCCTATTAAAGACATCGGCATTGTTTTCCAGTCAGTGGATATTTCTAAGGCAGAGATAAAGAAATTCTAGATGGGTGTCAAGGGTTATGGGGAGAAGGCAGGAAAATGGGATTAGGAGGCAGAGATCAGCCATGATTGAATAGCGGAGTAGACTCGATGGACCGAATGGCCTAATTCTACTCCAATGACTTGTGAACTTGTGAAAAGAAAACATTTCACTGTATGTAGATACATGTGAAAATATAGTATCATTGAATTTGTCACATTAATCATACAAACAGCTTACACAAAATAAAAGTAGCAGTACTTAACACTATAAATAAATGATGTGCTGGTGATGTAGCTACTGTGCTAATATGCATTATTGATGAATGTCCTGAAGGAAACTATAGCCTTTGGAGAGTATGGGCTTGTGGAATGAATGGTCTGCTCAGCCTCTCGAAGAATGCTGACTTGTGCTTTAATTTGCCAGCATCTGCAGTGGGCCAGAAGATGCTAAGACATTGAAACAGGTGGCACTTTGCACGACTGAGTCCCAATGGGGCCAACAACTGAGGCTTCTTGCTTGCCATGTCTTCATACAGCCTGGGACAACAAAAACATGACAAGATGACAGATAGTAGTTTCAATATACAGTGACAAACAAATTAGTGCAAAGATGCTTTCTGCTGCATACCAGATGTGTTGAATTCTGTGAAATGGAACAAGCAATGAAAAATTGTCAAACGCCCATCTGTGCCTTCTGTGTGCTATATGTGTGTTGAGTCCTTGTGGTTTAGTATAGTTGTCGACCGCAGTTAAGAAAGAAATTGGCAATATTTGTCTTATTAATGGGTAAGTTTCATGGTCAAGCCAGAATTTTGGGAATATAGCAAGTCTTTCCACACAGAGCCTGAGGTGTCCCTCTTTACCTGGAAACAAATTGCCACGGAGAAAAGTCGAGTGTTGTTTTTTATTGATGAGAGACTGGTGTGCAAATTATGTGCAAAGTGTGTGTCGTGCACAAGTCACTGAAAACCAGTGTGCAGGTCCAGCAGTCAATTTGCCGGGGAAATAGAATGCCCCCCTTCGCAATGAAAGTGTTTCATTGCGGGATAAGGAATTCTTATTGTTAA
Organism: Raja brachyura; assembly: GCA_963514005.1. The sequence goes on from OY740782.1 coordinate 18,970,241, forward strand.
TGTGTGGGGCCTTGCTGAAAAAAGGTGTATGTGCCCCTCAGAGAATAGCCATAGAAACAGGCCTTTCGGCCCATCGCGTCCATGCCATTCATCAAGCCCATCTATATTAAACCCACTTTCTGCATTAATTCCAGATCCTTCTTGGCTTTGCTCATTCAAGCACCTGTCCGGATGCCTCTGAAATGCCAGCTAAATGTTTTTACTGCTTCCGCCCCCACCACCTCCTCCGACAGCTCATTCCAGATGCCAACTACCCCTTGTGTGGAACATTTGTCCCTCAAATTCCTTTATAACCTCCTCCGTTTCACCTTAAATCTACGCGCTCTTGGTTTATTTTAAACAGATTCTGACTATCTGACCATCTCGTAATTTTATATACCTCTGTCATGTCATCTCTCAGCCTCCTTTGCTCCAGGTAAAACAGACCAAGCCCATCCAATCTCTCCTTGTATCTCAAGCCCTCCAATTTGGTTATGCTTGTAACTCTTTCTACTGGGTGATTATGGTGACTTGGAGATTGGAAACCAGGGGGTCTCCAAGTCATGTGCTGAGAGAATGGAGCGGCTGGGCTTGTACACTCTGGAGTTTAGAAGGATGAGAGGGGATCTCATTGAAACATATAAGATTGTTAAGGGCTTGGACACACTAGAGGCAGGAAACATGTTCCTGATGTTGGGGGAGTTCAGAACCAGGGGCCACAATTTATGAATAAGATGTAAACCATTTAGAACAGAGATGAGGAAACACTTTTTCTCACAGAGAGTTGTGAGTCTGTGGAATTCTCTGCCTCAGAGGGCGGTGGAGGCTGGTTCTCTGGATGCTTTCAAGAGAGAGCTAGATAGGGCTCTTAAAGATAGCGGAGTCATGGGATGTGGGGAGAAGGCAGGAACGGGGCACTGATTGGGGATGATCGGCCATGATCACATTGAATGGCGGTGCTGGCTTGAGGGGCCGAATGGCCTACTCCTGCACCTATTGTCTATTGTCTATTAAATGACCTAATTATTATCTACCTGGAGTACTTGTAATCCATATTAAATTTGAGACAGAGTAATGATATTTGCGTTGAGCAGGATTAGCTTTGAATAACATCAGCATAAAGTCAGCGTAGGATGAAATGGACTCTCTCTGGGTATTTAAACTACTGCTGTGCAATTTAGTTTAGTTTAGTTTAGTTTGGTTTAGAAATACAGCATAGGAACAGGCCCCTCGGCCCACCAGGTCCACTTCAACCCGTGATCACCCATACACTAGTTCTATCCGACACATTAGGGACAATTTACAGAATCCAATTAACCTCCAAACCCTGTACATCTTTGGAATATGGGAGGAAACCGAAGCACCCTGAGGAAACCCACTCTGTCACATTGACAACGTACAAACTCTGTACAGACAACACCCGAGGTCAGGATGGAACCCAGGTCTCTGGCACTGTAAGGCAGCAACTCTACTGCTGTGCCACTGTGCCACCTAATTCTGACCTTTTTTTTAATGGAATCAAACTTAAATCTTCAGTCTTGAAGCAAGATGTGAAATCTAACCTTCCCGAGGCAGTTTTAACCTCAGAATTTACCATTAGAAGAGAGGTGGAAGCATTTCCGATCACGCCCAGTATAATCCTTCTCCCTTTAATATGCACATTAAGCACTTCAGATGGATCTAATCATTAAAAAAAAAACACACGGGTCATTTATAATCAGCTCAGAACAGAAATGCTGAAGGACAGCTGTATGTTTTAAGTATTATAAATGGAGGCAGTAATAAGCATCTATGAAAAGTGTGGTGATATCTTTCTCATTGCATTTTCAACCGCAGTTAAAAACCCCCAGAAACCTTCCCGTGATAGATGAAACCATCGTTTGAAAGGTTGCTCATCTCCAGGGAAAATACCTCATAAATGTCTGATTATTATGTTAAATGGTCACCTCAAATCAGGTAAATATTAAATACAATGGATGTCTGCCAGTAAGCTACAAGAATGCAGTGGGATTGAAGGAATTCAATGACATTTGTGAGATGGAGAAAGAAGCTGTACAAAGTTATAGGTTAGGCTGTAGGACATACAATCTCCAAGAAGTCTCCAGACGCAAGACTCACTGTGCGACAGGAAATGTTCCCTCACGTGAGACACACAGATATCATTGTGGTACAATTTGGTAATGCGATCGTATTTTACATACAATTAATTGGAATAGGCCAGATAGAGTTGCTGCCTCACAGTGTGTAAGAAAGAACTGCAAATGCTGGTTTAAATTGAAGGTAGGCACAAAATGCTGGAGTAACTCAGCGGGCCAGGCAGCATCACTGGTGAGAATCAATGGGTGACGTTTCGGGTCGAGATCCTTCTTCAGACACTGTGCCAGAGACCTGGGTTTGATCCTGACTATGGGTACCATCTGTGCGGAGTTTGTATGTTCTCCCTGTGAGCGCATGGGTTTTCTCCAGGTGCTCCCACACTCCAAAGACATGCAGATTTATAGGTTACTTGGCCTCTGTAAATTGCCCCCTACTGTGTAAGGAGTGGATGGGAAAGTGGGATAACATAGAATTAGTGTGAACGGGCTGGCACGGACTCAGTGGGATGAAGGGCCTATTTCCACATCGTGCCTCTGAACTAAATCTCTTGAGCTTGCTCCACAAGTGAATAAGATCGTAGCCTTAGTAGCGATCCTATGAAGAAGGGTTTTAGCCCGAAACGTTGCCTATCTCCTTCGCTCCATAGATGCTGCTGCACCCGCTGAGTTTCTCCAGCACTTTTGACTACCTAAGATCGTAGCCTTGGTCTGAACTCCACTCTTTTGCTCGACTCTCCTGTCATCCACAAATCTGTCTCTCTCAGCCTTGTGCCCATGATATTCTTGCACCATGTACACGTATGCAATGCTAGAGTGCTAATTCGTGATCTTAATTGTTATGAAATATGCGTTCAGCTATTATCTACCTTTTCAAAAACACAATTGAAAGGAAGCAATGAGTTTGGAATTACAATCGTGCAATCGACATTGAGAAGTTTCTCGTTTACAAAGATGCTTATTGCTGTGTAAGTTTATAATTCTTAAGACATACATTGCATTAGTAACTGTCCTTCAAAAGCCCTTAATTGGGCTGTAGAGCACTCCAGACTAATCTGAGGTCATGAAAGATATTATTTCAGTGCAAGGATTTTTCTGCATACAAATTTATTTGCTGTCATGGCTTAGAGAAGCCAAGACGATTTCCTAGTTGTAGAATCGTGCAGTATGGAGACAGACCATTCGGCCCAACTCATCCATGCTAACCACTGAGCACCCTTCTGTACTAACTTGATTACCCACTACTTGGTCTATTCTGATCTAAATGAAAGTGATTCAAGTGCTCATCTTACTACTTGACAGCAATCCAGCTTCGACCACTCTCCCAGGTAGTGCATTCCAGGTACTACCACTGCCTGAGTGCAAAATGCCCCACTCATATCCCCACTGAATCACTTCCCCACTTACCTGAAATATCTGTCCTCTAGTTTCACCCACCTCTGCCAATAGGACAAGGCTTCCTGCAGTCTATGCTATCTACATCCCTCATAATTGTACATACCTCAGTCATATCGCCATCATAACCTCCTCTACTCCATAGAGAGTAAACCTAGCTTCACCAGTCTCTTCCCCCATAAGGAAGGACATTATTGCCATAGAGGGAGTGCAGAGAAGGTTCACCAGACTGATTCCTGGGATGTCAGGACTGTCTTATGAACAAAGACTGCATAGACCCGGTTTATACTCTCTAGAATTTAGGAGATTGAGAGGTGATCTTATAGAAACTTACAAAATTCTTAAGCGGTTGGACATGCTAGATGCAGGAAGATTGTTCCCGATGTTAGGGAGGTCCAGGACAAGGGGTCACAGCTTAAGGATAAGGGGGAAATCCTTTAGGACCGACTTTTTTCACACAGAGAGTGGTGGGTCTCTGGAACTCTCTGCCACAGAGGGCAGTTGAGGCCAGTTCATTGGCTATATTTAAGAGGGAGTTAGATGTGGCCCTTGTGGCTAAGGGGATCAGAGGGTATGGAGAGAAGGCAGGTATGGGATACTGAGTTGGAAAATCAGCCATGATCATATTGAATGGCGGTGCAGGCTCGAAGGGCCGAATGGCCTACTCCTGCACCTAATTTCTATGTTTCTATAACTGAACCTTTCCATCCCATGCAACATTCCTGTGAATCTTCTCATCAAGACACAGTTTTATTTTTTGTTACATTTTTGAGAGATACAGCGTGGAAACAGGTCCTTCAGCCCACCCAATCCACACAGACCTATGATCACCTTGCCCTTGTTCTATCCTACACCTTCGGGACAACTTACATAAACCAATAAACTTACCAATGTGCATGTCTTTGGAATGTGGGAGGAAACCGGAGCACCCGGGGAAAACACAAGTGGTCAAAGGGAGAATGTGCAAACTCCCTACAGGTTGCACCCGTAGTGAGGCTCGAACCTGGGTCTCTGGCGCTGTAAGGCAGCAACTCTACCACAGCTATGATTTCCCCCATGCAACTCCGACAAGCCCCTCCAGACCATAGCCCGGAGGTACACAGACCTTGACCCGCCTGTGCCCGTTGCATTCCCATGTGTCCCAGTGGCCAGGAAAACAACCCTTACTCACCCGGCAGAAGGAGACTTTCAGTCACGGTGGCCCCTTAAACACCTCCGCACGCCCGGCACAGCAGCTCCGACCTGCAGTTGTGCCTCCACTATGTCAAAATAGTAAGATTAAATGAGAACTTACCAGTTTGAAGTTTGATCTTGATTTTATGAGGAGATACGTTGGTGATTACGTGAAGAAGGCCCGCCAGGCCGCATGCGCAACAAACTTCAAAGCAGCGGTATAAACAACACCGAAGTAAACAGTAAGATCAGTGACTCGAGAACTACCAGATGATCTTTTATGAGAGAGGGTTGGGCGTGGTGGGCACATAATCACCAATGTAACTCCTCATAAAATCAAGATCAAACTTCAAACTGTTAAGTTCTCGTTTAATCTTACTATTTTACTTCGGAGTCACGTGAGTGATTCCGTGAAGAGTTCAAAGCTTTGTGATTTCATGCCGCAGATTACAGTCTCGGCATCCCACTGCATTTGATTGACTCCAAAGAGAAATAAATACATTAGTAATAACATTGTATTCAATGTAATGATAGGGTTTATTTAACAATGTAAACAAACAGTACCCCTACAATTTAGGTACTTGAAAATGTCATTGGCAAACAGCCCTGGATTGACAAATGGCCGATGATATAAATTCTGAAACATCAGCTCATTTGCCCATCCGACGGCCGCTAAAATTTGGTCGGACTCATCACTCCCTTTGGCCGCCAACATAGCTGCTGCCCTAGTATAATGAGATGTAAACACACTATCTAAATGATATACTGACTTTGATGCTGACATGGTGGAATGAGACATACAATCATCAATGTTTATACCTGTTGCAGCCACCTTGAAATAGTCTGAACCGACCTTCTCTTGTGTAATTGCTTATTAACTAATACACAGTGCTGAATCCATACTTCTAAGGATTCTGGTGGCCTTGATGACATAAAAATGAGACCGTGGGGTATTCGAAATGATCTTAAAAATCATGCCAGCCCTGGTCTGCTCTGCTAGTGTAGACCAGAATGTAAAATGTAATGGCATGAACAGCCAATTCCATCCTGTCCAGCCACAGCGTTTGCAATGTTTTGCCGTCGTTGTGCTGATATTAGAGTCATGACTAAGGATGTAGCTGGAACCCCTTGGTGAAGTAATGTTTACACATATACAATAACCAACTGCATAATCTTGTGATGTGAGTACTTGTATCAAGATCTTTTTAACAACTTGATATCCGGGTTGGACCCGGCAATGTAGTTCCCTTATGTTACAGCTGTAATTTCTCTATAACTGAACTATTGTCAATATCACTTAAAATGAACTGGAAATGTCAGTAATTTGTATCGTATCAAATGTATCAGTAATATAGATGTACTATCAATAGAGATGTACTGCTTTTTTGGATGCTATCCATGCATACTGCAGTGAACACCCTCATGGCTAAATGTGACAACCTGAGGCATAAGTCAATCTATTGAAAATGTGTAAGTCAATAATCATTTTACTGTGCAAAGACCAGTCTCCTGAACCACAGTTTAAACAGCAAGTTCTTGCTTTTTGGCATAACTGTGTACCGTTGTGCCAAAATGCCTGATGAAGCAGGCAACATGGACGCTTGGCCAGTCCGATAGTACAAATCCAAATTAGGTCTTGCTGACTGTTTTAAGACCCAGCTAATGAGGAAGACATAAAGTCCATTCCTCCTGTTGAAGCGAGAATGTATTTCTCCACACTGTTGTGTCACATATTTTTGCAAACAGTGAAACATGCATAAACATGACGAACATTTGATGAAGTATTGAATCATGCTTTCATCATACTTTGAGATCCAACACTTATTCTGTGTTATCATCAATCTAAACTGGATGATACACCAATGGCAAGGAGATTAATTACAGGATATTCTTCCCAATTACCATGAGACTAACATATGTCACCATTGTGGAGTAGCAACTTAAATTTGTGCATGAAGAATATGTATATTCACTCAAAACCTTACTCAACGGTGCATTTAGTGTATATATTTAGTTGATACTAACAACTGAAGAATTGGTAACTCATGCAATCTCCAATACCTCAGAGTAGGTGATGATATTTGGAACTTCTTATCTAGAGTTCTAAACATCAGTTCATAATAACTGAATTAACCAACCACACTACTGCAGCGAGTTTCAAGTTCAATTATTTATTTTCATATTTAGCAATGCTAAATACTGTTGCTTCATCATAGTGGCTGATAGTAGATTCAGCTGATAACAGCACAAAGTTGTTAACAATGCTCTAAATGCTACTACACAATATCAGTTCCTTGATTTGCTCAGCTGCAACACAGCTGCAATATTGCCAATTACTCTTAATGATATAACTCCAATCCCTTGCCATAAAACAGAGACAAATTAAAATAATTAAAGGTAAATCCCAATGACCAACTAACAGTTTATCCCATCCATAAACTTTACTGTTATAGTACCCTTATATTATCTTAGATAACCTTTGTAATGGGATTTGTATAACATGTATCTCTTACCTTATATATCTATTGTCATCAGGAAATTAGTTTTATATTTGGAAAGTTCATATGCCACTCCAGCCTTAATACATGGGTGGTTTGCATGAGAACTTTTGTCCAATTTCCAACCTTGGCCATAATCCAAACCCTTAGTGTGTTGTACAAAACAAATGTAGATACTACAACTTGTGAATGGTGCACTAGCCATTTTGGAAGTGCTCAGGATTTCTGAGCTATCATGCTGCTCAATTGCAGTGAACCGCTACTGCCGATGAACACCTGTGGTATGTTTCTGAACGATAACTTAGCCCGTCGTCGGCCTAATTGAATTGCCTGCCAGGCTTCTCCTGTAGAATAGACCTACCTGAATAACAGATTCAGCGGTTGGCTCTCACATCCCCCAGAAGCGTTGTTCACTGCCGGCACATATGTTTTAATGACATCTTAGAGCCCGGAGTCATCTTGACCTTTTGCACTTCCCTCCTCAGAGAGGGTGATTTGTAGGCAACCCTAACAGGCATTGCTGCAGGCCACAGGATACAAATACGGATACAATCCATTGGCCTTAACCCAATAGAATATTCTACTGGAATGTAGCTTTGTTGTCAGGAACTACCTCTGACACATGCCCATCATTTCTTGGGGTATGCCCTTAGGTCATACCCTGAGACTCAGTGTCAGCAGGATACTGACCCATCTTAGTCTCTGCCTCCGAGAGGGAGAACTCCGTAGCACTGTATGCAACAGTTGCTATATTTGGGATAGTCGTTTTCAATGCACTATCAAGCCCCGGTGAGGAATTCATCCCCCGACTCCATGGGCCTTGCTCTCTAGCCCCGGTGGAGAATCATCTCCCGACTCCGTGGGCGAGCAGATATGTGTGAATTTAAGCAACTCTGTCCCAAGCGTTGTTTGCTGCTTTGTAAAGTCCGGCGGTTTGTGACATGAAACAGCCTTGCATCAGGCACTCCTGTTACGGCTCTTCCGTAGGCCGACACTTCACACATAAAGCAGCACAATCAGGCACTTCTAGCACGACTCGCCTATAGGCCGGTAACGTTACAAGTGAACAGCCCTGAAACACGTGCTGCTGGCACGGCTCTCCCGTAGACCGGTACTTATATACATGAAGTGGCCTTGTCAGGTGCTGCTGGCGTGGCCTGTCCCATAGGCCTGCACATATTCCACATGAAGCAGCCCTGTCAGGAGCTGCTGGTGCGGCCTGTCCCATAGGCCCGCTCAATTGCGGTGTAACCTCACTAAAACAACATTTTTTATGTACAGATTATCTGTGAAGAGAAAAATAATTCATAGCAAACACATGCTTAAACAATTTACTTTCATTTTTAACCCTTATAGCCCGCCTCACCTGAGTCAAAAATAGGGCTAAATGAGTCCCAGTTATTCCTTACCTGGGTACCAACATCTGTGAGCCACTGACCCCACTGTTAGTGACTCCAGTGTTGCTTCCTTGCCGTTCCAACGGCAAACCATAGGCTGGAGTTGCTGACCCATCTGTTAGTGATTTTTCCAAAATAAATTGTTGTTTTAACTGCCTTTTTGCAGGCTGTGAGCCGCTGACCCCCCCGTCAGCGACTCTGTTTTAATTCTTGCCGTTAATACAGCATTTCTGCAGTCAGTGAGCCGCTGACTAACTATCAGTGGCTCAGTTTAAATTTCTAGCAATAAAACAGTATTTCTGTAGGTTATGAGCCGATGACTATACTGTCAGTGACTCTGTTTAAATTGTTTGCAGTCAATACGGCATTTCTGTACTCTGTGAGTTGCTGACTAACTACCAGCGACTCTGTTTAAATTTCTAACCATTAAAACGGCTGTGAGCCACTGATTATACTGTCAGCGGCCCCTAATCTTACAACCTGATCAATTTAGCCGGTTTCCGCATTTGCAGTTGGAATGGGGTTTCCCCACAGTTCAACCAGCAAGTTGTTGGGCTGTAAGACTGGCAGGAAATACCTTTTGTAAAAAGAGGCTCCTGCCTGAAACCTGGTAAGTTAAAAACCAAACTTACCTTAAAGTTTAACTTACCACCGGCAGGAGCTCTGTCCTGCCAGACTGGTGCTCACGCCAATGCAGATGATGTAATGCTGCGCATGCGGCCTGGCGGGCCTTCTTCACGGAATCACTCACGTGACTCCCAAGTAAAATCACCTCTATGCTATCAGTTACAGTGGCTTGCAAAAGTTTTCATACCCCTTGAACTTTTCCACATTTTGTCACGTTACAACCACAAACATAAATGTATTTTATTGGGATTTTATGTGATAGACCAACACAAAGTGGCGCATAATTGTAAAGTGGAAGGAACATGATATATGGTTTTCAAATTTTTTTACAAATAAAAAACTGAAAAGTGTGGCGTGCAAATGTATTCAGCCCCCTTTACTCTGATACCCCTAAATAAGATCCAGTGCAACCAATTGCCTTCAGAAGTCACCTAATTAGTAAATAGAGTCCACTTGTGTGTAATCTAATCTCAGTATAAATACAGCTGTTCTGTGAAGGCCTCAGTAGTTTGTTAGAGAACATTAGTGAACAAACAGCATCATTAAACCCATGGAACACACCAGACAGGTCAGGGATAAAGTTGTGGAGAAGTTTAACACAGTGTTAGGTTATAAAAAAAATCCCAAGCTTTGAACATCTTATGGAGCACTGTTCAATCCATCATTCGAAACACGTCATTGACACAGCAAACATGTGGAGGAAGGTGCTCTGGTCTGATGAGACCAAAAATGACGTTTTTGGCCTAAATGCAAAATGCTATGTGTGGCGGAAAACTAACACTGCACATCACCCTGAACACACCATCCCCACTGTGAAACATGGTGGTGGCAGCATCATGCTGTAGGGATGCTTTTCTTCAGCAGGGACAGGGAAGCTGGTCAGAGTTGATGGGAAGATGGATGGAGCTAAGTCTTTTGTAGCGTCTACAAAAGACTTGAAACTGGGGCGGAGGTTCACCTTCCAGCAGGACAACGACCCTAAACATACAGCCAGAGCTACAATGGAATGGTTTAGCTCGAAGCATATTCATGTGTTAGAATAGCTCAGTCAAAGTCCAGACCTAAATCCAATTGATAATCTCTGGCAAGACTTGAAAATTACTGTTCACAGACGCTCTCCATCCAATCTGACTGAGCTTGAGCTATTTTGCAAAGAAGAATGGGCAAATATTTCAGTCTCTAGATGTGCAAAGCTGGTAGAGGCATACCCCAAAAGACTTGCAGCTGTAATTGCAGCGAACGGTAGTTCTACAAAGTATTGACTCAAAGGGGCTGAATACTTTTGCTCGCCACACTTTTCATTTTTTTATTTGTAATAAAATTTGGAAACCATGTATCATTTTCCTTCCACTTCACAATTATGCACCACTTTGTGTTGGTCTATCACATAAAATCCCAATAAAATACATTTACGTTTGTGGTTGTAACGTGACAAAATGTGGAAAAGTTCAAGCGGTATGAAAACTTTTGCAAGCCACTGTAAGCATTCATTGAGGCCAAAGACAGAGTGAGGCCCAATGCAATTTGTAGGAACAGCACCTTATATTTTGCTTGGGCAGCTTTCAACCATCAGTATGAATCCTTTTCTCCAGAGGTGCTGCCTGACCGCTGAGTTACTCCAGCTTTTTCCGTCTTTCTTCAGTATGATCATTGACATCTCTAACTGGCACGTCTCCCACAAGATCAAACCACTTTTATCGGAATACAACATGGGTAGCCATACATTGCTTGCTGTCGACCATCATCCATATCTAGGAGTCGAATTAAGCAAAGATTTAAGTTGGGCGACGCATATTAATCAAGTGTTTAACAAGGCAAATAGAACTATCAGCCTACTCATAAGAAATTTTCACGCAGGTTTTATATCCGTCAGGCCCAAATTGGAGTACTGTGAAGCCGTATGGGTTCCTTTCAAGAACAACAACAAGATCACCCTGGAGAAAGTACAACGCCAAGCAGCCCGCTTTGTATGTAATGACTACAAGCACTAATCAAGCGTGAATAATATGCTGACTTCTCTCAGATGGGATACCCTTGAGCTCCGCAGAATCAGGCTAAGACTTATTGCAATTTACAAGGAGATTCACAAAATCACGCCATCAAATCTCACATCATCCCAGAGCACCAACTACCATGGAACAAGACAAAATAACGGTCCCTACATCATCAACTCGCTAAATTTCAATAAACTTTGCTACCAATATTTTTTTTACCCAAGGACGATAAGGGAATGGAATATGTTACCACCCAACACACGAGCTGCTCCCGATGTTAAGTCATTTAAAAAGGGGTTTGAGCAACTAGATCTCCTCAACTTGGTCAATTCCCACTTCAAAATGTAATCACCACTCTACTCACTCTGACCTGTGTGAGATAACCACTGATGAGGTGTTTGCGCAGTAATCAACCAGAACTTCAAGTAATCCTTGCTTCCCTTTTCTCTCCATCCCTCCCCCATCCTGGCTCTCTGACTAGTTTCACTGTCCTCCTGATTACATTTTACTGATTGTATGCCTCGTTGTCACCTTCCCCTCAGTTAACAAGATACAAGATACATTTATTTGTCACATGTGCCAGTTGGCACAGTGAAATGTGATCACCATACAGCCATACAATATAATAAAGAACACAACACACGATAGAGTTGACAATGATTAAACAATGATCCATTCTGCAATTTCTTTGAGCTTCGTCCACTTTGATCTCAAGTTTTAACACTTTACCCTTCGCCATCTCTATGTCTCTCTCTCCTCCGACTCTCAATCTAAACAAGGGTCTCGACCCAAAACGTCACCCATTCCTTCTCTCCAATGCTGCCTCTCCTACTGAGTTACCCCACCATTTTGTGTCTAACTTCAATGTAAACCAGCATCTGCAGTTCCTTCCTACATATTTCATTAAAGTCAATGCAGGCTGGAAAAGTAAAGCTCCAAAATGATTGAGTGCTGTACAAAGTGGGTCATATTAAGCGAGGTCTACCTGTAATCGTTACCCTTGGTTTTTATCCTTAAAGGTAAATGTTGGCCCTGAACTCTTGCTATTTCTACTTTGCATGCTTCCCACTGCACGCATGTAAACATTACCTGAAAGGAAATGCTCCCAATCTGCTTTTCCCAGGGCCACCTTTCTGTTAGTAAAATTGGCCTTCTCTCAGTTTAACATCTCATTTAAACTTTGCCCCTCTAACCTTAAAGCTTATTTCCACCCTGGGGGGGAAAGGTACGTAGTGCCTACTGTTTATTTTACTGTATTACCCACTGTATTCTGTTTATTCAGGAGGGCATAATCTGAAATGCTTTTCCTTAATTATTTAGTTTAGTTTAGTTTAGAGATACAGCGCTGACCAGCGAACCCCGCACACTAACACTACCCTACACCTACTGGGGACAATTTACACTAATACCAAGCCAATCACTAATACCAAGCCAATCTTTGGAGTCTGGGAGGAACCTCTGGCCAATCTTTGGAGTGTGGGGAAAAAACCCATGTGGTCATGGGGAGAACGTACAGACTCTGTACAAACAGCACCCGTAGTCAGGATCGAACCCGGATCTCTGGCGCTGCAAGGCAGCAACTCTACCGCTGCACCACCATGGCCGCCCTGCTTTCCGCATTTGTTTTCATGCTGTTACTGCAAAGTATTTGCCTTTCATGTTTGCTAGCTGTTTCAAAAGGTAAATAACCTTTCCTAATTAATATGAATGAGGTGAATGGGGACTAGGAAAGGTTTGCTACTCTATATTAAATAAAATGCTGTTGAAGTTTGCTCACGGATTAAATAATTAAAAGGTGATGGTTTGCTTTTGCAGAGAAAGGCTCAGTGGCTTCTTGTTCTCTTAATTAACTGTTAGATTTACACTTTTTCACTTTGAATGTAAACTCTCTTTGTTGAATTTAAGCTTATCAAGTTAAGGCATGTCACTGCCGAGAATTGGAACATTTCCCTGTACTTCTTAGTGTCGGCATTAGGCTCTCACAGATGTTGAGTAAAGCTCTCGCTAATCTTTCCCATCAGTGAGGCAAGGTTTCTTTCTGGTTGAAATATACAAGTGAGTTGTAAAAAAGGAAAACAAATCCCATGGGTCATTATTTCTGGCTAAACCTTTAAAGCTCTCAAACAATTTGACTATGATTACATTAGAACAGTGTGAGGAGAAAATGTCATCAGGCAATGAGTGAGATGTTGATAACACACAGTAAGCAGATAACATTTTCCATTATCTCTCATGAGAAGGAAGGCATTTGAGGTCCTGTTGCAAGTCCATCATTTCTGGCCTAGGACATCACTGCAGGAGTCTTGGATTTTAACAATTTTCAGTTATGAAATGCAGATCAGTGGTATTTCTGAACCTGAAAGTCAGGAAATGAGAGTGGTGCATTTACAGGATGCAAGATGGTAGAAAGTACAGTTTAAATATCTGTGCTTGAAATCAATTGCTGGACGCCAACCTACCTCTTGAGATGGAGTAAAAAAAAATCTAGAGAGGAATTGGAGCAGCACAGTGGCGCAACAGTAGAGTTGTTGCCTTACAGCGCCAGGCACCCGGGTTCGATCCTCTCTGTGTGTGCTGTCTGTACGGAGTTTGCACTTTCGTCCTGTGGCCGCGTGGTTTTCCTCCAGGTGCTCCGTTTTCCTTGCACATTCCAAAGACCTGCAAATTTGTAGATTCATTGGCTCTTGTAAATTGTCCCAAGTGTATCAATCCTCGGATAGAACTGGTGTATTGGTGATCGCTGGTCGACGCGGACACGATCTGCCTGTTTCCACGCTGAATCTCTAAACTAAACTGAAACTAAAGGAAGGATCCAAAGTGAACCATTGAGAATGAGGAAACAAGGAACTGCTTGGTTAATATACAAAAGGACACAAAGTGCTGGAGTAACTCAACGGGTCAGACAGCACCTCCTGACCACATGGATAGGTGACTTGTTGGTATGAGACCCTTCTTCAGGAGAGCAGAGCGGGAATTGTTGGCAATCGTAATTAAATTGTTGAGTTCTGCATGAGTGGAAGAAGGAGCACCAATGCAGATGTCGATATACTGGTAAAGGAGTGGACCCATGCATCCACAGCTACACTTCGATCTGGAGAAAGTGAGTGGAGCTAAAGGAATACAGAGATTAAAGTTCAATGTGAGAATGAGTTCAGCAAGGTGTGTGAGTGTGTTGGTGGAGTGAACCTGGCCGGGCGTGTGTGTGTGTAGAATAGTGTTATGGGCCTGTCCCACTTAGGCGATTTCTTTAGGCGACTACAGGGGACTTGGCTGTTGCCACATGGTCGCCGGTGTATGGTCTCCTCAGTCGCCCAAAGAATCGTACCTTTTTTCTGGTCGCCACTGGATTTTGAAATGTTCAAAACTTTTCAGCGACAGTCGGTGCCCGTGGGCTTGACGCTAACGATCGTAGCCTGACGTAGGTTGTCACCGGTGCTGACTTAGGTGAATTCCATTGGCGACTACCTATGTCAACCTACATCAACCGGCGACAGGTACCGGCGACTGAATTGTGATAAGTTGTCTTCAGTTGTCGCCGATAGGGTCGTACCTTGTCGTAGCTTGTCGCGGGTTGACTTAGGTTGTTGCAGATGTGGTCGTAGGTGGACGTCCTAATGGGTCGCCAGTTGTCGGTAGCTTGCCGTAGCTTGATGTCGACTGTTGTGACGGTCGGTTGTTGTGGACATTGTTGGAGACATTGTCGTAGGGGGGACCAGTCGTTGTTTTTTCGGCGACCTGCTACGACTATGACAGTTGCCAGCAGTAGCCGAAAGAGATCGCTAGTTCACGCAGACTCGGTGGACCGAAGGAACTGGTTCCGTGCTGTGTCTCTAAACGAGAACTAAGATGAACGTTTTTGATTTAGTTACACAAGAAAGAACTGGGCACGCATTGGTGTTGGAGGAGGAGGCTTAAGAAGTAAAAATGCTTGTACGTGGGCACAATGGTTAGGTTACTGAACAATCATTCCACAGACTGAATCATCTCGAGACACAAGTTCAGATCTTACCACAACGGGTAACTACCATATCATTTCAAATAATTTTAAGGTCCGCACAATGGCACAGCAGGAGATTTGCTGCCTCACAGTGCCAGAGACACAGAATTGATCCTGACCTTGGGTACTGTGTGTACGGAGTTTGCACATTCTCCCTGTGACTGTATGGGTTTCCTCTGGGTGCTCTGGTTTCCTCCTACATTCCAAAGGCGTGCAGGTTAGCAGGTTGATTGGCCTCTCTAAATTGCCAATGGTGTGTCGGGAGTGGATGAGGAAGCGGCCTGACTTTGAACTTGTGCGAACGGGTGATCAATGGTCAGCGTGGACTCGGTGGGCCGAAGGGCCTGTTTCCATGCTGTGTCTCTAAATTAAATTAAATAAAACTAAACTAAACAGAGTGTGGAACTCCACACAGACTGCATTGAAATCAAGATCCAATTTGGGTCGCTGGAATTTTGCGGCAGCGGCACTAACTGCTGTCACCCAATGGACCCGACAACTGTGCAACCATCCCGTGAACTCCCCAATCCCCCCCCCCCCCCCCCCCCAGCCATCCTTAAAAGCTATTGCACTGACTAGGTTTTTGGCCTCCATTCCTTCTTTCTTTCATTGTCCAATTTTGGCTGGAAATGTATATAGAACGTTGCCTTGGCACATTTTCCTTCCGTAAGTAGAGCTGTATAATAAAGATATATTTAAAGTAGACTGCCTTTTCAAGACCTCAAAAGATAATTGCTGTATCCAGAGATCAGTTACAGGCTAATTGCTATTAATCTTACTGTGAATCAACAAGAGACTGATTTCTTAAGATAACCTAATGGGTTTTCCATGAAGTGCCTTGGCAGTATTATGATGGATCATTTGTACCACATGTTTATGATCTTATATCCAAAGAGAAACAGAGTGAATGATCACGTATTTTAATGGATTGTGTTTTCAGTTAGATGCTGGTTTTCATTTTCATCATTTGATCTATTGGGACACTGTAATGTCTGGGTCATGCAGTTGCAAGTACTCTGCTTGTGTGTTTTACGCTTTCATTGATAAACTTGTATCTTTCGCTTCTTCATCCCTTTACAGCCCAAAAGTCGGGTTAAAAAGACCTGCTGTCCAGGTATATCAGCTCTCAGTCAGAAGAAGGGTCTTGACCCCAAACGTCACCCATTCCTTCTCTCCGGAGATGCTACCTGTCCCGCTTACTCCAGCATTTTGTGTCTATTTTCAGGTATATCAGCTGTTTGTCTTGGGACATCAGAAATAGGGCAATGTGCTGTTAAACGTTGTTCCTATTGAAAACTGGGAGATTCAGCAAATCCAGTGGTAAATTGAACAATAAATGCAGTTTTACATTAGGCATTTTCAGAGAACTATATGTATATAGTCATATAGTTGACTTGAATTGATGTATTAATTGCCTTACAATCTTAAAACTTTCCAACCAATGCACAGATACGGAGAGTCGCAATAAGGTATCAAAGACAGTAATAGTCTTAAACTAGGATCCCGACCCAAAACTTCATCTTTCCATTTTCTCTAGAGATAATACAAAAAGTATAGGAGTAACTCAGCGGATCAGACATCATCTCTGTAGAAAAGGAAAACATAGAAAGTAGGTGCAGGAGTAGGCCATTCGGCCCTTCGAGCCTGCACCGCCATTCAATATGTTCATGGCTGATCATTCAACTCAGTATCCTGTACCTGCCTTCTCTCCATACCCCCTGATCCCTTTAGCCACAAGGGCCACATCTAACTCCCTCTTAAATGTAGCCAATGAACTGGCCTCAACTACCTTCTGTGTTAGAGAATTCCACAGATTCACCACTCTGTGTGAAAAATGATTTTCTCAACTAGGTCCGAAAAGACACCCTAACCCTAACCCTAACCCTAACCCTAACCGGCCACCATTCAGATAATAGTCTACTTTCCTGTTTTTGACACCAAAGTGGCATTAACGGAATAGGTGACATTTCGGGTCGAGACCCTCCAGCAATGTTGCCTGACCCATTGAGTTACTCCAGCAATTTGTGTCTACTATTGGAATAAACCAGACTATGCAGTTCCTTTTTATCACGGACGGTAGCAACCACTTTAAAACCTCCTGAAGTAATTCCAGATGCATAAGAACTACACAAATGTTATGGGTACAGACATTAATGTAAAGTCAAAGACAGTCGGTCCTTTTCTCTGTCTTTAAAAGGCCGACAGGGGCAGGAAAGTCTGTGATGCATCACCAGCAGTTACTTTGAGATTATTGTCACGTGTACCGAGGTACAGTGAAAAGCTTTTGTTGCATGCGAACCAGTCGGCAGAACGACAATACATGATTACAATCGATCTATTTACAGTACAGATACATGATAAGGAATATAAATTCAAGAGTGTTGAGGGATTGTAATATTAGTTTGCAGATCTACCTCTGTGGCCAGCACGCAAACAGTCGCCTGGGTTGGGCACCATCTTAATCACAGAATGGCACAAGCCCCTCATGCATGTACTGACTTTTTGAAAGAGCAAACCAGTTAGTCCCACTCCCTCACTCCCGTCACACGGCCCTGCAGCTTTCTCTTGTTGTTAAGTACTTATCCCATTCCCTTTTATAATATTCCTGTGAAACCCGTTAGTCTTTTAAGAAACGCTTTCCAGATCAGAACAGTTTGCAATGTTGAAGCATGCTTTCTTGTGCTGCATCCAATTCCTCTGTCAACCACATTCCGTTTGTCACTGGTTACTCGAGCTTCAGCTCCTGAATTCAGTCTCCCCTAAGTTCCTGTAACAAAGCTGTTCCTTTACTGACCACCTTGATGAAATATATTCCACTTTCTCTGCTTAACCACCAACTAAAGCTGTAACAAAAAACAAACTGTTGGAGTCAAGTCAAGTCAAGTTTGTTCGTCCCATACACATACGGGATGTGCAGTGAAATGAAAAGTGGCCGTGCCTGCGGACTTTGTGCAAAAAACAAACAAACAAACAACCAACAAACTACAAACAGAATCACATGTTCTTTTTCATATTAAATATTGTGGGCGGTATTGTGGTACAGTAAGTTAGTAGAGTTAGTCCCTGGTGAGATAGGAGTTTACAGTCCGAATGGCCTCTGGAAAGAAACTCCTACTCATCCTCTCCGTTCTCACAGCATGGCAACGGAGGCATTTGCCTGACTGTAAGAGCTGGAACAGTGCGTTGCAGGGGTGGAAGGGGTCTCCCATTATCTTATTGGCTCTGGAGTTGCACCTCCTGATGTATAGTTCCTGCAGGGGGGCGGGAGAAGTTCCCATAGTGCGTTTGGCCGAACGCACTACTCTCTGCAGAGCCTTCTTGTCCTGGGTAGAGCAATTCCCAAAACAGATTGGAATGTTTCCGGACAAGATGCTTTCCACAACCGCAGAGTAGAAGCACTGGAGGATCCTCGGAGACACTCTGAATTTCCTCAATTGCCTGAGGTGGTAAAGGCGCTGCCTTGCCTTACTCACGAGTGCTGCAGAGTGCGATGTCCATGTCATATCCTCAGAACACATCTCTGAGGACTCCCAGGTATTTAGAACAGCTCACCCTATCCACAGTATCCCCATTTTTCCTCAATGGTGTGTACGTCGTGTGTACGTGGAGGGACTCTAGAATCAATAGTGAAAAGTGTTTAATTATCACATGAACCTGCAACAGACCAATAAAATTCTCACTTGCTGCAGCTTAACAGACCATGAAAGTAATAACACCCAGATAAATAGAATTCAGCGGGTCAGGCAGCATCTGTGGAGGCAAAGGAATTGTCTACTATGGGTCAAGAGCCTGCATCAAGGTTGAGAGGATGAGCGGAGGTAGACAACATAGAGAGAGGTGAGGGGTAGGGGGAAAGCAGGAGCTGGTAAGAAATAGGTGGGACAAGGAGAGGGGTGGTTGACGGGCAGAGAGCGTGAGATGGGGAGAGGGAAGGGCGGAGGTAGACGCAGAGGCGAGGAGGCGATAAGTGGAGACAATGAGAGGCTGCAGAATCTGGAATCGGGTAGGTAAGGAAGTTAATAAGTGGGGCCAGAGAATTGTAATTACTGAATTTGTAACACAGCTCCACCCCGTGTGCTAAACAATAAAAGCATCAAGCAACACATAAAGTTAACCAAAGATAGACACAAAATGCTGGAGTAACTCAACAGGACAGGCAGCATCTCTGGATAGAAGGAATGGGTGACGTTTCGGGTCAAGGCACTTCTTCAGACTGAAAGTCAGGTGACAGGGAGCATTGTTAGCTAGGAGAAGGTAACAACAGAGCAAACAGAAATAAAATGTAAACGAGGACAGTCAGACTGGTCAGAGAACTGGGAAGGGGGGAGGGATGGGGAGAGGGGGAAAGTTAACCAATTATAAAACCGACAGATTAGATCCTGCCACATCTAGTCTTGAACGTTGGTGGCCAATGGAAGCTAATGGAAAGATACGTTTCCAAGAATAGCCCCATCCACAAAGAGATGAATCTCCAGATGTGAGGTGAGAGTGACTGCACTTGACATCAAGGCAGCATTTGACCAAGTGTGGAATCAAGGCAGTCTGGTGAGTGGGTATCAAGGGGGGCAGGATCACAGAGTCTTAGAGTCATGCAGCAGACATACAGGCCATTCGGTCCACCATGTCCTTGCCAACCAATTTATTTATCCCCTCTTCCAACATTTGGCCCACAGTCTTCTATGCCCATGCAAATTCAAGTGCTTATCAAGACGCATTGACTCTCCTTAAATGCTGTCGAGAGCGAAGTTTATTTTTCCCATGAAAGAACAAGTCTAACTACTTTGTTCTAACATTTAATATAATTATCATTGCTTCGTCCCGAACCCTGACCAGAACCTCAGCTGGGCCAGTTAGATTAATAATTGATCAATAAGAAGATTAGATTAATAAGCAGATCAGAGGCTGCAGATTCTGTCACTTCCTGATACTCCAAGGTTTTTCCACTGACTGCAGGCACCAGTTAGAAGTGTGATAGGATCCATTCCACTTGCCTAGATAGGTACAGCTTCATCAAAACCCCCGATCATAGAACATAAATCAGTACAGCACTGGCTCTTTAATGGTAAGGGCAACTCTTAGTAAAATGGTGTCAAGGGTTATGAGGAAAGGCCAAGAGAATGGGGTTGAGAGAGAAAGATATGACTGAATGGTGGAGGAGATTTGATGGTCTGGATGGCCTAATGCTGCTCCTATAATCTATGAAGTTATGAAATCTTAGCTGAATAGTTCAAGAGTACTTTATTGTCACATGTACCTCGATACAGTGCAATTCTTTGTTTTGCATACAGTCCAGTAAAATCATACTATACATAATCATAAAGCATAATCATACATAAGTTCACAAGTACAATATTTCTCAAGTCAAATGAGTTTAATTGTTATATTTCAACAATGACGGTAGATGTCTTCTGGGGCAGTACACAGAGTGTCGCCATGTTTCCAGTGCCACCTTCTACCTTTCAAATGCCACGTTTGTGAACAATTGAACCTTATCTTGGCCTGTTGCCCTGGCGGTGACACTGGATCGGCCGGACCTGGCGACACTGTCGGTGTCCTCCACCGCCACTCCATGTCGCTACAGTCCCATCTGCCTACTCTTTGATCTCCATGGGGCCTACAGAGGCGCCCGATCCACACAATCCCCTCGCTGTTAAGGCAACTCAGTTCAGTTTAGTTTATTGTCACATGTACCAAGCTACAGGGAAAAGTTTTTGTTGCATGCTAACCGGTCAGCGGAAGGACGATCCATGATTGCAGTCGAGCCATTCACAGTGTACAGATACATGATAAGGGAATAACGTTTAGTGCAAGGTAAAGCCAGTACGGTGTTGATCAAAGATAGTCTGAATGAGGGTCACCAATGAGGTAGATGGTAGTTTAGGACTGCTCTCTGGTTGCGGTAGGATGATTCAGTTGCCTGATAACAGCTGGGAAGAAACTGTCCCTGAATCTGAAGGTGTGCGTTTTCACACTTCTGTACCTTTTTCCCCAATGGGGGAGGAGCGAAGAGGGAGTGGCCAGGGTATGACTTGTCCTTGTTTATGTGCAGGCCTTGCCGAGGCAGCATGAAGTGTAAATGGAGTCAAAGGATGGAAGGTTGGTTTGTGTGATGGTCTGTGTACACTCCACAATTCACTGTAATGTCTTGCGGTCTTGGATGGAGATGTTCCCAAACCAAGCTGTGATGCATCCCAATAAAATGACCATCCAGTTGTTCAACTGACCGTCACAAACGTTCCCAGCCTGCTTTATCTGTGATTCTGGGGCCTGGGTTTATCTATCTCCATTAAAGTGTACAAATGGAGGAATTTCATTCCAGTGGAGTTTATTACTAATGTCATTGAACATAGAAACATAGAAAATAGATGCAGGAGTAGGCCATTCGGCCCTTCGATCCAGCATTGCCATTCAGTATGATCATGGCCGATTATCCTAAATCAGTACCTTGTTCCTGTTTTCTCCCCATATCCCTTAATTCCGTTATCCCTGAGAGCTATAACTCTTTCTTGAGTACATCCAGTGAATTGGCCTCCACTGCCTTCTGTGGCAGAGAATCCCATAAATTCACAACTCTCTGGGTGAAAACGTTTTTCCTCATCTCAGTCCTAAATGGCCTACCCCTTATTCTTAACCAACATCGGGAACATTTATCCTGCATTTAGCCTGTCCAATCCCTCGAGAATTTTATATGTTCTATAAGATCCCCTCCCATCCTTCTAAATTCCAGTGAACAGAAGCCCAGTGAGCACACACAACAGAGGCCGGTGCCAAGTAGGAACTAACGATGGATCCAAAATTAGCAATTCCAACAAATTAAATTTGCTGTCTGTTTGCAGAGTATTTTCCTATGGGCTTTGCAGCAGCAGCAGCAGCAGCTCAGACTGAACAAACAGTTTGCTGTTGTCAGTTGCTTATGGTGAAATCTAATTCAAGGAAGCATCGTTTGTGGTGAAACAATTCCAGATCCCAAGTCACTTGTCAAGTACTGTAATGGATACAACTGGATATTATAATGAGAATTTGCCATTGTTTATTACACAAAGTAAGAGGAAATGCAACTCGCACAACTCCAGAAACAGCTGCCTCTGGTCATTAGGCTTTCGCCTTTGTTTCTGCAGTCACTATATCACTTAATAGCTCAATCGTGTAGCGGGTAGTGCTGCCGCCTCACTGCTTCAGTGATCCCGGGTTCGACTCTGACCTTTGGTGCTGTCTGTGTGGAGTTTGTACGTTCTCTGTGTGACTGTATGGGCTGACCCATGGATGCACTGTTTTCCTCCCACGCATCTCAATGTGTAGAGACACAGGATGGAAACAGGCCAATTGGCCCACTGAGTCCACGCCAACCATCGATCGCCAGTTCTACGTTGCCCTACATTGTGGTAAAGAAAGCTTTTGGTATGCTGGCCTTTATAAATCAGAGCATTGAATATAGGAGTAGGGAAGTAATGTTAAAATTGTACAAGGCATTGGTGAGACCAATTCTGGAGTATGGTGTACAATTTTGGTCGCCTAATTATAGGAAAGATGTCAACAAAATAGAGAGAATACAGAGGAGATTTACTAGAATGTTGCCTGAGTTCCAGCAACTAAGTTACAGAGAAAGGTTGAACAAGTTAGGTCTTTATTCTTTGGAGCGCAGAAGGTTAAGGGGGGACTTGATTGAGGTCTTTAAAATGATGAAAGAGATAGACAGAATTGACGTGGATAAGCTTTTCCCTTTGAGGGTAGGGAAGATTCAAACAAGAGAGCATGACATGAGAATTAAGGGACAGAGGTTTAGGGGTAACATGAGGGGGAACTTCTTTACTCAGAGAGTGGTGGCTGTGTGGAATGATCTTCCAGCAGAAGTGGTGGAGGCAGGATCGATTTTAACATTTAAAAGTAAAGTGGATAAGTATATGGACGGGAAGGGAATGGAGGGGTATGGTCTGAGTGCAGGTAGATGGGACTAGGGGAAAATAAATGGTCGGCACGGACTGGAAGGGCCGAGAGGGCCTGTTTCCGTGCTGTAATTGTTATATGGTTATGGTTATATGGTTACTCATCCATTCCTTGCGCATTAGGGGTACTTTTACAGTTGTAAATTACAAACCCACATGTCTTTAGGATGTGGGAAGAAACCGGAGCATCTGCAAGAAACCCAAATGGTCACAGGGGGAATGTGCAAACTCCACGCAGATCGCGCCCTAGGTCAGGATTGAACCGGGGGTCTCTGGCACTGTGAGGCAGCAGCGCTACCAGTTGTGCCGCTGTGCCTGTTATAATGTGCTGGTTGGCAGATCAGCAACAGTCAAATCACCCCTAATGTAGGGAGACTGGTGGAAGGGTTGAGCGGGGGTTCATAGGCATGTTTGAATGAAAAAGTTACAAGATCGCTCTGAGAGCAGGTAGGGACTAAATGGCCTCGCTCTATGCCTTAAGAAAATATGAAATATGAAATAAACGCGCAATTCAGAATTTTTTTCCAGAACCATTTTCCTTTTAAGCATCAAAATCACAAATTGAAAAGTACAAGCACAATACATTTAGATGGAATTAAAGAAAAGTCTTTAAATGTTGTTTCAATCTGTGTTGTCATCAATGATAGCATTTTCAAGTTTCAGTGCCTGTACTTTGAAATTGTCATTGTCAACATTTTCTGGTAGTATACACACACCGCAAGACTTATGAGAAAAAAGATAAGTAAGTAAGTAAATTTATTGGCCAAGTATTCACATACAAGGAATTTGCCTTGGTGCTCCGCCCACAAGTAACAACAAGACTTACTGTGACAGTTACGAATGACTCAGAAAACACTAAATATTAATAATAATAATAAAACATTAATGATAAAACACCATTGATCAAGATGTCGGCTTCATTTCAATATCAAATTCCTGGATTGTAGTTGGGGAGTCAGGGCCCGAACTGCCTCTGAAGCTGTGAACCTGAGTCTTTGTTAACATGGACAGGTGCATGGATAGGAAAGGTTTATCTGGGCCAAATGCAGGCTGGTCGGTCTAGCATTGACAGGACATCTTAGAAATCATGGGCAACTTGGGCCCAAGGGCCTGTTTCTGCAGTGTATGACTCTATGACTGTGTAAAACTGAGTGCTGGAGTAACTCAGCGGGTGTGGTGGACGTGGATAGGCAACATTTCGGTCCTGGATTCTTCTTCAGATCACCCAATATGTCACATAATCAGTCCGAAGAAGAGTCCTGACCCATAACATCACATAGCCATGACCTCCAGATATGCTGCATACTCCAGCACTTTGTATTTTACTCAAGATTCCATCCCCTGCAGTTCCTTGTGTCTCTCCATGTTAGCATGTCTCAGAATTCAATGGCATTTTACTGCCACGGATGGGGCGGCAGTGCCTCCAATGGTGAGAGAGCGCCATTGCACCATAACAGACAATTTTCATTTTAATTAAGAATTGCTCCCCTTTTTTTTCACCCTGTTTTTTCATGTGTCCCACCTGGAAGCACACACATTTCTTCCTTTCCCCTACCCCTGACCACTTTCACCTATATTCCTGTCTCTGATTTCACTGTTCATGCATCTTCTGTCCTTATCTCCTTATCTCGTTCTTTCTTGCCCTTACATCTCTGGCCTTATGTCCAGAAATCTGCCAATCAAAACATCCCAAACCAGTACCCACCTATCACTTGCCATAATTGCCACCAACCCCACCTCTTCCCACTACAATCAGTCTGTAGATAGGTCCCGACCTGAAACATCATCTTCTCCAGGGATGCTGCCTGATTCGTTGAGTTACTCTGGTACTTTGTGCCTTTATTTTGTAAACCAGCATCTGCGGTTCCTTGTCATAGAGTCACAAAATCATACAGCATGGAAACAGGTCCTTCCATCCAACTTGCCCACACCGACCAACATGTCCCATCTATGCCAGTCACACCTGTCTGTGTTTGGCCCATATCCCTCTAAACCTCCCCAATCCATGTACCTGTCTAACTGTTTATTAAATGTTGCACGGTACCTGCCTCAACTACTTCCTCTGGCAGCTCATTCTATATACCCACCACTCTTTGTGTGAAAAAGTTAGCCCTCAAATTCCTATTATATCTTAAACCCCCCTCACCTTTAACCGAATCCGGGCCGATCAGCGATTCCCGCACATTAACACTGTCCTACACACACTAGGGACAATTTACATTAACACCAACCCAATTAACCTACATACCTGCACGTCTTTGGAGTGTGTGAGGAATCTGAAGATCTCGGAGAAAACCCACACGGTCACGGGGAGAACGTACAAACTCCGTACAGACAGCACACGTAGTTGGGATCGAACCCGGGTCTCTGGCGCTGCAAGCGCTGTAAGGCAGCAACACTACCGCTGAGCCACCTTCCTCTTCTTCTTGTGCGTAGCCTAAAGTTGTAGTTCAAGGGTGGACATCCAGCCCAGGACAGCATCAGTTGCTTGGTGGATGGCTTTGATGCCAGCAGGGAAAAGCCTCAGTGAGAAGTCATCAACGATGCTTTTGTAAACCAGCATCTGCAGTTCCTTATATCTCCAATCCAATGCTTCAGCCGAAAAAGGAATTTTATTGCACCCTGGTGTATATGTAGCAATGTTACAAAATTTTGAGATTTTAAAAATCAAGTCTGCAATTTATCCCATCAGGTAAAGCATAACAAGAAGTTTAATTTGACACCTAATTTACTTTCATATCTTCAGTATTAAGAAAGTTATGGCCATTTTCATGCTCGGAAATGAGTATCTTGCTTCCCATTGCCTTTCAATTGACTTAACTCAAAAGCTGTGATCTGGAAAAATTAAAAGCCCATAACTTTATTAAAAATTAAGAGAACTCAATGAAATTTTCAGTCATTATAGATTGAAGCATTCTGAAACAAATATTAAACAATCTTACTTGGATTACCTGAAATTAAAGTATATAATTAGTTAGTTATCTAATTGTAGCTAATTACAAAATTCAATGAGTAGATCTAAACATCTATCAATTTCTTAAGAAAAGATAAACTTTTTTTTAATTGCCTAAGTGTCCAAATAACATTCACACAATAATCCACAATATAACATAATTTTTAAATCTCATTTTCATGAATTTCTGGGCCAAATGGAAGGAATTTAGTGTTTACTGCCTGTAAATAAATGGCCATTTAAATCAACTAGCGAGTGGGTTTTAGCGGAATGCGGTGGATTGGAACGTTGCGGTTCGCGGTGAAGTCGGGGGGGAAAATACTGGGGGTTCATACATTTTTTGGGGAACCCATTTCGCAACATTAAAATAGTATTTATGCCTCCCAAAAAACCAACTTTTAATAAAAAAATAAAGTATTTACCTTTTTTTCTCCCCTACGGAAAATGCTTCCGGTGGTCTGCGGTCACGGCTTTTGAAGGTGATTTTTAAATTACTCTAGTTAACAAATAACTTAGAGTAATTTAAAAATACCTTAATGGATGAAATGTCGGAGCGATTTTTCTTCCGCAATTAAATCGCCCGACATTCATCGATTATCCTGGTCTGGTGAAAATCGGCACTTTAAGCCCGCCCCCCTCTGACAGGCGCTAAAGTCGCGCACACGGGGAGCGGCAGAAGTGCAGCGCCGCTAAAGGTAAGTTTTGTAACATACCTAGTATATGACGATAAACTAACCTGAAACTGAACAAGCAATCCAAAACCTGACTATCAGTCAGTCTCGTGTTCCTCTGGGCTCAGCTAGTAACTATTAACTGTAGCATAATATTTGGCAACAACAATGATGGGTGAGGAGAGAGTCACTTTTGGCTGTCTGTTGTGGAGGTACCCATCACATAGCTTGAGACTTAATAACATTTGTCTTTGCTGCTATTTGGGAGATCAAAGCCTTGCACCCCATAGATGTTAATGGGTTTTCCAATTTCATTTTATTGCCAGATTTAATCTGCATTAAGCAGCTTTTTTTTTTAATGTGGTGTGAAGAGAATTTAATTCTTATAAGCTCATAATTTTCTTCCTCAGTAACACTTTAATGGACCTGGATGTAGAGCCAATCTAGTGCCTCCACCTATCACTTCATTAATTTGAAGTGTTAAAAATCATGCAACCTCATAGATATTAAATTATACATCAATATAGAGTCTAGAACATCTTCCAAGTCCTGGCTTTAATAAGTCTTTAACTTCTTTCACTTACAATTGAAGCAAAATTTGCATCAAAATCTGAAGCTTCTTATGTAAATGTAAAGATAGTATTAGCACGGACAGGCTTCCTCCGCGTAAAGCTGATTTTTTCCTCAAACTTCCTGTGGTGTTTAGATTCCCAACCATTGTGGGGTTTTTTTGCTGTAGAATTTTCCGAAACAAATTGTTTAAAATGGTTAAGGAATCTGCCAGGTCATGCACTGAACTAATATTTGTAGGGGGAACTGCGGATGCTGGTTTACACCGAAGATAGGCACAAAATGCTGGAGTAAGTCAGCGGGACAGGCAGCATCTCTGGAGAAAAGGAATAGGTGACCTTTCGGGTCGGGACCCTTCTTCAAACTGAGAGCCACAGTGTCTCTCAGTCCGAAGAAGGGTCTCAACCCAAAGCGTCACCTATTCCTTTTCACCAGAGATGCTGCCTGATCCTAAGAGTTACTCCAGCATTTTGTGTCTACCTTTAATATTTGTAAGGACTTGTCTTGTTTGGAGTTGGAAGTGGAAAATAGCGTATTATTTTTAAAAAAGAAAGGAAATTGTGCTTGTTCCCTTTTTGATGTTATCTTCTGGCTAAACATTACAGTACTTACATTTGTGAAATGTATATATAGCTCGTTATCTTGCCAATGATCATTGGAGTGATTTGTACTGGGAAACATTTATAAAATTGATAGACCTAGAAATTAAATCATGTAACACTTCATGAGCTACATGATAGAATTGTGAAATAAGATGAACTGCAAGATGTAATTAGCATCAAGATATACATGCATGTTTGGATCACCAGATTCTGGATGCATGCTCTACCATTGCATGGGTTCTGCTGCATACTCTGTTACACCATAAGGTCTTAACACATAGGAGCAGAATTAGGCCATTCGGCCCATCGAGTCTGCTCTGCCATTCGATTATGGCTGATCTGTTTTTCCCACTCAACTTCATATTTCGACTGATGCCCTTGTAATCAAGAACCTATCAAGATCCCTTTATAAATACCTGATCACTTGGACTCCACAGCCATGTGTGGCAATGAATTGCACAGATTCACCACCCTCTGGTTAAAGAAATTCCTCCTCATCTCCCTTCTGAAGATACGTCCCTTTGTTCTGAAGCTGTGCCCTCTGGTCCTGGACTCTCCCACAACTGGAAACATCCTCTCCACATTCGTTCTATCCTGGCCCGTTGGCGGCAATCATTACTCAATGTGTATTTGACCTTGTGATCCATCCTCCCTCTCTCTGCAGTTACACAAGAGGAGTGGGCTGCCTCCTCCTGGGACTCTTTGCATTCGCTCAGCTGCAGCCACCCCCACTATTTACAGCCACAGTTCCCATCGAGGTCCAGATTTTAAGAGATCTGCTCATGGCAAGATGTCGCACAGGAAAGTTTATGCTTCTTTGTGCATGGCTCCAGAAGTTTCACATGGCTAATACGTGCGACCGAGCTAAAGGCTGGGTAATAATGCTCTTCAGTTGAATAGTTCAAAGGTTCAAAGGTTCAGTTTATTGTCACGTGTACCAATTAAGGTACTGTGAAACTTAAATTACCATACTGCCATACTAAAAAAAAGCAACAAGACACAATGACATTAAAGTTAACATAAACATCCACCACAGCGGATTCCCCACATTCCTCAGTGTGATGGAAGGCAATAAAGTCTAATCTTATTCCTCTTTTTTCTACCGGGATCGGGGCAGTCGAACCATCCCACAGCCGGCAATCGAAGCCACGCGTCGGGGCAATCGAAGCTCCCGTATGGGGGCAATCGAAGCTCCTGCAGCTTGGAGCTCCCGAAGCCAGTCTCTAACTGGGACCAGGGACCACGAGCTCCACGATGTTAAAGTCCGTAGGTTCTTGCGGTTGGAGCTCCAAGGTCGATCCCCAACAGGGATCGCTAACTCCACGATTGTAAGTCCGCAGGCTCCCGCTTTTGGAGCTCCTGAAGTCGGTCTGCAGCAGAGGCCGCCAACTCCTCGATATTAGGCTGCAGTGTAGACGGAGATACGATACAGAAAAAGTTGCATCTCAGTCGAGGTAAGAGATTAAAAAATGTTTCCATAAACCCACTCCCCCACATAAAACAAGCTAAAGAACACTAAAACATATGTTTAACACATACTAAAAAACAACAAAGAAGGAAGGGACGAGACAGAGACAGACTGCTGGCGAGGCAGCCGTTGCAGGCAGATGACAATGCATTCCCTGCAACCTCTGAATTAAGCTCTATGATTCCTTGCCTCTCACCCTGTGTGTGCCCACTGTACAACACAACTTAACATGTATGTTGATTCATGATATATATTTAAATATTAATTCTATCTCAGCATAACTTCAAAAATAAATATGTAGCAACAACTAGGAAAATAAATTGCGGACCCAACTTTTTCATGCTAGAGATAACCTCTCCAGTAAAATTTATGTTGGTTTGCACCATTTAGAAGATCTGTCCTCTAAAGGTATTTACTTCCTTTTTTCCCGCTGAAAATGCCTGGTTCATCTTTTCCAAAGACAGTCGGTGAACTTGGACATTCAGAAATGATGCGAGTTTGCACAATAGTGCAGGAGACCAGAGGCTTCTTGAGAGAGAAGAATACCACCTTTAAGAAACTATTCTGGGTTCTAATCTTGCTCCATGGAGCCACTGGCCTTTTCCAATTACCCAGTGGCTGCAAGTGGAACTGAAGTCAGTCAGTAAAATCCCAGGGAATCATTCTCATGTGTGAAAATCCTTACCTCCCCAGTGGCCCAGCAAATGGTGCAGCTGAGGTTGGAAGGGGCCTCTATTCAGCACTTTTAAGGGTGTAACATTACAAATTTGTCAATGGAATGGTGTGCATCCATTTTGTGCATGCATCAGTTCAGCGGGGGCTTTCTTTCTTAAGCGGCCGTGGTAACAGCACATAATGAGTTCATTCCACATTTCCACACTGAACCTTGGCTCCTGTACCTATTTCTGGGTCCACTTGGAAACTGATGAAAAATGGATGGGGCCCTAAGCATGACTTCCATGGGCTGCCCATGGCCCTCATGAGTTGGCAGAAGAGGAACTAACCTTTCCAGGGAGCAGAATGCATTTGTATAAACAGTGCATAGGAAGCAACTGCAGATGCTGGTTTACTTCGAAAGTAGACACAAAATGCAGGAGTAACTCAGCGGGACAGGCAGCATGGCTGGATAGAAGGAATGGGTGATGTTTTGGATCGAGACCCTTCTTCAGACTGAGAGCCAGGGGAGAGGCAGACACAGAGCTTTGAGCCCCTCTCTTAGTCTGAAGAAGGGTCTCGGCCCAAAATGTTACTCCAGCATTTTGTGTCTATATAAACAAGGCTGCTGCTTGCTCTCTCCCGATGTCCTTGCTGCCCCTTCCCTCAATTTCCTGAAGTTGATATTGTGGTATCTTGACCTAGGCAGGATGGGCCAGGCCTTTATTTTCTCAAAAAAAAACAAATACTTAGATATTGTAATTGTATTCACCTTTATCAGTTCCTCGAGCAGCTCATTCCACCACCCATCACCATGAGAAACCTTCCTCCTAAATCCCCTTTAAATCATTGCACTGGATGTCTTCTTTGTGATTATATTGATGCTGCAACACCACATAACCAGATGTTTTTTCTCCTTCATGCTTGCTGACTCATCACCACCCCTGATTCGGCCAACAACGGAGGTGTTGTCAGCAAATGTGTAGATGGCATGTAGTGAGACACAAGGTGCTGGAGCAACTCAGCGGGGTAGTCAGCTGATCAGTCTGAAGAAGGGTCCTCACCATTAACATCACCTATCTATATTCTCGAGAGATGCTGCTTGACCCGCTGAGTCACTCCAGCACCTTGCGTCCATTCTTGGGAACCAGCAACTGCAATTCCTTGTTTCCTATTTTCGCCTTGGCCACAGAGTCGTTGGTAAAGGAAGAGTCAAACAGGGGGCCCAGCACACAGTCATAGAGTGAAACAGCGTGGAAACAGGCCCTTCTGCCCAACTTGCCCACAACAACACAACATGTCCCACCTGCCTGCGTTTGGTTCAAATCAATCCAAACCTGTCCTATCCATGTACCTATCTAATTGCTTCTTAAATCTTGCAATAGTCCCTTCCTCAACTACCTCCTTTGGCAGCTCACTCCATACACCCACCACCCTGTGAAAAGGTTATCCTCGCAGATTCCGATTAAATCATTCCCCCTTCACCATGTGTCATAGGTCTGTTTAATGTGTTTCTCCGAAAGAGCAACCGGCTTTCAGTCCCCATACAACTCGCACTTGCTCGGATTAAGGCCAGTTCATTGGCTATATTTAAGAGGGTGTTAGATGTGGCACTTGTGGCTAAAGGGATCAGGGGGTATGGAGAGAAGGCAGGTACGGGATACTGAGTTGGATGATCAGCCATGATCATATTGAATGGCGGTGCAGGCTCGAAGGGCCGAATGGCCTACTCCTGCACCTATTTTTCTATGTTTCTATGTTTCCATTAAACTCCATCTGCCATATCTCCGCACATTCCTGGAGCTGATCAATTTCCCGCTGTATACCATGATGGCCTCCCTGCCTCACAAGGTAGGTATGTTGCAAAACTTACCTTGAGCAGCGCTGCAGTTCTGCCGCTCCCCGTGTCCATGACTTTGGCACCTTTCAGAGGGGGGCGGGCTTAAAGTGCCGTTTTTCAACAGACAGCGAAAATCGATCCATGTCGGGCGATTTCGTTGCGGAAGAAAATTCGCTCCGACATTTCATTAATGAAGGTATTTTTAAATTACGCTAGATTATTTATTACCTAGAGTAATTTAAAAATCACCTTTAAAAGCCGTGAGTGCCGACAACGGGAAGGATTTTGCGTAGGGGAGAATAAAAGGTACACAGTTTATTTTTATATTAAAAGTTGGTTTTTATGGAGGCTTTAATAATATTTTCATGTTACGAAATGGGGTCCAAAAAAATATATGAACCAACATTATTTTTCCTCCCGACTTCACCGCAAACCACAATGTTCCAATCCACCCCATTCCACTAAAACCCACTCGCTAGTTGATTTAAATGGCCATTAATTTACAGGCATTAAACACTAAATTCCTTCCATTTGGCCCAGAAATTCATGAAAATGAGATTTAAAAATTATGTTATATTGTGTGAATGTTATTTGGGCACTTAGGCAATTTAAACAAAAGTTTATCTTTTCTTAAGAAATGGATAGATGTTTAGATCTACTCATTGAATTTTGTAATTAGCTACAATTAGATAACTAACTAATTATATGCTTTAATTTCAGGTCATCCAAGTAACATTGTTTCATATTTGTTTCAGAATGCTTCAATCTATAATAACTGAAAATTTCATTGAGTTCTCTTAATTTTTAAGAAAGTTATGGGCTTTTAACGGTTCTAGATCACAGCTTTTGAGTTAAGTCAATAGAAAGGCAATGGGGAACAATATGCTAATTTCCGAGTATGAAAATGGTCATAACTTTCTTGAAACTGAAGATATGAAAGTGAATTAGGTGTCAAATTAAACTTCTTTTTATGCTTTATCTGATGGGATAAATTGCAGACTTGATTTTTTAAATCTCAAAATTTTGTAACATTGCTACACAAGGTACAGTATAAGCAGCCAGCAAACCCTCCCCATCTCCTCTACCCTGTCAAACACACAGTCTCGTATGTAACAAAAGCTTTTCACTGTACACATGATAATAAACTGAACTGAACTGAACTGAACGCATGTCAAACTCTGGCCCGCTTTCATCTTATCAATCTCAGTGGAAAATGTCAGGTGGAAAGTGAAGTAATTTTTTTTCCAGTAACCGTGGGAAGAAAGATTTTAGTTTGGAATATAATAGGCAGGCTGACATAGGAAAAAGCTGGCATTTCCGTGCCCTGACTTGCTGCGAGCCACAGACAGATGAGAGGAAATCCCAAGTGTATGAGAAATGATTCAGTGAATACACACACTGTTTGGGCTGTGCAATAACTTTATATTATTTGATCACAGCTGAGCTAGAGGAGCCTGTGGATGGATCATGCCTTAGATCAGGGCCAATGGTTAGACACTCAGATCGGGGTAATCAGAGTAAAGCCAGGCTCTCAAAGCCAAATTAAACAACTTGAGAATTCATTTTCTTGGCATAAGGTGGATTTGCGTGTAATCCAAGGGCCAGTAAAAAATGAATCACTTTATTTGAAAACTCAGAGGCAAGGAACTATATTAGTTTGTTGGTCCCTCACTGTCCATTGTTACTGGTTGTGTAACGTGCATTAAGCAAATGTATTTAGGCACATCACCCTGACCTCCAGTGTCCACTCTCCAATGTCCATGCCTTCCCAGTCTCCCCTCCTTCAAAATAAATCTTCAAACCCTTTTACCTCCCCCCATCTCCCCCCCCCCCCTTTGTTTTTGTGGTTGGCATCCGTCCTCAGATCCACAACTAGAGGAAGAGTTGTGGAGAGGCGCAGATTGCAAGATTTAAGGTGCACATTGGCAGATTGCTAAACTGCTAAACTGCTCCCAGTGAGTAGTAGAAATGTTTCAGAAAGAACTGCAGATGCTGGAGAAATCGAAGGTAGATAAAAATGCTAGAGAAATTCAGCGGCAGCATCTATGGAATGAAGGAATAGGTGACGTTTCGGGTCGAGGCCCTTCTTCAGACTGATGTGGGGGTGAGGGGGGGAGGGGGAAGAAGAAAGGAAGAGGCGGAGACAGTGGGCTGTGGGAGAACTGGGAAGGGGAGGGGAAGGAGGGAGAAAGCAAGGCTGAAATTGGAGGTCAATGTTCATACTGCTGGTGTAAGCGATATGAACATTGACTTCTCCAATTTCAGGTAGTCCTTGCTTTCTCCCTCCTTCCCCTCCCCAGCTATCCCACAGTCTACTGTCTCTGCCACTTCCTTTTTTCTTCCTGCCCCCCCGACCCCCATCAGTCTGAAGAAGGGTCGCGACCTGAAACATCACCTATTCCTTCGCTCCATAGATGCTGCCTCACCCGCTGAGTTTCTCTAGCATTTTTGTCTACCTTCCAGTGAGTAGTAGGATCTGTGTGGAGTCGATGGTGAACAAAATTGAATTAGTGAAAAGGGATGCTGCTTGCTTGGAATGGACTTAGAGAACTGAAGGACCTATTTCTATGGTTTACAACTCTATGACATTTTCAAAATAGCCTGTTCATTGAATCAGTAGGAGATTCCATTGATTCAATGTCACTTGATTGATAAAGCAATACATTTAGATTCACAAATTCAGAGAGTCACAAGCGACAGACACAAATCCTTCGGTCTACTAAGTCTGTACTAACCATCAACCATCTGTTTATGCTAACCCTAAATTAATTCCAATTTTTATTTTACCCGCATTCTCATCAATCCCCCCACAGATTTTACCACGGGGTAATTTAACAGTGGCCAGTTAACCTACCAACCTGCACGACTTTGCGATGTTGGACTGAAGTGGAACACTCGCTGGAAATCCACGCAGTTACAGGGAGAATGTGGAGATGTGGAAACTCTACACAGGCAGCAACTGAGTTCAGGATTGAACCCAGATCTCTGAACTTATGAAGCAGCAGCTCTACCTGCTGCAACACACAATGGCTGGTTATCCAGTCCTAAAACTGATCACTTTCTATGGTTTATTTTGCACTACGTCCCCATCATCGCATGGAGTATTTTCTCACCTTCCCGCACTCAATTACTGCAGCTTAAATGAAGGAGGTAGCAGCCAGTAGCAAACACCAGAACAAGGTATGTATCCTAGAACATTATCAACATAATGGAAAGGAACTGAACAGTGTTGTAGCCCAAAGTGTTTCTTGGAAAGACTAATTAGCTCAAGAGAATGTAAGAAAAGACTTGACAAACTGCCAAGGCTGACAATTGAAAAGCAACAGGAAATGTAACCATGGAGAGGTCATTGCGGGGAGAGAGATTTCTCAGTACATTTTGTAAGGGCTGCTTCATGCTGATAGATGTAGGAATTTAGACAAGGTTAATTCCCAGTCCAGAGACTTGAGTACAAAAGATCAGACTAGCTTGCTGAAAGAATACAGGTGGGCTGTTACATGCACCATCTTTCAGATGCATTCACTCAGGTGGGTGTGAAAGCTCCTCAGAAGCCGTCTCAAGCAAGAACTGGGGAGCGGCTCTGATAATTAATGATGATGTTTTCACAGTAAGGAGGGTTGATGTCAGCTCAGGAAGCCAGCACTGACGAGCGGTTTGGGTACAGATGAGAAATAATGCATGCAGACAGACGCCTGTAGGAATGGCATGCAGAGCCACAGCATTAAGGGCCTGTCCCACTGTACGAGGTAATTCAAGAGTTCTCCCGAGTTTCCCCCCGATTCGAACTCCGAGAATGTCCATATCGGGTCCGTAGGAGTTCGTGGATGGCTCGTAGCGGCTCGTACGAGTAACGGTAGGTACTCGGGAAATTCGGTAAACTCGTGACATTTTCTCAACACTGTGAAAAATGTCCACGAGTAAAAAAATACTTGTGATGAAAAAAATTATTACTTTTTACTCGTACTTTTTACCCATCCCGAGACATCCACGAACTCCTACGGACCCGCGACGGACATTCTCCGAGTTCGAATCGGGGGAAAACCCGGGAGAACTCTTGAATTACGTCGTACAGTGGGACAGGCCCTTTAGGCAGAGAATAAAGAAAGAAATGATGGAGGCTTATCAGAAAAATACAGAGGTTAATCTACATCTGGACTGGAAAATGTGTAGGCAGGAACTGCAGCTGCTGGTTTAAACTGAAGATGGACACAAAAAGCTGTAGTAACTCGGCGGGTCAGACAGCATCTGTGGAGAAAAGGAATGGGCGATGTTCCGGGTCGAGACCCTTATAAATATAAAGGGTCTGAAGAAGGTTCTCGACCCGAAACATCACCTATTCCTTTTCTCCACAGATGCTGTCTGACCCGCTGAGTTACTCCAGCTTTTTGTGTCTATCTTCTGGACTGGAAAATTCAAATGGGCAAAGGATGTCTCTATGAAAGGTTTATCGAGCGTTTTGGGGAACGTTTCTCAGAACACCCTTTGGAAAACAACCAGAGTACAGGCAGTACTGGACCTGCTACTGGTACTGCGGGTCTTGTCGCTGACTGGATAGTGCACAACAGAAAGCTTTTCCCTGTACCTCGATACACGTGACAATAATAAACGCAACTAATAAACTAAACTAATAATTAGGAGCATGGATAAGCTGACTACATGGTAATTTATCTTTACCAGCAACTGATCAATGGATCCCAGCAGGAAGTAAAAGTGGGAATGTATTATCTGCATTACTTTCTATTAAGCCTGCAGCCTCCTACACGTTAATGTCAATAAAAAAAATATGTGGTTTGCATCTATTCTCCTGTTACATAAGATACCACTGTGTTTGTGGGCTTGCTTAGATGAAACAGTGATCAGTAACTTGGTCCATGTGAAGCTCAGTGATATT
Organism: Raja brachyura; assembly: GCA_963514005.1. The sequence goes on from OY740782.1 coordinate 19,006,986, forward strand.
ATTCTGAACCCTGAGTCAGAATGCTGTGGGCTGTTATCTGACTCGGGAGTCTTAAAGCACAAGTTCTCGGCTGACATCCCAGAACTGCAGCCTTTAGAATCCAACACACTGCCTGCTCTCTCAGAAAGTAGCTCTCCTCGGTGCCCTGCCGAAAGTACACCTTCAACCAAGCATCAGTAAAGCAAGATATCTGGTGATTAACAGATCGCCAGTTGCATTCTATTCTGTGTACAGATTGGCCATTGCATCAAAACCAGCGATTACAAATCTGGAGCAATTCAGTGCAAGCAAAGTGCTTGGGGATGTTCTAGTGTTATGGAAGGTACAGAAAAACGAACCGCAAGCTGTTTTCCCAAAAGATGGACACAAAAAGCTAGAGTTACTCAACGGGTCAGACGGCATCTCTGGAGAAAAGGAATAGGTGATGTTTTGGGTCGAGACCCTTCTTCCTTTTCTCCAGAGATGCTGTCTGACCCACTGAGTTACCCCAGCTTTTTGTGTCTCTCTTCGGTTTAAACCAGCATCCGCAGTTTCCTCCTAGACAATAGTTTTCCCGGCTAGTTTTTAGTGCTGATAGTAGAGGTTGGTTCCAAGGCAGATGGCAGAGATCGGGTCAAGTCAAGTCACTTTTATTACTATAGCACATTTAAAAAACAACTCTCGTTGGCCAAAGTGCTGTACATTGGTGGAGGTACTAACGTTATACAACAGTGGTTAATAGATTAAATTCAAACATCACTACATACATATAGCCCTCGTTCAGAGGAAGTCAAGAAAGGCTTGGGAGTAGAGATGAGTTTTAAGTCTCGACTTAAAGGAGTCGATGGAGGGGGCAGTTCTGGTGGGAAGAGGAATGCTGTTCCACAGTCTAGGAGCTGCAACCGCAAAGGCGCGGTCGCCCCTGAGCTTATGCCTAGACCGCGGGATGTTCAGTAACCCCAAGTCGGCCGATCTGAGGGACCTGGAGGTGGTGTGGTGGGTAAGCACACTTTTGATGTGGGTGGGGGCAGGCCCGTTAAGGGCTTTGTAGACATAAAGGTGATGTAAAGCTCAGGGTACCGGGCAGCCAGCTTTGGAAAAGATCGCTTTCTATTATTTATATTTGTGCCGCATGGTCATTATGGTATTGAGTGTATGTGCAATCCACGTGAAATCCGTTAGACCACCTGAAGTCAAGTACGACCCAGCTAGATTTAAACATTGGGCCAGAACTTCCAGCTTAGAACCAGCCAGCTTTCTTGGAAAGGTTTGAACAGTCAAGCCCAGTGGTTCCTCTGTGTCTGTCAAATGCACAATTTAAAATGAGTGCAGTAATATAAAATGTAATTGCAAACAAAGGATTGAAGAGCAGATTTGAATTGTTACTGCTTGTGGAAATTGATGATTTTCTGGCTGGTGTTTTACTGCCTTTGTGGTTGCAAATGTTTGAGCAGGATTTCAATATGCAGATATACAAATTACCACCAAGAGAAGATCACTCAGTTCACCCGAGCAGTGTCCACCATTCAATATGATCACGGCTGCTCTAATTAGCTCTGTTTTGCAACTTAACCCGGTATACGCCAGTGTTCAGGCTTTAAGCTTGAGAGATTCAGTGTAGGAACTGGCCCTTCGGCCCATCGAGTCTGCGCCGCCCAGCAATCACCCCGTACACTGGCACTATCCTACACGTGAGGGACAATTTACTATTTTTACCGAAGCCAATTAACCTACAAACCTGCACGTCTTTGGAGTGTCGGAGGAAACTGGAGCACCCGGATAAAACCCACGCGGTCACAGGGAGAACGTACAAATTCCGTACAGATGACATCCGTCATCAGCATTGAATTGCGTACAGTTCTGGTCTCCAAATCTGAGGAAGGACATTATTGCCATAGATGGAGTGCAGAGAAGGTTCACCAGATTGATTCCTGGGATGTCAGGACAGTCTTATGAAGAAAGACTGGATAGACTCGGTTTATACTCTCTAGAATTTAGGAGATTGAGAGGGGATCTTATAGAAACTTACAAAATTCTTAAGGGGTTGGACAGGCTAGATGCAGGAAGATTGTTCCCGATGTTGGGGAGGTCCAGGACAAGGGGTCACAGCTTAAGGATAAGGGGGAAATCCTTTAGGACAGAGATGAGAAGGACTTTTTTCACACACAGAGTGGTGGGTCTCTGGAACTCTCTGCCACAGAGGGTAGTTGAGGCCAGTTCATTGGCTATATTTAAGAGGGAGTTAGATGTGGCCCTTGTGGCTAAGGGGATCAGAGGGTATGGAGAGAAGGCAGGTACGGGATACTGAGTTGGATGATCAGCCATGATCATATTGAATGATGCTGCAGGCTCGAAGGGCCGAATGGCCTACTCCTGCACCTATGTTTCTGTGTTAACTCGGGTTCTAGTTTATTCACGCTCTACAATCTTTGCACCATTCTGCTATTTACCGTGTACACTTTGTACTCTGTGAGCTAAGTGCGAACAAGGAATTTTTTGTGTAGATGACAATAAACTAATCTGATTCTGAATCCGAATCAATTCCTTTCATCGTCATTTACCAAACACGAAGGATCTACTTTAATTAAATGTGAATGAAACACTCCAACATCTCAGCTTTTTTGGTACTCTTGAAGCCTATGAAAGTGTAAGATGTGTTACAATGGAAGTCAATTCACGAAAGAAATGGGATACATTGAGATGTTAAAGAAGGAACTGCAGATGCTGGAAAGTCTGAGGAAGGGTTTCGGCCCGAAACGTCGCCTATCTCCTTCGCTCCTTAGATGCTGCTGCACCCGCTGAGTTTCTCCAGCCTTTTGTGTACCCGGGATACATTGAGACACAGCTTCAGAGCCAATAAAGCGGGCTAGACCAATGTCAAAAGAACCAGACCTGAGAGAAGAATTTTTTTATACAGCAAGTGATTTGGAATAGGCTGTTTAAAGGTGTTGGGTAGCATATTCAATGGCAGCTTTCAAAGGCGATCAATTATTTTCACTTCCAAACCAAGTTCCTTATAATCGATAAAAGCAGCCTCTTTCATTGAGTGGTAGCTTCTTCCCCGCAGTTCTTTGAAATGAAGGAGCTCACAAGAATGAACAGTGACCAGGACTCGCATTGTCAAACTTTCGGAATGTCCTCCCACTGGGCTGCATGATCTCAAAAGAGCAGGACAATGTTAGGGATTTCAGAGTGTTTGTAATTCTTCACCCCAGGCAGCAGTAGAGGCAGAAGAATTGAATATATTTAAGTTTGAAATGGACAGGTTTTAAGGCTATGGAGGAATCGAAGCTTCTGAGCTTTCCTACACATTTCGTCTGCAATGAGGAAATGAGTCTGTGCTTTCGGCGATTTGTCTTGATACAACGCAAACCCAATTCACCCAGTCACGCACACAATGCTTTTAGCTAAGTCGGGGGATGTTGGCCACATCACGATAAAATATTGATGCACTAGTTCTTTTTAGCATGTTAGATAGATCTCTTTATGTACACAAAGCAGCTTATAATGATCAGTTAGAGTGGGATGACTGATCTGGCTCTCTACTACGACTTATTCTCATAGCCTGGATTGTTGGGAGCCATCTGGCCAATGCATGTTGTGTATTTAGTGTGCGCAGTTTAATAACAGTTATTAATAGCATTCATTAACTGCCTGGCGCAGCAACATACTGAAAACATCACCCGATGATTGAAGCCTGCTCAAGTAAAGGTGCACCATAAATGCCAACCATCTGCATGCACTGCTCTACTCTCTATCAGACTCTCCGTTCTGAGGGCCAGGACCAGTACAATGTACATTATTCAGACTTTTAATAGGTACCTTGTCAACATATCGGCATAAATCATCCTGCTAGGTGCATTCAAGTGGAGCCAGCCGAGGGCTGAACGCTCTTTATCCTCCATGAGCATCTTTGTTGATCATCTCTTTGGAGCCTCCATGGCTGGCATCAGTTGGACGTGGTACGTCCCCATCCACAACAAGGCTGGGCAGAGAAGGTGCACGAGCTTCCAATGTAAAATGTGGTTCACTTTCCCAGCCGTGATAAAACCAGTTTTCAGTTCCATCATATGTACCGACCTTGAGGAGTAAATTATTGTGCATTTCATAGCTTTGCCTTTGGCATCAGCCCAACCCCAATTGTTTGCTAAAGTTGTCTAAGTGCTTAAGTGATGAGAATTGGCTTATCCTGTCCTACATTTACTTGTATGTTTTGCCCTGTAATGACTGGATTGTTAAGGGCTTGGACACGCTAGAGGCAGGAAACATGTTCCCGATGTTGGGGCCAGAACCAGGGGCCACAGTTTAAGAATAAGGAGTAAGCCATTTAGAACGGAGACGAGGAAACACTTTTTGTCACAGAGAGTGGAGAGTGTGTGGAATTCTCTGCCTCAGAGGGCGGTGGAGGTAGGTTCTCTGCTTTCAAGAGAGAGCTAGATAAGGCTCTTAAAAATAGCGCAGTCAGGGGATATGAGGAGAAGTCAGGAACGGGGTACTGATTGGGGATGATCAGCCATGATCACATTGAATGGCGGTGCTGGCTAGAAGGGCCGAATGGCCTACTCCTGCACCTATTGTCTATTGTCTATTGACTGTTTTGCAAACGGTAGACACAACATGCTGGAGTAACTCAGCGGGACAGGGGGCATCTCTGGGGGAAATGGACAGGAGACCATTTTGGGTCGGGTCGGGATCCTTCTTCAGACTGACTGTCGGGGGGAGGAACTGGAAGCAAGAAAAGACCAGGACAAATCAGGGCTGGCAACATCAGGCAGGGTGATAAACAGGCAGATGACTGCTTTGCAGTGAAGTCGTTGATTGCAAAAGATTTTGAGCATGTACATACAATACAATACAATACCATTTAGTGTCATTTGAATCTCAAATGAAGTTCAAATGAAATTTGGTTTCTGCTGTCATACAACAAATATGTGCCGCTTGTAGGCACATTTCTGTATTGTTCCTGTACTGAAGGAGGACTCACTATTTCTGTACCAAGTCAGTCCTGCACTATTGGTGTACAAAGGAATAACTGCACTGTTCCTGCACCAAGGATGTGTTACGATGCTTCTGTAAAGACCAAGCACCGCACTGTTGCTGTACTGCAGGGACATTGCAATGTCTCTATAGTGATGGAGAGCTGCACCATTGCTGCACCATGGAGACACTGCACTGTTCCTTACCCAGGGAGTGTTGCATTATTACTGCACTGTTGCATTTATTCTGTGTGTAGTTGCATCACCTCATTACAGGAAGGAACGGGAGGCTTTGGAAGGGGTGCAGAAGAAATTTACCAGAATTCTTCCTAGATTAGAGCATATTACCTGAATGGAGAGGTTGGACAAACCTGGATTGTTTTCTCTGGAGTGCTGAACGCAAAGGGGAGAACCTCTTATAGAGGCATATATAGGGGTAATAAAATAATCTTTTTCCCAGTGGATAGCTTTGAGGTGAGAGGGGAAAGTTCAAAAGAGATGTGTGGTGCAGGTTTTTACAGAGAGAGTGATGGGTTGGAACAGCTTCTTCCCCACAGCCATTCGGCTATTAAACACTACAAGCTCAAATAAACTCTGAGCTACATAGACTATTACTGTTATTATTGCATTATTATTCTTTGTTTTGTGTGTGTACATATGTGTGCGTGTGTGTATATATACGTGTGTGATCTATATATATATATATAAGTGTATTTGTGAGTATGTGTATATATACATACACTTAATTTTTTTCTCTCTCTCATTTATTACATTGTTTACAGTGTACTATGTTTACATATTCTGTTGTGCTGCTGCAAGTGAGAATTATTTCATTGTTCTATCTGGGACGTATGACAATAAAACAATCTTGACTCTTGTAACTGGAACGCGTTGCCAGTGATGGTGGAAACAGACATGTTTAAGAGGCATTTGGACAAGTACATGGAATGGAAGTATATGGATCATGTGCAGGCAGATAGGGTTAGTTTGATTAGGCACCATTGCCAACACAGACATAGTGGACCAAAGAGCTTATCCCAGGGCCATCCTGTATTATGTTCTACGCCTTAAAAATAATCAAAGTCTCCACCCTTTGAGGATAAGAGTTCCAAAGACTCACAATCCTCTAAGATTATTATGGTCACATGTGCTGAGTTACAGTGAAAAGCTTTGTGTTACATGCTATCCAAACAGATCAAGCACACCAAGCATAGATACATTTAGGAAGGAACTGCAGATGCTGGTTTATACTGAAGATAGACACAAATTGCTGGAGTAACTCAATGGGTCAGACAGCATCTCTGGAAATGGCTTCCAACCCAAAATGTCACCTATTCCTTTCCTCCAGTCATGCTGCCTGACCCATTGAGTTACTCCAGCATTTTGTGCCCATCCATGCATAGAGACAATCAGTTCAATCTCAAGTACAATAGATGGAGCCAAGGAGAAGAGCAACGGAGCAAAGATAAGTTGCTTCTTTAAATAAGGAAACCAACACTGTGATCAGGTCTCCAAGTGTTATCTCACTTCAATTCCGCAACGGTGGGCTTTGAACTCGGGTTTCTATATTGTTCATCCGGGCCTTTGAATTATTAGTCTATTACCTTAACGAATGCGTGGCCACCCTGCCCTAATTGAGCAGTCTCAGTGATGCCTTTTCACCAGTCATTCAGCAGCTCAGCGGTTATCTAATTCCTGCAGCTTGCCTGTATCTGTGCTTCAGCTTGACATAGCTATGGTGCTGACGGTGGGTGTTCTGCCAGACATTACTCTTGCAGAATGTGGTGGACAACTGTTCTTCCTGCACCGATTCAGGAGCAGATGGCACATTATGAGAGAAACAGCACGTCAGGGCGCTGATATTAATTGCTCCATTATGAGCAAGAGCGTAATCGCTGTGTGTGAAGTGGTTCAGGCCAGATCACAGCGCAATCAGAAAAGCTGAAGTACACAATAAGCATCATCAGTTCTCCATTCGGAAAAGACCTCCGACGGCTTTCTGTTGCAGGGCTTTACATGGCTTGTGCAGGAAGGAACTGCAGATGCTGGTTTACACCAAAGACAGGCACATAATGCTGGAGTAAATCAGCGGATTAGCCAGCATCTCTGGAGCAAATAAATAGGTGAGGTTTTGGGTCGAGACCATTCTTCAGCCTGAAAGGCTACATGTGTAGGAAAACACTGCAGATACTGGTTTAAATCGAAGGTAGACACATAATGCTGGAGTAACTCAGCGGGACAGGCAGCATCTCTGGAGAGAAGGAATGGGTGACGTTTTGGGTAGAGACCCTTCTTCAGACTGAGGTCAGGGGAGGGGGCGGGACAAAGATAGAATGTAGTCGGAGACAGTAAGACTGGTGGGAGAACTGGGAAGGGGGAGGGGATGGAGAGAGGGAAAGCAAGGGCTATTTGAAGTTAGAGAAGTCAATGTTCATACTGCCGGGGTGTAAGCTATCCAAGCGAAATATGAGGTGCTGTTCCTCCAATTTGCGCTGGGCCTCACTCTGACAATGGAGGAGGCCCAGGATAAGGTCTAGTGTGGGAATGGGAGATGGAGTTAATGTGCTGAGCAACTGCGAGATCAGGTAGGTTTAGGCGGATTGAGCGGAGGTGTTCAGCGAAACGATCGTTGAGCCTGCGCCGATGTACAGGAGTTGACACCTGGAACAGCGGATACAGTAGATGAGGCTGGAGGAGGTGTAAGTGAACCTCTGCCTCACCTGGAAGGCTGTCGGGGTCCTTGGATGGAGTCGAGGGGGGAAGTAAAGGGGCAGGTGTTGCCTCTCCTGAGGTTGCAGGAGAAAGTACCTGGGGGTGGGGTGGTTTGGGTGGGGAGGGACAAGTTAACCAGGGAGTTGTGGAGGGAACGGTCTCTGCGGAAAGCAGAAAGGGGTGGAGATGGGAAGATGTGGCCAGTAGTGGGATCCCGTTGGAGGTGGTGAAAATGTTGGAGGATTATATGCTGTATGCGAAGGCTGATGGGATTGAAGGTGAGGGCAAGGGGCACTCTGTCCTTGTTACGAATGGGGGGAGGGGGAGCAAGAACGGAGCTGCGGGATATCGAGGAGACCCTAGTGAGACCCTCGTCTATTATCGAAGAGGGGAACCCCTGTTCCCTTTAGAATGAGGACATGTCTGATTACTGGTATGGAAAACCTCATTCTGGGCGCAGATGCAGCGTAGACGGAGGAATTGGGAGGAATGGATAGAGTCTTTACAGGAAGCAGGGTGGGAAGAAGCATAGTCTAGATAGCTGTGGGAGTCAGTGGGTTTGTGATAGATGTCAGTCAATAGTCTGTCTCCTGTGATGCAGACAGTGAGATCAAGAAACAGTAGGGAGATGTCAGAGATGGTACAAGTGAATTTGAGTGCAGGATGGAAATTAGTTGATGAAGTCAGTGAGTTCTGCATGGGTGCAGGTGATAGCACTAATGCAGTCGTCAATGTAGCAGAGGTTTCAGGGATAGGGGCAGTCTACACCTGGAACAGTGATTGTTCAATGTACCCGAGTACTAATGAGGGGATACATGGCTTGGTCAGACATTTGTTACTTCTTGAAACTATTCTCACACTGATAAAGCAATAACTTTTGCAATTTCTGTTATGGGTTAAAAAAGATGAATGTTGTATGTTGATTAGTGATCTAATGGATGGCACAGTAGAGTTGCTGCCTTACAGCGCCAGCGACCCAGGTTCCATCCTGACTACGGGTGCTGTCTGTACGAAGTTTGTACGTTCTCCCTGTGACCACGCAAGTTTTCTCCGGATGCTCCAGTTTCCCCCACACTCCAAAGACGTACAGGTTTGACGGTTAACAGGCTTTGGTCAAAAAATTGGAAATTGTAACTCGTGTGTAGGATAATGCCAGTGTAGAGGGTGATCGCAGTTCTGCCTGGACTCGGTGGGCCGAAGGGCCTGTTTCAGTGCTGCATCTCTAAAGTCTAAAGTATCTAACTTAGAAACATTCAGCTTTGCATCACTTAGAACATGAAACTTAGAATAGTGCAGGAATTTTACCATACAGTAATCATCAAAAGACATAGAGCACAGAATATAGAACATAAAACAGTGCAACACCGGATCACTCCCTTCGGCACACAATGTCTGTGCCAGACATAATCCAAGTTACGCCATCTCCTCAGTCTGCACATGATCCATAGCATTCCATTCCCTGCATTTCCATCTAAAAGCCTGTTAAACACCGCGATCATATCTCACTCTAGCACCACCAACTTTTCCATCAGTTACTTAATTTCAAAATAACTCTCTTGGTCCCCTGATAACATTGACTACAAATTTCTACCAATATCAGCTTTGAATATAGATGCAAACTGCTGGACAGTGAGCATCTCAGCGGGACAGGCAGCATCTCTGGATAGAAGGAATGGGTGACATTTCGGGTCGAGTCCCTTCTTCAATCCGAAGATTGAATTGATCCGAAGATCGGATTGAAGAAGGGTCCCAACCCGAAAAACGTCACCCATTCCTTCTCTCCAGAGATGCTGCCTTTCCGGCTGAGTTTCTCCAGCATTTTGTGCCTTTCTTCAGTGGAAACCAGCATCTGCAGTCCCTCCTACACATTTCGTTGGCTTTGAATATTTCAGTTGCCCAAAGTTAAGTAAATAAGTAGTACAGATTTTTGGCTGTTGAGTAGAGCAACTACTCGTGGATAAAAACAGTTTTTATGTCTGGCTGTGGCAGCTTTGACAATCCGGAGTCGCCTTCCAGAGGGAAGTGATTCAAAGAGTTTGTGGCCAGGGTGAGAGGGGTCACAGATGATCTTGCCCGCTCGCTTCCTGGCCCTTGCAGTGTACAGTTCATAACCTTCTCTGCTGATCGGACGATTCGCTGCAGACTCCGGATGCCATGCTTGGTGGCTGAGCCAAACCAGATCATGATGGAGAAGATGAGAACAGACTCTACGATAGCCGTGTAGAATTGGACCATCGGTGCCTGTGGCAGATTGTGCTTCCTCAGCTGCCGCAGGAAGTACATCCTCTGTTGTGCCTTTTTGACTGTGGAGTCGACGGTAGCCCCCCACTTAAGGTCCTTGGAGATGATGGTTCCCAGGAAGTTAAAAGACTCCACAGATGTGACTGTGGTGTCGTTGATGGTGAGTGGGGTGAGGGGAGGGGGAGCTCTCCTAAAGTTCACTGCTTTTTGGGAAAATAACTTACCGTCTACACTGTATGGGCGGGAGAAAGCATTATTATTTCAATTCCTAAGTACTTAGTTCAAATGTTATCCTCTATTTCACCACTAGAGCAAATAACTTTTCAGAATTTACACATTTGAATCACTTAAGTGGCACAATTAGATTAGCAAACTGAGTTTATGTCACACATAATTTCACACTTTAATCACCAGTGGCATGCAGGTGAATGGTGTTTATTTGCTCAATGGGATATGAGAGTCGCTCCTTATTTATTCAGTAAAGATGCCAACCATCATTATGAAGCATTATAAAGCAACTGGCTAAAGCCAAGAGTGTTTAATGGTCATACAGTAAGTACCGACAAAGGGACAATGAAATTCTTACCTTCTGTAGCTGGTGTGGCACAGTGGCACAGCGGTAGAGTCGCTGCCTCACAGCGCCAGAGACCTGGGTTCGATCCTGCCTATGGGTGCTGTCTGTACGGAGTTTGAACATTCTCCTTGTGACTGCGATGCAACACGGGGTGGCGTCGGCAGAGACCGTCCGCTATAACCAAAATCCTTTATAAAGGGCTCCATTAAAACGAGGGTTTACTGCCTGTGTAAAGGTTCACCAGAGTATTTGTCGACTCTCTCCACCGCCGTCACATCGACAAAACCAATGGATCCCTGGCGCCCCCTCCTGAAGTCAACAGCTCTTTGATCTTGTTAACCTTGAGAGCAAGATTGTTCTTCTGGCACCATTCAATCGCGTTTTCAATCTCCCTCCTGCACATTGATTTAGAAACATAGAAAAATAGGTGCAGGAGGAGGCCATTTGGCCCTTCGAGCCAGCACCGCCATTCATTGTGATCATGGCTAATTGTTCCCTATCAATAACCCGTGCCTGCCTTCTCCCCATATCCCTTGACTCCACTAGCCCCTAAGGCTCTATCTAACTCTCTCTTAAATCCATCCAGTGACTTGGCCTCCACTGCCCTCTGTGGCATGGAACTCCATAAATACACAACTCTCTGGGTGAAAATGTTTTTTCTCACCTCAGTCTTAAATTACCTCCCCTTTATTCTAAGACTGTGGTCCCTGGTTCTGGACTTGTTCAACATTGGGAACATTTTTCCTGCAACTAGCTTATCCAGTCCTTTTATAATTTTATATGCTTCTATAAGATTCCCCCTCATCCTTCTAAACTCCAGTGAAATACAAGCCTAGCCTTTTCAATCTTTCCTCATATGACAGTCCCACCATCTTAATCTAATTGAGCCACTTAAGTGATTTGTCATTACCCGTTATTTATCTAATGCTGGCATCCCCGGTGTTTTAAAGATGGCATTGGGGCAGTGTCTAACAGCACATTCATTTGTATAAAGAAGAGTAGAGCAGGGGACTGAGCACACAGCATTGAAGCAGTGCCTAACTACACTGTGTGCAGGAAGGAACGTCAGATGCTGATTTAAACCAAACATAGACACAAAATGTTGAAGTAACTCAGCGGGACAGGCAGCATCTCTGGAGAGAAGGAATGGGTGATGTTTCGCGTCAAGACCCTTCTTCAGACTGAGTCAGGGTAGTCACTACCTGATACGTCACCCATTCCTTCTAACTACACAGTCATGTGTGCAGAGCGTGTAGCAGGGGACTGAGAACACACCATTGAAGCAGTGTCTAACTACACAGTCATGTGCATTGAAGAGCAGGGACTGAGCACAGTCTTTTCATGCTCCTGTATTAATGGTTATCGAGGGGAAAGTGCTGTGACCAGTTCGTACTGATTGTGTGGTCTGCCGATGAGGAAGTCGAGGACCCAATTTCATAGAGATGAGCAGAGACCCAGTTCCCTGAGTTCAGTGACAAGTTTGGAGGGGATGATGGTGTAGAATGCCGAGCTGTAGTAGATCAGCAACAGACTGACATATGTGCTCTTATTGTGTAGGAAGGAACTGCAGATGCTGGTTTAAACTGAAGAGAGACACAAAAAGCTGGAGTAACTCAGCGGGTCAGACAGGAGAGAAGGAATGGGTCATCTTCTTCTTGCAAATGAAACATAAACCAAAGGAATAGTTAGATCTTAAGCCGGGTGTTGAGCAGCCAGGTTGTCGTCTCTGCTTCAATGTCTGCCAGGCCCTGTGGGTGGCAGAGCGGGCACCCAGAGATGACATGGTTGGCTGTCTGTTGTTCTGCTCTGCCTTCACAATCTGGGCTCTGGCGGAGTCCCCATCTCCACATGCTGGCATTGAAATGCCCAACTCCAGTACGAAGCCTGTTGAGCTTCACCCATGCTCCCCTGGGGAGGTCAGGCCCTGGACAGCTTTTATCTGGCGAAGAGATGTAGCTGTGAAATGGAGATAATGGAATGGGTGATCTTTCGGGTCGAGTGTGAAGAAGGGGTCGACCCGAATCGTCACCCATTCCTCGCTCCAGAGATGCTGCCTGTCCCACTGAGATACTCAAGCTTTTGGTATCTATATGTGTTCTTATTGTCCGAGTGAATAATGTCATCAATAGGTCTGCAGTCTCATAAACTCCTTCACTGCTTTAAAAAAAAATTAAAGTTGATATATTGCATTACTTGATTTTAAAATCTCTGCCGTGGTGAGATTTGTTCTTGGCGCTCCAATTTAATGGTTCGGGTCTCTGGACATTAGTTCAAGTTAATTAACCACCATGTTACTATTCCCACACGTTGTGCTTGATCCCAGACTTGTTTATCCTGCCAGATGGCCAGTTTGAACCATTATAATTTCCTTCACTGTTTTCCAACTCCTTCTATTAACGTTTTTGGTTACTTTTTATAACTATTTCTTGACCATTAATTATTTGTATCCTTGGATCCAGATCAAAAATCTCTATGTATCCTATTTAGATAATACCCTAATTCATACATAGATACATAGACGCATAGACAATAGGTACAGGAATAGGCCATGTGGCCCTTCGAGCCAGCATGGCCATTCAATGTGATCATGGCTGATCTCCACAATCAGTATTCCGTTCCTGCCTTCTCTCCATATCCCTTGATTCCACTAGCCTTAAGAGCTCTATCTAACGCTCTTTTGAAAGCATCCATTGAAGCCTCCACTGCCTTCTGAGGCAGAGAACTCCACAAATTCACAAATCTCTGTGTGAAAAAGTTTTTCCTCATCTCAGTTCTAAATGGCCTACCCCTTATTCTTAAACTGTGGCCCCTGGTTCTGGACTCCCCCAACGTCGGGAACATGTTTCCTGCATCTAGCCTGTCCAATCCCTTAATAATTTTATATGTTTCTATAAGATCCCCTCTCATCCTTCTAAATTCCAGTGAATGCAAGCCCAGTCGCTCCATTCTTTCATCATATGTCAGTCCCGCCATCCCGGGAATTTGGTTCTGAATAAGAAATCACCTGACATTGGACTCTGGTTTATTTTTGTCAACTCTCTTGCTCTTTCTATATTCCTTTATCCCTCTGTAACATCCTCTTATTATTTACACTACTGACTGTGCCTTCCAACTTGATTTCATTTGCATGCTTGGATATACAATTTCCTTCACTTTCAATCAACCTGACTTGAACAAGCTGATAGACACAAGATGCTGGAGTAACTCAGCAGGTCAGGCAGCATCTCTGGAGAAAAGGAAGAAGGTTTCCAATCCGAAGGTTTCCAATCACCTATTCCTTTTCTCCAAAGATGCTGCCTGACCCGCTGAGTTACTCCAGCATCTTGTGTCCATCTTTGGTATGAAACAGCATTTGCAGTTCCTTCTCACAGATGTTAACAAATAGCAATGTTACAAAATATTGAGATTTACAAAATTAAGTCTGCAATTTATCCCATCAGTTAAAACATAAAAAGAAGTTTAATTTGACACCTAATTCACTTTCATATCTTCAGTATTAAAAAAGTTATGGCCATTTTCATACTCGGAAATTAGCAACTTGTTTCCTATTGCTTTTCTATTGACTTAACAAAAAAGTTGTGATCGAGGACAGTCAAAAGCCCATAACTTTCTTAAAAATTAAGAGAACTGAAAGAAATTTTTAGTTATTATAGATTGAAGCATTCTGAAACAAATATGAAACAATCTTACTTGGATGACCTGAAATTAAAGCAGAGAATTAGTTAGTTACCCAATTGTAGCTAATTACAAATTCAATTACTGGATCTAAACATCTATCCATTTCTTAAAAAAAATTTTTAAAAAAATTAAAGCCTAAGTGTCCAATTAACATTCACACAATAATTCACAATATAACATGATTTTTAAATCTAATTGTCATTAATTTATAGGCCAAATTGAAGGAATTCAGTGTTTAATGCCCATAAATTAATGGTCATTTTAAACAGCTTGCGAGTGGGATTTTCTGGAACGCGATGGATTGGAACGTTGCGGTTGCGGTGAATTTAAACCCAATATCGGCAGGAAAAATACTGCCGGTTCGTATGGGGACTAAATCACTGTTTCGCAACATGAAATATTGATTGGGATCTAAAAAAGCAGGTTTATATGTAAAAATAAACAGCTTTCTCTTACCTGTCCCCTACGTAAAATCCGTCCCATTGTCGGCATTCATGGCATTAGGAGCTAATTTTAATTTTACTACAGCGCTAAAATAGTCGGGCTATTTATTTTAAAGAATGAACTTACCGGCAGTCGGAACAAATCTCCAGAAATAGATCGCACTCCGACAAAAGAAAGCTCCGGTGGCAAGGGGAAAACCGCATTTTAACCCCGCCCCCCCCCACCCCCCCACACCCCCTTAAAGGCGCCAAAGTCACGCACACGGCCTGTGACAGAACTGCAGCACCGCTAAAGGTAAGTTTAGTAACATACCTATAACAAGCTGATTCGTATCAGATGTCAGATATTGGCCTAAGACAATTTAGAGTTCAGAGTTACAGCGCGGCAACAGGCCCTTCGGCTCACCGTCTGCGCTGACCAGCGATCCCCACACACTAACACTATCTTACACACTAGGGACAATTTTTTTAATCAAAACCAATTAATCTACTAACCTGTACATCTTTGGTGTGTGGGAGGAAACTGGAGCACCTGAGGGAAACCTATGCATGTCTTGGGGAGAACGTGCAAACTTCGTACAGACAGCACCCGTAGTCATGATTGAGTGGTGTGTGGCTGGTGCTGATAGTGTCAGAGATATGCTACAAAACAAGATTCAGTCGACTCATCTGAACCTTCAGCTTTAGGTTGCCATAGCTCAAAGAATACTGGACAACATCGAATAGCCTTAGCAGGGCGAGGCAGGTGGGCGATGGGTCCTTTCAGATTTTTCCTGGAAAAGACGTACATAGTGTTGGCAACATTTTCTCCTGCTTCCACATAGCCGGCTGGAGTGAGAAGCAAGGAGCCATCTGGTGCGAAGGAGAGTCGGTGAGGTTGAGAGGTACTGTAACAACATATACAAGTAATTTGGACAGGTACGGAAGGATTGAAACATCGAAACAGAAAAATAGGTGCAGGAGTTGACCATTCGGCCCTTCGAGCCAGCACCGCCATTCAATATGATCATGGCTGGTCATCTAAAATCAGTACCCCGTTCCCCCATATCCCTTGATTCCTTTAGCCCTAAGAGCTATATCTAACTCTCTCTTGAAAACATCCAGCGAATTGGCCTCCACTGCCTTCCGTGGCAGAGAATTCCTCAGATTCACAACTCTGGGTGAAAAGGTTTTTCCTCATCTCAGTCCTAAATGGCCTACCCGTTATTCTCAAACTGTGATCCCTGGTTCTGGACTCCCCCAACATCGAGAACATTTTTCCTGCATCCAGCCTGTTCAATCCTTTAAGAATGTTATCTGCTTCTATAAGATCCCCTCTCATCCTTGTAAATTCCAGTGAATGCAAGCCCAGTCGACCCATTCTTTCATCATATGTCAGTCCCGCCATCCCAGGGAATGAACCTGGTGATATGTGCTGATGTGGATATAGGCCAACTGTGGGCAGGTGAGACTAGAGCAGGTGGCACGACCTGAATTTTAAAGAATGAACTTACCGGCAGTCGGAACAAATCTCCAGAAATAGATCGCACTCCGACAAAAGAAAGCTCCGGTGGCAAGGGGCTAAATTACAGCTAACTTCCAACATGAAAAGGTTCCCTGCCCCTGATCTAGGACAACTCACACCCCAGTCATTCTTCTCCACTGTAATTAAACTCTTGGTTTAGGTTTGTGGTGAGGTTGAGGTTTAGGTTTATTATTGTCACGTGTACATCCAGTGATAAGCTTTGTTTTGCATGCTATCCACACTGATCAGATACACCATACATGAATACAATCAAGTCAAACTCGTACAATAGATAGAGCAAATGGGAAGATACAGAGTGCGGAATATAGTGCTCAGCTTGTAGCGTACCAGTTCCATAGTTGAATGGACCTCTCACAAGCAAAGAATGAATTCTCAATGTTCCAATCGATCTTGTTGCGGCCATGTACTTTGTTTTATCTGGATTTTCTCAGCAGCTGTAATATTCTATTCTGCACTCTGTTTATTTTCTCCTTGCACTTCCTGCTGTTCTCATCGTATTTTATCTGCAAGCTTGGATATACAATTTCCTTCTCCTTCAACCAAACTGACGTTCTCATGATTTGGAGAAACAAGGAACTACAGATGTTGGTTTCCCAAAAGGGGCATCTGAGGAAGTGTCCCGACCTGAAAAATCATCTACACCTCCTGCAGAAATACTGCCCGACCCATTGAGTTAATCCAGCACCGCAGCCCAGGCTCGCCAGCTGCGGTCCAGGGACTCGCTCACCAAGGACAGAGGACCTGCTCGATATGCCCAGCTCCCCCATTGTGGACTCTGAACTCGGCCCCGAACCACCGGTTTCGACGGGACCTTCGCCACCGAAAGTGAAGAGGGGGCCGTGCCACCAAGAGTAAGAGAGGGCCGCCGAGAGCAACCGCCAAGAACACAGGGGGACCTGTGAACATAGGGGGGCCATTGAGAGTGTAGGGGGACCGATGAGACTGTAGGGGGTAGTCGTGCCGCCGACAGTGAGGAGGGACACCGCCAGCAACCGGCAAGAGCATAGGCGGACTGCCAAGTGCGAGGAGGGACTGTCGAGGGTGTGGAGGGTCCAACGAGAATGTAAGGGGACCATCATGAGCATACGGGGACCCGCGTCACCCAGAGGAAGGTGGGCTGCCGAGAACGAAGGGAGAACCCAGAGGAGGTAGAACCACATGCGGCTGGAGGCAGAAGATGGGATGGTTCAGTGAACTTTTGTCACTCTGTCGGCACCAGAAACGTGGCGACACTTGTGCGCTGCCTCGGTGAGGTCTGTTGCATAAATTTACCGGGTTGTACACAAAACAAAGCATTTCACTGTCCCTAGGTACACATGACAATAACGCATCATTGAATCATTTGCCTGGAGAGCTCAGAAAACAAAGATTGTCCACTGTATCTCAGTGCACATGACAATATTAAACCAATACCAATATCGGCACAGCAGGTCAAGCAGCATGTGTGGAGGCAAGAGAATAGTTATGCCTTATGTAATCTTCTTGCTCCTGTTCGGCCATCTTCTATGTCACGTCTTTCCGGTCGGTCAGACACGGTTGACGGTCCGTGATTGCAGAATTGACTACTTCAGTCAGTCACTGTGGTACAGTTCCTGTTGTCAGCATTGCCTGGGATGCACCACGTGGAGGCTTCTGCTTGCATCCCGCTTTATGTTATGACCTTGCGTCAGGACTGGGAAAAGTATCTGGGGAGTAGCATAATTGGAAGCGTGAGGAAAGCAGGAAATGGAAAGAGGCTGAGGATTATACTTCAGTGGTAGAAACAGTTCAGGCTGTGAAGGTCGGATGCAAAGCACAGGGAAAGTTTCTTCATTTGAAAATTAATGAGCTGGTAAATCAGCTTTAAAAAAGGTCTTGTTTAACTTAGTGCAGCAACTCTCTACTTTAACAAACATCTTGTTAAAGACACCAGCATTTCCTGCACCTTCACTACAGTGGGCATCGACCTGATACAGTAACAGGAGCAGGGGAAGGTAAAGCTTGTAATCTTAGAGTCAGGATCCTGCTCATGGATTGTGAGTCCATTAATCCAGTGATTTACTGTCCTGACAAACATCTTCAGTGACTGCTGCTGCATTGATTCCTAATTTTAGGTAAAAAATAGACTTGTGAGGAATGTTTTTGTTTAATTTTAACCTGCAATGAACACCATCCACGTTCGACCGCACGGCCACCCCCCTCCCCCCCCTCCCCCCCTCCCCCCCCTCCCCCTACTCCCTCCTCCCCTCTCCCCTCTACCCTCCCCCCTCCCCTCCCCTCCCCCCCTCCCCTCTCCTCCCATGGTGGCGCAGTGGTAGAGTTGCAGCCTTAAGGGCCTGTCCCACCAGCATGCAACTCCATGCGATGAGCGCGACCTAAAGTGGTTGCTTGAGCCGTCCGGCGTCGCGGGGCCATTCCCACTTCAATCGCTGGAGCCGTGCGGAATTGTGCGGAGTTCGTCCCGACATCGCGCGGGGCTCCGAAAAACTGACCATGTTCAAAAATTCCGCGCGGCAACGGCTTGTCGGCTCGCAGTCGCCTCGACGCATTACACACCGCCTCTATGTCGTGCCTCCGTGACCCTCTATGTGTGTGGCTCCGCGGCCCTCTGTGTGTGCCTCTGTGCCCCTCTCTGCGTGCCCCTCTCTGTCCTGGCGAACTTACCTTTAAGACTTCGCTCCAAGTTCGCCTCACTTTGCGCCGCATTGCGCCACTCACCCGACCTCCGCGCGGCCCTCGCTGCCGGTTTGGTCGCGCTTGCCGCATGCAGGCGCATGCTGTTGGGAACGGCCTTGTTCAGGGATCACCCGACCTCTGCGCGGCCCCCGCTTCTAGTTTGATCGCGCTCATTGCATGGGGTCGGATGCTGGTAGGACAGGCTCTTTACCCTTACAGCACCCGAGTAGGATCCTGACTATGGGTGCTGCCTGTCATGGAGTTTGTGCATTCTCTCCATGACTGCATGGGTTTGCTCTGGATGCTCTAGCTTCCTCCCGCTTTGCAAAGATGAACAGGATTGTAGGTTAATTTGCTTCTGTAAATGGTCCTTGGTGCATAGGATAGAATGAGTGCACTGGTGATCACGGTCAGCGTGGACTCGGTGGGCCGAAGGGCCTGTTTCCGCGCTGTATCTCTAACCTAAACTAAACTCAACCCACATTTCCGTAATTCCCATTTTAAATGTGTTGCTATTGATGTTGCATTTGGAAAATTTAAGCTTGGTACCACTCTGAGCAATCTGTCGAATGGATTAACAGGCATTAGTAAAAGTGCTTGTTAAAAGCCAGTAATGAGGGTCTGAGCTCGCATTACGGAGCTCCGCAGGCAAAATGAATATTGAGCATTTTACAAAAGCAAAATGCGCTGGATTGAGCATGTTCTCTCGGCATTAGTGAGTTTAACGAAGGCAAAGATTTGGAATCGGCAGCACAGTCACCACACAAGTGAAAAATATGCAGCAGATTTAGTCACAGTGAGCAAGAGTAATAGGCGTCTGTGTCACAGGGTAGCAAGGGAGGGGACACTTTTCCCTATTGTTTTGTTAATTTGTTTTGCAGAGCTTGAAGCTTTTCTGCAGAACAAGGACTGGTATTTTACCATCGTTAATGCATTGCTGTTTCCCTGGGTCAGCTTTTTATTTATTTTTGCTAAAATAAGCAAGCAGAGTGTGTGCAGAAGGCAGGGAGGTGCCTGACTCTCAGTGAGAGCTACCCCGGGCATTGAGACTGCAGCATGGCAATCATATACCTTGGGCACGGAGGAAGAGCAGCACCTGAACGGGGCCAGCATTCAGCGGGGAAGCTGTGACAAGTTGTGCCACCTGTCTTTGCGGACGTATTGGGCACACTTTGCCATCTGCCATGTCCTGATGGCAATATGTCAATGCTTCTGCCATGCGGGCAGCTTTAAACCAACTCTGGGTGCCTCAGGAGTCAGCAGTTTTACCTACTGGATGACAGGCCTCTATTTTCTGGACAGTGAAAGGTTTTGTCAGACTGAAGGATTTGTCAGACTAAAGACATCTGATGTTGCGCATCAGTCATTTGCTGTCTGGATTTTATGTGTTCTTCTGTGAAGGGACAGGTTTAGTTTAGTTTAGAGATACAGCATGGAAACAGGCCCTTCGGCCCACTGTCATAGCTGAGCTGCAATCCCCGCACACTAGCACTATCCTGCACACTCGGGACAATTTACAACTTTTACTGAAGCCAATTAACCAACAAACCTTTACATCTTTGCAGTGTGGGAGGAAACTGGTGCTCCAACAGAAAACCCTGATAATCGCAGAGAGAATGTACAAACTCTGTACAGACAGCACCCCAACTCAGGATCAAACCCGGGTCTCTGGCGCTGTAAGGCAGCAACTCTACTGCTGCGCCACCGTGCCGCGCAATGTGCCACAGGAACGGGGTATTGATTGGGGATGATCAGCCATGATCACATTGAATGGCGGTACTGGCTCGAAGGGCCGAATGGCCTACTCCTGCACTTATTGTCTATTGTCTATTGACAGCGTTTGGTTACTACAATGGGTGAACAGAAACACTGATTTGGATGGCTGCAAAACCAGATAGCTAGAGGTTACACCTATAAATAACTTTAACCTCGCTGCGTCAGTACCATGTATATTGTTTGTGAACCTCATAATTTTCAAGGCAGTGTCTACGTTCATCAGCAAGGCAAGAAACATTTGCAGGCATTCTCAGCTAAAAATGCTACTCGGACAATCCCTCCCGGCATCCTCCTGAGATCCCCGCCTGCACAGAAACCAACTTAGGTCTGTTTGATCTACTCCATTTGATGTTAAGAGCAGTAGCTGTACGAGCAGGCAGTCTGTACCTTTTCCTGGGTTACGTCTGCACCCAGGTGTTATTAGAGAGGGACTACGCGCTGGTCTACATTAAGGCAGTATTGACTGAGTGTGGCATCAAGATGCCTTGGTCCATAAACATCAAAGAGAAAGCAATCAAGGAGTCAATTCTCACACAAAGGAAGATTGGTGTGGTTGTTGCAGGTAAATCATAATTGCAGAAGATTCTGAAGGCAGTATCCTTGGCCCAGCCACCTTTTGTTGTTTCATTAATGACTTTGTCAATGACAAGATCAGATGTGTGGAGATTTGCTAATGACTTCATTCTAAGGTTCTTCAGGACTTCAAACACTGAAGAAATCGAGCTGTTTCTAAAAACACGTTGCAATGTTTTGATTCCTGTTGTAGTTACCATGAAGATCCTGCACCAGCTTGGAGCTGGTGCAGATATTGATTTTGCATTCATTTCAAAGGACGGTGATGGCTCTGAGATCCATGTATTGGAGACACAAGGAAATGCAGATACTGGTTCACAGAAAATATATAAAGGGCTGAAGTAACTCAGCAGGTCAGGCAGCTTCTCTGGAGGACAGGGATAGATAGTGTTTTGGCTCAGGGCCCTTCTTCAGAATTGAGAACGTTTGCCTTCAGTTTGACTGTGGTGGTGCGGAGAAAGCTGGAAGAGGGGTGGGGGCTGCACAAAGCCAGGCAAGTAATTAGTGTAAACAAGGAACTGGAGGTGCTGGTTTACAAAAGAAAACACAGAGTGCTGGAGTAACTCAGCGGGTCAGGCAGCATCTCAGGAGAACATGGATGGACAATATTTCAGATCAGGACCCTTCTTCAAAATTGGGAACATTTGCCTTGTCGGCGATTTAATACACAAAACATGCAGAAAGTTGACTAAGAAAATTCTGTGAAATATGTTATTGTCAAATTAATGATAATATCACCAAACCCTGATATCAGATGGTGTCTTTTTGGTTGTTTTTCAGCCATTGCCACTTGTCTCTTCTGCATGTTTCACATCGTTGACCTGAAACATTAACTCTGCTTCTCGTCCTGAGTGTTGGGGGTTACTGCTGAGTATTTCCAGTATATATTTTGTATTTATACCACATCTATTTTAGTTGCTGTTCTTGACTAGAATTCAGCACAGCTGGTTCCAAATGTTACCTCTTTTCACTTTCATTGCATTACTGAGCAGAATGCCATTCATCCTCTTAGGCACATGCCAACCTAAAAAGAACTTTAGGTTAATCCCACTTCATAGCTCTTTGTCCATAGCCCTGCTGATATTTTCTCAAGTGTAAATGAAGGCCTCCTAGATCTCTCACTCTGGTTGTTACGTCCTGTTTCATTTGTCCACTCTTAGGCACTCCACGCGATCATATCTCTATACCCAACCCTTTGGTACTTCTTGAACTGACTCTCTTCTCAGAGCCCCTGATCTGAGAGCAGCTTAAGTACGAATAAACAGCTACACTTCCCTTAGCATCCTTCAAGGCACTCCTTACAAGTAGCATCTTTAACTGTGCCATTACACTCTCTCCAGACCAGCCTTCCTCTCAGTCTGATTGCTTGGCCATCCCACATATATTTGATTCACGATATAGCTGACAAGGGCCTGAGACTTGGAGGTCCCCCTTAAATTCCAATGCCTGTTTAGACACTTAAAAATGCCTGTCTTCTTCTTCTTCTTGCGTATGGCGTGCACTGGCTAAAGTTGTAGGACAACTTGTTCTATTTGATCTTATTTGATTGCATTAGTCAAAACAGGGTGGACCACATGAAGATTGCAATCTTCCACCCCAAAATGCCTGTATTGTTAAGCTTTGGTGACTGCCACTAATGTGCGAAATAGTTCTGAATTTGTTTCAATAATAATGTAAGAGTACTTGAGATTCGTTGCTACATTAACAGTATGATGGAACACAAGTAATACTGTTGTCATTTTTAAAAGGCAAAGTCTAATCAATCAAGCATCTCTGAACCATAGGAGCCGGCACTTCTGGTAACAGCTAAATAATTTCCTGCATAAGGGAATTAAGTGGATGAGGGGGGGGACCTCATTGAAAGTTACCGAATAGTGAAAGGCCTGGATGTGGAGATGATGTTTCCACTAGTGGGAGATTCTAGGACCAGACAGAATAAAAGGACTTACCTTTAAAGCCCTGTTAATTCAAGAGTTCTGCCCGAGTTTGCCCAGATTCGAACTCGGAGATTTACGGTAATGGCCACTCGTCGGTACTCGGGGCTCTCGTGGACATTTTTCAACGTTGAAAAATCTTCGCGAGTTTTTCCGTGCTTACCTGCCGTTATCGAGTCTTCCCGAGTACCTGCCATTAACGTTACGAGCCGTTAAGAGACGTCCCCGAGCTCCGACGTACCCACTACGTTCATTCTCCGTGCTTACCACAAGTTTGATTTTTTTTTTAACTCGGGAGAGCACTTGAATGAACTCGTACAGTGGGACAGGGCTATTAGAAAGAAGGTGAGGAGGAATTTATTTTGTCAGAGGGTGGAGAATTTGCGGAATTAATTGCCACAGAAGGCTGTAGAGGCCAAGGCTATGGATATTGTTAAGTTGGAGATTGATAGATTCTTGATTAGTATGGGTGCCATACGTTATGGGGAGAAGGCACGAGATTGGGGTTGAGATGGAAAGATAGATCAGCCATGATTGAATGGCAGAGTAGACCTGATTGTCTGAATGGTGTAATTCACCACCATTGGACTAAAGACATTCTTCCTCATCTCCTGTCTAATGGTGCATCCTTTCATTCTGAGGCTCTAACCTCTGGTCCCAGACTCTCCCACGTGGAAACATCCTCTCCACATCCACTTAATCTAGACCTTTGAGTGGAACCCGGAAGCTCAGGTTTCCTCCCACACTCCAATTTCGTGCAGGTTTGTAGGTTAATTGACTTCTGTAAATTGTCCCTAATGTGTAGGATAGAACTAGTGTACTATTCAGCGCAGACTCGGTGGGACGAAGGGGCTGTTTCTATGCTGTATCTCTAAACTAAACTAAACTAAATCTCCTCTGCACTAATCTATGCTCTCTCTCTACAACCTTGATGTGTAATATCACTTGTTGCTGAGGTGACCCGTGGTCTTGTCAAACACATTTCATTGTACCGTTGACCCTGTGTTAACTTACATACGACAAATAAAACTGAACTGAACTGAACGTAGTGTGGTGGCCAGAACTGCACATCTTGCTCCTAGTGTGATCTGAACTGTGTTGCTCCCATTTTTTTAATAGATATAAGGAAATATAGCTTTATTTTTTTGTTAAATCTTTTTATTAGAAGTAAGTACATATTAAAGGAAGAATATACATATCAAATACATTCTTAATATTATTAATATTAACAATTATTTCTTATTTGTACTTCTATACATTTTTTTATTTTTAATACAGGTAGGAAATAATAGAGAAAAATAAAGTAAAAATAGAAAATCAAAAAGATGAATGAAATATTAAGCAGTTTATACATCATTGGAGATATATCCATGGATTAATATATGCGATTCTTCATCTATTCCTTCATTCAGGCTTCAGTCAGGTTCTCGCACCGAGCCATTTTGACCCTTTAAATATTCAATAAATGGAGACCATATCCCTCTGAAATGATCCAACTTGCCCAGTAGGACAAGTCTTAATCTTTCCAGGTGAAGTGTCTCTGACATTCCTCTGATCCACATTTTGATTGTGGGGTATATAGGACCTTTCCAAAATTTCAATATTAATTTTTTCCCAATTATTAAACTATAATAGATAAAAATTCTTTGATTCGTTGTTATTAATTGATCTGTTTCTATTATTCCTAATATTATTAATTTTGAGTCAGGAACCAAATTCGTATTAACAACATTCGAAATTATCTTAAAAACTTCTGTCCAAAAGTTAGTAATTTTTATACAATTTGTGAATGAGTGCGTTAAATTAGCTTCTAAATGTTGACATTTATCGCATATGGCAGATATGTTTGAAAAAATTCTATATAATTTTGATTTTGAATAATGCAATCTATGTAATACTTTAAATTGTATCAAAGGATGTCTAGCATTTAATGAACAGTGGTGTATATGTTGTAAACTTTCATCCCATACTTCTGGTCTGATTATTTGACCTAATTTGTTTTCCCATGATTTCCCATGATTGCCTATATGTTTCTGTCATTGGTACGTCGTTTTCCAATAAAATGTTATAAATATATGATATCAATTTTTCTGTATTTGGGTGTTTGTTTAGACATATAGCTTTAATACTGAGAATAGTTTCAGATAAATGCAGGCCAGTGCAAGTCTAATACAACTTCTGCGGTTCTATTTTCAGATAAAGTAAACGCACTTTCTTCGTTCATCGGTCCATTCAAGTGTTTCAGCCCTGGTTTGGAAAATACTGAAGATGAGGATAATTTGAGTGAGTATCACTTCTTTTCTGATTAAGCAAATCACGAAGAGCATCACAATGGAATAAAACCTCAGCCGCCTTGACAGACAAATCCTTGACATATTAACATGCCTGGAGTTTAAATGAATGAATAAGTTAATAAAGGGCCTGTCTCACTTTACGACCTAATTCTCGACCTTTTTTTACTCGTGGACGTTTTTCATCAGGCTAGAAAAAAGCCCCAATCTACTTGATGCCACGAGTACCTACGACTAGCATCACAACCTACCTACGACCTACCTACGACCTCATGAGGACCTCTTGACGACCATGCTGCGAGTATGAGTCACGGGCAAACTCGGCAGAGGTCGTGAATTAGGTCATGAAAGTGGGACAGGCCCTTAAGTCTGTCGAAATAATGGACTGCTGAGAGTCACACAACGTCAGCAGAAGCAAACAAATCAAATTTGTACCTATAAATGTCCAACCTTTCTTGTTCTTATTAAGGGTTTGGGTGGAGGGGATTGGGGGATATACATCATGTGCAGGCAGATGAGATTAGTTTAAATTAGCATCCTGGTCAGCCCTGACATCATGGGCCGAAGGGCCTGTTCCAGTGTTGTGCAGTTCTGTGTAAAATGTCCAAATCAGCATCACAAACTGGAGTCACAAAAGGAAGAATTTGATATTTGAAAAATCTACAATACAAGCAAGGAACCATCTACTGTAGACGTGGAGAACCACGTCAAACCAATTAACTGTATTTCCTCTTTTACCAAGGTAAATTTCAACATTATTATTGGTATTGGTTTATTATTGTCACATGTACTGAGTTACGTGAAATGCTTTGTTTGAATGCTATACAGTCAAATCATACGATACAAGAGTGCAATCAAGAGTGCAACAGGCAGTGCATGGCGAAAAATACCAGTGCGCTATATAGAGTCATAGAGTGATACAGTGTGGAAACAGGCCCTTCGGCCCTACTTGCCCACACCGGCCAACATCTCCCAGCTACACTAGTCCCACCTGCCTGCGCTTGGCCCATATCCCTCCAAACCTGTACCTGTCTAATTGTTTCTTAAATGATGGGATAGTCCCAGCCTCAACTACCTCCTCTGGCAGCTTCTTTCATACACCCACCACCCTTTGTGTGAAAACGTTGCCCCTCTCGGATTCCTATTAAACCTTTTTCCCTTCCCCTTGAACCTATGTCCTCTGGTCCCCGATTCCCCTACTCTGGGCAAAAGACTCTGTGCATCTAACCGATCTATTCTTCTCATGGTTTTGTATACCTCTATAAGATCACCCCTCATCCTCCAGCGCTCCATAGAATAGAGACCCAGCCTACTCAACCTTGCCCGATAGTTCACACCCTAGTCCTGGCAACATCCTCGCTAATCTTTTCTAAACGCTTTCAAGCTTGACAATATCTTTCCTATAACACGGTGTCCAGAACTGAAAACAATATTCTCAATGCAGTCTCACCAATGTCTTATTCAACTGCAACATGACCTCCCAACGTCTATACACACAACATTATGGCATTACAGTTAAATAGAAAGTGCTGATGAAAAAAAAATGCAAGGGCCGCAATGAGATAGTAGGAAGATCGGGACTACGTCCTGAGCTACTGAATGAGAGACCCATTCAGTAGTCTGATGACAGAGAAGAAGAATCTGTTGTATGTGCTTTCAAACTATTGTACATTTTGCCCGATGGGAGAACGAAGGAATGGCCGAGGTGTAATTGGTCCTTGATTTTGTGGCTGTTTTCCTGAGGTAACATGAAGCTGAAGTTGATTGGGAAAAGGCTGGTTTGTGTGGTGAATTGGGCTACATCCACAACTCTATGCAACTCGGCGGGTCAGGCAGCATCTCTGGAGAAAAGGAATATGTGACATTTCGGGTCAGCTCCCTTCTCTGCAATTTCTAGTTGTATTGGGGAGACCTGTTGCCAAACAAAGCTGTGATGCACCGAAATAGGATGCTATCTACCGTGCATCCGTAGAAGCTGGTAAGAGCTGTTGGAGGATTGCCAAACTCACTGAGGAGGTATTAGCCTTGGTGTGCTTCAATGTGGCTGTTCCAGGATAGATTGTTAGTGATATTTACGGCTAGGATTGATGTTTCTAACTATTTCCACTATGTACGGTGAGGTAAAGGTACAATAAATATTTTTGCTTGCAGCAACATCGCAGGCGCATTGACTCAGGCTAACACACAAAAACAAATTATATATAAATTACATTTACAATCCTAAAACAAAAGAGTTTTTGCGAAAAACATTAATTCAAAACACATAATTAGATGAAATGCAAGTCAAAGTAATACAAAAGTAATACAAAAGGTGACAATAAAGTCAAGTCAAGTCAAGTCAATTCAATTCAATTCAATTCAATTCAATTCAATTCAATTCAATTCAATTCAGGTGGTGCCCATTATTGCTGATTGTCCACTTTTACTGACTTTTAAGGGATTCGCTCCAATCACCTAGATCAGCCATAATTGAATGGCAGAGTAAACAAGATGAGCTGAATGGCCTAATTCTGATCCCATCAATTATGAACTTACGTACCTGGTCACTCCTTGGAACAACAAGTTGTTTTCAGATGCAAAGTTCTTTTTAACTGCTAAAAATGTATTTTTATGACTGCATAAAACACTAAAGACTGTTTGTTACATTGTTTAACAGAGCATCGTTGCACGAGTGTCAATCGTAGCAATTGCTTGACAATTTCTATGATCTCCCTCAGTGTAACGAGCAGCCTGTGTTCTTAAAGAGACAGTGGTGTCTGATTACTGTGGGGATGTTCCGTCCACTATGACCAAAATCCTTTATAAAGATGTCCATAAAATGAGGGTACACTGTAATAGTATCGATTCCACCTCCTCCTCTGTGACATGATCCAGACCTCAAACATTCTCTATGTAAAAATAGTTACCCCTCAGATCCCCTCTAAAACTGGTTCCTCGCACCCTAAACCTGTTTGATACTCGTTTGGGATGTGATATGAAACCCAAGCATGTGAACCCCACAAGATTAGAGAGGGAATGTACAAATTCCACACAGAGAGCACCAGAGGTCAGATATGAACCCAGATAACAGGTTCTGTGAGATGGTGGCACTATAAAGTGACTGGGGCAGTGCTGCAGGGGGTTGGGTTTAATTTAGTTTAGAGATAAAGCGTGGAAACAGGCCCTTCGGCCCATTGAGCCCAGGCCAACCAGCGAACCCCGCACATTAACACCACACTAGGGACAATTTTTACACTGTACCTAGCCAATTAACCTACAGACCTGTACATCTTTGGCGTGTGGGAGAAAATCGAAGATCTCAGAGAAAATCCAAGCAGTCACGGGGAGAATGTACCAACTCTGTACAGACAGCACCCGTAGTCAGGATTGAACCCAGGTCTCAGGCGCTGCAAGCACTTTAAGGCAGCAACTCTACCTCTGCGCCATTGTGCCTCCCACATGTGCAAATCAATTGTGCACACTGGGCACATTTTTGTATGTCAATTTAAGATAGATTTTTCATAAAATAAAATCACAGATTGCCAATGAAGTTTACAAATGAAATTGTGTGGCGGATAACAAATAATTGTAAATTAATTGTTAAAATAAAAAACAGAGGGCAGGAGTTACAGGATGTTTTTCCTGCTACTTGTAGGTCTCAAGCTCTCTGTTCCGGAGCCATTACTCTTCACTTTGTGCATCAATATTGGCAAATTGCCCAAAAACAGGAGGTTTTGTTTAATTCTTTAAGATAACCAAAGGAATGCAAAAGGTCTTTAATAAGTGGAAGGAATGGTCTGGAAAGATGAAATTCACGCTTGATTAAATATAATAAATTTATTTAGGCTAAGCTGTAATCGTTTTCTAACAGCCTTGATACAGGGACAGAACAGGTTAGGGTACAATATTTAATGAAGCAACCTAGATTCATACCATCGAGGAGCTAATGGAATTCTTAATTTTAATCTAGGATATAAAAGTCAAAAAGTTATGTTGCTACTAGATCACATCTTATTAAGACCTCATTTACAGCACTGAGCTCTGTGGGGTCTGACTTAGCTTTAGGGGAAGTAAATGTATTTGAGCAGCAGTACGAAGAAATCAACAGAAGCAAATAAAGACGTTAAAAGGTTGATCTTATCTGACAAGTACAACACAGATCACGGGAATAATGACAGAAGGTCTCAAATGACTTAATGAATGAAGGAGGTCACTTCCTGCAGTAAAGCTTAAATTGCCAGAGGAACTCTGCGGGCCAGGCAGCATCTGGGTTGGGAATAGACAGGCAACGTTTTGGGTCAGGATCCTTCTGTCCATTTCTTCCCCAGATGCTGCCTGACCCTCTGAGTTCCTCCAGTACTTTTGTGTTTTTCTCAAGATCCCAGCATCTGCAGTCTCTTGTGCCTCCATTTGCTGCAGTAGTTGGGTAAAGAACTAGACACTGGGGGGGGGGGGGCAAGGCTAAACCTCTTTGTGTAGATAGAAACTGCAAATGCTGATTTTGCCAGAGATAGACACAAAGCGCTGGAGTAACTCAGCGGGTCAGGCAGCATCTCTGGAGAAAAAGGATGGGCAATGTTTCGGTTCGGGACCTGAAGGAGACCATCTCCGAGGAGGTCAAAGGCCCTTTCAGACCACCTTTGACCTCCTCAGAGATGGTCTCCATCAAGTCCCGACCCAAAGCATCCAAAGCAGCACCCATCCTTTTTCTCCAGAGATGCTGCCTGACCCGTTGAGTTACTCCAGCCCTTTGTGGCTTGATCTATTTGTGATATGTTGTGAATGTATGGAATGTATTTCCTCGACTAGTGGTTGAAGCAAAAACAATGTCTTATTCAAATTGAGAGGAAAGTGATGAGTGAGAGTTGAAGAACAGTGGGAAAAGGAATGGGTAAATTGGAATATCATTTTGGCTTACTTGTGGACTTGAGTAACAACATGGTCCCAGTGGCAACTGATCACATGAAAGTGCCTTGGCAAAGATTAGACGTGGAGAAGTTACCATGCCCAACATCAAACCACCACGCCAACTGCTGCAAATGGAACAGGTCAACAATGCCGAAGAATACTGAATATTGTTGGTGTTATTGTCCATAGTTTCCTAAAATATAGCAACCCAAGTAGACAGTGATAAAGAAGGTGTACGGTGTGTTTGCCTTCATCGATCAGAACGTTGAGTATAAGAGTCAGGAATTCATGGTGCAGCTTTCTGGGACTAGGGGTCAGGCTGCAACATGTGTATTGAGTATTGTGTGCATTCTGGTCACCACATTACAGGAAGGATATGGAGGTTTTAGAGAGAGTGCAGAATATGTTAAGCCAAATGCTGCCTAGATTAGAGGGTAATGACTGTTAGGTTGGGTAAACTTGAATTGTTTTCTGCTAAACATCCGAGGCTGAAGGGAGACCTGAATGAACAATATAACGTTATGAGAGGCATAGATAAGGTAGAGAGTCAGAACCTTTTTTCCCAGGGTGGAAATATCAAATATTAGAGGATGTAGTTTCAATAACCCGTGCCTGCCTTCTCCCCATATCCCTTGATTCCACTAGCCCCTAGAGCTCTATCTAACTTAATTTTGAGAGGCGGCACAGATATTTTATATTAGATTTTAGATTTAGGACTGAGATGAGGAAAAACTTTTTCACCCAGAGAGTTGTGAATCTGTGGAATTCTCTGCCACAGAAGGGGGTGGAGGCCAATTCATTGGATGTTTTCAAGAGGGATTTAGCTCTTTGGGCTAACAAAATCAAGGACTATGGGAAGAAAGCAGGAACGGGTTACTGATTTTGGATGATCAGACATGATCATATTGAATGGCGGTGCTGGTTCGAAGGGTCAAATGGCCTACTCCTGCACCTATTTTCAATGTTTCTATTTCTAGCCTTTGCAGTATTTTTGATTTTCACAAGATTAGTCTTACCCTCTCACACCTTTGCTATTTTTGATAGCCACACAGTGGTGCAGCTAGTAGAGCTACTGCCTCATAGCACCTGAGACCCAGGTTCAACCCTGACTTCAGGTACTGTCTGAGTGGAGTTTGCACTTTCTCCCTGTGACCATGATATTTCCATGGTCCAGGTGGCTCCAGGTTCCTCCCACATCCCAAAGATGCATTGGACAGTTGGCTAATTGGCTACAGTAAAATACCCCTGTGTGCAGATGAATGGTATCTCGGGATCCTACTACGAAATGCACCCTTCAATCTCCGACTCCACCTTCATCCTCCCCTCCACCACTTGGCTTCATCTGACCGCCACCCTTTCACCTATGTCCATCTTTCACCTACTGACCCCCATTTCATTCCTCCCCTCCCCTCTCTTCTTTATACCATCAATCTTCCCTCTCCACTCTCACACCCTATGCAGGGGGTTGACCCAAAACAGCAACAATTCCTATCCCCTTCTCTCCCCTCCCACCTCCACTCCCACAGATGCTGTTCGACCCACTGGCTTTCTCCAGCAGATTGTTTTTTTTTGGCTCCAGACTCAGCATCTGCAGTCTCGTGTGTCTCCATGTGATAATGGGAGCTCATTCTTCTCGAATTAAACCATTCGGTGCTCCAGGAGAATAGGATAGACCCACTACTCCCACTGTTGCATGCAGACACACACGCACATGCACGCGTGCACACACATGCACAATTAGTTTAGTTTTTAGCTTTTAGCTTTAGAGATACAGCGTGGAAACAGGCCCTTCAGCCCACTGCGTCCACGCTGACCGGCGTCCATACCCGAATTTTACCCTACACACATGGGACAATTTACAGAAGTCAATTAACCTACAAAACTGCATGTCTTTGGAATGTGGGAGGAAACCAGAGCACCCATAGCAAACCCACACAGACACAGGGGAAATGTACAACTCTGTACGGGGTCAACCCATAATCAGTATCGAACATGGTTCACTGGCGCTGTAAGATAGCAACTCTACCGCTGCGCCACTGTGCCACCCTGCAAATGGTTCCTCAATCTCAACTGTCTTTATAAACACCTACAACCGAGAACAGTTCAACTTTGACTGCAAGACCCCCTCGCTATTGCTACACTCAACATTGGTCCAATCCATTGAGAATTAAGGCACATTGGATCCATGGAGACTTGGTAGATTAGATTCAAAATTGGCTTGGCCACAGAAGACTGAGGATAGAGGTGGAGTTGTGTTTTTCTATGTGAAGGCCTGTGAGCACTGGTGTTCTTCAGCGATAAAGTGAGAATAATCTAATATTATGTTTTTATTAGGCAATTATAATCAGCGCACGGGAATTTAAAAACTAACCATTCCCTCACATGAATAATCATTCCCCTGGTTTACCAGAGCAAGCTCAGCTAATTAAGTGTTTATCTTTGCATTTCTTTCTAAATATTTAATTAAAAGATAAATGTGCGTTCCCTGTTGTCTCAGCAATTTTGGAGCTCCATCAAGAACCACTTGGACATTGATTTTTTTAAGACCACTCATGTTATGTTATGTTATGTTATGGTCATGTTATTTATTATATTGTGGGATTCTCTTTATCATAGAAACATAGAAACATAGAAAATAGGTGCAGGAGTAGGCCATTCGGCCCTTCAAGCCTGCACCGCCATTCAATGTGATCATGGTTGATCATCCAACTCTGTATCCCGTACCTGCCTTCTCTCCATACCCCCTAATCCCTTTAGCAACAAGTGCTTATGTGGGAAGGAATTACTCACAGATCATTAGGTCCCCATATCGGAACGTATACCAGCGAAAAGCAAGTCTGCATCAACCCACTGCACTAAAGCTAAACTCCGGGGCCAATGGGAAATTGTTTAGCCCACCACCACACTCCTGATTCAGGGACAGTTTAGTGAGACACAAAATGTTGGAGTAACTCAACGGGTCAGGCAGCATCTCTGGAGAAAAGGAATAGGTTACGTTTCGTGTTGAGACCTTTCGGGAACAGTTTTCGCCATTCAGGGACAGTTCCTTCCCAGCTGTTATTGAGCACCTGAACCGTCCTCTCACCAACTAGAGTGGTCCCGTGGTCCTGTAGGAGCAATTTCCCATTTGTCCTGTAGGTTGGCTTTAGTCCACTGGGATACCCCATTGGAGACCTTCAAACTATCTTCTAATCGCACTCTACTGGACTTTATCATGCACTAAACGTTACATCCTTTATCCTGCATCTGTTCACTATGGATGGCTAGATTGTTATCATGTGTAGTCTTTTCACTGACTGGATAGCATACAACAAAAAAGCTTTTCACTGTATCTCGGTACACGTGACAATAATAATAAATTAAACAAAACTAATTAAACTGAACATCAGTCATTGCGCTGTAGATGATACCTGCGTATGCCCACGTTTAGTGACCAAGTTTCAAGTCATCATCAACCCATTTACTGAAGGACACAAGAAAGAGACTGAGCCTTACGCTTATGCCCCCAAGATGTACCAAACTGCTGCCCTCTACACCATTGTGTAGAAAGGAAGTGCAGATGCTGGTTCACTCCGAATGTAGACACACAATGATGGAGTAATTCAGCATCTCCGGAGAGGAGGAACAGGTGATGTTTCAGGTGGAGACCCTTCTTCAGACATTTGAAGAGGGGTCTTAACCTGAAACATCATCCATTCCTTCTCTCCAGAGACGCTGCCTGACCTGCTCATTTACTCTGGCATTTTGTATCCTCGTCACCATTGCCCACCAACAATAAATGTCCATGGTAAGCCATCAGAAAACGTGGAGTTTCACCTTAAGCCTATGCTCTCTAGTTTTAGAATCTTCTACCTTGGGAGAAAGACTGTGAGTGTCCTCTTTACTCATGACCCTTTTGATTTTGCATACTCCAATACGGTCAGTGATTGAGGAATAGGATGTTAATCCTGGCACAAATCTCATGACCTACCAGGCAACAGAACCACATGCCATGGAGACACAAGGAAATGCAGATTCAGGTTTACAAAAAAAAGACACAAAGTGCTGGAGTAACTCAGGAGGTCAGGAAGCATCTCTGGGAAACATGCATAGGTGACATTTCGGGTCAGGACCCTTCTTCGGTCTCAAACTGAAACATGACTTATTTCCAGAAGCACATACCTTCTTGTGTGCTCCCATCACTGAGACAGTCGGGAGAAAACAATCAATGGTTGTCCAATATCAAGCGACATCACTGTGAATGGTGTAGGCAGGATCTGCAGATGCTGGTTTAAACCGAAGATAGACACAAAAAGCTGGAGTAATTCAGCGGGTCAGGCAGCATCTCAGGAGAAAAGGAATAGGTGACGTTTCAGGTTGAGACCCTTCTTCAGACTTCTATCATTGTTATGAACTGCTTATACACTCTTTCTAAAAACTCCAAATTTAGCTTAACCAACGTTTTATACAGCTGCAACTGTATTCTGCATATAGACTGCATTTGTATTCAATAGAAATGGATTGTGTCATCCCAAATATACCTTCTCCATTCTGCACAGTCATGAGGCAGGACTCCATTGCTTTGCTCCACGGCAGATTCTTCAATGCTTTGGAAAGATGTTATGGAGACATCCATGCTGACTCCATAAAATCAGCCAAATCCATTGGAAGGATAATTGAGTACATAGTATCCTCTCCCAGACCAAAACATCCCCAACATTGACACCCTATTTACACTTTGTTCAATTCCAATGGTGTTGGATAACTTTAGTTTAGTTTAGTATAGAGATACATCGCGGAAACAGCCCTTCGGCCCACCAAGTTCGCACCGACCAGCGATCCCCACACACTAACACTATCCTACACACACAGGGGATAATTTACACATACACCAAGCCAATTAACCTACATACCTGTACGTCTTTGGAGTATGGGTGAAAACCGAAGAAGGTTCTCTGAGAATGTACAAACTCCGTATAGACAGCACCTGTGGTCGTGATCAAACCCGGGTTTCCGGTGTTTGTAAGGCAGCAACTCTACCGCTGCACCACCATGCCGCCCACAAACTGGACCTGGTAAAACAGGCGGTGACGCAAAGCTCATCCCCATTAACTTCTGGGAAGACTGCGCAGAATGGAGAAGGGATATTTGGGATGGCATAAGTCAATTGTAACAGAATACAAATGCAGTACAAATGCAGAGTTGCAGCAGCATGAAGCTCAGGTTATCCTACATGTGGCGTATCACGTGCAGTTCTGGTCACATCACAGGGTGACATCTCGGGGTTGTGATCGTTCTTCAGACTGGATGAGCCAGAGAGCCTTATCTGAATGAAAATGTGTATCTATCTTCGGTGTAAACTGCATTTCCTACCTACACAACAGCGTAGAGGGCAGCAGTTTGGCACCTTTTGGGGATGTAAGCGTAATGCTTAATGAAAAGTTAGCAACAAATTTCTCCATTAGGCAACTGTGAGAAACATCAGTTGAAGTCATATCTGGAGTGAAGCATTATTTTGCACTGATGTAAATATAAGAACATTGAAAAGAATGCCTGCTTCCTTGTCCCATTTCATTTTGTTAAAAATGTCAGCATTTTACTTATTTCTGCAAACCTATCTGGATTTCCATTAAAAGCGGAAGAGTATTTTCGAAAGACCTCTTGCTCCGAGAACTAGCTAATAATTTATTTGTCATATTTCAGTCCTCAGTAAGTGCATGCAAAAACTATAACATGTCATGTAAAATGACATTGATTTCGACTTGCATTCTTGCAACAGAGTAAGGATTTGTGCTTAGCTACACCCATTGACAAGAACATTTTGATTTCAAATTGGAGTTCAGGTGCATAAAGTGGATATGAAAATAGCTTTGGTCTTGCAGTTACATAAACATGGAAAATAGGTGCAGGAGGAGACCATTTCGCCCTTCAAGTCTGCACCGCCATTCATTGTGATCATGGCTGATCATCCACAATCAGTTACCCGTGCCTGCCTTCTCCCCATATCCCTTGATTCCGCTAGCTCCTAGAGCTCTATCTAACTCCCTTTTAAATTCATCCAGTGAATTGGCCTCTACTGAGAATTCCACAAATTCACAACTCTCTGGGTGAAAATGTTTTTTCTCATCTCAGTTTTAAATGGCCTCCCCTTTATTCTTAGACTGTGGCCCCTGGTTCTGGACCCCCCCATCATTGGGACCATTTTTTCCTGCATCTAGCTAGTCCAGTCCTTTTATAGTTTTATACGTTTCTGTAAGATATCCCCTCATCCTTCTAAATTCCAGTGAACACAAGCCCAGTCTTTCCAATCTTTCCTCATATGACAGTCCCGCCATCCCGGGGATTAACCTCATGAACCTATGCTGCACTGCCTCAACAGCAAGTTCTTGATGATGTACATCCAAGCACATCTTTTCTTTCACCAATATCTAGCTAATTACCTGGCTAACAGTAAGGTGAAAAAGATTTTATCGCAAGCAAATAATGTACTCGGTTTTATTTTAAGAACAAATTTGACTTAAAATCCCCCCCGGAATTCCCCCGAAAATGTGATGCCTAGGCCGGGTGAAGCGGCCAATCTCGACCTCATCAGATCTGTTCCCATAGCTGACTTCTGCGGCTGGTCGGTGGGTCGAATTTCCTCCTGCGGCCTGGACTTTGGAACATCGGCCCGGCAGATCTGTTCCCATAGCCGACATCGGAGGCCGACTTTACGGGCTCGTATCTCAGCCTCCTGACGTCCTAGGCAGACTGTTCCAGTACTGTTGGACTCCTCTCAGAGCCCATGACTTCTGTTGGTCCAGCAAAATGGATAATCAAGAAAGGCTCTGGAACCAAGGCT
Source organism: Raja brachyura (assembly GCA_963514005.1). The sequence continues at coordinate 19,044,050 of OY740782.1, forward strand.
GCAGGAAAATGGGTGGTGGACCTTTAACAACCCCAATCCAGCCCTCCTTTTACCCCCAACTACCCCCCTCCCCCCATTCCCTGTGCCCCACCAGGATATGCATTAATTTCTCCCAATTTCCTGCCCCCTCCCCCCCGTACCCTTCCATGTACATCCCTTCTTCTGGATTCACATTTCACCCCTCTCCTCAATCATTAGTCTTCTTTTCACCTTTCATATTTCACCTTTATCCACTCATCTGCAATAACCCCCCCCCCCCCCCTCACCTATATCCACCTATCACTTGCCAGGCTTTATCCCACCTCCTCCTCTCTTCCAACTTTATCTCCCCAACATCAATCAGTCTGAAGAAATGGTCCTGATCCGAAACATCACCTATCCGTGTCCTCCTGAGATACTGCCTGACCTGTTGACTTACACCAGCATTTGTGTCTTTTTTTTTCCAATCCATGCTAACACATTTCCTCCAATATCTTGGGCATTAAATTTATGTGAAAGGTGATTGAATTGATTATGTGAAAGGTGATATGATTCACTCAAGACATTGAAAGAAAGTTCAGCATTAATTTGAGAGAGGCAGGATGCTCAGGGACTTTGGAGAGCATAAAAGGACACACTATCCTGGAGTATCAGGCAGCATCTCTGGAGAATATGGATAGGCGATGTTTTGGGTCAGGACCCTTCTGCCTGAGCTGTTGAGTTACTCCAGCATTTGGCGCCCTTTTGTGCTCTTGTTTTCCAGAGATGATGCCTAATCTGCTGGGTTGCTCCAGCATTTTGTATCCTTTGTGTAAACCAGCATCTGCAGTTCCTTGTTTCTACACTTTGGAGAGTATCTTTGGAGAACAAAAGACTGTAAAACAGTGGCTTTGAGTTTAATGAAGTTCATTGTTTAATGAAGCGAACAGTTAAAAAAATACTTACACTATAGCTTCTCAGGTGATATAAATTCCATTTTATATACAATTGTTTTAGTACATTAGGGAATTTTATTACCTCGAAATAAAAACATACATTTAAATCTGTATCAAAATCCTTTGTGTAAAAAAATGCCAAATTGTGACATGTGTATTTGTGTGTGTGCAGTTCCTTTCTTCTTTAAGTAGATTTGTTCCTTGCTTTCTACACATTCTGAAAATAATCAGAAAATGTAACTAGTTTTTACACTTCTGCAGTGTTTTGGCTATATAATTTATCCTCCTTTCCGAGCACCATATTACTGTTAAGAAGACTTATCATCAGCAACTTCCCAGAACATCACCAGACCAATGAAGCAGGCAGATACTTAAAACAAAAGTTACTGCTGACATCAACACAAAGTAATCGGGATCCACAGATTCTCGGGGACAAATGTCAGAATAGATTAAAATCACTGGACTGAGGCAGATTTACCAGCTGTTGTGATGAACACTTTTCCTGGTACAAATTTGTCGGCACTCCAGCTGAATTCCAGGAGCAGGCCTCACTTGTTTATTCTCATCAGTGTAAATGCCATTTTACAATTCCCACTGGTGCAAGTGCAAGAGCGGCACAATTAGTAGATTTGCTGCCTCACGGTTTCAGTTTTTGGCTGTGGTATAGTCTGTGTGGAGTCTGCACATTTTCCCTGTGGCCAAGGTGCCACAAAACTCTGGTTCGGCGGGTCAGGCAGCATCCCCAGAGAACATGGATTTGGGACCTTTCTTCTCTCAGCATTTTTCAGTAGAGTTGCTGCCTTACAGTGTCAGTGATCCGGGTTTGATCCTGGCCACGAGTGCTGTTTGCAAGGAGTTTGTACGTTCGCCCTGTGACCGTGTGGGTTTTCTCCGGGTGCTGCGGTTTCCTCCCACACCTCAAAGACACACAGGTCTGTAGATTAATTGGCTTTGGTAAAATTGTAAATGTGTGTAGGATAGTGTTAGTGTGCGAGGATCGCTGGTCAGCGCGGACTCGGTGGACCGAAGGGCCTGTTTTCGTGCTGTCTCTCGAAACTTAACTAAACATATTGCGCATTTGCTTGGTAAACCAGCATCTCGTTTATTCACATTTTACTTCCTGTGGCCATGTAGATCCCCTCTGGATGCTCCACTTTCTTTCCCTATCCAAAGATGTGCGCATTGGTAGGTTAATTGGTTAGTGGCTGATCTCGGAGCGTGTGGTGCTTTTACAAATAGGAGGTTGATGATGGGAATGTGGGAAGAATAAAGTCGGACGGTCAGCCTGGAATTGGTGATGTAATTATCCTGTTGTGTAGGAAGGAACGGCAGATGTTTAGATTAGTATAGAGATACAGAGCCGAAACAGGCCCTTCGGCCCACCGGGTCCGCGCCGACCAACGATCCCCGCACATTAACACCATCCTATACCCACTAGGGACATTTACCAAGCCAATTGACTTATAAACCTGTACGTCTTTGGAGTGTGGGAGGAAACCGAAGATCTTAGGTGAAAACCCACGCAGGTCACGGGGAGAACGTACAAACTCCGTACAGACGGCACCCATAGTCGGGATAGAATCCGGGTCTCCGGCGCTGCATTCGCTGTAAGGCAGCAACTCTACTCTTGCGCCATAGTGACCGCCCAATGTTGGTTTACACCGTGGACACAAAATGCTGAAGTAACTCGGCAGGTCAGGCATTATCTCTGGAGAAAAATGGAATAGGCGACGCTTCGGGTCGAGACCATTCCTCAGTCCGAGGAAGGTTCTTGACACGAAACATCACGTAACGATCCTGTTTCCATGTTTTATTACTCCTTCTGATCGGCTCAAACAATGTGTGCTCCTACCCCATCAATTGCAACGTTGAACTGAATTTGACTGAATAGATGATACATGTAGAAAGGAACTGCAAATGCTGCGTATACCGAAGGTACACACTTCGGAAGTGCTGGAGTAACTCAGCGGGTCAGGCAGCTTCTCTGAAGAGAAAGGATAAATGAATGGTTATTCCTTTTTCAATTCGGCACTAATTTTGTGTAGGATTACCAATTCACTGCCAAAGCACATAAAAATAAACTTTGTATATCATGGACATCCATAGAACTGAAGGTGGCTCACAGGGCGCTCTTCCATCCAACACAGGGAGATTATCGAGTCTGAAAAAGGGTCCTGACGCAAATCGTTGCCAGTCCATTTTCTCCCCAGATGCTGCCTGACCCACCGAGTTTCTCCATCACTTTGTATTTGGCTCAAGATTCCGGCTTCTACAGTTTCTCGCGGCTCAAGATTTACATCCTGTCTTACTTAGATGTAAAGTCACAGACCCAAAACGTTAACTATTCGTCTCCACACATGCTGCCTCATCAGCTGGGGTTCCCCAGCATTTTCCCTTTTTACTTGAGCTTTCTGCAGTGCATTGCATTTGAAGATTTACATCCCAACTGCTGTGACAGCAGTCCGGTCTTTGTTCCAATTTACTGCACATCCAATGTTGTAACAGCCCCAGGTTATAGTAATGCATGCATCTAACCCACCGCAACAAACAACCTTCATAATGTCATTATTTTCTCTAAAAATGCAAAGATTCAGAACATTGGCAACACAGTTCTGCACAGCTGACATTAGAGTTGATGCCTCACAGCACCAGAGTCTCAGGTTCGACCCTGTCCATGGGTGCTGTCTATGTGGAGTTCTCACATTCTCTCTGTGACCAAGTGGGTTTCCTCCGGATGCTCCAGTTTCCTTCCACATCCCAAAGATGTGCGAGTTTGTAGGTTAAATTGCCCCTATTGTGTACAAAAGTGTGTGCAAAAGTGGGAAAACATAAAACTAGTGTGAGCTGTTGGTCAGTGGTCATTTGGCTGAAGGGTCTGTTTTCCTGCTGTATCTCTAAACCAAACTGAACAGGGATAGGATTGGACCAGGCACAGAATATTCACATTACAAATTACTGGGCAAGAACAGCTCTCTTGTCCAGTCACAAAGTACTCTTCAAAAGCAATTCTTGGTAGATGAGGAATGAATATAAATGTGAAAATTAAAGAAAATGGAACTGTTGTTGTGGAACAGCCTGAAAGCCACAGAGACAGAGAATCTCCCCCCCCCTGCCCCCCCCCCCCCCCCTGCCGGTTTGGTCGCGCTCACCGCATGGAATCGCATGCTGGTGGGACAGGCCCTTTAGTTTAGTTTAAAGATACAGCATGGAAGTGGGCCCTTCAGCTCAGGAGGCCATGCCGGCCATCGATCACCCTTCACACTGGTTCTATGTTACTATCGCACCCACTCTCCACACGAGGCGCAATTATAGAGGCCAATTAACCTGCAAAACGTGCGTGTCTTTGGAATGTGGGAGGAGACCGGAGCACCCGGAGGAAACCCACGTAGTCACAGGGAGAACGTGAAAACTCCTCACAGACAGCACCTGAGGTCAGGATCGAAGCTCACTGGCGTTATGATGCAGCGGCGTTACAGGCTGTGCCGCCATGACACTCATAAATCGCCCACCTAATCCTGGATTTTCAGGAGAATGTGGCTTAATGTCCAGCTGTTCTATGAAAATGGAACCAAATTGCAGCAAGCCTTACCCTACTTCCATCTCTGACTACAAAATGTCAATGTTACTGATTGTAGTCCTGTGAGAGCGATATATAGATGTAATTCTTCTTGCATGTTATTTGCCTTATTCAAAACACATCAGTTTCAGTTTAGTTTATTGTCACATGTACCGAGGTACAGTGAAAAGCTTTTGTTGCATGCCAACCAGCCAGCAGAAAGACAATACATGATTACAATCGAGCCAATACATGATTACAATCGAGCACACACACCCGCAGCGAACAGATACATGATAAGGGAATAACATTTAGTGCAAGGTAAAGTCCAATCAAAAATAGTCCAAGGGTCCCCATAAGGTAGATAGTAGTTCAGAACATATCTCTGGTTGAGATAGGATCGTTCAGTTGCCTGATACATGTCAGCTTTTTCTTACCACAGTGGTCTTCTATTTATCTTAGTAGGAAATAGAAATGAACATGAAGAGACACAGATGTGATCTTAGCTTGTGATACAGGAGGTTTATTGTATCATGGGTCATTTTATCCTTAAGTGACACATTGGGCAATATACCACATGATAAGGAACATACTGTTTGTTTACACCAATGGCCGTTGGCACTGCTTCCATGAGAATAGTTACTGGAGACCTGTGAATCAGCAGAAGCTAATTAATAGGGTTACACAAAAAGCTGGAGAAACTCAGCGGGTGCAGCAGCATCTAAGGAGCGAAGGAGATAGGCGACGTTTCGGGTCGAGACCCTTCTTCAGACTGGTCAGGGATCAGGGAAACGAGAGATATAGACAGTGATGTGGTGAGATAAAGAACAATGAATGAAAGATATGCCAAAAAGTATCTATGATAAAGGAAACAGGCCATTGTAAGCTGTTTGTGGTGTGAAAATGAGAAGCTAGTGTGACTTGGGTGGGGGGGGGGAGATAGAGAGAGAAGGAATGCCAGGGCCCGAGGGCTGAGGGAGAGGTGGGAAGGGGAGGAGGCAGCCTGGGTTAATAGAATTGAGAAAATTCAATGTTTAAGCCCAGAGGATGCAGACTCCCCAAGCGGAATATGAGGTGCTGTTCCTCCAACTTGCGGTGTTGCTCACTCTGGCCGTGGAGGAAGTCCAGGACCAAGAGGTCGGATACGGAATGGGAGGGGGAGTTGAAGTGCTGAGCCAACGGGAGGTCGGGTTGGTTATTGCGGATCGAGCGGAGGTGTTCGGCGAAACGATCGCCCAGCCTCTGCTTGGTCTCACCGATGTAGATCAGCTGGCATCTGGAGCAACGGATGCAGTAGATGAGCTAATTAATACCCTAGGGGCTATTGTAAACTTTCTCTTCACTTGGAAGCAACAGGATTGCATTGAGGAAACAAGGAACTGCAGGTGCTGGTTAATGCACAAAAGGATACAAAGTGCTGGAGTAACTCAGCAGGTCAGGCAACAACCCCGGAGAACATGGATAGTGACTTTTCCGGTTGAGGCACTTCTTCAGACTGAAGAGTCTGAAGAAGTATCTCAAGCCGAAACATCACCTATCCATGTTGTTTGAAAAAGGTCTCACCCCAAAATGTCACCTATCCATGTTCTGCCTAACCTGCTGAGTTACTCCAACATTTTGTGTTAAGATTGCATTGACGTCTACACTAGTCATAAGGTTTATTGCCACGTATACTGAGGTGCAGCGAAAAGATTTTATGTTGCGTGCTAAACAGTCAGCAGAAAGACTCTAAAGCGAAACCAATAAAGAAACCATTAAGAAATCATTATAGACAATAGACAATAGGCGCAGGAGTAGGCCATTCGGCCCTTCGAGCCAGCACCGCCATTCAATGTGATCATGGCTGATCATCCCCAATCAGTACCCCGTTCCTGCCTTCTTCCTATATCCCCTGACTCCACTATTTTTAAGAGCCCTATCTAGCTCTCTCTTGAAAGTATCCAGGGAACCGGCCTCCACCACCCCCTGAGGCAGAGAATTCCACAGACTCACAACTCTCTGTGTGAAAAAGTGTTTTCTCATCTTCGTTCTAAATGGCTTACTCCTTATTCTTAAACTGTAGCCCCTGGTTCTGGACTTCCCCCAACATCGGGAACATGTTTCCTGCCTCTAGCGTGTCCAAACCCTTAATAATCTTATATGTTTCAATAAGATCCCCTCTCATCCTTCTAAACTCCAGAGTATACAATTAACCTTGTAAACCTACGTTGCCCTCAATAGCAAGGATGTCCTTCCTCAAATTAGGGGACCAAAACTGCATACAATGTGTGGTCTCACTAGGACCCTATACAACTGCAGAAGGACCTCTTTGCTTCAATACTCAACTCCTCTTCTTATGAAGGCCAACATGCCATTCACTTTCATCACTGCCTGCCGTCTGTCCATGCTTACTTTCATTGACTGATGAACAGATCCCGTTGTACTTCCCTTTTTTCCAACTTGACATCATTTAGATAATAATCTGCCTTCCTGTTTTTGCTACCAAAGCGGATAACCACACATTTATCCACATTAAACTGCATCTGCCATGCATCTGCCCACTCACCCAATCTGTCCAAGTCACCCTGCATTCTAATAGTAACCTCCTCACAGTTCACACTGCGACCCAGCTTTGGGTCATCTGCAAATTTGCTAATGTTACTTTAAATCCCTTTATCTAAATCATTGATGCATATTGTAAGTAGCTGCAGTCCCAGCACCGAGCCTTGCAGTACCCCACTAGTCACTGCCTCCCATTCTGAAAGGGACCCATTAATCCCTACTCTTTGTTTCCTGTCTGCCAACCAATTTTCTACCCATGTCAGCACTATACCCCCAATACCATGTGCCCTAATTTTCCCCACTAATCTCCTATGTGGGACCTTATCAAATGATTACAATCAAGCCATCCACAGTCTGATTACATCTGCAGTTTGATTGCAATATGTGATTACAATCAAGGCATCCACTGGATAAAGGCTATATCTTCTAGGTCTACAAGGTTTAGTAATAAGGTGGTTGTTGGTCACACAATAACTGTACCATCTCCTTGTGGTTTCTTTGTAACAGGTACCAGTAGCGTGGAGGTCAAGGAAAATCGCAATGTGGGTAACTTGTCGTTGGAAGATCACACCCGAGCCTCAAGTGACCGGCAAGTGTTTCGCTGCTCAGATGTGTCCAGAAGCGGAGTGTCGGGGTTGAAAAGGAAAAGGCCGCTGGAGGAAGGGAACACTGAGCACATGCACCCGAAGGTGCAGCTGAAATGCAAGAAGTTGTCATGGTCGGTGATGCCAAAGAACGCCCTAGTGCAGCTGAACGAGCTGAAGCCGGGATTACAGTACAAGGTGGTGTCGCAGACGGGGCCTGTACATGCGCCCATTTTCGCCATCGCGGTCGAAGTCAACGGCTTCCTCTTCGAGGGCACGGGGCCGACCAAGAAGAAAGCAAAGATGAGGGCGGCGGAGTTGGCCCTGCAGTCCTTCGTACAGTTCCCCAACGCCTCCCAGGCCCACTTCGCCATGGGCAACTGCGTCAACCCCAGTGCGGACTTCACGTCCGACCAGGCCGACTTCCCCAACACACTGTTCAAAGAGTTTGAGCCGTCGGGGCAGGGCGACGGCCTACCGTGCTGCAGGCCGGCCGATGATGACGAGGAGGAGCTGCTGTGTGGCGGCTGGCGTTGCGGACACTTACTCCGCCGCACGCTGGGTTTAATGGCGCCGGCCAAGCAGAACCGCCGCAAGGCGCCGCCCGCCGCCGCAGGAGCAGCAGCAGCAGCAGGCAGCGGGAAGAACCCCGTGGAGAGGCTCAATGAGCTGCGGCCAGGCCTGAGGTACGTCTGCCTCTCAGAGACGGTGGAGAAGCGCGTCAAGAGCTTTGTGATGGCGGCGAGGATTGATGGGAGAACGTTTGAAGGCATGGGACGCAGCAAGAAGCTGGCAAAAGCCCAGACTGCACAAGCCGCTCTTCAAGCTCTCTTTAACATCCAGCCAGTGCCCAGTGGAAAACCTTGTCAAATGCCTGGCAGGAATAAATGTCCTCGTTTACCACAGGTGAGAATTTGCCTGGCAGACGTTGGGAAATTGCACACCAAGTTCACTTGGCTGATCTCAGGTAACCTTCATCCTCACAGACTGGTGGGCGGGGGAGAAGTGATGCAAACTAATTGGGAGGTGTTGGGCCCTGAGCGCATTTTAACCTACCTTGCTTTTGCAGCAACCTCGCAAACTAATGCAACTTTCAGCCTCTGCTGAAAAGTTAGTGTTTTTAAAAAAAATACAGATTTCTCAAGTGCACTTAACAGTAAACCACTTGTGCAATGATACGGACATATGTATCAGAAGGGTCAGTCTTTGAGGGTAAACATTGCTAATCATGTGTGTATATGAAGCAAAGCTGTTTAATTAGCACAAGCAAATATCAGGCCATTAAAACTAATGTGGCTTCACGGAAGTGACCCGATTTATCAAACAAAATGGGACTTTATAATGAATCTGCTTGCATTGTAACCTGTGTGAGAACAGGCAATCATGTTGCAGCTCTCTCCCTGTCGAAACAGGGGCAGGTGATGCCGAGACTCATCATGATTCAAGAGCTTTATTGTCATACTAGACCAAGTGCATGGGTCTGCTCCCTCAACGCAATATTCCACCACTCACCCGTTCCCCCAACGCAAGAGGGTGGGAGTGAGGGTAGATAGGGAGGGATTAGAGAGAGGGAGGGAGGAGGTGAGAGAGGGAGTGTAGACGTGGTAACTACCCTCCCTCCTCTTCCTCACCTCCCCAGTGGCCCCATTGTCGCAAAGCCTCACCGCTGCGGTCTCAATGTCTCCTTCACCTCCGCGGTCCCGATGCCTCCTTGATGGAGCCCGGGTTGGAAAAAGCGGAACGTTAATTTAAACGCGGCCTTACCCCTGACGTCACTGGAAGCTGGTGGCCGCCCACTCCCCCTTGGTGGTCGCCCGCCCCCTCTTTGTGACATCACTCGAAGCGGGTTGAAGGACTTTTGCCGTTTAGAAACTTGGTTTTAACTATTTATAAAACACTATAACTTGTGATATATAGCATGAAATGTGAAGTGAAGCCATTTATTTTGTCAACGGGGATAATGTGATTAATAATCTGTGAAAATGTAAGAGTTAGCGCGTAGCATTTTGAGGAAGATACAATGAATACAGATGGACAGACAGACAGGCACACACACACAAGATCAGACTTTTATAAGTATAGAGACTCCCTCCCCCCCCCCCAATCTTCGCACATCCCCAATCCTGGACTTTCCACTCATCACTTTAATGTCATGTCTCATGTATCCTGATGTGTTTTATGACTGTTGGCAGACCAATTTCCCTCCTGGGATAAATAAAGTTCTATTGTATCGTACTATCGACCTAAGAGTCAAGGTGGCTTTATTGCCAGGTGTAGGAAAGAACTGCAGATGCTGGTTTAAATCGAAGGTAGACACAAAATGCCGGAGTAACTCAAATGGCCAGGCAGCATCTCTAGAGAGAAGGAATTGGTGACCTTTCAGGTCGAGACACTTCTTCAGACTTTATTGTCTTTATTGTCATATGTCCAAAACAAAATTCTTACTTGCAGTAGCAAAACAGAATAGGTAAACATAGTAAACGATATAAATAATCGTGAACACGATAATAAATTAAAAAAATGGGTGTATATTACATGTGTGTATATTTATATATGTGTGTGGATATAAAATAGACACAAAATGCTGGAGTAACTCAGCGGGACAGGCAGCATCTCTGGAGAGAAGGAGTGGGTGAAGACAATAATAGTGCAAAAAGACAAAACGGATGCCCCCAAGACGATGTCGTTCAGAGGTTATTTGGAGGTTGTCGTGTTTAATAGCCTGATGGCTGTGGGGAAGAAGGGTCTCGACCCGAAATGTCACCCATCTCTATCCTCCAGAGATGCTGCCTGTCCCGCTGAGTTATTCCAGCATTTTGTGTCAACCTTCGATTTAAACCAGCATTTGGAGTTCTTTCCTACACAAGCTGTTCCTGAATGTGGACATTACAGTTTTCAAGCTCCTGTATCTTCTTCCCAACGGCAGGAATGAAATGAGTGTGTGGCCAGGGTGTTGTGGGTCTCTGTTGATGCTGGCTCAATTTCATATTATGACTCGTGTTCATAGTCAAGGAAAATAACTCACTGCAGTGTAAAGGAATAGAAGTTATTTGAAGAATAGCAGCCCAGGCCAATATAATTTCCCCTGAAGGGTCCCGGCCCAAAACATTGCCTCTCCATGTTCTCCTGAGATGCTGCTTAACCCGCTGAGCTACTCCAGCATCCCGTGTCTTCTTTTGTAAACCGCCAACTGCAATTCATTGGTGCTACTAATTATCAGCAAAGCAGATTAAACCCTCTAGAAAATCATGATTCCACCTGGCTGATTGTGCCTCGTGTTTACCTCGTTCAAAAATAGTTTGGGCAGTAAGTGTGCAGGTATCAGGCAGCATTTGCTTAAATTCCTTTGCTATTAATGCAGTCTGGCCATTTCTGGATCTAGTAACTGCATCAGTCTAAACTGGAAGCCCAACGCCACCAAGCATTCTTTTCAGTGGTAATAAAAAATGAAATGTAAAGCCTGTGAAACTATCCAGCCTGCTTAACCCTTTGACCACATGTATAAACAGGACTTAAATCAACATTTGTTCCTATAAATTTATGATAAAATGACTTGGGTAAAGACCTCATACATTTTGTGAGCAATAATGTATAATAACCACTTTATGTTTCTGAGCCCTTAGGCAAAGAGCTTGGAGACAAATCGCACACTGTTTTTACCACATGTAGTTGCTAAGTTACATGATGTTTTAAAACAGTTTTATTCCTGATATTAGAGTGTTATCGCATGGCTTCTGCTCAGAACCAGTTGTCATTCTGCCTCTCTGTCCTAAAAGTGCAGAATCGTCAATTTTGGCAAGGTTACATTTTCAGCACGGCCTTCCATAGACAGATTTTATTATATTAAGACAGAGACACAAGAAACTGCAGATGGCGCAAAAAAAAACTCTTTGAGGAACTCAGCAGGTCGGGCAGCATTTGTGGAGGAAAAGGAATGGTTAACATTTTAGGTCAAGACCTCTGTCTATTTCCTCCACAGATGCTGCCTAACCTGCTGAATTTATCGGTCTTCAAATGTTACATCTTTGCACTAAACATTGTACCCTTCTTCCTTTACCTTTATCTGTGCACAGTGGACACTTGATTGTAATCATTCTTTATCTGGAGAGCATGCAAGCCAAAGCTTTTCACTGTACATTATAGGAATCTGAGGGATAACGTTTTTATGCAAAGGGTGGTGGGTGTATAGAATGAGCTGCCAGAGGAGATGGTTGTGTGAGGGACTATCGCAACATTTGATAAGCAATTAGACAGGTACATGGAAAGGACAGGTCGAGAGGGTTATAGGCCAAACACAGGCAATTGGGACGAGTGTGGATGGGACATGGTCGGTGTGTGCAGGTTGGGCCGAATAGCCTCGCTCCACACTGTATGACGCTATGTGATTAAAACTATACCTTGGTATATGTGACAATAATAAACCAAACTAAGCTATATTATATCATTAAAGTGCCAGCTTTAATGAAAGCTTCTTAACTTGCATAGAAAGACGCAAATACATGGGTGGTGTGAAACTTGCCTGAGAGTTGCACTGTTTCAGCTTCTCAAGGATAACGTAGATAAAGTAGGGGGTGTGTAACCCAGATGGTAAATTGTCTATTGCTGGTTTGCACTTCACCCTGGAGCTAATTTCACCTCCAAATTATTTTGTGACTTTTCAGCAGTTAAATGTATTGCTGCATATGGTACGGGAACATTCCTCTCTCTAATTTCCCTCTGCATATATCAGCTGAGATTGCGAGCCAGCTGTGCACTGACTGCAGTGCTCTCACAGTGCTGACCTCCTGGCTTTCCACACAGCACTCTCATCAGGCACATTGATGTGCACGACTGCCTTCAGGGAACTGCCTTCAAATAAATCCTGATTTTTCTCTCCCCTTTTTCCTTCACTGTCCCCTCCTACTTTCCTTACGATACAGATTCCCATTTCATTTCACCATTGCGCTCTGCTCCTTTGCTCTGGAAAGTGAGATGGCAGTGCAGGAGACCATTCAGCCCGTCAAGTTCATGCCTGTCCCTGCTGGAACAATTCCAACAGTGGCAGTCGCCCACTCCTTCCCTTACACTTTACTTTCGAGATACAACATGTTGAGTCCATGCCAACCAGCAACCATCCTGTACACCAGTTTAGTTGAGTGCCCTTTGGCCCACCGAGTCCGCACCGACCAGCATTCACCATGTACATTAGTTTAGAGATACAGTGTGGAAGCAGGCCCTTCGGCCCACTAAGCCCACATTGATCTCAGATTCACTTATTTTACAAACAAAACAGCGCATCTGACAGCAGTAAACTGAAGTTTCTCTACTTAAATCCAGCTGGCATGGTTTGATTTTGAATCATCACTCTGGGTTGCATTCACAATGTACGAGATTGCATTTTAGAGTGTTTCATGAAGATGTTTCATCTGATTTTCTTTGAATGGAGACATTCATATGTAAACCCCTTTGACATCCCATGTAGAATTTGGAGAGTGCATTTGTCTTTTCAGTTAGAATGGGAAAAATGGACGTCTTTCATTTCAATGAGCAAAACGCAAAGAGCTGGAGGAACCCACGACACAAGGAATTGCAGGCGCTGGAATCTTGGGTAGAACACAGTGGTGGAGGATCTCAGCAGGTCCGGCAGCATCTCCAGAGATGCCGCCTATGCTGAATTGTTTCCTAAACTGGTGGAATTCAGAGGATTAGCCAGCACCTGTTAAAGGGAATGGACAGAAGAAGGGACCCCACAAACGTCGCCTGATCATTCTCTCCACAAATGCTGCCTGACCTGCTGAGTTCCCCCAGCACTTTGTGTTTTGATCAAGATTCCTTGTGTCTCTCTTTCATTTATATATAATCTTCCACTTATATAGCATCTTTCACTTATATGACGTATTTCATGGTCCCAAAGTACTTTGCAGATAACGAAGAGCAATAGATCTTGTAATGGGGATTATATGCCTGCCAATTCGGGAATGATAAACTCACACATGCGACAATATTTTGTCTATTTTTTGATGTTGAGGGATAAATCTTGGATAGGCCATAGGGTAAATACTCCTGCAATGTAGTCACGGGATCATTTACATCCACCCATGAAAACCGGCAGAGCTCCAGTTTAAGGTTCCATCTAAGACCCGGTATTCCTATGGAGCAAACAGATGGGTGGAACTGAGATCATAAGGATTTAGCATGAAAGAAAATGAAAATTAAGAATGCAACATATATATATAAAGCATAACGGTGATAGTTTAAACCCTACGGTAAAACTCTGTTAAGAATGAATGTTTAATTACCATTCAGCAAAAAATCAATCCAGTTGTTGGAAAATAGTAGAGAGGATTTTATAGCACAGTCATAAAACGTAAAGGCAGTTGTTGACTAATACATCTCAGCGTGGTGTGAATTGGGACTGCCATGCACTCAATTATCAGTCACTGCTGCGGCTCCAGCTTGTAATACTGGCTGCCTGCTGTTGTCAGTGTTTGTCTGCAATCAGTTATGGATTAGGAGGTCCTACAGAGCATTGGCTCTTGGGTCACCTGACATATTTGTTTGTGGTTTGGTGCTGCCAGACCTCGTGTTGACTTGGCAGAATGACTTGACAGAGTAAAATAAAGGGCCTGTCCCACCAGCATGCAACTCCATGCGACGAGCGCGACCTAACGTGGTCGCTTGAGCTGTCCGGCGTCGCAGGGCCGGTCCCACTTCGATCGCCGGAGCCGTGCGGAATTGTGCGGAGTTCGTCACGACATCGCGCGGGGCTCCGAAAAACTGACCGTGTTCAAAAACTCCGCGCGGCAACGGCTTGTCGGCTTGCAGTCGCCTCGACGCATTACACACCGCCTCGGCGTCGTGCCTCCGTGACCCTCTCTGTAGGTGCCTCCGTGACCCTCTCTGTGTGTGGCTCCGTGGCCCTCTCTGTGTGTGCCTCTGTGCCCCTCTCTGTGTGTCCCTCTCTGTCCTGGCGAAGTTACCTTTAAGACTTCGCTCCAAGTTCACCTCACTTTGCGCCGCATTGCGCCACTCACCGACCTCCGCGCGGCCCCCATCCTCATCCTCAACCTCATCACAACCAAGCTTTTGGTCATCTTTCCAAATATTCCAGCTCAGTGTAAAGTTTAAGAAGGAACTGCAGATGCTGGAAAATCGAAGGTAGACAAAAGTGCTGGAGAAACTCAGTGGGTGCGGCAGCATCTATGGAGCGCAGGAAATAGTCAATGTTTCGTCTGAAGAAGGGTTTCGGTCCAAAACGTTGGAGTCTGAAGAAGGGTTACGGCCCGAAACATTGTCTATTTCCTTCGCTCCCAAGATGCTGCCGCACCCGCTGAGTTTCTCCAGCACTTTTGTCTACCTCAGTGTAAAGTTTGTTTGGTAATATTTTGGTGAAGGGTCTGGAGATGGCTTGCGGCAGGCAAGATACCACACAACTGAAGGTTGTGGTTGTTCTCTGGCTTTTAAAAAAACATAAATTTTCTTTCTATTGAATGTCGAACATTGAATGACTCAAAAAACGACTTCACAAAGTGAAAACCCATAGAGGCATACACCACAGACACAGGCCCCGCAGCCCACTTTGGCTATGTGAATTTTTTTTTTTCTGTTTATGTCTTTGTGTAGAGACGTTTAAAGCACATTTACCTAAACAACAAATGCATAAATAAGCCATTTGAGAACACCATTCAAAAGCACCATATTTTGGGATGCATTAAAAGTAATCAGCTAAATTTGCCAAAATGACTTTCCGTCATTGCACACAGCTCCCAGGGGGTTTCGACTTTGGCTTGTGTAGCTTTTTAATTTAGGGTTTACAATAATCTTTTCTACTAACATGTCACCAGCTGCGTGGGTTATGAGAGGATGCAGACAATTTGATCTTGCTTCCAATAATTTGGGACGGCACAATGGTGCAGAGGTAGAATTGTTGCCTTACAGTGCCAGAGACCCGAGTTTGATCCTGAATACGGGTGCTGTCTGTATGGAGT
This sequence comes from Raja brachyura, assembly GCA_963514005.1. The sequence continues at coordinate 19,059,612 of OY740782.1, forward strand.
TTGTATATTCTCCCACTGACCACGTGGGTTTTCTCCGGGTGCTCTGGTTTCCTCCCACACTCCAAAATGGTAAGGTTTGTAGGTTAATTGGCTTTGGTAAAATTGTAAATTGGCCCCAGCGTGTGTAGGATAGTGTTAGTGTACGTTGTGATTGCTGGACTCAGTGGGCTGTAGTGCCTGTTTCCACACTGCATCTCAAGGCTAAAGTAATTCTGCCATTGTTTTTAATGCAAAATGCAGTCTCCACAGATCCACCCACACTCCCTGATCTGAATGACAGGCGGTATCATTGCCTAGGATATAACGGGGGATAATTGTTTGCCGACCACTCCGATATATACCAGTATTAAAGATTGCGATCCCTAGTTTTGTGAGGCAGGCAGTGATAAAACTGCGAATACAGTAGTAGAATCATAAAATCAGAGAATTGTATAACCACAAAAACAAACTCCTTTCAGCCCATGTGTGCAGGAAGGAACTGCTGTCGTCCTGCGTAGTTTCACTGTTTGTATCTACTCGTTATCACCTTTTCCACAGCCAACAATGGATCATTGTGGGCTCCACCTTTCCTCGATCATAGTTGCTGGCTTTGATTTGTCCTTTTCGTACCTTTCATTCATTTGTTCTTTGCACCTATACATTTTTCTAGTTTCCCTCTCCCCTGACTCTCAGTCTGAAGAAGGGTCTCGACCCGATACACCAGCTATTCCTTTTCTCCAGAGATGCTGCCTGACCCGCTGAGTTACTCCAGCATTTTGTGTCCATTCAGCCCATCTTGTCCATGCGAACCATAATGCCTTTCTACAGAAATTCCATTTGTCCATACTTCGCTCTGCCTTTGCGGACCAAGTATCTGTCCAAATGTCTCTTCAAATCATATCTGCCTCCACCACATCCTCAGGCAGTTTGTTTCATATAACCACCACCCTCTGTATGAAAAACCTACCCCTCAAACAAAGCAGAACATACTGGAAATACTCAGCAGGCCAGTTCACATTTGTGGGAAAGAAGACAGAGTCAATGTTTCAGGTCATAGACCTTCAGAAGATGAAGTCTTAACTCTACTTCACTTTGCATAGATGTGGCATAACCAGCTGGGTATTTCCAGCATTTAGAAACAAGGAACTGCGGATTCTGGTTAATACACAAAGTGCTAGAGCAACTCAGCAGGTCAGGCAGCATCTCTGGTCTCTGAAGAAGGATCTCGTCCCAAAAAGCCACCTATCCATGTTCGCCAGAGATGCTGCCTGACCCGCTGAGTTACTGCCGCACTTTGGTACCTTTTGTATTTTTCCAGCATTTTCTGCTGTCGTTTTAGATATCTAGCATCTGCAGTTTTATTTTATTTTAGCTGAAACTGCCTTGAGGGGGGGGGGGTGGCAGGGGAAGAAAAAAGGAGGACCCGGCGTGGGGGAACCGCCATGAGGGGGGGGAGGGGAAGGACAATGGAGGAACCGGCGTACTTTGTAACATTGTCAGCGCTGTAGGTGGCTGCTATTTGTATATCTTGGGTATGCAAGCAAAGAATCTCACTGTGCCTTAATATTCCATTCCATTCTCAATATTCCATTCCATTCTAACTCTCAGATCTCATTCCAAGTTCTCCCCTCCCAACCTGTGCCCCAGAGTTCTACAAATCTCTGACGTCAGTATTCATTTACATGAATTCAGAACAAGTTAACACAGATACAGCAAGCAGTCAGCAAGGCAAGTGGTAAATGGAAGGCTCCCAGGATGCAGAAGCCTCCCGGGAAACGCCACACACCCGGATGAAGGAAGACCCGCCAAGCCCCCTGCGGCCACGTGTGGCGGCAGACCTGGCTCACCGCCGTGAGGAAAGATCCAGCAGGCCGCGGCCTGCGGGGGAGAAGCTCGGAACCCACCGAACCCGGCCCCGAAGACTGGAGCGTTGAGGAGGAGGCTGCCGCTGGTGATGACGGACGAGAGGGGTGGGCCAGTAGGAATGAGGCCAGGATATTGCCTCCGACTGCAGGGTCGGCTGCAGGAGACCCCCATCCCGCGGGACAGGACGACGGTCCGGCGAGGAGAGGGACATCGGTTCACGGGCTGAGCCAGTCGAGGGCGAAGGAGAAGGCCCGGCGGCAGCCTGGGCTTACCTGAATCAGGAGCCGCTCCAGTACTTCAAGTGCACGGACTGGACTTTGGACATTTTGTAAAAGTCACCAAAATATGGTGACTCGTGCTTGTGTGATCGATGCAAAATGAATTTCACTGCTGTCCACGCGTGACAATAAAGCATGTTAGAACCATTGGAAGGTTAGGTTTCATGGGAAAGGCCTCAGGTGCAAAAGTATAGAGGTCTTGCTGAGTTTGTACAGAACTCTGGGCATCATAATGGTGCGGCTGGTAGCGCTTTTACCCAGAATAGGACAATCAAGAACCAGATAACATGGGTTTAAGGTGAGAAGGGAAAGATGTAATAGGAATGTTTAAGAGTGTTCAAGTCTGAAGAAGGGTTTCGGCCCGAAATGTTGCCTATTTCCTTCGCTCCATAGATGCTGCTGCACCCGCTGAGTTTCTCCAGCACTTTTGTCTACCTAAGATGTAATAGGAACCTGAGGGGCAACATGTTTACATCAAAGGTGGTAGGTATATGGAACAAGCTGCCGGAAGAGGTAGTTGAGGCAGGTACCATCACAATGTTTATAAACATTTGGACAGGTACATGGATCAGAGTTAGAAGGATACTGGCCAAACACGGGCAGTGGGGACTAGTGTAAATGTGACATGTTGGTTGGTTCTGGGCAAGTTGTGGTGGAGGACCTGCTTCCACGCTGTGTCACGCTATGACTGTGTGACCATCCAGCACCTGATTCATTTCTCCCCATATTCCTTTCAAATACTCCCATATTCCACCACTGTAAGTAGTTTGCCGAGAACAATCAACCCACACAACTTTGAGATTTCCAAGGACACAAAGGAGTCGGGAGGAAATGCAGGCGGTCACAGTGAGAACATGCAAACGCTGCACACAGAGGAAGTCAGGATTTAACTGTGGAAGAGCGGTGATGCACCATTGCACCAATGTGCCTCTCCATTGCCATGGATAGCCATTATAGTTAAAGGCGTAGCAGGCTCAAGGGGAAATATAGTTCCTTTCTGCTCCTATTTGTCATTTGAAACAAGACAAAGGCTGATGTGCACCTTCACTTTAATTTAATTAATCGCATAGTCACCATTAAGCAAATTATGTGGAATTTACAACATTTAAGCTGTTGTGAAACTCCGAATAGACTTTACTTGGACCAGGTTTGGAGATCACTTAAATAAATTCTCACAATGGTCCCTCTAGTGGTCTTCCTTTGAAGCAGTAACCAAAAAGAATTAAAAAAATTACAAATGTGCAAACTTTTTCACCACTTCAGGATGCTCCAGTTTATGGAACTTTGGCAACGTAGGAAATACACCTTTAATGGTGGCGCAAAGCAGGTAGTAATCTCCCCACTCAGGTTATTTTGCCTCTCTGCTAAATGTACATTGGTGAGGCTGAGTGGAGTAGGGGAGAGGGGGGTGGCAGGAATGGAAAGGGAAAGGACATCCTCTTTGATTCATGGTCGGCTATTATTTCATTTGGACATGAGGATTGCTGTGGAGTTGCTGGTAAAGCCAACATTGCTTATCCCCACCTGCCCTTAAGAGCTTTGCTTGACTACTCATTTCCACCATCTTTCCCACTGTGCAAACAAAAGCTTTTTGCATTTATTCACTTGTACTGCACTGTTTTACCTAGTTATCTTTTCTTGCCTCTTCTCATCTGCAACTAAAACCTGCTGAACTAAAACTCTACTCATATTTAATAAAGGATCGTTGATCTGAAATTTTACCTCTGTTTCACTTTCCGACTACATTCTATCTTGTCCCGCCCCCTCCCCTGACCTCAGTCTGAAGAAGGGTCTCGACCCAAAACGTCACCCATTCCTTCTCTCCAGAGATGCTGCCTGTCCCGCTGAAGTTACTCCAGCATTTTGTGTCTACCTTCAATTTAAACCAACATCTGCAGTTCTTTCCTGCACATAGAGCAGGTAAAATTGGGCAGCACAGTAGCACTGCAGGTAGCCGAGCTGTCTCACAGCTCTGGTGACTTGGCATCAATCTCCACCCCCAGTGGAGTTTACACATTCTCTCTGTGGGTTTCGCTCTGGTGCTTCGGTTTTCTCTCACACTCTAAGCATCTGCAGGTTGGTATGTTAATCGGAGACTGTAAAATGACTCCTAATTAGGGGTGATCTTTGGGGAAGGTCAGGGGTTTATAAAGAGAAAATAGGTTATGTAGAACTAATTGGGATTGATGGGATTAATCTGAGTGCTAGCATGGACTTGATGGGCCAAGCAGCCTTGCTTTATGTTGTAAGGATATATGAAATTTGTACAAGAATTGAATAGAGACTAATTGGGCAATTGTACCCAGCCCTTTATAGTGCCTCGTGCTGAAGTTGCACCCGCACTGGTGAATAGTCTGTACTGTATCACACATGTGACTTAAGCCTTGTAGATCTCATCTGGCCTTTCGAGATGGACAGTACATGGTCATACAGCAGAAATCAAAGGTGCAAAGGAACCTGGGAGTCCTGGTACCGGATTCCCAAAAGTAGATTTGCAAGTTGAATTGGTAATAAAGAAGGCAAATGCAATGTTAGCATTTATTTCAGGAGGACTGGAATATAAAAATGCTGAGGCTTTATAAGGCACTGGTCAGACTCCATTTGGAGTATTGTGTGTCGTTTTGGGCACCATATCTGATGAAGGATGTGCTGGCATTTGATATGGCCCAGAGGAAGTTTACCAGAATGATCCCAGGATGATTGGGTTAACCTATGATCATAGTGCCGTCAAACGGTACTGGGCCTGTACTCACTGGCATTTAGTAGGGTGAGGGGGGACCTCATTGAAACTTACTGAATAGTGAAAGGCCTGGATTGAGTGGATGTGGAGAGGATGTTTCCACAAGTGGAGCGATTAGGATCAGAGAGCATTGCCTCAGAAGGAAAGGATGTACCTTTGGAAAGGAGATGAGGAGGAATTTATTTAGTCAGAAGGTGATGAATCTGTGGAATTCATTGGCACAGCCGGATTTGGAGGCCAAGTTACTGGGTATTTTTAAGGCGGATATATTAAAGTAAAAGTCAAAATCAAATCAAAGTCAAATGTATTTGTCAGATTTAAGGGTGATTAGTAAGGGTGTTGGGATTATGGGGAGAAGGGGATTGAGAGAGAAAGATAGATCAGCCATGTTTGAATGGCTGAGTAGACTTGATGGGCTGAATGGCCCTATCATTTATGAAATTATGAGCACAGAAACAGGCCCATAGTCCATGCAGACCAAGATGCCCCATCTAAGACAATCCCATTTGCCCACATTTGGCCTATATCCCTCTAAATCCACATATCTATCTATCTGTTTTTGTATCTGCCTCAAATACCATCTCTGGCAGCTCGTTCCATATGCCAATCATCCTCTGAGTGAAAAAACTACCCTTCAGGTTCCTGTTAAATTTTGCCCCGCTCACCTTGAAGCTATGTCTTCTGATTTTTGATTCCCCTACTCTGATAAGAGAAATTCTGTGCATTCACCCAATCTATTCCCCTCACTATTTTATACTCTTCTATAAGATCACTCCTCAGCCTCCTGCACACCAAGGAATAAGGTCCTAGCCTGCCCGACCTCTCTCTATAGTTCAGGCATTTGAGTCCTGATAAATCCATGTAAATCTTCTCTGCACTTTTTCCAGCATAATGACATCTTTCCCAAAGGAGGGTGACCAAAACGGAACATAATACTCCAAATGCGGCCTCACCTAGATATCTGATTTGGGGTATACATGTAATCGCCATTACAGTACTGGAAAGAAAATGCTTGCAAAATGCAAAATAGCAGAGGGATTTTTTTTCTCTACCTAGTACTATAGGAATAACCAGAATAGCAGAGCATATACATTTGAGCATCTCTACGTAAAAAAGCAAGAATTGCTGATACTGTCACTCTCGTTCAAGTGAGAAGTCCAACATCAGAGCAGTGGTTCGAATACAGGATGTTTTGGCAAGAAAGGACTAGACTTGGACAGGATATTACTGGGTTTCCAATATTAACCAAAGGTGGACTGAAAGGCCTGTTTCCGTGCTGCATAGCTCTATGAGTCTATGATTCTACGATCAACATTAGAAAAGAGCTAAAGGCACAAGAGACTACAGTCAGAAACTGAATCTTGAGCAAAAAACAAATTGCTGGAGGAACTCAGCAGGCCCGGCCACATCTGCGGAGGGAAATGGCTTCTGAAGAAGGGTTCCCACCCGAAACATCATCTGTCTATTTCTCTCCACATATTCTGCTTGACCCGCTGAGTTCCTGCAGCGATTTGTTTGTTGCGCAGAAAGGAACAGATTACTTTAACTATACAGTGATGTCTTTGCCAGACAATCTGTTAGGAGCAATAGCATTTGTAATCTTCAGTACAGTAACGCCATCCGCAATAATCATGTAATTAACCAGCTCATGTAGTCTGCATCTGGGGACAGATGGAGATCATTTCTCATTAGTGGAAGAGCATCTGAAGGATATGACATTTCAAGCAATTATTTGGAAACTTTTAACCTTGACTTCAATACTCGTAAGGCTTCTATGTGATGCTGATAGACCAGCCATGGAAATAATAGAATGGCTGACTCTGGGAGCCAACCACTTCTGTCAATAATAAAACATAATAGTAACTGAATGACAGGGCATTTGGTGTGGCTAGTGGCGCAGCAGTAGAGTTGCTGCCTCACAGCGCCAGGGACCCAGGTTCGACCCTGACTATGGGCGCTGTCTGTATGGAATTTGTATGTTCTTCCTGTGACCACATGGATTTTCTCCGAGTGTTCAGGTATCCTCCTGTATTCCAAAGACATACATGTTTGTAGGTTAATTGGCTTCGGTAAAATTGGAAATTGTCCCTAGTGTGCAGAATGGTGATAGTGCGCTGGGGGATCGAAGGTCGGCACGGGCTCGTTGGGTCAATGAGCCTGTTTCCGTGCTGTATCTCTGAAGTCTAAAGACCCCAAAATTTGAATTTCAGTAAGACTCGTGTAGCTTCGTGAAAATCCCCACTAACGCCTTCCTCATTTAGTGCCCAACCCCATTCCTCCCCCACGATCAGTGCACGATGATATCTCTAAGCATTTTCTTTTTAAAGCACTATTCGACATTTGGTCCAGATTAAGTAAACTATCCTTAATGGGACACATTAACATTGATCCGATTTTCATCCATCTTCATAAATCGCATGACACAAGATTATTCATCACGTTGTACGTGTTACGGATTCAAAAGCTACTTGGGGAACAATGGTTTTTTTTTTAAATGAAAAGAGTAATTTTGTGAATTGCTCAAACCATATTGAGAAGAATCATGCTGAAGCCTCTGACGTTGCAGCAGCAACACACTGAGGCATCGTGCAGAAATGGCAAATTACACCCCTGAAGATAAAGTTGAATGAGATTCCATCATAGGTCACATTGTCTGCATCATCATCAAGCTGATCTCAAAATGCAGGAGAGAAAGATTATCATTATGGTCTCTTATTCCTCAGTGGCTGTAATGAATCATCCATCTAAAAACTTAACAGCCATTATAGTGTATACAGGTGTAAAGTGTACTCTTAAGAGCTCTATATATCATGTGGTATGACTTTTGATCCACTGTTGCACCAGACATTGCCATTAATAAAGGATGTTCTGTTGAAACTGTGATTTGCCTTAGTAAGTAGCAACACTAAAGAGAGCCTGCATCACCATCACGTTTGAAATGTTGCTCTCTGAGGGAGAAATAACTTAGGGAACCAGTATGAAGTAAATGAAGAGGTGGCAGATGAATCAGTGGCATCAAGAATTAAGAGGTGTCTCAACCATTCGCCCTGAACGAGTGGAAATGTTCTGAAAGGCAAATAATGTCTTTGAGTTCCTGATGGAGGAATCATGCCAGAGCTACGTGGATTATGCATGAGGAGATATTTGGACACGTGTATGGATAGGAAAGGTGCAGAGGGATATGGGTGAAATGTAAGCTTATGGGACAAGCCCAATATGCCAACTTGGTTGGCATGGACACGTTGGGCTGACGGGATTGCTTCCTTCACTCTGTGACTCTCAGAGGAAGACAAGTGTAGAGCCAGGACATTGGTGAGTCTACGAACACCATAAACTGCCATTGGAATAGGAATACTTTGTTGTCACATGTGACCAGGCACAGTGAGATTGTTTGCTTGCATACACAATGTATACAAGTAGCAGCCACCTACGGTGCTGACAAAGTTACAAAGCACGCTGGCTCCTCCATTTGTCTCCTCCATCCCCCCCCCCCCCCCCCCAACAGTTCCCCCTCGCCGGGTCCCCATTGTCTTTTGCCCCCCCCCCCCCATTGTCCATTGTTCTCCCCCCATCTTCCTCATGGCGGTCCCCCCACGCTGGTTCATCTCCTCCACGCTCTCATCGACCATCGACCGCAGGTCAACCCGTGAGGCATCGCCGCTGCCACAAGGCTTCACCACCACCATTGAGATCACGTTGAAAGATACACTGAAAACCTTAAAGAGACGTTTTTGACTGGGGCTGTCAGAGATTTTCCGTGAGTCCCAGAACCAGGAATGAGAGGAAGCATTGTAAAGACACTGATAAAGAGATGGTATGGGTGTCAGGGGTTATGGGCAGAAGGCTGAGGTTGAGAGGGAAAGATAGATCAGCCATGATTGAATGGCGGAGCAGACCCGACAGGCCGAATGGCCTAATTCCACTCTTTACTTAATTGAGAAGTTAGCTGATAGACTTTTGAATTTTTGAGATTAACCTTCTAGTTCTTTGTTGTTACAACATTGCAGGGCATTTACTGTGCGGACTTACTGAAAGAGAATGCTGGCTGCCACCCCAGCTTGTCCTTTCGAGACTAGGGCACCTGATCTCACTGAGTAGCTGCTTTCGACTGCCAATGTGCTAATCCTCAACCTTGGTAAAATATAACCTTCTTTCGGTCCCGAACCGAATTGTCACACATCCATGTTCTCCAGGCGTGACCCGCTGAGTTACTCCAGCACTTGGTATCTAACCTTCTTGCCATCAGGTTGATGCTCTAGGATTTATCTCAAGGTCTCCTCACTTAATCTCAGCACTGATGATGTTTAATACCAAAGAAAACGATTAAAAGCAGATCATCCTGACAAACCACCATACCTCCTCATCCTCCCAACTGTTGTCCATTGCCTGCCTCTATGGTCTGCAGGATCATCCTGGAGTCTCTAGGAAAAAAAACATGAAGAAACTAAAATAAAACACCAGCATCAATCTGAAGAAGGGCCCTGCCTCGAAACATCACCTATCCATGTTCTCCAGAGATGCTGCCAGACCCGATGAGTCATTCCAGCACTTTGTGTCTTTCTTTGTAAATCTGCAGTTCCTTATTTCTATGTTTTTATCACCAGGAATAGATTTGTTTGTTTGTGTGTTCTAAATATATTGTACATCAATGTAATAAAAGGCCTGTTGAGGAGTTGGTTTAAATCATCCAGGAATCCATTATCCACCGATGGCAACCTTAACCATCTTCCCAGTTTTGGGAATGTGGGGACAAATGGAAAACCTTCCCTTTTGGAGTTTGGAAGGAAATGTCAAATATAGACGATAGCAACATACCAGTAAACTTTATCAGCTAACTTCTCAATTAAGTAAAGAGATTAACAGGACTGGGAAGGAAGTTTGAGAATTATCGCAAAAAAATGTAACAATCTTATCAGGTGTAACATAAGATAACAAATGATAGGTTTTGGTTCATAAGATCATATGGACATGTGATAGGAATAGAATTAGGCCATTCGGCCCATCAAGTCTACTCCTCCATTCAATCATGTCTGATCTATCTCTCCATCCTAACCCCATTCTTCTGCCTTCTCCCAATAACCTCTGACACCCGTACTAATCAATAATCTGTCTATCTCTGCCTTACACATACCCACTGACTTTGCCTCCACAGCCTTCTGTGGAAATGAATTCCACAGATTCACCACCCTCTGACTAAAGAAATTCATCCTCAACACCTTCCTAAATCTGAGTTAATTGTTATTATTGTCACCTGTACCAAGGTAGACTGAAAAACATTGTATTGTCTGTTTTAAAGGCATATCATCACACCATACATGAGCACAATTAAACCATATATGGGAACAATGGTTACTGCAATGGAAGAAGTGCCATAGAGGGCAGAATATAGTGTATATCTACAGAGAAAGTGCAGATTTTAAAAAAAAGTAAGTGCCTCAACAAGGTAGATTGGGAGATCAGAAATATTTTTTTAACAAGGTTGATTAGGGGATTGAGAATACATTCCTATGGGGTAAACTGGGAGATCTGGAATACATCCCTATGCATTGCATTTCATGGAGAGGATGCCAGGGTGATTATGGTGGATAACATCAGCTAATGGAGGTCCTACCCCTGTGTAAACAGAATCTATTGATAGCTCCAACGTGTTGAGTTGCAGTTTTCTATGTCAGCTATACAAATCCCACTTGCACCATTTGTTTACCATGGGATGTGTTCATAGATACCAGTGTAGGGATGGGGTACTGCATCTGATACAAATGTGCCACAGAAAGTATACTATCCACAGATAAAAAAGCATTCTGTGTAGGAAGGAACTGTAGATGCTGGTTTATACCGAAGATAGACACAAAATGCTGGAGTAACTCAGCAGGACAGGCATCTTCTCTGGAGAGAAGGAATGGATGACGTTAGGGGTCGGGACCCTTCAGAAAGCATTATGTCTGGATGCATCACAGCTTGATTTGGTAACTGCTCTGCCTTAAACCGCAATAAATCGCAGAGAGTTGTGAACACAGGCCAGTCCATCATGGAAACCAGCCTTTCCTAACATCTATGTTTCATGCTGCCTCGGGAAAGCCGTCAACATAATCACGGACCATTCACAGCCCTATCGTTTTTTCTTCTCCCCTTTCTAGTTGGCAGAAGATACAAAAGCTTGAAAGAAAGCGTGTACAATCAGCTTCAGGAGCAGCTTCTTCCTCGTAGCTATTGCACTCTCTCATACGCTAAAGATGAATTCCTGGTCTTCCAATCGATCTCATTGTTGTCTTTGCAATTTTTTTACCCGCACCTTTTCAGTGCTCCACCAGATGTACTGATTTGAGAAATGTGTTGCTCTATCTGATATACTCAACCTATTATGCCTCCTGGCATGTCGGGCGGCAACGAAGGTCCTCCACTCAGTAGTGTTGATTCCTTCAGTTGCTGTTTCCGTAACATATTTGTTTTACGAGACAGGGTTGTTAGCCCAGTGCTCACCCTCCAACCTGGAGGACCAGTGGATCGCTCTTTGTCTCGCCTCTACCCTTCGACCTGTCCAGCATGGGAAACCCTAACAGGAGATGAATCTCCCGCTGGCATAGCTCTAGTGGTCACTGAGACACACAAGCTCCCCGACCATGACAAGGTTGCAATCCAACGGGGAGGATGTACTCATGTGTGGTATAATATTTTCCATTGCATCTTAGTGCATGTGATAATAATAGACCAACTATAATATTGTGCAGAGCTCCTTTCAACCAGCCTGGTCCTTCTCAGATCTTTCCAGCCTCCCGTTCGTTTATTCACTCTGCTAAAAGCACTGTGTTGGTTCGTGTTGTTTCTGCGGAATCCAACACATAAGGTATGGGGGATTTGTACTTGGGCACAATCCCCATCTTTGATGAAGAAAACTGTGCCAGTGACACACTGAAACGAGAGGACCCGATGAACTGTATTCACATCAACAATTGGAGAAGAAAAGTGTTTCAGAGATGCTGGAAATTATCTCACGTTAACATCACTGTGTGCTTGATATGAACTTTGGTATGCCTGCCATTACCTAGCAACTCTGAATTTCCAATTGACTTGCATGCCAAGAGTCAATGCCAGCTCACAAGAATATCCAGAGGAGCAGGTTGGACGAGCCACAGGTTAATATTCAAGTCGTGATCAACCAATTCAACACAGAGAGACAATTTACTTAGATCTAACTGCCTCACCAACTTTGACTCCTGTCTGTTGATCATGACATCATTCCTTTTGGATTCCTGCACAAGTCCGGGTCAGGGAACGTATTTTATTTATTTTTAATTATTATTATTATTATTATTAGGTGTACTGATATGCAGTGAAAAACTTTCTCACATTCACTGCAGCAGTCTAAAATGTAACCCGAAAATCACTGGCATGAAAGCAGTCAGTGAACAATCTTAACTTCTGCACAAGAGAAGAAACCTAGAAGTGCAAAGATGCAGGTTTGCTTCTTTTGTGTTGGTTTCTACAGAAAAGAAGCAAACCCTAGGAATGTCATCATCAGTCTGAAGATGGGTCCTGGCACAAAATGTCATCACTTCAGTCCCTCCACAGCTGCTGCCTGACCCGCTGAGTTCCTCCGACATGTTTTTAATACAAAGATACATTTATCTCAGAAACAAAGGTAATTGATAGAGCATGGAAGCATCTCCTCGGGCAACATGCCCAACTACACTAGCCCCACCTGCCTGCATTTGGCCCACAACCCTCGCAACCCATCCTATCCATATATTTGTCCAAATGTCTCAACAATGTTTTAACAAATGTTATGATACTAACTGCCTCAACTACCTCCTCTGGCATAATTCCATATATCTACCACCCTTTGTGTGAAAAAGTTACCCCTCAGGTTCCTATGAAATATTTCCCCCTTCACCTTAAAGCTATGTCGTCTTGTTCTCAATTCTCGCCCTCTGTGCAAAAGACTCTGCGCGTTTGCCCAATCTATTCCTCTCGTGTGTAGGATGCAAAACTAGTGCACGGGTGATAGTTCGTCGGCACGGACATGGTGGCCTGAAGGACCTCTTTCCATGCTGCATCTCTAAACTAAACTAAACACCTCTCACTAGGGTCTCCTCGATATCCCACAGCTCCGCTCTTGCTCCCCCTCCCCCCATTCGCAACAAGGACAGAGTCCCCCTTGCCCTCACCTTCCATCCCATCAGCCGTCACATACAGCATATAATCCTCCAATACTTTCACCACCTACAACGGGATCGCATGCTGGCCACATCTTCCCATCTCCACCCTTTTATACTTTTCACAGAGACCGTTCCCTCCACAAATCCCTGGTTAATTCGTCCCTTCCCACCCAAACCACTCCCTCCCCAGGTACTTTCCCCTGCAACCAAAGGAGATGCAACACTTGTCCCTTTGTCTGCCTGCTTGACTCCATCCAAGGACCCCAACAGTCTTTTCAGGTGAGGCAGAGGTTCACTTGCACCTTCCTCAACCTCATCTACTGCATCTGCTGTTCCAGGTGTCAACTTCTGTACATTGGTGAGACCAAGGACAGGCCTGGCGATCGTTTAGCTGAACACCTCCACTCAGTCTGCCTTAACCTACCTGATCTCACAGTTGCTCAGCACCTTAACTCCCCCTCCCATTCCCAATCTGACCTCTCTGTCCTGGGCCTCCTCCATTGTCAGAGTAAGGCCCAGCACAAATTGGAGGAATAGCACCTCATATTTTGCTTGGGTAGCTTAAACCCCATCAGTATGAACATTGACTTTTCTAACTTCAAATAGCCCTTGCTTCCCCTCTCTCTACATCCTCTCCCCTTTCGCAGTTCTCCCACCAGTCTTACTGCCTCCGACTACATTCTATCTGTCCCTCCCACTCTCCTGACATCAGTCCGAAGAAGGGTCTCGACCCGAAACGTCGCCCATTCCTTCTCTCCAGAGATGCTGCCTGTCCCACTGAGTTACTCCAGCATTTTGTCGTCTACCTTTAAACAACCTCCCTGTTCCTTTTTGAACCACGGGATCTTATCCGAATACGTGAGAGGGCAGACAAGTTCTCAGTTGAAGCATCTCATTTGGAAGATTGTTTCTCCAATAATACAGCGCTCCCCCAGGACCACACCAGTGTGATAGGTTAATGTAAGTATCTGGAGAAAGAATTTAAACCTGTTTTTAACTGCAACGTATAGTTTCTTATTCTGGGTTTGAGCAATGTTGCTAATGGTGGTTGTTGCCATGGTAACAATGTTACCAGCCCCATTGTGCTGCAAGTTGCTCTTAGAAGGAGCAATGTTCTGTTTTGTAAGGAACACGTTCAGATTGTGAATATAAATGCCGGATGATTATCCTCGTTGGTGCTGGTTGCAGTGAAATATAATATAAATGTTTTGGACATCCCTTGGGACAGAGCATGATTTGCTTCTACTCTGGTTCTGTAAGATAATGAGACCAATTAGTTATCCATTCACTCAGTTGCAAGTGGGACAGGATGGTGTTGATGGAGTGGGTAGTTGATGCCGTGGTGCACTCCTGCTGCTCCTCCGTAAGTCCTCAAAGCATGATTCCCAGGTTCTCCATACCACCCCACTTGCTCCTTCTCCATTTGGAGTTGCCAGGGAATGTGCCAGGGAATCCCTGGTGCGAACCTTACACTCCGTCAAGCAGGTTTGAGAATGTGCTCGAATCATCTGCCCATCTAGCGATGTCTTCCTGTGACAGAGCTCGGAATAGAGCAAGGTGGCACAGGCACAGTGGTACAGCGGTAGAGTTGCTGCCTTACAACGCCAGAGTCCCAGGTTCGATCCTGACTATGGCTGCTGTCTGTAAGGAGTTTGTAGTTTTTCCCTGTGTCTGCGAGGGTTTTCCCTGGGTGCTCCAGTTTCCTCCCGTGCTCCAAAGACGTACAGGTTTGTAGTTCAATTGGCTTTGGTAAAGATTGTAAATTGTCCCTAGTGTGTAGGATAGTGCTAGCGTGCGGGGGTCGCTGGTCGGCACGAACCCGGTGGCTCGAAGCACCAGTTTAGTTTAGTTTATTGTCATGTGTACCGAGGTAGAGTGATAAGCTTTTGTTGCGTGCTAACCAGTCAGCAGAAAGACAATACATTACAATAGATCCATTTACAGTGTATAGATACATGACAAGGTAATAACGTTTAGTGCAAGATAAAGCCAGCAAAGTCCAATCAAATATAGTCCGAGGGTCACCAAAGAGGTAGATGGTGGTTCAGCACTGCTCTCTGGCTGTAAACTAAACTAATCTAAAGAGTCTGTCTCAAGAAGGGTCTCGACTCGCATCGTTGCCCATTCCTTCTCTCCAGAGATGCTGCCTGTCCAGCTGAGTTACTCCAGAATTTTGTGTCTACCTTTGATTTAAACCAGCACCCACAGTTCTTTCCTACACATAAACTAAAGAGCACCTGGTTCAGGATTCCGTAGTCAGGTGCACAAACATTGTGGTCCATCCATTCAAGCCAGCATTAGTCTATCAATGCTGGGGACATTGGCCTTAGTGAGAACACGGATATTAGTGTGCTTATCCAGCTGGTGAATTTGAAGAATATTTGGGAAAATACATTGGTGGTATCTCACCAGTGAGTTGACATGTCAACTGCTGATAGTGCATAACCCAGGAGCACTGCGGCCAGACCCACCAGCAGGCCTGGCTCACCCACCGCGGACCAGGGACTCACCCGCCGCTGACAGAAGGAATGAGGGCCAACCTGGAAGGCCCGGCTCGCCCGCTGAGGACTCGCCACCACGGACCGTGCATGGAAGACCCACCAGGAAGGCCAGGCTCAGCCACCATGTACGGAGGGCCCGCCCGGTAGGCCCAGCACGCCCGTCTCAGACCAGGGATTCGCCTGCCGCTGACAGAAGGACCGAGGATCCAGCCAGCTCAGCCATTGTGTGCGAAGGACCGCCCAGTAGGTCGATGGTCTGGCTCACCTGCCCAGAGTAGAAGGATTCGGACGGAGGGCCTTTATGCAGACCGGCAGTGGGAAGGAGTGCCATGGCTTGATGGTGTAGTGGGCCACTGGAGACCCTGCAACAGCCTGGATCTCGGCTGGACTAGGCACCGCTCCAGGAGGCTGAGCGCATGAATCAGAAGCGCCCTGCAGGGGTGGAGCAGTAGCTACGGCCATGCTTAGCCAGGTGATCCTGCAATGCTGCCAGGACAACGGGCCTTCACGGTCAGGTCAAGAACTGGAACTAGAAAATGGTGCGAAAACGGACGACTCCGTATACAGTCTCAATATACTCCAGCTATAGACATACTGCATCTGAGATGTTGGTCTAAGGTGCATCAATGTGCTTATGTATAGTGATAAAGTGTGTACCAAAATGAAATTCACTGTACCTTGGTACATGTAATGAAGAAAGTACCATTGTACCATAAAGTATCATTGAATCCATTGTATATCTTGCCATTTTTGAGGCCTTTTCCTCAGACAATCGATGGCTGTGCTGGTGCATGGAAGGTGAATCTAAGCATCACTGTTTTCCTTTGCTGAGAGATAGCTACCGAGATAGGTGGAAGGCCATGCAGTGATGAGATCATGCAGTGATGAGGTCATGCAGTGATGAGGCCATGCAGTGATGAGGTCATGCAGTGATGAGGTCATGCAATGATGAGGTCATGCTGTGATGAGGCCATGCAGTGATGAGGTCATGCTGTGATGAGGTCATGCTGTGATGAGGCCATGCAGTGATGAGGTCATGCAGTGATGAGGTCATGCAGTGATGAGGCCATGCAGTGATGAGGTCATGCAATGATGAGGTCATGCTGTGATGAGGCCATGCACTGATGAGGTCATGCAGTGATGAGGTCATGCAGTGATGAGGCCATGCTGTGATGAGGCCATGCTGTGATGAGGCCATGCAGTGATGAGGCCATGCAGTGATGAGGTCATGCAGTGATGAGGCCATGCAGTGATGAGGTCATGCAGTGATGAGGCCATGCAGTGATGAGGTCATGCAATGATGAGGTCATGCTGTGATGAGGCCATGCACTGATGAGGTCATGCAGTGATGAGGTCATGCAGTGATGAGGCCATGCTGTGATGAGGCCATGCTGTGATGAGGCCATGCAGTGATGAGGCCATGCAGTGATGAGGTCATGCAGTGATGAGGCCATGCAGTGATGAGGTCATGCAGTGATGAGGTCATGCTGTGATGAGGCCATGCAGTGATGAGGTCATGCAGTGATGAGGTCATGCAGTGATTAGGTCATGCAGGGATGAGGCCATGCTGTTAAGGTCATTAACGGCATTTTGGCCTCTATTGTGAAGGAGTTTTGAGGCATTGTTACAAGTGGATGGATGAGGCACAGCCGGTATAGTGCGTACAGTTTTAGTCACCCTACCTAAAGGATATAGTAGCGTCGAAGGCAGTCCATTCACCAGGCTAATTCCTGTATTGTCCTATCAAGGGCGACCAGGCAGTTTGGCCTGGTATTCTTTGGAGTTCAGACGATTGAGGTTTAGAAGAATGAGCTGGCCTCCAAAACCCTCAAGGTGGTGTAGAATTCCAGACATTCACTGTGCTCTGAGGGAAGAAATTTCTACACACTTCAGTTTGAAATGACTTGGTGACATGTATCCTAAGGGGACCTGATTGAGAAGTACATCTGGAAACATTTCCATTAGTGGTAGAGTCAAGGACAAGGGGACAGAGCTGCAAAATAAGTGGCTGGTCATCATAAACATAGAGGTACGCAGGATGAAATTTACAGCACATGTACTCGGAATGTCACCGGAACGTGCACCTAAGATAACAATGACATCGCAACTTGACGGAAGAAGGAAAAGTGGCTGACCAAAACTCACATGGAGGCGAATATTCCAGAAGTATTTGAAAGCCTGGGATACAAGCCTAACAAGGTGGAAGACGTCGCACATGACCGAACCGAATGGCGAAAGCTTGCTGCCCAATGCACTCAACAGTGTGGGAGGAACTAAGTCTAAGTAAAACTGAGGTGTGTGGAAATGTATTCTCGCAAAGGATAATGAATCTCTCAAAATCTCTGCCCCCGAGGGTGGTGAAGATAGATGAATATTTGAAAGGGTGAGGATTTAGGGGTTTGGGGATATTGACACGAAAAAAGGAGATTGAATCGACTGATTGTCGACAACATAGCATTGTCGATAATCAACAACACAGCATTGCAACAGGCCCTTCAGCCACTAAATCCACGGCAACCATCGAACTCCCGTTCACACAAATCCTATGTCATCTCTCATCTTCTTGCTTCCATCCCTACACACTACGGGCAATTTACAGAGGCCAATTAATCTACAAACCCGCACGTCTTTGGGATGTGGGAGGAAACTGGAGCATCCAGAGGAAACACATGCGGTCACAGGGAGAACATGTAAATTCTGAGGCTGCAGCTCCACAACCTACGCCACTATGCCACCCCTAAAATGAGATCAGCATAGAATAGCTATGTTCATATTGATTGGTTGGGTGGGTTTGAGGGGCCTAATGGTTTATTCCTGCTCTTATTTATTTCAGTTGAAATATGGGAAGTGGCCATTATTCTCTCAGATCTTGTCCTGAACCTTTTTTGTCAAGAGAGCACAGTGATCAATGGTAGACAAAAATATTCGAGGAACTCAGCGGGGGAGGCAGCATCTATAGAGGGAAGGAATAGGCGATGTTTGTCCGAAGAAGGGTCTCGAGCCGAAACGTCGCCTATTCCTTCTCTCCATAGATGCTGCCTCACCCGCTGAGTTCCTCCAGCATTTTTGTCTACCTTCTATTTTTCCAGCATCTGCAGTTCTTTCTTATACAGTAATCAATGAAATATTTATATCCTTATTTATGAAATAAGGATATTTATAAGAATGTGCACACTTAGAGGTCAAAACAGACTTTTCAGTAAATTGGCTTTTGTCCAAAAGCTCTTATGCACAAATATAATGAAAATAATGTTCTAATTTCCATTGCATCTCTCCCCCAGGATTTCACATTCCAGAGCAGTCTTCTGCAAAAAGTACTTAAATCTAAATTGACTGTGCACTTACCTTTTCAGCTTGAGTATTTGTCTGCAGGTTGGAGTTTACTAAGATAAATATATAGAACATTTAATATAGCTTAAAATACCCCAAGGTATTTCAAGTGGGAATTAACAAAGAAACATTGACATTGAGCCACAATAAGGCTGATGGCCAAATGCCTGGTAAAAAGGTAAAAAGGTTTTTAAGAAGTATCTTGAAGACAGTAGGAGAAATTGTGGGCAGGGTACTTGGTAAGATCTGACGTGGATAACTATGCACAATACTGTTCCCCTTATTTAAGAAATACTGGTGTTACGAGACAATCCCCAAGAGGTTAATTCCTGTGATGAGTGAGCCAAAAGAAATTAGATCTATAAAAAAAATAGATCAACAGCTAAAGAAATTAGATCTACACTCTTAAGAGTTCAGAAGAATGAAGGTTAATCCCATTGAAATGTACAATTTCAGTAAGATATTTCCACAGGTGGGAGTGTTTCAAATGGGGAGGACATTGTTACAACATTATGACGTAGCCATTTAAAACTGAGTTACGTCGGATCATTTGAAATTCTCTACCCCAGAGGTTTGGCAAGGTTAGATTATTGAGAGTACTTAAAGGGGAGGTAGATACATTTTTAAAAGATCAGGGAATTGAGGGCTCTGGGGAACTTGCGCAGAAGAGGAGATGAAACCTGGGTTAGGTCAGCCATTATCGTATTAAATTGCACGGCAGGTTTAAAGGACCAAGTGGCCTGGAAGGGTCTCGACCCGAAACGTCGCCTATCTCCTTCGCTCCTTAGATGCTGCTGCACCCACTGAGTTTCTCCAGCCTTTTGAGTACCCCCTACTCCTGCTCCTATTTGCTCGTGTTATGAGGGATAGAGGGATTCAATGTTCCAACTGAAGGCACAACCTCCATCAATGATCGGGCGATTAAAGTGCTTGAAAATATTAAATTTACTCAGGATGAGAAATCATCTATTCGTGTATGAATTAGAACATAGAACATAGATTAGATCATGGCACACAAACAGGCTAACAGGCCATGATATCTGTGCCAAATGTGATAAACTAATTACATCTGCCTGTACATGATCCATATCCCTGCATTCTCTGCATATCCATGTACCTATCTAAAACCCTTTTAAAATTAGTGGGATAATAACTTCAGCAATTTCCGCGTTGAACACCTTCATACTCATGGTTGGCTCTCATCGCCTGGATGCAAATCTGTTTGCTCTTCTGCACTGCGAATATTTGGATATCGAGGACTACTGTAATCCCGGCTGTTCCAGTGCCTTGCGTAGATTCATTGTCACCTGTGTGAGAAGGAACTGTAGATGCTGGTTTAAACCGAAGAAAGACACAAAAAGCTGGAACAACTCAGCGGATCAGGCAGCATCTTTGGAGAAAAGGAATGGGTGACGTTTCGGTTCAAAACCCTTCTTCAGGTGAGGGGGGATTTAGATTGGCAGATGGTTGGACAAAGACCAGAGACGAAAAGACAGAAAGTGTAAGATAAGGAGAGAACATGTGCAAAATGTGAAGGAATATAGATGGAAGGATTTGGAGGGCAAAGGAAGAAATAGGGTGCACATTTGTGTGGGGCACAGGGGGAAAGAGAGAGGGTGAAAAGGGAGGGGAAGGGTGGAGGGTTACTAAAGGAGCCAGAGTTGCACAGCATGGAAACAGTACCGCCATAAATAAAACTAAAATGACTGTAGAGAATGGCTAGTCACCATCAAATATACTCGCCTCCTGTATCCTAGTGCCATTGTGGAATTTGGTTTGGGTCGGCTGAAGTACTGTAAAATAATACTCATGTCAGTCAAATAATTCCCCTTCCCTGACATGACCAAGCACAATAGCTTGGCCTTTGTTGCCCAAACGCATTTGTTACACGCCTTTCCTGCTGACAGCTCTGTAAATGCACGCGTGCCAGAGTAAGTGACATAGGGCTGCTTCACAAAGAATATAAAGCCAGGCCTGTGGAGTCAATTAACCCATGAAATGCCCACTGGGCCTACAGTGTCATATATTTAAGGGGAATTCACCAATTTTGATCATCTGAATACGTTGAACCAAACCATCTCAAGCAAACCAGATCTCATCACCAACCATCAGAGATACAGCGCAAAATCAGGCTCTATTCTTTCATCTTGTTTAGCATTTTTGTTTTATTCTCTTTTGTCTTTCGTTTCTCTCTTTAGACTTTAGAGATACAGCGTAGCGGCACCTAGTGGTGGCGGGGCTGGGAAGTCAGAACCCTCGCCATTGATTGGCACAGTCACGTGACCGCGGGGGGTTCGTTCGCGGGCTTTTAGCCAGTTATCAGCGCTCCTCCCAGCGACGGGAGCTGCGTTTTGTAAGCTCAACTAGGGACGCGGTTTTCACGAGTTTTGTTTTTGTTTTCTGTAAAGAAAAACTATTTCACTCAACCTGCCTGGTCTCGCTTCAACAGCATGAAAACTTGCCTTTCGGCTCACCGTGACTGTGTCGACCAGCGATCACCCCATACATTAGCACTATCCAGCTGCAGTTTACAGATGCAACAAATGGATGTTGAGTGCATGAATTAATTGAATTTTTAAATTAAAGCAACATTTTTAAATTGGTTAAATTTGAGAGGAGGGGGACGTTGCGCTGAGCATCATTCTCCATCTGAGGCATTTCAAAGGTTAAATTGCCTTTCTCTTTCAGCCTGCATTAGCAATTGTAAACTCAGCCTCTGAATGCTGATGTTTATTTAATTTTTGGAGCTTCTGTGGAGGAAGAACTAAGGCCCTAGGATTGAACACAATTGTTTTTATACAAAACACTCTTTCAGCTTCGATTGCTTTGCTGCCATCGAGTCCCTTGAGGCATTTACAAGCTGCTCTAGGTGTAAAAATGCTAAACTGTTAAGAGCTCCAGGTCAAGATGTGTAATTCGTATCGTTTGGATTCTTCTTAGATTCATGCTGTAAGCAACATTCTTTAAGTATTTATAATCGACGTTCCCAAGAATGGATAAGAATGGAGATTTTAGTTTAATTTCAATTTAGAGATACAGCATGGAAGCAGGCCCTTCGGCCCACCAGGTCTACGCTGACCATCAATCAATGTTCACTCTCATTCTACGTTATACCACCTTTGCATGGACATTCATTGAGGATGGGGTTACTGGGAAATCTCTGCAGTTAGCTGGTCCACAGATGCTGCACGTGGCAGATTGCAGACTGTAGCTCAGCCTTGATATGGGATTATAGTCATGGGGTTATGCAGCATGGAGAGTGGTCATTGAGCCAAACTTGCCCATACCCAGTTGTCTCAAAGGACAGAATGGACAGCAAAGTAATCAAAGCCAATGAGTATTGTGTATAAAAATAAATCTAGTGCTCAATCTAGGACTTCAGATCTTTGCTTTAAACCTTTCCTCTCCATGAATCTTAGATATTGTATTTGTATCCCCCTCTACCAGTTCTTCTAGCAGCTTGTTCCACCACCCACCCTCTGTGTAAAAAACCTTCCCCCTTGGTCCCCTTTAAATCATTGTATATGTAACTCGATAGGATGGATGCCATTGGATACACAATGACCTGGTCTTTTCTCCAAAGGCCCCAGAATCCAAGAAATTTCTTCCAAGAGTTCCAACCCGAAACTTCACATATCCATGTTCTCCAGAGATGTGGACTGACCCGCTGAGTTACTCCAGTACTTTGTATCTTTTTTTTTCTTTAAGCCAGCTTCTGTGTTACCGTGTTTCTCCATTTTACTGCTCCACCCGAAATCTCCTCAAGGTATGTCTACTTCGAAGAAGTTCTCTTGAGTCTGAAGAAGGGCTCTGAACCAAAACCGTCACCTATCCATATTCTCCAGAGACGCTGCCTGACCTGCTGGGTTACTGTAGCATTTTGTGTCTTTTTGTTTTAAACCAGCATCTGCAGTTCCTTGTTTCGACATTCTGTCTCTTTTTGAGAGCATCCATCAGTGTAGACTTCACATGTGATAATTGGTTTAACTTTCATTGATTGCCGTACAACAGCTTGTAAAACAAGCTCTGGGAGAGCTCATCTTGTAGGCAGCAGGCTTCTGACGTAATGTTTGGTTTAGTTTAGAGATACACTGAAACAAGCCCTTCGGCCCACCGGGTCCACATCAACCAGCGATCCCCGCACATTAACACTATCCTACACCCACAAG